>JAQJZZ010000002.1:1200000-1800000 GCA_030077755.1 Filosporella fistucella
GAAATGTGTGAGCAAGTATTGAACGATGACTGGGCATCTCATCCAACTTGGGCATCCGAGGACTCTGGCTTCGTTGCACATCGTAAGAACGTGTATGAAGAGTCCATGCATCGAATTGAGGAAGAAAGACATGATTACGACTACAATATAGAGACTTGCACTAAGGTCGTTCAACTTCTCGAACCAATTGCTCAATCTCTTGGGGTCATGTCACCGGAGGAGCTACGCAACTTCAGAATGCCTTTGAACGCTGTCGGCCAAAGCCAGGCAATTTATGCTCGCGTTCTGAAGAAGATTTACGGCGAATATGGTTTAAAAGTCCTTGCCGATATGTGGATTGACCCTTCAGCAGTAGTCCCCATTGTTCTCTGTCGTCTAAAATTGAAAAGCGAGGAATGGCGATTTGTTCAGGTATGATATAGCACTAAAATTTTGTGATGTGTTCTGGTCGCTGACTAAATCCCAGCGTGAATGGCAAAAGGTTTGGGACTCGCAGATGATGAACTGCTATCTTCGCAGCCTCGATCATCAAGGTATTCACGTCAAAGCAATGGACAAGAAGAACATGTCTGCGAAGCACGTCATTGATGGTATCAAGACCAAATTTGAGCAGCAGAAGCGTCAACGAGCTTTGACTGGCAACAAAGGTGCAAAACATCCTCGCGCGCAATACACACATCACTTTGATGATCGTGGTGTTATTCTTGATGTCTTGCGTATCATCGTTCTCTACGCCACAAACGCTTCGCAGCACAACAATTTGGAACGCCGACGCATCGTTGACTTCTTTGAGAAGTTCATTCCCACCTTTTTCGGTCTATCAGATGAAGAAGTCACAAGAGCTCTTCGCGATGTTGATAGAGGAAGCCCCGATGACGATTCCGAAGATGTCGCCCCTACTGAGCTTCCAAATGGTAGAGGAAAACGCGCCACAAATGGCAAGAAAACAGATCTGCGCCGAGGTGTTCTTGACAAGGGCCGCAATGGCACGAAAGGCCGTACTAGCAACGAAGATAGCACCCCAGGCAGTAAAGAATCTACGCCTGATGCTGATTCAATCGCTGATGACGAGGTTGTCGATGCTACTGAGGATATTCTTGCAACCGCAACAACAGATAGGTGGGCAGCCCCTCTTGCCGCTTCACGGGACGGTGTTGTAGACGATGCGATATGGGGTGATCAACCGTTCAAGAGAGACACTTATCGTCTCTTTGCCAACCAAACTATTTTGGTCTTTTTCACAATCTTCCAGTCCTTCTACCGTCGATTGAAGGAATTGAAAGACTCCGAGGAAGATGCCCAAGAACAAGGCCGCCGGGCAAGAGTACACAAACCAGCTCACGATCTTGGTTTGTTAACGATGCCGGAGGATGATGACTGGGCTCCGGGCGAGACATATTACAGCCGTGTTCTTCAACTTGTTGATGACTATATTAATGGCGAAATCGAAGAAACGCCTTTCCAAGCCTGGCTTCGAAGTCACTACCTTCCGAAGGGTTGGCAAATTTACACGGTTGTCGACCTATGTAAGGCATTATGCAAACTTGGTGCAGTATGCTCAAGTACAGACTCAAAAGAAAAGACTGGCGCTCTCCTGTCACAATTCTACCGCAATAGACAGGCAGAAGAGACCTCTCACGCCGAAGAAATCAGCATGCGGAAACAAGCAGACAAGTATGTCAAGGATGCTGAGTTGTTTGTGATTCAATGGGTAAGTTTTGCATTCAGCGATTTACAATATCTACTAACTTAAATCCAGTCCCCAAGAATCAATGAGGCTACCCTGAAATGGATTCACAAAGATGAGCCCACTTTCGACAACGACGATCTGGATCGTGAGGCTCAATGGAGGAATTACCAAACAGATTTTATTGGCATTGAGCCAACCGAAGGTGTCAACCGTGAAAAGATGATGAAGACTCTTGTTGAGCGCAACCTGAAATGGACTCTCGGTGGCCTTTACGATGGTGGTGGTGTTCGTGCACCTCTGGCGTACAAAGAGGAATTGAATCTGCGGCTTGAGGTCAATACCCTCAAGATCATGTATGGAAAGCCACCCGGCGACGAGTATTTCATATACTCGGATACCCCAATGGGAGTTAACCCCGAGACTGGAGTTTCACGCACCGCTGAACGATTGAAGGAAAAGACAGAGATAAGGAATAACAGATTCAGGCAGAAATTCGAGGCCAACAACGCATGGATGAAGGATCAAGACGCGGGTCATGTGGCTCAGGTGAAGGCAGATTTCCGTTCTTTCTGGAATTCTGGAAGCGGGCCTGGCACTGCACCTCCTGCGCCTGGATTTGGTGTTCCTTTAGGTCCTCCTGCGGATGGGGATGTTGATATGATTGGTGCTTCATGATTATTAAGATTGGCGCAATGGATGATGGATAGCCTGGCTTTTGTAATATAGATAGTCTACCGTTAGCTGAAATGACGATGCTTTCCACACTCAATATGTCTTTAGTGTTACTCTGGTGAGAAGGTGGCCTGTGAGATAGTGGCTCTGTGGTTTAACAAACTCCACACGCATAGAAGCAATACTAAATAAATATAATATGTGACTTGTCTACATAGTGAAGGACTTCGCGTCGACTTCTAATTCTTTGAACTGTGTTATGTGAGGGTGCCGAATCAAGTGATCGGCAGTCTATGGGTCAGAACAAATGATTCACAGTGGCTTCTCCTAAATTGCTTTTCGGAGTATTAAACACAACGCAAAGTGGGCAATCTCAATTTACATGATGAGACATTAGATCGAGGCACATAGAAGTATAAAGCGCTGCCAAACACAAGCTCCATGAAACAACACCGACTTGTGAGACTCAATTCACACTCTGCAAGGCTCTAAAACTGACATTTAAATCAATGTATTCATATATTCAGCTAGGTAACCTAGGTAAGCACCATCCTATAACCCACTAGAATACCCATACCCAAGCGCCAGCAATGCCTTCAAAACCGTTCACCGTCCAAACCAGGCTCACTTTCCTTCAGCAATACAGGTATCATAAATACATCCTCATCCCCATTTAGTCAAATACAAATATACAAGCACAACACACCACGCTGTTCTCCACACACTGGTCCATGTTTCCCTCCACACTGTTCCCCAAAATCCTAATGGTTTCCTGTCTCGTTCCACTCGGTCTCCTCTCGGCTTGCCGAAGTCGTCTGCTGGTGGGTAGTAAGAAGGTGTGTAGCCTGCTGTGTTTATGAGAGGAGGGGTGGCGAAGCGGACAGAATTTGCAGGGAGGCCGTAGCCTTTTGCTGGGGAGACGGAGCGGGTTCGTGCTGCGGAAGAACGAGGAGCGAGGTTGGAGACCGAGGGAAGATTGTTCGAGGAAGAAGAAGAATTGAAGTTTGAGTGCGGTTCTGTTGGAGAAGGGGTGCGGCGAAGGTCAGATTTCGTTGTTGGGAGGAGGGAGATGTCGTCTGACGAGGTGGAGGTAGAGGTGAGGGGTGAGAAGGGGGCAAGGCGGAGAATTGGTGTCAAGAAGGCCCTGACGATAAGGATGAAGATGGTGACGCCGATAAAGATTCCATAGCGGATCAAAATGCCAAGCTGATCGGGGAGAAGACATAGATGGCTTTCTGTTGTTGGGGATGTTTGAGCTGCCGTTCCGTGACCTGGAGGAGTAGAGGATAGGGGTTTGCCATCAGGTCCAACGGGGTTCCACATGCTTAGGAGCAGGAAACCTGGCTTACGCACTCCCATAGCATAGCTTGTACTTTTGACTGTGATTTCCCTAGCGTGATTCTTATTTTCCGGATGGACAACTTCGCAATAATCATGGTCGTCGCCGGAGAACACTAAGTCAACATTCCCAATGCTAGACACAACCTTGACCGAATCGTCCTCGCTAAGGACATTCTGATATTGATATCCCTTTGAGATAGATATGGCGTTTCGGTGATCGGGAAATACTGGCGATAATTGATGTTTTGGTGGCTTTGTCGGAGGCCAACGTTCTCTCTGGGGACCACAAGGCGTTCCAGGCTCGCGGTAGAGAGGAACATGGGTAAGCAAAATTGTTGGAAATTCTGCATTCCCCGGCCCTGGATCTAACGTGGGGAGGTTCTTGAAGTTGGCTTTTTCCACATCCTCCACTTTATGCCTGTATTGCAACACCTTTTCCTCTCCAGCTTGAAGACTCAACTCTCTTGCTACAGCCTTTCGTTTCGTGCTTTGAACATTCGCCAGGAAATCCTGCACTGGTTGCGTAATCTCCTTATTCTCATGCTCAGCCCCTGTGGCGCTCAATGACACCGCGTCTATCGACACAAAGGTATGATTTCCAATCACATCTACTCTATTCCCCTCTCCAAAGTAAACCTCGAATCGATTCCGTATCGGTAGCTTAATATTCTGGCCAAATCCCAAATCGTGATTTCCAGGCAGAGTACTTATGATTTTCCTCCCTCTCTGCCATGGTCCTGGATCCGCTCCAGCTAAATTCCAAAATTTGTAAAATATCCGTCCAAATCGATCGTACTCATGCAACCAGAAATCCTCACCATATCTCTTACCCCACGTATCTACATACGCCTGTTCGCCAGATGGTCTCTGCCCATTTGCCCATGACGGATCTGCTGTATTCCCATGCGCGGTTTTCCATTCCCTGCCTCCATCAAATAAATCCCCCAAGAAGAAAATCGTGTCTGGATGCAACCGTTTCTGGAGAGAAATGTATGACTTCTTCATGTAATTATCCGTATGTAACATCGTCAACTTGTCTAAAGGCCATGGTCGCTCAGGATAAGTATGTGGATCGATGATCTGGGGATCCGCCAGGAAAACTAAATGATGGGGCGTGGCATCCTTGGGCTATTCCACTGTCAGTTACTGTCATTACATCCCTTGCCTATGAATTGAAATTTCGGTGTGGCATACCCATCGTTCCCAATTCTCCCACTGGCATTCTTTCACTGTACTTTGAAAAACCCATCTTTCGCCCCAAAGCAGCACAAATACCCATATCAATATGAACAAATGCGGTAGGTTGAGAAGTCTTCGCGGATGCCAACTCCTCTCTAATTGTCTCAGCGACCTCGGAATCCTTGAAGCACTCGTTGATACCGCCGTGTAAGAGCGATCATTCCACAATCTCTGCATCACTACTGCAAGGCCCGGAGGAAGTGTAGAGAGTAGGCGCGCGAACAGAGACGGGGGCTCGATGAAGTGGTCGCGTGTACTGGAGGTGCTATAATAGGAGGGAGCCATTGTGCTGATTGTTGGCCATGCCGAGAAGAAGAGGGACTATGGATAGGAGACAGAGGAATGGAATGGATCGACAGATGTGAGCTGGAAGGTGAAGGTGGAAAGGAGCTGATATTAAAAGTTTGGGTATGTCCCCTCTTAGGGTCTAGTGCTGTTCCGCTCATTCGTAACCCTGGTCTAGGTTGGTAGAACTAGTAGACAGACCCAGAACCCTGAGACGCACCAAGCGAGCAACGGAAGCTTGTTGGCAGGAGCGGGACGAACGCCCCTGAGTGCGATAAGATAGGTGGTAATTTACTGCGATGCTTTACAAAAGTTGACATAATTTCACGCATTAATTACACATCATGTATTTAGATTATCTGCCGCTGCAAATCGATTCATTCATGTAACTCGTGAATTTCTAAGTGGTATTTCCAATTAATTCCCAAGAGGTCAGGCCATTACGAAGAAGATAAATACAGGATATTCGAAGGATGTCAAATGCCTTTCCTACAGTCCCTGCTGGACGGAAAGGCGAAGTGTATGTTTGCGATATGTTCTCATCTACTGTCAGCGACCGAGTGGTTCCTCAAACAACCCAAGTAAACGACTGCTCGACTTCAAAGGAGCATTTCTCTCTGTGGTGGCGGTTAGCTTTTTCCTAGAACATAGAAAAGGGGATGAGCATACCTGATATCTGCAGAAGAGGCACCAATCAAAACCTCAAATTTACCCTCCTCCGCGATCCATGAATTCAGGTCTGTATCGTAGTACCCGACTGAGTATTTGTCAAGGTGCAAGATGGCGTCCTTGGTCTCGCCAGGCTTCAAGAAAACCTTGTTGAAAGCCTGCAACTCCTTCTCCGGTCGTGGCAGGCGAGACTTCTCGTCGTGAATGTACGCCTGGACAATCTCCGCACCGTCAACATCACCAATATTTGATACTGGAACAGTAATGGTGATCTTATCGCCATCCGCATTTCCAAGGGTTGCGGCGCTGATCGTGGGTGTTCCGTATTTGAAAGTTGTATAAGAAAGACCATGACCAAAGGGGAAGAGAGGTGCGATATTCAATCGTTCGTAATGTCTATACCCTATATAGAGACCTTCACCATACAAGACTTTTAGGTTCTCGCCCGGCCAGTTGTGGTATGTTGGGTTGTCTTCTAGTCGTTTAGGGAAAGTTGTCTAGGGTATGTTAGTTTGCTGTCAATGGATGCTCGTGATTCTCTTACAGGAAGTTTGCCACTTGGGGTCTTGAAACCAAACAAGACATCCGCCAAGGCATTTCCAGCTTCTTGGCCTTGATACCAAGCTTGAAGAATGGCAGGGGTACGATCCGCCCATGGCATTGTGACTGGCGATCCTGACTGATTGACCACAATCGTTCTTGGATTTGCCTTTAGTACTGCCTCGATAAGACGATCCTGACTCCCATCTGCAGGTAGATCCATCGATTTCCTGTCATAGCCTTCCGATTCCCACTCTCCATCGAGTCCTACAATTACAATTGCGACATCAGACGCTTTAGCAGCATCGATGGCTTCTTGGAGGTAATCCTTCTTATCTTCCTCCTTGTAACCAATGCGAACACCACCATTTCCGTGGGTGCGCTTCTCGGCCTTTTGTCTCCAGAATGGGCGTAACTCATTGGTCAATTCTGCTACCAGCTCAATTGGCTTTCCAGCTTCGAGCTGCAAGTCGAACAACTGTTGCTGAGAATCATCGAACATAGCCTCTCCCTTCTCGGTCCAGTTCCAGATATCGACTACTACCTTCCCATCTACGAGTAATCGTCCAGCTCCAACACTCGAGAAACTCATTGTGTGCAATCCGCTTGTCTTGGGGGTCAAAATAGTCTTTGCTCGGCATGACCAAACATTTCCAACTTCCAATGGCACGGAATCCCACAGGAAAAGATCGGTGTTGGTTCTTTGCTGGATAACTCTTGGCTCACCCTCAAATTTGTCCCCAATATGGAACTCGAGGCTAACACCCTGTTCTCCTGAAGCAGTCGTGCAGTAGTCGGCTGCCAGCGGTAACCATTTGTATGTTTGACATCCAACAGCATACTCAACCTCCTTCTCCGCAACAGCTTTGATGCTATCTAACGGAAGTGTGTTGTAGTAAGGGTTTAGACTGGCGCTACCACCACCGCCAGCAATGGCACGGTTGGCGTTGGGGCCAATAACTGCAATCTTGTCGGAGGGTTTGATAGGGAGGATACCCCCCTCGTTTTTGAGCAAAGTCAAACCTTCAGCTCCGGCATCCCGGATCAATTGACGTGTCTCCTCTCTATCATTCTCTGTCTCTGCAAGTTCGGCAGACATGTCACCTTTCTTCGTACGCTCGACGAGGTATAAGACGTTAGCAGCTGCTTTTTCAACTGCTTCTCTGCTCAAGTCACCATTCTCCACAGCGGCAAGAGTCTTTTCGCCACGCCACAACGTGGATACCGGCATTTCAATATCACACCCTGTTTCAATGGATTCGACGTATGAGTTAGTTCCACCCCAATCAGACATAACCAGACTGTCAAGATTTAGCAGGGACCATTTTATGCATGAGATTTACTTACCCATCATAATTCCACTCGCCTCGAAGAATGTCTTTCAGTGTGTGTTCGTTCATATCAGCATGGACACCATTGATTAAGTTATAAGATGACATAACCGCCCAAGGGTTCGCTTCTCGGATTGCAATCTCGAAAGGACGCAGGTAAAGTTCTCTGAGTGGACGTTCTTGTACTAGAGAGTCGATCTTGAACCTCTCAGTTTCCTGTTCGTTTGCCACGAAGTCTGTATCTGTCAGCACGTGACAGTATAACGTCAATAAAGGGTTGACTGACGCTTGATTGTTGCAGCAACACCTTGTCCCTGTAAGCCATTGATGTATGATGAAGCCAACTTTCCGGTCAAAAAGGGGTCTTCGGAGAATGACTCGAAATTTCGTCCGCCAAGTGGTCCACGATGCAAGCATACTGTTGGTGCCAAAAGAACCTGAGCTTGTCTGGCCTTGACTTCCTCTGCAAGGTGTTCACCGACCTGGAAGAGAAGTTCCGTGTTCCAAGTTGCTGCTAGGGAGACACCACAAGGAAAGAGCGCAGCCTATCTAGAATTAGTTGTCTATTTCCAACATATCCATCAATTCTCTGACCTTTGTACCAGCTTTGAATATCGCACCACGGGCACCATTGGGGCCATCGCTAGTCTTGAATGCAGGTATACCTTTCTCGGGAATGGCTTTGGATCTCCAGAAATCAGCTGCTGTGAGAAGTGAGATCTAAGTACAATTAATATCCAATTCTAAAAGTCTATGCCAGAAAATCTCCTACTTGTTCCTCGAGTGTGAGTGATGCTGCAAGAAGACGGGAATTTGCTCGTGCATCTCCTGCCTGTCTTATGGTGAGACTCTTGGTCAGCGGGCTATCTGGTGGTGAAAGTTCAGAGTTTGGCGTATCATTAGTATCTCCGCTTGATCGATCCTCTGAATCGGCATATTTATCGAAGATAGGATCGCTAATTTGGCTGTCTGGAGATTCCGGCATAGTTGCAAATTTAAATGTCCTTCGCAACCAATTCTTGTGTTGCTGTATCCAATGTCGAGATGCAGCCTTTTTAGACAACAATGAGTGTGGCTAAGCCGGAAGAACGGGACAATAGCAGAGAGTTTTTAGGAATGGAAATATGAATGACTTCGAAAGAGTGAACGGCGAATGGCGTAGTTTGAGTACGCCTTTCCAATAAGTGACAACAACTTCGATGTGTTGGGACCCTGTGTTCTATATACGATAATGCTTGATAGGACTAAGAAAAGCGCCGGCCGGATCAGATGCAGCAGGTGATATATCTCAGACCCGAAGTATAGACGGATAAAGAAGCCTTTTCCCGCGAGTAAGAAGCAGAGAAACAGAGGATGAGACGAGAATGGATACAGCCCATCTTTTTCAGCGTGGCGGCTGAATGGGCGTACACTATGGAATGGGGGAATTGGGTCGCTGATGAATTGAAGTTGGCAGGCTGGCGAGTCACAACTTGCATTCTGCAAGTTGGCTGCACTCTGGACTCTGCCCACTTAGACTACAAGGGGCAAGCCGAGCAGGCTCCGACCAGCGTGTGGGGACTGAAGACGTGGGTTGGGGCTGGGGGGACCGATGAGAATTGGGACAGACGACACAGACGAGACGGAGAGAGACGACGCGGCGTCGGGCCGTGAGCCTCTTAGTAGAGCTCTGGCTGGACTCTTCCCTGAGGACGATCAAGGAGGAGTAGTAGAGGGAGTAGTATCAGCAGCCAGCCGTAGCAGAATATCTCCATGTCGAAGAAGAGCAAGGGAGAACGGCCGTAGCACGTCTTTCGATACTCACTTTGCAATCCCTTTTTCATATCGCCATATATTGTGGGTGTGAGTGGCCTCGCTGTGGCCGTGTGGGAGGCGATATCGAAATCCGCATTGCAGGCTTTTGTGCCACGAGACAGGGAAGTTGGGATGATTAAATTTGATTGAGTGCATACGGCGCCGCTCCTGTGTTTCCGTTCGAATGCCTTCAGATGACTTGATATAGACTGGACCTTGCCTGCATCCGTCTGCAAGCAGTGATCAGGGCTTTATCGCTTCCAAGTTGCCTCCCGTTCAGCCCTTGACCTGTCCTTTGAATGTTTCTAAACAAGACTAGGGATCTCGGGCCGCCCAGGCCTATGTACGGAGTAGTCAAGCAGAAGGTCGGATTGGCAATTCGCTAAAGACAAGAAGATCTGCTGTAAGAAAGGGTTGGATTGCTCTTCTCAAGGAACCTCGGATTGTGAATGTTGAGCTGACGCTGGTTGCCAGCGAGAATGCTCTCTGTTTCACTCTACTGCTGTGGGTTCGGACGTGGTAGAATGGAAGTTCCTTGATTGATGCTTAATCTTAACAACGATGCAGACGTGCAGGATTTGATGCGTGAAAGAGTGCATTACCGAGCAGTTACATCCATCGATCGTGAGATTTGATGTGAGGCGAAGGCTGGATATATTGTTGATGTTGATGCGATGTCTTTATTTTGATTGCATTGAGAAAAGAATAACCCGACCCGAGATCCAACCAAGGAATCAATAACTTTGGGGTGGCCAGAATTCGGCCTAGTCTGCTCGCTCTACCATACGGAGACCAGGATCTTATCTAATCTATACTCCGAACCACCCCACCTCGCAGTGCGCACCTCTCTTCCGACAACATCCAACGTCTGATCTCGATATCGCCTCTTTTTTGCCTAGAGACAACACCCAATTCAGCCAGCAAAGGCGCCGTTGCTTTTGCATCGCCATGCGCTTTACCCTGTCCCTCCTCGCCCTCGCCCTCTTTCCCCTCGCCCCATCCCATGCCATTGATCTGCATCGGAACCACCATGGCTGAAACCTTAGGTCAGAACCCTACTGTCCCTACTGCTTCCTTTCCGGATGCGACGACGGCTACGGAAGATATTCCAGATGAGCCCCATCAAGATTCGGGACGTAGTTCCAGAGACGCGCGGGAATCGACTGAGCTTTCGCGGCTGAGACGCAACTATTCCAGGGCTTCCTCCCGCTATCAGCACCAAGGGTCAAGCACCGCCGCCTCGAAGAAGCCGACAACCTTTCTAGAATGTTTCACCTATGGTGTTTCCAAGTTCTGGCGGCGGCAGATCAGTGTTACTGTAGACCATAACACGTGTAGAGACCATCTTGGTATGTTGTCATGATTCACATCTTCAATTTGTCCTTTCCGGGTTCTCAGATAAACTCAGCACTATGGTTCATGCTTCAATGCTTCATTAGTATGCCGGAAGTTGGCCTCCGGCAGCCAGTCATGCACCGTGTCATCTGGTGTTTCTATGAAAACGTTGCACGAAATCATTTACTAGAGCTGTTGGTCCTCGGTACAATATGGGCTCGTTTATTTTCATTTATCAGTCAGTGGGAAAGGCGGGATCACGCACCGTGTCACGTTGCTTAAAGGAGTTCTTCCTTGCTTCTCAAATACTCTTATTTTACATGATGCGAGGTCAATAACGAAACTTTGCTGATATTCAGTCATGCATAGCGCTTGAACGGACATTCCTAGGATATCTACGGACGTCGCTTGCCCTATCCATGATAGGCATTACTGTTGCTCAACTCTTGCAAGCCTTCCTGATCCTACATTAATTGCATTGCAAGGAAACTTACTGACAGGCCGTGGGGTGTTTAGTCGGCTTCAGCATGCACCCCACCCGAACAGTATCTTCGGTTTCTACGTCCTAGGGAAGCCACTCTCGTGCATTTGCCAGGGTTCGGCAATATACACTCTACTAATTGGGGCATTCAGGACTTGGAGGTCGCAGAATGCAATCATCAGAGACAAGGCCATTGCGGGGGGCTTTGAGATTGTTGCTCTTGCATTTGGTATATTCATCGTACGTATTCCTGGATCAAATTTCGCCAAATTCAACCCGTTGACAAAGCCTACGTTAGATCTTGCTCATGTTTCTTGTCCTTCTGATTGCAGTTGACATCTCAAAAGAGGGTCTCGCCTGACCTCACATGCCTATGATCCGACTATGGTTCAGGTGGTCCTGCATGTGCAGGCTTCTTTTGGATTTTTGATAGGCAATACGAGCCGACTGAACCCTGATAAGGATGTCGTATTTGCCAGAAACTACCGGTCGAAAGGTGATAATTGGAGGAATTTTTCGGAACGAAGGATCCTTCAATCAGCAACAATGTATGCTGCCGGTTATGGCACAAATATCTGGGAAAGTTCATGCATGTCTCACCTACCACACAGACATATTAAACACTATCGAAAGCTTTCTAGACGTACCGGAAAGTTTCCATCAGATACTAACAATGGATTTCAATTCTATAGAAGAAATCAAACTATACCTCTTGGTTTCAAGGCTGAGGCAAGGAACGGGGAGATCTTGGTGGATTGCCGTCCCATACTTTACACATTAGCCAGGTGCCTTGCATACAACCTGCTTGAGCCAAAACTCACGACATGTTTAAATATTGTGCCAATTTTTCTCTCAGATTGTGCAGACCAGTTTTTTCTGGCGTTGAAGGCGTTCAAAGTAGCCCCAAATAAGGTCAAAACCGGTTGTCATGTGTCAATCTAATAAGTAGAAAGAATTCCACAAATAAGCCATCGCCTCTCAAGGGCGATGTGTCCTCAGACGAGAGCAGAAATATTCTCGAAGAGAGTTGGCAACACATATATCCTTCCGTCCGGTTTTGATCACTCTCACCACAGCAATGAGACTTGAATGATTCACAAGAATAGGTGCACGTGAAGACTGAGTCATGTGATTTTTCACGTGCGCAACTTCTATCGAGCATCTGCTTAGTAAGTCAGCCACAGCACGGTCAACGGCGAAGGTGGTTTCCAGAACAAAGATGATGTGATGCTCCACAAGTGCAAGCGCGAGAGACATACTCATTACGATCAGCGCCATGCCATTCTCTTCATTGTCCATCTCCAGGCTACATTTTTTTGTTACCTAGGGAGGCTCATGCGCATGAAGCTGATCGCATGTTGCCATATTTTCTTGAAGTCCGACCAGCTTTTTGAGTTTGATTTTCTCACTGTCGAAAAACAGTACCTAGGAATCTTCGGTAGCGTGCCGATTATCAACGCCTCCTCATTTTCAGGAGCCGCAATATTCGATCAAGAGTGGCATCATCCCGCATCTTCCCTTCTTGATAATCGACACCTTTTACAATTTCTTAACCGTCTCACAGGTACTGGGACGCTTACCCAGCTCCTGCAAGATGGCTTGGTCAAAGTCGACGCGAATTACGATAATGCTGGCCATTGATGCCGCGTTCTTCGTTCTCGAGTTAGGAGTGGGATTGGTGGTCGGATCTCTGGCTTTAATGGCAGATGCATTTCATATGGTGGGTGCAAAAGCGCATGGATATTGGAAATACTCTAAAGACAATGGCTTTGTTTGCAGACCTCGTAATGGAGCTGACTTGCCTCTAGCTCAATGATATTATCTCACTTGTTGTTGGATTATGGGCTGTTAAAGCTGCACAAAAGTCTTCCACAGACAAATATTCTTTTGGTGTAAGCTTCGCCACTTGCCGGAAAGGAAATTGTTTCTAACGTTCATAGTGGTTGCGAGCAGAAATTCTTGGTGCATTCTTCAATGCAGTGTTCCTTATCGCGCTTTGCCTTTCTATTGTCCTGGAAGCTGTACAACGACTTATCGATCCTCCCGAAATCAGTAATCCACAACTCATTCTTATCGTTGGTTCACTGGGCTTAGCATCAAACCTTGCCGGTTTTTTTGTTCTAGGTGGTCATGGACACTCTCATGGTCCAGGAGATGGTCATTCACATGGGGACGAGCTTGGGGCAGCTGAGGAGGGCCACGGTCATAGTCATGAGGGCCACAACCACACTCATGATGAAGAACCAGATGGTGTTGCTGGGGATTGTTTCCCAGAAGCTGTGATTGCAAAGGCCAAGGCCAAGGACCACCATATTCGTTTCAGTGGCGATGATGATGAGGAAAGCTCGAGAAACAGCAATGACCTCAACCGTAGTCCCGCAAAGTCAAGGGCACATAAGAGGCGCACTAGCAGTGTTCGAGCCAGCCGTTACACAAACATTGACGATTTCAGCATACATCCAGCAAGCTTTAGACAAGATATAATTGCGGCAAGCAGAATGGATGGGATTGAAAGTGGAGATTCGACTTCGTCAGATGAAGACGCCCTTGTCAACCCAGAGGAGCCGACTGAAAATTCCCCGCTCTTAGCCTCGTCCAACGGGAAATCCAAGTCGAATGGTACCACAAATGGTCACGATCACGATCATGACCATGGACACGAACACGACCATGATCATGGTGATATATTAAAACGCAGGCACGACTCATGGCATGCCGGACACAACCACACAAAGCCCAAGAAATCGAAAAAGGGGGGCGGTCACGGCCATAGTCATGATGATATGGGCATGAACGCTATGATTCTTCACGTTATTGGAGATGCTTTGGGCAATGTTGGTGTCATTGTTTCCGCTCTGATTATCTGGCTTACCAACTGGTCTGGACGTTTCTACGCCGATCCTGCCGTCTCCCTCTTCATCACTCTCATCATTTTGAAATCAACTATACCATTGACCTCTGCGACGGCCAAAATTCTTCTCCAGGCTACGCCAGACCATATCGAGGTCAACGAGATCAAGGAAGACATTCAAGAGCTTCCTGGCGTCATCAGTTGTCACCATGTACACATCTGGCAACTGAGCGATACTCAAGTGGTAGCTTCCATGCACATTCAAGTTGAGTTCCCAATCAGCGAAGCAGCAGGTGAGAGATATATGGAATTGGCCAAGGCCGTCAGGAAGTGTTTGCACGCCTACGGCATCCACAGTGCTACCATTCAACCGGAATTCTGTCTCGATAAAGCCCACGACCACTCTAATGACAGACCCGGAACAACTGGACTTGACGGCATTGTTGGCCAAGTGCGCTGTGGACTCGATGATGACGATACTTGCCTACTGGAATGCGTTGATGATTGCAAAGGCAAGGGGTGTTGTTCACCTAAAGCAGCAGATTCCCAACATGATCACTCAGATCATGATGGACACGTTCATTAGAATATTTCATTATTTTTGTCACTGTGCCGAAGTAGGGAAGCTTTTAAAGCTGGGGCATGCCTTATTTGGGGCTCTAGGGTGTTTAGGCGTTTTTAGTTGTCTATGCATGACAAAGCTACTTACCTTGGCCTGGGTGAAGATGTATATTTTTCAGGCTTGTAATTCTATAGAGCATGGTAAATAATGAAGCTGTGGTTGATACATCGTATGGTTCTTGAGCCGCGGGTGTGAGTTTCGCGAACGGGCAGAGTAATGGCATTGATGCCTCTTTCAGGAGAATCTATCTCTGTTGATTTCTAATCTACGGACGCAATACCCCATTTCTTTTCGAGAAAACAATCTACTTCTTTGGCGCAACGTCTGTACAATGTTAGTACCGCAAAATTCAACCTAGCTGGGCGCAATTTAGGTGAGTGATTGACTTACTAAACTGGAAATGGATAATATCACCATCTTGTACGACCTGCAATATCACACGTTAGCAATGTACTTGATCCTAACATCGTCTGCCGCATGCACGATAAAAGCCCTTCTTGATTTACACATACATATGTCTTTCCTTCTTGTCTATACTTCCCAGCAGCTTTTATAGGAGCCATGCTCTTCCCACCCTCACAAAGCGATTTGAAGTCTTCGTAAGCTACAACCTCAGCCTTGATAAACCCACGCTCAAAATCGCCGTGAATAGCGCCAGCTATGCCTAATTAGCACATTTCACACGCAACACACTCGCTAGAAGAGGTGTTCATGGACAACAGAAGTGTCGGGGAGTAACACACCTGCTTGCGGCGCCAAACATCCTTTCTGCACAGTCCAACACCTGATCTCCTTCTCGCCGGCAGTGAAGTAATACTGCAGGCCCAGTTTCGTGAATCCTTCAGTAATAATCTTCTCCAATCGACTTTTCACCTTGATCTCTGCCATGAACGCAGCTAACTTATCTGGTTCTTCAGCTAACGCATGGAGTTTCTCTTCGAATTCTATGCTGAAGGGAATGATGTCTCGGGGAAGACCACCGTGCTCGGTGACCCATTTGGCGATGGGAGGGAGATATTTGGATTTTTGGCGGAGGTAGTCTTTCATTGTTAGATTTACGAGGTAGATTACGGGTTTGGTAGTTATGAGTTGCATCTGGTTTGGTTAGATGGGATGGTAATTATGGCCTCTCATTGCAGAATCAAGTGCTTGAAGATTATGGCTCTGAGATAACGACTTACTCGCTCGTTAATCAACTCGATTTCAGCGGATGTCCAGCTTCCATCTCGCACTGGTTGGTCTTTTTCGAGCATCTGCCAAATTGATCAGCTGACTATTGAAGAAGAATGGAAGTGGTAGGTACTAATACATACAGCAGTGATCTTAGCCACAGTACTAGGAAACAGAGGATTCATCTTGAATTTGCCTCCTGCCTTCCTTACAACCGCTTCCTCCGCAACGACTGTCTTGGCAAGAATATCTACCACAAATCAATCCCTATCCTGACTTCTCCAGGTCTCAAGGAAGCTCCATACCTAAATCCTTCTTACAAAGCTCGCTCTGAATAGTATCTACTCACCACACTCAAAATATTAACTCAAATCTTTCAAACTCATTTCTCGAAATTTAGGATAGAAAGAGAGCAAGAAATCACTTGCTCAAATCGCGCACAGGGTCTATGGAATCATCCACATGGAGAACCTCATCGTTATCGAATGCTCTTACAATGTGAAAGAGCCCGTCTACTGCCTGGATATGGGAGAGAAAAGCATTGCCAAGCCCTTCGCCTTTGTGAGCGCCTTTGATGAGACCTGCGATGTCTGTGACTTGGAGGTAGGCGGGATACATGGAAGGAGGCTTCCAGAGGTCGCATAGCCAGTCCTGGGATTTATCAGTTGGGTGTCTGTAAGTGCTGTATCACCTCGTGTATAGAATTGAAGATCAGGTTCGGAAAATAACGCCGTAGCACCCAAAAGCAGGCGGCAATTTCGACGAACACCGTTCTTTCAACTGGTAAAGTCTCAAGACCAGCTTGGTATATCCCCATCACCTGACCATTTCTCCTATCTAAAAGTTGCAAGCAACTTAATAAACTTGAACTCACATATCTCTCATCCGGCACTGCACACCTCGCCTCATCCGGATCAATCGTACAAAACGGATAATTCTCAGCCGGATTGCTCTTCTCAGTAAGTAAATTAAACAGCGAGCTCTTGCCCACATTCGGCAAGCCTACACATCCCATCTTCAGGTTCTTTCTGACACGACCAAAAGCCACGACATTGGTCTTGACATCCTCAGTGGCTTTTTTGGGAGGCATGGTTGTGGTAGGTGATATTTTATGGATTTTTGACGTGAAAGGGTGTTTTGGGTAGGAATGAGGGGTTGGAGGGGTAATGGAGGTTTTTTTTTCACTGGTGCGGTGTGGATGCTGCGAATCGTACGATTATCTGAGGTGGATGTTTAAGTGGAGTTATATGTCCGCTGGCGGAGTGGAGCGGGACCTGACACTCTTATAACCTTCAAGTTTCCGCTCTGATTAAGCAGAAGGCTCAGCATAATCAAGAGAAATTCAAAATTCCAAGACAGTACCTGAAAGAGAACAAGAACTTGTAAAGAACCTTAGTATACGATTTTGCATAGTCAAGAAATCCCTGCCCCCTTTTTAAAGATGCTCCTTTAGGAACACGTGATACTTATTCTGTAGAAGAACTGTATCGAATAATTGAAGAGAGGGGTAGGTATTGTTTTGTGGAGAAATATGAGCAATGGATAATATCGTTCTGTCCATGCTTTGCTGTAAGGTAACGATAGATAGAATATCAAATAAGAGAAGTCCAAGCCCACATAATAAAATGTTTTTCTGCAATGAATTTGATGTCCAAATTACCCTTGAAGCTTCTGAATTCTTCAATTGTGGATCTAAAGTTATTTTAAGGACAAAGAACTCAACAGTATCTGAAGGGAGGTAATTGCACAAGCACTTATACATAGCCATAGAGGACAATTTCGCTATTCTGCCATGCGTCATCTAAGACTGAAATGCATGTAGTTTTGAACTTTTGTGGAAGGCAAAACTGTTAAATCTTCCTTTCTTGTCTTGGTTTCTCGCACGACAATACCTAAAACACTACACTTGTATGATGCTGATAACTTGGGCTGCCTTCGTGATATAGGAAAGGGCAGAAGCTCCTAATGACTACAAGTGACAATCTGTGAATGTGTGGAACAGCTTCAAACTTTACCATTTCATAAGAATACTTTTGATGCATACCATGCAAAACCTATTCCATGCCACCACTCACCAGGAGTCCACTACCATTCCCATTCCTACATCTACAAGAACTTACTAGCCAGTCCCATCAACCCACTTGATCCGCTAGACTTTCCCTGACTTTGCATATACATCTTCAAGGCCATCTCTCCGGCTTGTTGAATAGCAGACTCCTTGCTTGCTCCACTCTGCACATTTCCCTGTGAATTTTGGTTATCGAACAATTTTGATGCTTCCGCCATCGCCATTCCGACGAATGCATTCTGGGAGTTGCCACTTTGTGTATTACCACTTTGGCCGCTAGTGAACATTTTGAGTGCCTGCATGGCGGCTGCCGCACCCATTCCTCCAGAGCTAGCTTGCTGGCCGGAGTTGCCATTCCCAAAGTATTGTTGGTGGGATTGAACGGCGTCTATTGCATTAGTATACCTTTTAATCTGGGAATGATATGGCCAACCTTGTTCATCAATCCGTTGATTTCCAATATGCTGCTTGTTCTGACCCAATGAGCTCAATACACTTGAGAAAAGAGATCTATCGCCAGAGTCTCCTGCATGCTCCGCAGCGTGGTTTGCTGCTCCGCTCAAATCATCATCGTCATCTGCTCCATAGCCGCCTCCACCACCGTATGAGCCTCCTTGAGGCACATTGCCTCCGCCATGACCCCCTTGCTGGCGGCCCTCATAATCGTCTCTGCCACCTTGTTCATGACCTTCGTAGTCATTTCGGCCTCCTTGACGACCCTCATATTCCTCTCTACCACCTTGTCGACGATCTCCATATTCTTCACGGCGTCCTCCATCATTTCCATATTCATTTCTGCCGTACCCGCCTTGGCCTTCTCCCTGACCTTCATAGTAATCTCTGGAACTCATGTTGTCTGAGAGAGCTTCGTTAGCGGGGTAATTTTGTGTAACTCTTTTGACGTAAAAGAATACTTAAGCAGAGAACAAAATGAAGGTATTCTGGAAGGCAACGTACTTAATTGACGAAGCTGCTCGAATGTAGCTAATGTGTTTGCTATGCTGATTCTTCTTGTGGAAGAAGAAAGCTGAAGCTGAGGTGGAGTGTTGGAGGTTTGAGCTGCAGTGATGACGATTCTGGTGGGGGTGTTTCGGGAGTGAACCGAGCCCCTGAGCCAATCATGCCAAGGCTCGACCCCCCTCGCGCAGTAGCTTGACTCAACGTGTGACGAGAATAGCGCTCGGTGGGAGTGAATGGTGAACTCGTTCAAGGAGACGAGGTTGTAAACAACAATGCGTCACCCACAACTGTTTTGAAGGCAAAATATTCTGGGGATATTGGCAACCGATACCCTTCTTCACGGAAGTTCTCCCACAAGGTGGTAATCACGTTACAGGATTACAATCATTGAGATCAGTGTCGAGGTCGCACATGTGCGTCAGGTTTTTATGGAGTTGTCCACCGCGAACTTGTACTTACGCCAGCTTCTTGGATTCTCAGGCAGTTGATCCTGCCGGGAATGGCAAACCAAAAGCACAAAAGTACTACGGAAAGAACAGTTCGGAGGAAGCAAAAAAAGGCCTTGCTAGACGGCACCTCGTCTACAGACTTATAATAGGACTCATCTATAGGAGCATCTTCAATCTCATCACAACAGTTAGCTGTATGAAATCCACAATGCTCAGACTATTCACCTGCAGGTACCAGTCGCCCTCCTCCCTCCCCTACTTAACTGGAACAGAACGGAAGAAAAACGACTGCCTGATTCTTGCTAACCTTATCTCGCTGCATGCAAGTATAGGCTCATACATGCTTTGACGCGATTGGGATGGCTTCCTGCCATGGCCAGCTAGGCTATATGATGGATCGAGAAGTTTTAATAATATGCAACAGGATCCAAAAGTTCGACGCAGTCTTGGTTGTAATCGGGGTGGTCATAATGTACGAAAGGCACGGTCAACTATTCCAGGAATACATGCTCTCCAAGACAAATAGGCTATAGTTCCTTACAACCTCCCCAATTAGCCTAGATATTGTTGAGCTCTTGTTGTTTAGGGAATGGAAATTCAAGTGATAGCGTCTCAAGGACGCAGCATAGTGTCGAATGGAATTTGTAACGCCTCTGCCATGCATTCTTGCACTTTCTACCCGTTTTATTTCTTTTGGTACGTATGTACAACGGATCGAAAGCTCAACGGGTCATGTACTATGATCCAGGAGGGTTAGAGTCAAGCACGCAGAACATCGGAGTGAGCGAAGGATCGAGAATATCAAGTTGTCGTGCACTCTGATCCAACACATTGAATATTTTCAAGATAAAGTCAGAAATACATAATGGCTAGAAGATCCCACTATGTTCAAGTTACTTTCCATAATACACATACGGCCCATACAACTCATCTGCTCAACTGTACCTCAGATACATACTACAGTCCACGATGAAGTTCCTACTCGGTCTTCTCACCCTATCTGGGGTTTCATTCTTTATCCCGAATGTTGCTTCATCTCCTGTCGCTATAGTTGCAACAGCTGGCCCGACCTTCGAGTTGGCGCCCTTGGTTGCAGTCCTTTCTTGGCACGACAAAGACGGAAATTTGCTCCATGAGTTCAGGCAGGAGTTGGATTACAATGTGCTTGGGTCCTTTCTTTCTGAGAGCTCTGAAAGTCACAGCAATGGCACTATGTATGAACCTTCAGACGAGGGAAAGGCTGCCGCAGGTATCGTTGCTACCCTCGAAAGCTTGGACTCTCGTGGCCTTAGCAAGCGCGATAACCGTCGGTGCTATACCTGGGGATCTCGAGTCTATAGAAGCAGTTCAGCGAGCTATTGCAATCAAATTTGTCATATAAGGTCAGCTGGGTATTACGTTGGTTCGTTTTCAACCTTCACGGCCCGATTGGTTGGAATCGACGTTGTAAGCATATAAAACTTCCATAACAGATCTTGGGTGAACGCTAACTGTATCCAAGGAGCTTTTCAATGGAGCTTCGGGCTTTGCAGGGATTCTTATTGCCATGTTTGTCAATCATATCGTGGATGAGTTGTTCGTATCGCCCGATGCTTGCTACAGCTACTGCATCAATTCCTTAGATGCGTGCGGCCAGTATGGAGCAGACAACGATCTTTACCTTAATAGCGGAGAATATGTCGGTGAAGCCAGCATCGACCCTGGATCCTACTGTGAAAACGATGCTAATCGTCCGTTCGATTATCCTACCTGCCGTGCCAGGTAAGGTATTACCACCGTGCCTGCGTCTATCAGGCCTTCCTATCTTTCACTTCTCTGGACGTCACGATCATTGTCTCTTACCTGACTATTACTCTTTTCTGAGGACTTTACACTCACTTCACTTCGTTTCCACGAACTATTCACTGCCTCTGCTGGAATCTGGACAAGATCTGAACATTTGCCGTAGCTGTGGGAAGGGTTGGTTTTCCTCAGCTGATTTCTGTCTCGCTTCAGCTTCTGCTACACTTGATCACCTGTACTCTAGAGTTGGGTAGGGGGTACTAGCCTCTCGAGACTATTATAGCAGACAAGCTACCTCGAAAAGACGGGTGTTGAAATCTCATTCAACTATGATTCAGACATAAAATCCCATCAAGGTTTGTACCTCTCACAAGAAAGTCTGGGGGTACAATCTGCACTTGTATCGTTAGTTGGTGAATCATGATACCCAACCTCGCGGGTATAAATGCGACAATCTTAAACAAATCTACTCAACAAATTATATTTTCACCATGAGAAACGGCAACAAATTGTGCTTCAAACTTTGTTCTCGCTCCTGAAGCCCTTCATAGATTTCTTAAGATATACCCAGAATCTCCCTGAGAGAAACTCTAAGCAATCTTCAGCTCCGTTGACCTATAAATGGAAAGGGGACAATGCATTCGGCTAATCTTTTGTCTCTATCAGTCCATTAGTACTTCTTTGCTTCCAGCTCCAGAAAAACAACTCAGATGCGCTCACTTCATTGATCTTTACAACTGGACTAGGTTTGACTCTTGTACAGCTGAACCACCCAGAGGTTCAGCCTGGATATGCCAGTCAAAAATATCATGGAGTGAAAAGGACCCAGAACCGAAATTGAAACATTCTACGGGACCATGTGGTGGTGTGAGACCGCTGCTAAAACAAATTTGCGAGCTTTCTACATCATCTTCACCATCCCTTGATGTAGGTGCTGTATCTTCGATGCTCTTCAGGCCCCGGCGTAGCATCTCGTCCCTTTTCCTCTCCAGCTGCATGATTGAGAATCTGATTCCCCCCCTCTGAGCAAACGCTGCTTGCTCTTGTGCAAAACAGGCTTTCTCCTCTGCTAAAAGTTTTGTCCTTTCTTCGTCCAGGCGATCCCAATCTTCCTCACTTGGTCCCACAATATCACACTTCACGCCTCCTCTCACACACTGTCCGCAACGAGAGGAATTTGCTGAGACCATGCAGTGCATACCACGTCTCAGGCAACGACTGCATGGGTTTTGTCTCTCGACACCATCCTTATGAATTCGATCTGCAAGAATATTGCGTTGCTTGATTTTTGAGTTTCGAGAATTCATTGTAATGTATGGGGCTTAAAGCTTGATTTTGTATGTCAGTGAAAATGACTGATTGTGTTCGAACTTGTGGCAAAGGTATGTCTAATCCTGAGAAAGAGTGATTGTTTGCGCATTCTTTAGAGCAGGTAACATTCGGCTGCTAAGCCATGTATGGCCTCAACAAGTTTCTGTTGTCAACCGGCATCTTCAGGCACGGAGAATTGAACCTCTTGTGAAAGTGCTGCAAACTGCACATAATATTGAAAGGAGCTGACCATGGTACTGGTATTTCTCTGCTGGTCACGATGGTAGACGGAAGTGCAACATGACAGTGGCCCTGTCATATCCCTTAAAAGAACCAAGGATGCATTGAATTCTGCAGCGGAACCATTTTCCGCTGCAGAGTCAACACTCCGCACAGGGCCTAAACGATGTCAGACAGCGGAGACTTAATTCGTGATTCTAGCCCAGGAATACTTCGTGTTTGGTAGCGATTTCATGACATTGAAACAAAAACAAAATCGTATTCTGACGTGCTAGTACCTGCCAAAGTACAGATCAATAGAGTAAATCTCTTTATTTGAACAAATAGAGTAGGTAGTATCGTACATGGACAGTCGGTATGCCTGTCGCAACCAATGGCGGAGTGTTGGACCGCCTACTTATGCCAGCATGCATAATTTCAGACAGGTACTTCATCCGTTTATACGATGCCACTTTTCTAAATCTAGCAGATTATACAATGGCTGCCAGGAAATTTACCAGCAGAAGGGGTTTAATCAGTGTATCTTTAGCAACACGCCATTCCCATTGACCAATTTAACACGTTGTAGCGTTCAAGTAAGGAAATTTTAAAAATTGGTGAGGCGCCTTCCTGAAAAGCTATTAAGTCTGACTTGAGTTCAGGACACATTGGTCAATTTGTTTCTCTCATTGTACCTAGTAAAAGAGAGAGAGCGAATAGAATTGCTTGCATATGAGTACCTTAAAGTTGGTCTATAACTCTACACACCTTGACCGTTGCACTTCTGTAGCAGCTTGGGAAAGCACCTGAAGTCTCGGCGTTCAGGCTTCAAATCACCAACACGTATTGCAGGGTGTAAGTGGTAGCCGACAGGCAACGATGCTCTAAAGGCACAGGTACCCGTCATAGAATTATCCTATTACACACTGTGCCAGTTATCAGGAAATACGGTATTCGAACATCAGCTCACATCAGGTGCTAGTCAATATTTTGCTTCGGCCATACTCTTGGGCCGCTCAAAACGTAGAAATTTTATAACTCACATCTTGAATGGAAGACAAAGAAACACAGAGGCATTATCCTCCTCTTCCCTTCTCGGATTTCAGACCTCACAGACAAGCCCATTTTCTATCTTTATTTCCCTTGCTATGTCGTCTGCTGCCCGAAAGTCGAGGGCAAAGACTCGTGATCAGCGTTCTGTAGCTCCAAGACCGACTTCTGGTCTCAGCGAAACAGCAAAGGATGACAAGTACTTTGGAGAAAACATCTTTCTCTTCTATCCCAATCTTATCGGTATGTAAGACATTGTAACCAGGCCTTTTCTCATCCTTCTAACCTCACACTCGTAGGCTACGTTCGCATCTTCCTCGCCATTGCATCCCTCTACTACATGCCCTCTCAGCCCTTCCCATCTTCCATTCTCTACAGCATCTCCTGTCTTCTAGATGCCATAGATGGCCACACAGCCCGGTATTTCAATCAACGTACCCGTTTCGGTACAGCTTTAGATATGGTAATCGATCGGTGTACAACTACCTGTCTCCTAGTCTACCTCGCCGGGAGGTGGGAAAGGTATGCCTTGGTATTTCAAGGACTGATATCGCTGGATTTGGCGAGCCATTATTTTCAAATGTATGCGACGCTGGCTATGGGTGTTGGGGATAGTCATAAGGAGGTTGATGCGGAGAGGAGCTGGTTGCTAAATTTGTACTATGGAAATAAGGTCTGTGGGACTGTGGTCCTGAATTTGGGCGCGCGACAAAGCTAACGCAATATAGGCTGTGCTTTTTGGATGTTGTTTCTTTAATGAGATGTTCTTCATTGTACTTTATCTGATTTCGTCCTCTGGAGCTGTAGGAATATCTGGATTTAAGGAGAGCCAGGATGTGGTTTCGTGGGGAGGGATCGTTTTGCAACTAGTCAGAGCCAATAAGCTATGGGTTCTTGCTGGCATCTGTTTTCCTGTCATGCTTGCAAAGCAATGGATTAATGTTATGCAGCTTGTTAAAGCCAGCGTGTGGCTAGCTGAAGGAGATGTAGCTATGCGAGCGGAAGTGAGAGTCAGTATGAGTTCTGGGAAGAAAAGTCTGTGAGGGAGTCAGCCTCCCTGTCCTCCCACATTTCATTGCAGAAATTCTCGATAGCTTAGTAATACACATATTTGTATTCTCCTTCTTGAAAAAATCGCTACTTAAGGGAAGGGAATCTTGGATACGAGGCATCCGAACAACTGACCTGCCTTTAACATCTTCTCTAATCCATCCATTCTGAATGATGCTAAATCTCATAAACACTAGTGCTTATTATAACTCTGCCAAAGTACGAGAAAATCGTTGAACATGCCAAGCTATCCGGATTGATAAAAGTAGCAATTTGTCGCGTGCCACAAGCCAACTTCCCCAGATTCTGTCTGGAACAATTCCACAAGCAATATGTCAAACATCACAGGGGATAAATTCACTACAAGATATTCTTTAGGGTTGAATCATAGAGCCCGTAGAAATATTGCTTTTACTCGTACCTACTCAAAATCCGATGATACTAAATCGGAAGGAAAGAAACAACATTCAAACAGTCGATCTCCAACTCGATGGTAATAGTTAAGTATCAATTTCCTGAATCACTAATCCACTACAAACTCAGGAGTTCACCAAGATATGCTTCAAGGACCAATCTGAAAATCTCCCATAACAGCAACTTTACTGTATTACTTTATGTTTCTTACAATATTAGGAGAGACTTCCAGCAGATAAAGAAGAAATAATTATGCCGAGGCGGCTCCTTTCATACAGTCTTAAGATATCCAATATCATTCCCTTCATCCCTGATTCATAAATCATTTCAACATAAAAAACTTCATATCGTTAACATACCCAAGTTTCGTTCAACGACCACCCACGGAGGTGGATATCCTCACCATACCGGCTCGTGGTGCCCAAATCCATAATTACCCGCCATGCGACGTCCCGAGGTGATGATAATCATCTAAAGGTCTCGCCTGGAACCCCATTCCATCGACCTCATACCTCACAGTCGTAGGACTCTCCATCTCAGATATTGGAGATGTAACTCGAACCTCGGGGCTTCTACTCTCCAACTCAGAACTCAAAGGTCTGTACTTGTAATCGACGGGAGGTTTTGCTTCGTACGCCGGCACAGGTGACCGAGGCGCGTGCTCGAGCTCGTTAGCACCAGCAGCGCCGACGGGGGGTGTAAAATGCGTCTGATTTGGAGCGAAATACATCTGATTTGGAGTAGGCATGGCAACTGGGGTGAAATCAGGTTCCTTTCCAGCCCTGCGTTTGCGCCAGAAGAGAATCAAGGCCGCTATTATCCCAATCACAGCCACCGCAGAACCTGCACCAATTCCTGCGTAGGCGCCAGTTGACAGCCCCGGATTGCAATCAGAGCACGGAGTTATAGTTGGCGCAGACACGCTCGAAGTAACTGTGCCCTACTTTGACATCAGTATATCTTAATCAAATCATCAGCCAGATCAAGAACTTGAAAACGTACAACTTGTACAATGCCGGGTACGATTGTCACTAAACCAGACACAGTAGTCACAGCGCCTGTCAGAGTCTTGATTGTTCCAGGAAGGGTTGATAAGGTGCTTAGAGTCCCAGAAATCGAAGTTGTGATAATTTCTCCTGGTAGGGTGACAGTAGATCCAGGAAGCGTTGTGGTCTGGGCAATTATTGTTGAAGTCTGTGGAGGCAGAGTCGTGGTCTGAGCAATCAAAACAAGGCTCGTACTCGAGGTAGAAGGGGCTTCAGTGCGGGTAGAGGGTATTACTGTTTGGTCGGTACGGGGAGAAGACTTGCTGCTGGGCACAGAAGTGACTGTCGCGGTAATGGTTGTTGTCGTAGATCCCTGACTTGTGACGGTACTAAAGACTGTAGTAGTAAACACTGATAATCCCCCAACTAAAATTGTGGTTGTTGTGATTTCCGCTCGTAGGGAAGTTGGCCACGACCACACAGTATAGTACCAGGTTGAGCTTGGTACGGCTCGCGCAGCAAGACTGGGCTTGAAAATTTGTCTATAGATATCCTTGAATAACCCGCCTCGAGCCTGGTTTTGTTGGCCAGTCACCGTTATTGTTGACGTCGAAGTGTATGTAGTCAACTGCATTGAAGTTGAGAAGCTCGTGACTACCACAGTAGAGGAGGCACTTTTAGGACTCGTGACAGTCATTGTACTGGTCGTCGTTCGAGTGACCCTCGAAGTCGCTGTGACGGTAGCATAAGTGACAGAGGTAGCACTATCAAACATGATGAATACGTTTACAGTTGGTAAGTAGCCACAGAGAACTTACACGACTCCAATACATGCACCAGACGAGCAAGTTAAACCGATCTGACAGCAGGCTTTATCCCCATTAGGTTTTACACAACCGTCCATGTTATAAGGACAACATATTTCTTGCGTCCAGCAAACAGTGCCGTAGTCGCAAGACCGTCCGGAAGCACAACATTGCCCGAAAGGCAATTGACAAGGATCGGCAGCATTCGAAGAACCACAACATGCCCCACACTTATCACAGGTATAGCCTTCGCATTGATTTACCCCATTCTCACAAGTTGATCTGAGGCCAAGAGCAGATGCCGATCGTGAAAGAAATCCTTGCTGTGAAATTGTGCCGTTATATGCCGGTTTACGTCCTGATTTTGCTGGAATAGCTGCTTGCTCGCGATGGCTGCTGTCAGAATCAGATCTTGTCCACAGCTTTATACCATATATCTCTGCAGGTATCAAGGCACCCTGAGCCACTGTCAAAAGACATGATAATAAAGCCAAATGTAGAATACTGGGCCGGGAACCCATCTCGAGCCAAAGTCCAAATATCGATTGAAAAAATCTAGAATCCAAACAGAGAATCAAAATACGGACGCGATTCTTCGAGGGTGCGGACAGGTGCTGCTAAAACTGCTTGGATCATTTGAAGGATCAGTTCATGCATCCCACCTGGAGAGAATAGCTAAGTACGATTGTCTCAGACCCCATTCGACGAGTCTCTCCACAGTCTGCAAGGCGTTCCCGCGACAGGTGGGAGGCAGTGTCTCAACCGTCAAGCCGGTGAAGAAACCTATTGTGAGAGCTCTGAAAAGAACCAGATTTCTATAATGTCGATTATGTACACTACTTTCATCTTCAAAATACAGTGTACGAGCTATTGGACAATTCCAATGATGCTGCAGATCGAGAATACCCTGTGGTATACGAGGCAAAGAAAAGTGTGGCTTTTGGCATCTGTTGTATGCACTGCTGCCAAGGCTCAGCCTCACCATTAAATCGGCTTTGAATTGACAGAACCGTGTCTTATCTGCAAGCCAGATTGCGTTTGTTATCATAGTTCGTCCAATCTGGAGAAGATCGCTGCCCACATGAAAGTAAGCAGGCCGAAAGTTTTCAGCTCTGTGTGCCAACTTGGCTAGTCTGCAACTTTGGCATCGACGAAATAAGGCTCCGAGAAGCAAAATTCGACCATACCTTTGAGGATTTCAAAGTCATGGCACCTACCAGCCTGATTGAGCCTCACATTATTTTTAACACCCTGCGACTCACTCGACGATTGCAGGACATGTCCCAGATAGATTGACAATATATGCCGTTTCCCATCGTGATTTTGAGACCGCTTATAGACGAGCTGAACCTAGGTCATTGCAACTTTCGCCTTCTCAAAAGTTCGGCCAATGGCACGTCGTCATCATCTACCAGGACTTCAGCATCTTCATCGACACCATAGTCTCGCAAACGGTCTCCATCCGAATTTGTCCAGCCTTCTTCGCCGTCGATGCCCTCCTCGTACTCGCTCTCGTATTCCTCGGAATCTTCTTCACTCATCTGGCCTTCTTCTGGGTAATCCCTCTGGGCCCACCTTTTGTAATCTGTTTGCTGCCTCCTCCTGAATGCCGCTTTTTCTTCCTCGGCTGTACCAAAGTCTCTGATCTCTGAATAATCCTGAGGACGTACAGCCCTCGGCATCTTGTCTGGGTCGGGTGGTGGCCACACCTTGCTTGCATCCTCGAAGCCATTGACCTCGAAATGTGATGCACTCTGTATTCCAGGGCCTCCGCCAAACGGAAACATCCACATAAAAACATTACTAGTACCCATGCCCTGGCATATGTTCTTCCAGATCCCTATATCGTATGGAAACTCTTGATGTTGAATACGCATTTTCTGGCCTCCATTTGCGTAAACAAACCCTCCCAACCTCTTCGATCGGTTTACGAGAGCTTCATGACGTTCAATCTCCCAGCTCTCGATCATAGTTATGTTCGTTAAAAGACCATATATTGCTCGGCTGAGGAGAATTAGGAGTGCGAATAGAGTCAGTCCATTGACGGCAGAGAGGACAAAAAGGTGTGCGAGAGCCCAGACAGGAGGCCCGAGATATGAGGGCAAGTTTCGATTGTCCCAAATTACTCTCAATCGGATGAAAAGGTGGTATGCGAGAATTGCCATGCTGAAAACAGCAAAAATGATGAATCGTAGAAAGTGAGGAAATGTCGTATGCGAAACACAATTCGTAGTCCACGGGCAATGGTGATCCATCTTGGGAATGCACCTAAACGTCATTAGCAACAGCACTTTGCAGATGAGATGTCCATGTACTTACCTCCCACATTTCTTGCAATGGTGTGCTCGTGGAGGCTTGACGGCCTCGCATTTCTTGCACCATCGCACACCTTTCTTCAACCTGACCTCTTCGTCTTCATCATCGCCCTTTGTCTGTGTGGATCTTGCCACCCACCCCTTGGCACCAGGATCCACGAAGCAAGCCTGATAATAGCATGGCCAAATCGCAAAAACGAAGATATTAAACCATATTGCCTGTTTCGTGCTTAAAGGTCCCGGCTCGATGTAGTAGAACAGATACTGTGAGGAGTACGCTAAGAAGATAATAAGGGAGGAA
The DNA here is from genome assembly GCA_030077755.1 of Filosporella fistucella. Classification (NCBI taxonomy): domain Eukaryota; kingdom Fungi; phylum Ascomycota; class Leotiomycetes; order Helotiales; genus Filosporella; species Filosporella fistucella. The sequence goes on from JAQJZZ010000002.1 coordinate 1,229,732, forward strand.
ACTGCAGGAAGTGAAAGATCCTCAATCGACGGTGTACGAAAATGTTGACGAAGTGCTGGCATTTTGATGCGGCTGCCAGCCGCCGAGATATTTCGAATCTGAGTTGCCAGGAGATGCCTGGGGGTACCTGAACTTACCTACATAGGTAGGCTGGCTCGCTAGTAGGGTAGAGGAAGGGATGCCTTTGGTAAGTCTTGGCATACTGTGTTGCTTCCTGCCCTATTCTCCTGCCTGCCTCCTGAGGCGTATCGAAGGACGTCAGCCGAAAGTTTTTTGACATGTACATACAAATCAAAAAGCCCAGAAAGGCCATTAATTAGTCTACCTCCAATGCCTCTCAATTCCCAACCTGCAAGTTCCAGGCAATCCGGGACCACAGACATCTCTTCACGCTGCTCCTTGTTGATCGGCAGATTTTCTCTGGCAGTCACAGCTTGAGAAATATTTACGTGAAATAAGGGGGTCTGTTTCTCAATGAGGACAATGTCTTCCGTATCACGAATTCCTTGTTCAATCCCATCCTCGGTATTTTCACTTCAGACGGCTTCCAGCGCTCCTCTCAATCTATTACCATCCCCCCAAAACAATGCCTCAAGATCCTTTAACCAGGTCAATGTTCACAAGTCTCGCGGACATTATTATTTATATCCGCTCAAATTTTCAAGATAAGGCTGCTTGAACAGTTCAAGCTCCCACCTTTGCCATATCATCGCGAGGCTCTTATCTCATCCCAGCCTCCGCAAAGTTATAGATCCCACCTTTGCCATACTAGCCTAGCATTTCTTATCTTCCTCGATTGCTACCTGCTGCTTAGAATGTCCTGAACCGTTGTTTAAATATGCCGGTGTGGCACCGAGGCAAGCTTTCGATTTCTTGAACACCAATAGCTCAAGTCGACATGAACATGGAGAAATCAACTCCAGCTCAAACAAACATGGAGCTTCCTGGCGGCGATATACAAACTGATAACGTTTTTGGAGTATCTGGAACGTCCAAATTGTCGAAATTGGTCCCGAAATCCTCAGTTGGGTTAACCATCATAATTGTCTTGGTAGCTACCATAGATTCGACGGTAAGTATATCTGCCATATTATGCTGCTCCATACGCTCATCGCTACAGAATTTAGGTTATGATGGATCACTAGTAGGTAGCTTCAATGTTATGGAAAGCTATCTCAATTACTTCGAAGTTACTACCCCTCTCAAAGGGCTCCTCACATCGTCTACCTATGTTGGCGGTGCGATTTCGTGTCTTTTCACGGCTCCACTGGTTGATAAGATCGGACGAAAGAAAGGAATGTTGATATCTGCCATTATCTGTCTTATTGGTGCCATTCTACAAGGGGCTGCTCAGAATACCGCAATGTTCATAATGGGTAGAATATTCATAGGACTAGGTAGCGGAGTCTCGGGCGTGGCTGCTCCAACATTCGTTTCGGAAACTGCTCCTTATAAATGGCGTGCTTTTGCATTGGGAATCTATTTCTCGTTCTGGTTCGCTGGTGGTGTACTGGCAAGTGGTATATGTCTCGGTGTGAGTAACTTCTCACATCATAAGCTACCAGCAACTGATCACAAGCAGACTCAAAGTATCGCCTCAAACTGGGCATGGAGAATTCCAAGTTTACTTCAGGGGGTAATGGCATTTATTTGCATGCTCATCCTTCTTTTCATTCCAGAAAGCCCTCGTTGGCTAGTCTACCAGGACAGGCACGAAGAAGCTTTGGAAATTGTAGCTATTGCGCACTCAAACGGCGATATCACCGATGTTGTCACCCAAACACAATTCAGGGAGATTATTGATACTTTGAGCTACGAGAAGGGAGCCGGGAAAAGCTTATCTTACATTGAGGCACTTCGTGGAGCACCGAATCGTCGGAGAGTATTGCTATGCATCTCTGTTGCTGCAATTGTCATGCTTTCTGGCGCGAACATTATCACGTTGGTCCAAATTCATTCAGAGGAGGTACAATATAGCTAACCAGATTTAGGAATTACTTCGGGACAATGCTCTCCCAAGCAGGTGTGACGGATTCTACCGCCCAACTCCAAGTCAACGTTGTTCTCTCCATCTTCAGCCTCTTATGTGCGGTTGCAGGCTGTTTTCTAGCAGAACGGCTAGGCCGGAGATGGCTATGTATGAGCTGTCTTCTGGGTTGTGCATTTTTCTTCTTCCTATTCGGTGGCCTTCTAAGTAGTAAGTCCTGTTTACTCAAATCACAAGCTAGCTTGGCTAATCATAAAAGGGTATACCGAAACATCAGGTGAAGCAGCTGCGTATGGTAACATAGTCTGTATGTTCCTGTTTAGTGGCGCATACGCATTTGGACTCCAACCTATGACGGTCATCTATCCTCCTGAAGTCCTACCATACTCCATCCGTGCGAGCGGTCTAGCTATCACCACGCTATTCTTCAAAATGTTTGGGTACGCTGTTTTTCCATTTCTTCCAGATCCCACTTCCCATTTCCCTTTCTCGAACTACTTAGCATCGAGTCAAATCCTCACATCTCCTAGTATCTTTTGCACATTCGTATGGCCTTTTGCCCTCGAAGCCATTACCTGGAAGTCATACATGATCAACGCAGCATTTGATCTTCTACTTGTGACATGGGTCTATTTCACATGGGTAGAGACGCGGAATAAAAGCCTAGAGGAAATCGACGAGTTTTTCGACGGAGAGAAACATACTTCTGCGCCTGCACTTGCGGATCTACAAAGGGAGATTGAGAAGAGTGTTTGAAATATAGTGGAGTCACTATGTTTCTATGAAATTGTCAATCAGCCTTGCGAAGTGGAAAAGTTAGTAATCGAAAGCTCTCGACAAGTCCAAGTCTAGCATTCATGACCTTACATATCTGAACGAGACCCGTCAAAATTTAGATCCCTCCTAGATTGTCCCCAAGTATGACTTTCTAGAGAATGTACGCCTATTGAGAGAAATTGATACTTGAATGTCTTCCATGCTGTAGTAGAAGGTTGATGCAGGAGTGCAGTACTACTTAACGAACGTGTGTTTCCTCTCAATCTCGTCGATGATAGATTCAATCGCTTCTTCATCTACCCGAATAATTAGTTACCGGAATTAAAATCACGACGGACAGCGATATAGCACTGAGTTCTCCATTACCACTCAAGAATTGAGAGACCCCATGACCTTTCCCATCGTGTGAAATCCTAAAGATCTTGGTAAAACCCTCGCAATGAAAGTACTGTAGGTAGGTAATTCCCAGCCTCTCGCCTTGGGCATAAATAAATGAGGGTGCACAACCTTTAGAAAACCCAGCTACCTCCAAAACAAGTGATTTTTTTTTTTCGTTCCATCCTTCCCATGGTTGGGTTTAGAGGGGCATATATTGACAAAGAAATTCATTATTGATATCGTGTCTGCATGCAGCCTTGCAAGCTACAGCCTTACTGGCTTACGCACATCATCATGGACTTCGGTTTACGGTGAAGTCCGCAAATTGCTGAATTCCAAGTCACGGTCTCAAGTATCGTCCAGGATGCATTCAGCAGATGCACCGACCCGGAGCAATATCCCTCCACGTTGCTGAATAATAATCGTGTGGTCTATGATTGGCTCTCTCTCGTTCGGTCCAATTTTCCACCGGTCGAACGAGACAACAACACAACCGATTGCGAAATATCGGACCAGAACTTTCATGTCTCCCCGTGTCTCAGGCTGGCTGAAGATGCTGCGATACAGGGTGATAACGGGATTATCTCCTAAATGGACGCACTTAGGAATCTGAGTCTCTCATTAGATTCCGGTCTGATGCGAAATGCGGGCCCGGCGTAACTTTTTTCTTTTCTTTCTTTGAGAGTGCTGGCAATAGCCTGGTGAGATTGAAGAGTCAAAGATGTCATCGATTCTTCTGGTTTGAGATTTTATATAATTCTTTTAATTCTCCTGACATATTTGTTGTTTTATTTGAAAGTCATTCAGCTTCTGTATTCTTATCTTTGGTTTCTGGTATCCACCTAATTCTTTATCTACATCGAATCCCCTTTTGTGCCAGCAAATCAGCTTATACTCCTGAAGCCCGATCAGGCTACCCGCTGTCAATTGAGGCTCCTCAAGATGACTATCTCAAGCAATGCTCAGGAGTCTACTCCTGCTCACAAGAAATCTACTCCTTCACTACAATCTCTTGAAAGTGGCAGCATAACCGATACCTCAACACCTCTTCCTCCTCTCGAATCAGTCAAAGCGCCTCCTTTCAAACCGACAAGATCTTTTCTTCTTGCCTTCGGTTCTATATGTGTGATTGCTCTTGCAGCTGCTCTCGACGCTACGTCCCTTAGTATAGCCCTTCCTATCGTTGCAGAGAAACTGCATGGCACTGCTATTGAGGCGTTCTGGTCCGGGACTTCATTCTTACTTACATCTGCTGTTTTTCAGCCTGTTATTTCGGGTTTGAGTCACGTGTTTGGGAGGAAAGAGGTATGTTTTTAGTTTCTGTTGATTCTGTTGGAACTCAGAGCTGACCCGTATTTAGTTGATTATTGCTTCCTCTATATTTTTCGCTGTTGGGTCCATCGTTGCAGCCGTAGCTACAAACTTCACCATGATGCTTGTTGGGCGATCTATTCAAGGCATTGGTGGTGGTGGAATTTTGACATTGGCAGAAATGCTTGTCACTGACTTAGTACCGCTCGCTGCCAGAGGAGGTAAAGATAATTTCACTCATTACCACAGGCGAAGCTAATACTCCATCAGCGTGGTTTGGATATCTTGGATCTATGTGGGCAATCGGCTCTGTAGCTGGTCCACTCATGGGTGGTGCATTCGCCCAAAATGTCTCATGGAGATGGATCTTCTGGATTAACATTCCCATCATCGGTCTCGGCATGGTGGCCATCATTCTCTTCCTAAAGCTCGAGAAGACTCCCGGAAATCTGATAGATAAGATCGTCAGATTCGACTGGATTGGTACAGTCGTCTTCACTGCCTCGACGGTTGGCTTCCTGATTCCAGTGACATGGGGAGGTGTTATGTATGACTGGGACTCATGGCATACACTTGTGCCACTATTCATCGGTATCGCAGGAATAATCGGCTTCTGCTTCTACGAATGGTACCTCTCCAAACACGCCTTCGATGCTGAAGGTGAACTCCTCCCAGGAAACAACATCGAGCCTATCATCCGCTTCACCATATTCAATAACCTGACTATGGTCCTCACATATCTCGAAACTATTATCCATGGTATCGTTCTCTGGTGTCTCCTCTACTTCCTCCCTCTCTACTATGAAGGTGTGAAAGGCTACACTCCAATCGTCTCTGGCGTTGCCCTCCTCCCAGAAACCTCCTTCGTGGCGCCTATGTCCATCGTAGTAGGGATCGTCTGCGCAGTTACAGGCCATTGGCGCTGGGCTATTTGGGGAGGATGGGTCCTGACTACCTTTGGTGCCGGCCTTCTCATCCTCCTATCCCCTACCTCTTCCATCCCCGCCTGGATCTTCCTCAATTTCGCCGTCTCAATGGGCACAGGCATGCTTTTCCCCTCCATGGGTCTCGGTATTCAAGCTGCCGGTCGCCCACAGGACGCAGGACATGCAGCAGCATTCTATTCCTTCGCCAGAGTCTTCGGACAGGCACTTGGCGTCGCTCTAGGAGGCGTTGTTTTCCAAAACCAGATGAAGATGAAGATAGCAGCTTATCCCCTGCTAAAAGAGATGGCTGGAGAATATAGCAAAGATTCAGCTGCGCTAGTGATATTCATCAAGAGTATGGAAGAAGGAATGCCAAAGACACAATTAATTCAAGCATTTAATGATAGTTTGAGGACGATTTGGGTGTTCATGACTGCGCTTAGTGCGGTGGGGTTGGTTGCAAGTGCTTTCACGAAAGGGTACAGTCTTGATCAGGAACATAAGACTTTACAGGGATTCACTGGGGACGAGAGAGCTGTGGATGAGGAGAAGAGTGCTGTCGTTTAGATTTCATCTGCTGTGGGATTGTCGAGTATTGAGGAGAGAGGCAGGCTTGAGATAGATTTTTGTTTGTTGAATAGAGGCATAGCGAGGCGTTTGGATGGGTAAATAGATTCCACTTATTTTCATTGTTAGATGAAGTATAATATAATTGATATTTGTATGAGCAAGCAACATCGAACGTTAGAGTAATTGAATTGTGTCTAGCTATGGTAAAGGGGAATATAGGCTTTTAAGATAAGCAAACAGTCACAGGACCACCTTCAAAATCTGACAAGACGGTAGGAAGATATGAAACTTTCCAAGGAGTGAGTAATAGAATAATACCAAGGAACCAGCAATTTGAACCTTGAAATGAAATTTTGAGGGCCTTTGGTTTGAATTGAATGTGAAAGACACTTCCATATTTGTTTCGGTAAAGTCTTGTTTACAGGTGTTTTTGTATACTTGTAGGACATCATTCACATAGACTTTCTCTTGCAAGCTGGTCTCGGTGCTTTGAACCAGGTGCTTTGCAAGTAGTTCTTTCTGCATCTTCAAAAGTTTTCAACACATGCAAAATGTATATCTGGCTGAAAACTCTTTTGTTTTCTTACACATTTACTTCTGATGGAATCTGGGTTTAAGCTTTTGGAGCACAGGATTTCTTAGCTACCTGCAAGCTGTTGAAGATAGTTCGCTAGGACCCATAGCACCGTTGGAAGTACACGTAGCAATGATTTCACATAAATATGGAATGTTACGGAAATGATCTTGCTCGCTTCTAAGACACGACTGTATTCCAGCACAAGACCTCTTTTGACCAATGGGCTCCGGAGATGTTATATTCAAAGGAAGTGTTACAAGATCTAAACGAAGCTATGAAGGCTACAAAGCTCTCATTTAATTATACCGTGTGAAATCGGGAACCTGTGTTCAGAGTAGAGCTGAGCGATTCCGCTAAGTTGCTGCAGGCCTGGAGACATAAATTGACAAGTCCAGTCCTCAACAACTTTAGAAGACTGGATATAGGAAGCATTGCTAGGAGAATCAACAAGTAAAAGTTTCCGCAACGCGCGGGGATGTGTAGACACACTAAAGCGTCGGGGGACACAGATCCTCGCAGCGAATTTTCAACAGCATGAACTTATGTCTCTGGGAAAACGTTGACTTTCAACCACAATCTATCAATCGACACAACTTACTGCTTTTGGTGTCTATGTCACATTTGCAACTTGTCTAACCAGATCCCAAGGTAGCCCGTGAGTCCAAAGTCTGTTTTGCCAGCACAGGTAAGATGGTTATGATAGATCTTGGTTTGATCTACTCAGCTAGCATCTTCAAGCTTTCCAGCTCTAATTTGGCCTCATGTCTGCCCTCTCTAACCTGCCTACCTTGCTATGTCTACAGTACCACCTTTGAAGAAGCCCGGAAGTTACTTAATTCGAAGCCACAAAATGCAACGATAAACCACCAGTAACTAGCGAAACAGGTGCAACCTAGAGGCATTATACTGTCGAGTAACAAGATACCTAAACGCCAGAAATGACAGCGGCATTCATACCCGAGCGGAAATCTGGCCAGATGAAGAGGTAGACATTCTACCAGAAAATTTCTTCACAACCATTCCGAGAGATTGGAAAACGTACTTCAATCAGTAGATGGAAGTAATTGGCGACTTACTTGAAGCAGCCGATTGGGTCATTTTCAATGCAGAGTTGAAGAAAAGAGCGTATACAATCCTTACGATTAGGCAAGGTTCTCCTGAATGGGTGAATTTTGCGATGCATTATCCAGCTGGGGTTCCCAAAGGATTGATGAAGATCACTCAGATACCAAACGGCCGTCATACAAACATTTACTTATTCGAAGCACGAGACCGTACAACTACTCGAGGGACACGGATGGTTATCTACTTCGGTGTACTGATTCATGCTATCATTAATTGATGCAGCTGCACTTGTTCAGTCTACACTGCTCGTCACTTTAGTCACACTTTTGGAGTCTCCGGCCATGGACCACTGTGGATCACACTTGCAGATTAAGTTGGATGCCTTATGTAGGAGTGCCTTGGAAAAAAAACTCCTTAACATAGGAGTGCAAGCAGGCATCTATACAGAAACGTGGGAAAGAATGTGCAAGTACAAGCTTGGACACAAGGATGAATTGTACGAACTGCATGCTGCTGCAAGACTCAAATGGGGACGACTTCCGGGACTTCCAGTGGAGGATCCGCCACCGGTTGGATTCAAGAGATCATGGGAATAGTGTTATTTGCCTCCGACACCTCATCCTCTGTGGTTAGATGCAAGAAGGAACAGGAACAGGTTTGAGCTTTGCAAATTTTTGCATAGGTTGCCAATACCTGTACCTGTAAGTCATATTTCAGACATCACAATACGGCATGGAGCTAACTTCAGTGGCCTAGGAAGATAAAAACCCCTATTTAAGATCAAGAACTAACGAACGCCATACCAATTTGTCAGGACTGGTGATAGCTTGTAATCTGGAAAAATGCTTTTTGGGATGGACTGTGTGATAGTGTACTTTGAAGAGATGTAATAATTATCAAGAATAATCTCACAACATCCTCTGGTACATCGACTTGCACTTACAAAGCAATTTGTACCTCCAAAGCAACTTGCACGTACAAATTAAGTTGCAACTATAAAGGGAATTTAGTAAGCCATCGAATTCTATTTACTCTCGTATCCACTTATCTACTCACAAAGACGCTTTTGAAGCGACCCATCAAACCCATCAAATTCATCAAACTCATAAAATGAAGCTCCCTAAGAATCGACAATCAAAATCGTACCAAAGGCTCATCTATGCATCACGCTGATATGAACCCACCCCAGAAAAACATGTCATCATTCCTTTATAAAGCAAACTTGCTAAAATCATCCAATCTAGAAACATCTGGTTTTGCATCACCAGTCTTCATCATCGTCTCGCTTATGTGACATGGCACTTTGTCTAGCCTTTAAGGCTTCAGCTAAGCCACCTGCAAAGCTGGGGTTAGGAGTACTACGACCACTGTCGGTACCATTCGAGTTGACACTCATGGCCGAATCGCGTGGCGCAGGAGGTGGAGCGGGCTTTCGTCCACCAGCAGCAGGTCGTTTTGCCGGGGGAGCGGGTGGTGTTGGTTTGGCACGGATCACTGGCCCATGGCCGTTTGCTTTTGCGGCATTTGGTGGAGGAGGGGGAGGAGTTGGTCGCATTGCAGGAGCAACTGGTGGTGGGGGAGGTGGAGCCTCTTCCTTAAGGTAAGCTGATGGAGCCCATCCTTGTTGACCTTGATTATTCTTGGCTAGCCACCATCCTTTAAAGTCCGTTAGCCCGAAATCTGTGCCGTGTGATTGTCATAACTTACCATTATTCTCCTTCTGAATGATGCTAACTAGCTCATCTTTTACCAATGTAATCTCATTTGCACTTTGTCCATTGAATTCGTAAAGCACACGATATTGTGGGTCCTTCGAAACTGCTGGTGGAGCAGGTGGCGGAGGCGGCGGTACAGCTCTGCCTACCGAGGGAGTATTCCTTGTGTGGGATGGAATGGAAACAGCAGGTTGAGACTGTTGGATGTGATGACTCTGAACAGGGGCAGGTGTGCTGAAGTTCTGGGCAACAGGCTTCGTGTTCCTGTTGCCATTGGATAGTTTGGACGGACGTCCGCCTGGTCCACCAGGTTTGATAAGTCTCCCTTTGGTGAAAGGTTTGGCTGGTATTGGCTTGCCCTTCGGAAGTGGTCGAGAAACAGAATTTGGTGGCTCGCCTTGCTGGGTATGAATCGCCCCACTTTTGTAGTAATCTTCTCGCTGTTGAGAGTCTTTGATTACCTTGATGACTTGCATTTTCCCCGGCTTCTTGGCGTATTCGATAGAATCCGAGATCTTCAGTTGAAACCCGCCACCTGGCATAAGCATGGACATGTGGGTGAAAAGTTCGGTTTTCAGGACACAATTCAATAGTGGATCTGCTTCTTGGGGTGATCCTACACCGAGCGAAAACCAATCATCTCTGCATGTCGATGTACCAACAAATTTGATAGCACCAAGCGGTATCGCCCGGTCTATAACAATCTGGACTTGCTTGTTGACGATTTGCTGGGTCACAATGTAAAGCTTGCTCCTCGTCAATACGAGCGTTCTAGGGCTAGCTTTACTCGATCGTCCGAACTTCGTCTCTAGAATTTCACCACGACACGAGAAGACCACAGTCTCATTGCCGGCAAGATTGATAGCTCCGCGAATACGGGACCCAGGTCCACTAGTCGCTCCAACACCGAGATAATCCCCCATGAACCTCCTCGATCCCAGGAGACTGAATCTTCGTCTCTCTTTACGACCTTGCAGGACTTGGTGCCCACGTTCTCGGAGTTTGAGGAATTCAGCACCGACTCTTTTCTTTCTCCATACTCGTTGGATTCGGGTTGCAGCTTCGATTCTGATTCGCAAGAACGCTCTCCAGACTCGCTGAATACGAATAGCCATATTATGCCAATATCGATCACGCATATGCTCAAGAGCAAAGAGGGTTTCCGGAGCCTTGATAAAAGCTTTTGTTACACCCATTTGGAACTCCTCCTGTGGTATACTGGTATCCTTCAAAATCTGCTTCGCTCCCGACTTTGAATCACCAGTCCAAGTATAGTCACCGGCATATGATGTTTGAGGTGAGAGAAGGTAAAACCGCTCCACGAACTTGTCGAATGTTTGACGGTACGCAAAACCAGCACGACGGATCCGAACGTTTTCTTGCAAACCAAGGTATTTAATTTGGTGCAACACATTTGGAGAATTGTACTCTGATGGTGATTTATTCTCGTTGGGTTTGATCGTGCGGATGTATGACGGCTGTGCCTTCATCAAAGTCGCAACAAGCTCATTCGCTGATTGCGTAATTTTCTCGCCAGCTGAAGGCGGCTGCTTTCTATCATCTTGGTTGACTTCGTGTGGGAATAGCGTATGTACAAATTGGTTTTGGGAATTGCTGAAGAGATTCAATAGACCCTTCAGAAGCTGATCCTTGTTCTTGTCGGTGATACCCTCGACAGTATAGCTTACATCACCAGCATAATGCTTAATGATGAAGTTACCTTGACGCTTTTCGAGATGCTTGTGATTCATCCCGTTGATAGCTGTCATGAACGTTCGATCGCATGCTTCCGGATCTGCGTGTGCAGTTCTTGTTGCATCCTTCATGACTGAGAAAATACCAGCAGGTTTTCTCAGCTCAATCAGGTCGCACACAATCTTGTTGTCGAAGTAGGTGATGGGTGTCCATTTAATCTGTTCGCGTGCGTATTCTTCCTGCTCCGTTTTCAGGGTAAGCTGAATGAAGATTTGCTGCAACTTCTCATTGACGTAGTTGATGCACAGCTGCTCAAAACTGTTGTTCTCAAAGATTTCAAATCCGTAAATATCTAAGATTCCGATCGAATTAGCCGTTGTGCCTCGTGCCTTGAGCGAGACATTAACGCGCTCGACAATCCAATCGAAAAGGTTATTGTAAACGGCTTTTGCTAGGGCATCTCTGGTTGCCAAAGCTTGAGCTCTATTTGCTGGCGATTCGATAACTTCTCCATTGCGGGGAGTAAGAATGCGGATGGTAATGGCCTTGACTACATCGGCTGGCTCAACTTCAAGAAGATAGGCTAGGAAGTCAACAACAGACTGATCCACAACTTCTGCGTATCCATCTTTATCTTCCCTGAAACCAATGTTACCAGTCCACAGGATCGCAGCTAGCATTCTGAATATTTCATCTTGCTCATCTTGTGACAATCCAATGATCTTCATGGCATTGAGGGTATCGTTCCATTCGGCAAGATCGTCAATGCCATCTACATCCAAACATTTTGAATTGGCAGTATACGCATATGTACTTGGTTGCTGAATTCCAAAGGTTTGGCGGTAGTTGTTCGAAGCTCCCTTCGTGAATTGATAGAAAATATGGAAATTTCGCTCGTTCTTGATCTGGCCAACCACTCTCGACTTTTCCAGCAAGTAATTTGTGATATCTGCTCCAACCGGCTCGCCCTGAGCATTAAATTGCAACTGCAAATACTTTCCGAATCTGGAGGAGTTGTTGTTACGCAGTGTTTTCGCATTACCAAAGGATTCCAGCAGAGGGTTCGTAGCCAGAACCATATCCTTGGTTTCTTGAATCTTAGAATTACCCCCACCTGATACATTGGCAATGTATTGCATTATGCGCTTCGCCGCCTCAGTCTTTCCCGCTCCAGACTCTCCTGAGATAATCACACACTGGTTCTCCTTGTATGCATTCATGTTATAATATGAGGCTTCGGCAACAGCGAAAACGTGTGGAGGCATCTAGCAGAGCCGTTAGAACTTATCGCATGGCCGAATCGGACCAACAAACCTCCAACCTATTTTTGCCCCTATAGCTGTCCAAAACTTGCTCCGTGTAAATGCCCACTACCCAAGTCAGCGAGTGGTTCACCACTTTCGCATGGCATACTTACAGTCCCGGAATGGATTGACAGATACCAACACATGTCCGATATATGTCTGCCTTCAAATCAGTATACAGCACTTCTCGACGAGGCGAAACACTTGTTGTTTCTGCCCATATTTAATTCCTTACGTAGATTTCCGCATTCTCGAATCGTTTCTTTAGATTGTCGTTGATGGCTTCATTCGAGACCTTACTAATTAAAGTGAGATCAGAAACACCGACTTCCTTCTTCTTTGTCGTATCGAATGTTGCTTTCTTGATATTGGGCTTGCCTCCGCCGGATGCTCCACCACGACCGCCATCCTGCCCTTTCGCGGCTTTATCGCCTTTGGGACGTCGACTTATGCCCTGAGACACCAGTTCATTAGCTACATATTATTTCTGATGCGAGAGCAGTATCTGCTGACTTACCATCTTGAAGCCTTTCCCTAGTTTCTGTCCGCGTCTGCAGGATGCGCCCGGATGAAGATTGCCTGCTATCCGAGTTGCAGATTCTTAGAAATTATCTTTGATAATGGGCAGAAGTAAGACAATGTCAGAATCTATCTCATCAAGAAATAGATGTGGTAGAATACAAGTGAACGTAAATTTGACGTCTGAGTTATGAATCGTCAGAGAGGTCTCTCGCTTCCGTGGGGTCGGTTTAATAAGGCGCCAACATTTAAAGCTGACGCAAGTGGGTCGAAATAGAAAACTCAGCCTCGTCCACGCACGCAGTTGGCACTTGCCACAACAGGGTAAACTATCGTGGAAATCTCTCTGGATGCTGTTTCTTGATTGCGCAGCGAAGCGGCTTCAGAACTGGAAGCAGAACTTCAAATCTTGCCTTTGAGGTTCAGAATAGAGCCAATTCTTGTCCTTATCCTCGGAACATTCACGCCTTCGTCGCGTCAAAAGTTTGGCTGATTCACGACATTGCATTCGACGATGCTAGGGAGTCACGACTGACAATATGATGAATAGTGAAGGTGTGATATGGAGACTTTCACTCCACAGTGAGGATCAGACCCCTTTCTTCACTTTGAGAACATTCTTCCTGTCAGCAAGCCGTGGCACAGTTCAGGTAAGACTCAGTTCAACGCAAGACATCTGAGTCTGACACTGATTGGTGTACAGTGATGCAAACACGGCTTCATCAATCTCCCATAGATTGTGTCCTTTGTCCCGATTGTTCTCGTCATGGACGTTGTCCACTAGGCTCCTTCACAGCCTGCAAAAGTCATTGACTAGAGAGTAGCAACCTCAACCATTTCTTCATGTTGAATGGAACATTCCAAGGACATTCGGAGAACCACTGGCTGCATCACACGCGCACGCTTTCTGACTTTTCAAACTAGCTGGAATGAGCAAACGCTCGATCCAATGCAGGTGGGATATGCATTATACAATGGTCCCAAGGCACATCGGGTTTGCAGCTATATCAGTGTTTGTCGGTGCAGCTGAACTTTCTACGTACCTTACGGTAGTGGTGTTCCATCAGACAAAGGCAGCACCAGTGCAAAGAAGAACAACGTGCCGAGTGGTAACATATTGCAACTGAGATAACGAGTATGTTGTTGCGTTGTATCTTGGAGGAGTCTATACATTGCCAACAGTACATTCATTGCAGGCAGTCTATTCATTTTTTGAAGTCCGCCATTGCTACCTCCTAATATGCTTGACTTCTGTCTCCGCTAGCTCTTCTTTTGTCAATCCGTGTCATCCTATCCAACCTCTCTCTCCTTTCCTACACATCCCGTTCTTTGCGCTTTCTTCCAAAGAGACCTTCACAAAGTATCCCTACTCAATATCTTCCTCCTCAACAGGGCCTTGGGACTGATTAACTTTAGCCACACAACCATTATCCCCATCACAACCATTATCCCTATCACAACCCTACTATACTATCTATGTTTTGGGGCTATGTGGGTACAAGATTTTCCGAACCGAGAGGAATATATTAAGTTGTCATTCATGTTGCAGGGGGAAAAGAGAAGTGAGAACATCTGAATCTCAAAAGTGAATTCTCCACTTGGCTAAAATTCTTTGAAAAGTACATTATTTCTCATTGTCCGTTTTTTCCAAGAAGTCAATTATTTGCACCAATTCTACTATATCTGCAAAGAAGACTCGGGTAGCATACACTCTCTCGACGAGGGTGTAGCATCAGATTCAATCCCTCGAGCTTTTGAGAGATGATTAACCGTAGAACCCTGATTCTACACCGACTATCACCGCACTTACACTGAAATAGCTGAATTTTCCGAATTTCATGCTGGTAAATTAATATCATTTCAGAAAACTATGTTTGAGAAAGAATGCTGCCATTGTCATATTTGGCTCTTTCATGCCTGATGTTGAGTCATACATTGTCCTCTACGTCATTGTGTGAGGAGGTGATGACTACGACTACGGGCTCAATTCTCACGAGTCATGTATATAGAGTGGGCTTCATCAGTGGGTATTTGTTATCGTGTGTTCTACAATATGTACTATTTACAGGTATTGGAGACTATCTGTGCTATTGATATTTCTGCATCAAAGAACTCTTGCTCCGGTCACAATTTTTTTGACGCCCAGGCTCTGACTAACATTTCGATCAATAATTACACAATCGACTGTATCTTGATGTGGACTATTCATTTGAGCTGTCCCGATACTGACCTCCCGGATACATCCCAGCCGGGTCGCAGAATCTTTACTTAATTCTCCACGCGGGAGCAATGATGTCGCCTTCAGAAGGGAATCATACATTTTTGAAAAGCTTCTTTCAACAGTCAAACTCACCTTCAACATCCGAACACTCCTTTCGGTCGATCTGCCTTGGAATTTTGGTTTCATGCCCAGGTTTGGCTCTTTCGGCGACTTGGGAGCATGTCTGGAGAAACTTCCTGCCGATCCTTAACGGAGACTAAGACGAGGGGCGAGATATGGTTGGCGGGATTCGAAACTTAAATGTTACAAGATTATAAGGATTCGACGAACTGTGGTACCGAGCATTGAAAGCATTGCTCGGTGCTCAAGGACCATGACAAGCAGAAGGCGGCCGGTGGGAATATTTGGCGAGTACGGAGAAGATGCGAGACAGTCCCATGGGTAGGGACACTGGCGGGTGAGATAATTTGAGGGGCTCAATAATGGCAGTTCATTAAGAGCCTAAGAGGCGAAGGCGGATGTCACACATCCGGTCAGGAACCAGACAATTCGATATCACGTGGAGGTCTCTTTCCCAGATTGCTGGAACTTTAAGCTTCTTTAAGGCTGAGATTGATCTACGATCCTGCTGACAGTCAGACCTACAGTAGCGGGCCACTCCGACGCGGACTCGCAATAGCCAATTTTGTTCAGCAGGAATTGAAAAATGAAAGTATTGGCAAATCGAAGAATATCATTTCACTCGATTCAAAAAGCACCGCATGCCAATAATGAGGCGTTCGTCGAATGCATGTGCAGAGAAGGGTCAAGGCGGTCAGCGTCACTGTGACCAGCCTAGCAGTACAGCATCCCTGCCCGTATTCAGTGATCGTCAATGGGTGGAACAGCCATGAGGTTGGGGACTGCATAGCGCCGAAGCATTGGCCAATAGTGCTTCAGTTGGACTGTTAAGCGCCCGTTCCCAAAGTTTCACATGCCGCTCGCGTGGCTCTAAGAATAAAGAAAAGTCGATTGGATGCAGAAAATACTTTCCTATCACGCTTTGCTGGGTCTGGTCCGCAAATGTGATCTCCAATGTAGAGTTGCTGGAGCTGGCAGAGAAGCCGACAGGTCCATAGAGAGGCAAAGCAATTATTGATGAGGTTTTTTGACCTACCTAGAGAATACGGGTATTGAGATCCATTCAATCTCAGTTGTCAGCGCATCACGGCTCATGCGACTCATGCATCTTTTCTTGTCTGGCTCGCTTCGGTGATCAATCTCGAACGAACATTTCGAGACAGAATGTCTCAGTATGAGTGGCAGATTGAGGTGCAGCGTAAGTGGCAGGCAGCAATTCCACGATCTGGGAGCAGAGACACTGGCGGAGTACGGTAACGGTTTGGCGCAATGTCAAACGGCGGTGATGGAAGGACAGAATCATCATGTATGAGTATCCTGTATGATCGTTGTCGGATAACCTGGTGAAGATGATTCGAAGGAGAGTGTCAATTCCAACCTTCCAAGTCCAAGTGTGATGTGATACCGTCTGGAGCAACTGCAGCCACTTCACAATTTCACCTCCACGCCGTTATCCGTCCAAATCCGTCCCCATCGTGATCAATTCCGACCCATCTCATCCCATCACAGCCATCCCATGCATGAAGCCTAACCAGACTACTGTCAGAAAGGAGTCGAAGCGACTGGGCCGAGTCGAGAATCCTTTCTCCTCCTTGGGTCGATACTTCAAAGGAGGTTTGGAGGGACAGTAGTCGGTAGCAAGAGGGTAATAGCCCGTAGCAAGAGGTAATATCCTCCGTAGTCCTGACCATTGAGACGAGACTCAAGTCTGGGTGTCCAGTACGAGTCGAGTCAAGTCGAGTGACAGAGGTGGTATCCGTATTCCGCAGCCCAGAAGGAGGCGTTGTCATGTTGTGTGGGAATAGCTCGATGTGGGAAGGGAAGGCGAGGCAAGGCAAGCAGAAAGCCAATGCTCCCTCCATGTTCATGTGTTGCTGCTTTGGTTCCTCCGTCAAGTTCTGTCGAGTCTGTCTGTCTGTCTGTCGGTCGTCCAATCCCTGGTCACTCTCAAGCGCCCAGGGTGTTGCTCCAGCTGCGAGGCGTCCACGGCCGCCAAAATGTCCGTCCCTTCTTTTACCCCATGTTCCCCCAACTCAATATCATTCAAAAAAAAGTCGTATTATTGCTGCTCCTCCTCTCTCAAAATCTCTCCCTCAACAACTGAAGGAATCTGACCACTTTATAACTTCTTCCAACATACGTCTGCAAGTATCGTACGATTTTTTGAAGTCTACGCGCCCAGCCCATCTGTTCGGTCCCCCCCAAAACTTCAGATAAGATTCTCTCGCAGGCCTGTCGACGTCGGTTGTCAATGCGTCCGAGTTTCTTGCTACATTTCACGTCTCATATCTTTTATCCACCCACAGCCAAGCTTTTTTGACACTGCTGAACTCCCTGGCGAAACTCTCACCTGCGTCCGAATCTCTCTGATCGGATTGAATCTGACACTGCGCTGCTAGCTCCCGAAACCGCCTGCTACGTCTGATCTTCGACACAAAGCTGCCATCCCACCTCACTCATCCCATTCTGGCTCAGATGGAATGTCACAAGGGCCCGTGACAGCCACGTCTTGAAGGAAATATCACCTCTGCCCCGTCATTCAGGAAAGGCAATCATTAGGTTTCAAGGGAACAGTCCTATCCGATATCTTTCTTGCCCCCCGCATAGAACACCGCTCGAGCTCCAAACCAGCACGGCAGTGGAACCAGGAACGAACGGCACCATTTCTGGTACGAACCTTTTATCAAGCCGCCAACGCCCAAAACCCCTGGATCCCCTTCTTTACTCTCCTCTTACAGAGTGCGGCCAGGTAGAAAACAAGCTTTTCACCTTCAACAACTTAACTACCGCTCCTGCTGGTTCAGATCATTCATTTCTTGGTGGCCGTCGTCATTCTTTCCGTCAATCGGTGTTGGTGCGATCAAGAACACAAGTACATACTTTAATACCACGGACACGATCTCTAAAGGCGCCGTCTTTCGTTCTCCGGCACCGATATATCGACGATTGCTTCGTCGCTGGTCGACTATTTAATATTTTCTTTCGGGGACTCGAGGAGGAGTTATCATTATGGGGTTCATGCAAGAGCTGAAGACGCAGACGAGGGGGTCGAAATTATTATTCAACATTCTATTCCATGGCTTTCACATTGGGCTGTTCATCTTGGGATGGTAAGCTGAATTCGAGGGGTGAGAGGATAGGACAGGAGCTGATGAAAAATAGGGTCAAGCAAGCGACGGATCCAAGACTGGCAGGTCTTAATACTCTCACATTCTCAGTCTGGATATCACGAGGAGCAGGACTCGTTCTTTCCGTGGATACGGCTATGATCTTGTTGCCTATGTGCAGAAATGTCCTGAGATATGTCAGGCCAAAGGTCAGGTTCTTACCGCTGGACGAGTCTCAATGGTTTCATCGACAAGTCGCATACTCCATGCTCTTTTACACATGTCTTCACACCTTGGGTCATTATGTCAAGTAAGTTTCTGAGAGATCTGTTACAAAAATTCACTAACACCCATAGCTTCTTCAACGTTGAGAAGACACAAATTCGAAAAGTCACTGCTCTCCAGATCCATTATACTCAACCTGGAGGAATCACTGGCCACGTTATGTTGCTTTGTATGCTTCTGATGTATACCACTGCTCACGCCAAAATCCGCCAGCAATCGTTCGAGACATTCTGGTATACTCATCATTTGTTCATCCCATTTCTCTTGGGTATGTATACTCATGCCACTGGATGCTTCGTGCGAGACACTGTACAACCTTTCTCGCCATTTGCTGGTGATATCTTCTGGAAGCATTGCATCGGATACATGGGCTGGAGATGGGAGCTTTGGGGAGGTGGAATTTATTTGATTGAAAGACTCTATCGTGAGATTCGCTCGAGAAGAGATACCACGATTGTTCGTGTCGTAAGACATCCATATGGTAAGTTCTGCTGCTATGATTATGTGAATTCAGCTGACTTTAATAGATGCTATGGAGATCCAGTTTAACAAGCCATCGATGAAGTATAAGGCAGGACAATGGTTGTTCCTAAACGTCCCTTCTGTCTCTCAACACCAGTGGCATCCATTTACCATCACTTCCTGCCCATTCGACCCTTATATCTCTGTTCACATCCGTCAAGTTGGTGACTTCACCCGCGCTCTCGGAGATGCTCTTGGAGCTGGTGGAGCTCAATCTAAATTATATGATAATGTCGACCCAATGGGCATGTACGAGGTCGCTCTCCAAAATGGTCAACAAATGCCTGCTCTCCGCATTGATGGTCCTTACGGAGCACCAGCTGAAGATGTCTTTGACAATGAAATCGCCGTCCTCATCGGAACTGGTATCGGTGTTACTCCATGGGCCGCCATTCTCAAGAACATCTGGCACATGCGCAACGGACCAAATCCCCCAACTCGTCTCCGTCGTGTCGAATTCATCTGGGTCTGCAAAGACACCACTTCCTTCGAATGGTTTCAAGTTCTTCTTTCATCCCTCGAAGCCCAAAGCCAAGAAGCAGCCAACATGCCAGGCAACAGCGGCAATGAGTTCTTGCGCATTCACACCTACCTCACTCAGAAACTTGATATCGATACTGCTCAAAACATCGTCTTAAACAGTGTTGGTGCTGCAGTGGATCCTCTGACAGAGCTGAAATCACGAACGAACTTCGGTCGTCCAGATTTCGGTCGCTTGTTTGAGGGTATGAGAGAGGGTATTTTAGACAGAACATATTTGAGTGGATTAGAAGGTGACATGAGGACAAACGTTGGAGTTTACTTCTGTGGTATGTCTATCTCTCCACCTTTACAACTGGGAACTTCTTACTAACACATTCCCAGGTCCCAACGTAGCAGCGCGCGAGATCAAGAAAGCATGTAAGAAGGCCACTGTGCGCGAAGTAAATTTCTCGTTCTGGAAGGAGCATTTCTAGATTATACCAGCAGCACGTAAAGATACCGTTTATCAGGGCATCTATATGTTAGCACGATGAAATTTATACCGATGAACTCCCCAAAAACTATCTATCTATTTTTTCTTCTCTCTCCTGCTGGTTCTATGGGGGTTTCAAGGGAAAGTGATGAGATGATGATCTCGGACGTTGATATTGAGGCATTTTGGCGAGCGGGATGATATTTTTTTGTATATTTGGGTATACTCATATATTAGTGCGTTGGGCATGAACATTACCTTGTTCCTCTCGAATTTTGCGTTGTGTATGTGTGTTGTGTTTGTGAGCACTAATGGTATCCAATGTGAGATTTTACGTTTAGAATGCGTTTGTCTCGTAGGTGTCACTCTGATTTATCTTCAGATATACCGTTTTGTCGACCCCACAGCCTTTCGTTGTCTCCTTCATGGCAGATTTCATGGAAGTCTCAACCGATGATAGCATGCCAGCTGACGAATCACAGCGAGGAAAGCGCCACAGACTGCCGCGAAGGCTGCCATAGAGCTCGAGATGCCGTCGCCCGGTTTGTATGATTCCTTAAGCTGGATGGCGCAGCCCGCCTCAACACCATCACAGCCTCATGTGTTTGAGGCTGTGTATTCTGTATGGTCATCCTGTTCTTTGATATCAAATTTCGACATCAGCTCCGACTACACAGTTCATCAAACTGACCTTTGATATATGTGATCTTCCTGGGGATAATGGAGGTTTGGGCGTCCGTTGCATGTGTTGCTTCAATCGTGCAGTTTGTCGATGTTGCCTCTCGTTGCATCAGCAAATCGCTTGAACTCCAGCGTACAAGTGACGGTGTTTTCGAGTCTAACGCTGCAGTTGAAGATGTGGTTAAGCACATTACTCTACTGAAAGACGAGATTGACACAGCGAGTACAACAATCTTAGACCCACCACTACATAATCTTTGCACTTCGGTGACCTCAACGGCTAGTGAGCTTCTTGGGGCTCTAAAGGCACTTAAAGTGGAAGGCTCAAGAACGAAATGGAAAACGCTCAGAAAAGCTGTGAGAAGTGTGTGGAGTAAGGAAAAGATCCAGGACTTGGAACAGAGGCTTTCTGGTTTTCGCGATGAATTGAATCTGCATGTTGTGGTGCGCCTACGGTGAGAAGCTTCATTTGCATGCCTATCTCAACACTTCTCACTAACAACCAATACAGGCAGCAGCTCAGCAGTATGGACTCGGATTTGAAGACCAGATTTCAAAGCAATAATGAGAAGCTTCAAGATATACTTGACTCCATTCTAAATCAGCGGGATTTATTCTCGGCCGTTTTGCAGCAGCACGGGCAAGAGAATGTAAAACTTCACGCGGAAACAAGAAAGATCATTCACGACGCCCACGAAATAGCACGAGAAGATTCGGCACGGCATCAGGCGGAGAGCAATTTCAGGCAGGAACGGAAGCATGAACAAATAAAACAACTTGTTCAGAGCGAATCTCAGCGCCTTGAACAAAAAGGCGAAGTGATACAGGAAACAACTCTCAACTCGATTCAATATTCTAAAACAGAAATAATCGACTTTGTGGAGCTGAGCAACGATGCCAACGAGTCGGAGCACGCAAAAACCCAAAGCCAAATCGTGGAGCTGAAGGAAGCTATCCGAATTCTTGCAAACCAAATCCGTGCTAGAGACCTGGAGCTCACTCAAATTCTCACCGAGCTTAACAGGACCAAAAATGTTCCTAAGCGGAAGAAGCTTGGAGAAAAGAGTAACGCTGTTACTGCTGCCATACTCGCCCTTGAAACCATGTATTCTGCTCTGATGGTTAGTGATAGTTTCCAATTGTGGCCGCATAGCTATCGAAGATACTGACCCGTTCTAGTCTGTATTAGCAACATTAGAATCAAGCGCCAAAAATCTTCTTGATCATGCTCGGACTACCGAGGTCTGGAGAATCGTCTGCTTTTCCCAGAAATTCTCGTCGCCATCAACGGGTCGTACAGGGAAATACGCGATGGATAGTACAGACGACGGTGCAATACAACTACTGGCGACATCTTCAGCTGAAGATTCTATACATATAAATAAGGCCAGGCTATTACCAACTAGCACGTTCACCCACGATAATTATTTCAGTTCATATTATCCAGGAATCTCTGATGGCGCTCACATCGTTAGTGGGGTGGCAATGCAAAGACGATGGACTTTTCAAGATGAGTCGGTTGATCAAGAAAGCTTCGATATTGGGTACGAAGGTGTATCTATCGACCGTGGCTTTTGTATAAGCAAACCTCTTTGGCTTATAGCATCTGTGGCCGCGGTGCTACATGAGCACTTACCTCCAGAGGAAGTATTTCGTATACTTTCCATAACCTTCGACGAGCGACCTGGCGAGGGGAGAATTGTTCCCAACATTTATTCGAATGGCTACTTCACCGGAAGAGTGAAAGCAGACTTGAAATATTGGAATTCATTTGCAAGAAGTCGGGGGCTTGACTCTGGAACCGAGCCCGTGAAGGTTTCCCTGGACCAAATGCCAGAATTCGATTATGAGGATCTGCGAGAGCTACTCCGGTGGATATTCAGGGATGCCCACATAACTTACGAACGGCGCTACGGCAGACCTTATGCCCTCTCTACCTGTACAATCCGACTAGGTGGATTTGCGTGGCAAGTTGTGCAAGTTCTGAAAAGCCAAGGACTCAAAATTAATTATGAAGATGGGATCATAAGAAATAATGTCAAACGTGCAGAGATCTACTGCGTGGTATGTGAGAAAAAAGTTCCACAGATATTGCCTTAGTCGGTATGTCTTGATCCATTGGACAGGATAAAGTGGCAGCTTCCCTCCCGTAGTTCCTGCAACGATTAAGATATATCGCTCGCCCATCCAGGCACGCATGTTGACTACTCCGTACCTGGATATACGCACAGTATTGTCTCAGGATGTCAATTGAGGGAAAGTGGATAGATAGAGCTGTGTCGTTTTTGATCTTCCCTGAATTTCTAAATGGTCAATGATATCCATGTCTCGGGCTCAGAGATAGGAGAGACCCGAGTAAAACTGATATGTAGAGCTTGAGGATATGGCTACGTTTCGCAGGCCCAGAGAAAGTAGTATCGTAGTCTATACAAGCCAAGTCCACCTCAACCAACGGACAGAGACTGTAAGAGAAAGAGCTCAGCTCACCAAGAGAGACTTCACGCCTTGCAATCCTAGCGAATTGCTGGGGAAGATTGATATTAAGAGAGCTGATATAATGTATGCCACATATGATTGATGAGATCTTTTTCCAGAATACTGTGTCATCCATTAATCAAACTCTAGATCTTACTCCTTCCCTCCTCTGGCACCTTAACGACTACCTTCCCCCACGTATCCCTGCTTCCCAAAGCCTTCAACGCCTCCCCTACACTCTCCAATCCGACAAACTCCTTATCCGTAAACACGGTCCCCTTAAACTTCCCTTCTCTAATCAACTTGAACAATCCCTCCCAAACAGGCTCAATCATTTCCGGCTCATTAAGCGTATAAGCACCCCAATGTAATCCCACAATAGAGATATTCTTCAACAACACCTTATTCATAGCCACTTTCTCAATACTCCCCGCCGCGAAGCCAATAACCAAGAGCCTCCCATTCCACCTAATACACTTCGTACTTTTATCAATCATACCCACAGGATCAAATACGATATCTACTCCCCTCCCTTTAGGAGTAAGTTTCTTAACCTTATCAGGCCACGTAGGATCCGTATAATCAATCCCATAATCCGCTCCAAACCTCTTCGCAACATCTAATTTATGCTGTGTGCCTGCAGTGGCAATAACAGTTGCACCAAACGCCTTTGCTATCTGCACAGCAGCTAAACCTACCCCTCCAGCCGCTGCATGAACTAATACCCAATCTCCTTCTTTTACCCCAGCTCTGGTGACTAAGGCGCCGTAACTTGTAGGTGCTGTTACGAATAATCCTGCTGCTTCGAAGAAAGACCAGTTGGCTGGCATAGGTTTTAATGCTGCTTCTGGAGCGCAGACTTTGGTCGCGTAGCCGCCCTGAGAGGCGCCGAAGACGCGGGTTCCGACTGGGTATTTTGGAGATGAGAGGGAGGAGGGAGTGGAGAGGACAACGCCGCTGAATTCGGAGCCGGAGATCCAGGGGAGGGGAGGCTGGTGTTGGTATTTTCCGGCGATTTGGAGGAGGTCGAAGACTAGATGGGTGTTAGGTTGTGTTGTTGAGAGTAGGGGGTGGTAGATATGCAAATGGGGGAGGAGAGATGTACAGTTTGTAGCTGAGGCATGGATGGCAATTAAGTATTGATCCTTATTTGGAACTGGGTCTGGGAGGTCGGAGACGGTGAGGGCTTCCGGACCCTGGGTTTTTGTTAGATATACGGAATACTGGAAATGAATTATGGAAAGTTGGAGGTTGGTCTACCTTCACATATTCTTTAATCTGGATTCCACGCATTGTGACGTTGTTATGAAAAGCGGGGTTAGAAGATTGTATTTAGGAAAGAGAAGAGGGATAATGAATTGTGAGATGGATTGAAATGAGATGGAAGAGTTTAAGTGAAAAGAATAAATTTTGAAGATACTTAGACTGTAGTACAGTAGTTGTCCCTCGCAGGAACTATAAACCTGGGCGCTGGCAGCTCGGGAACTCTGCGGTTGAAATGGCGGGGAGAGACCGAGGCATTGTTCCAGGTTCTGGGGTTCAGGTAATAAGCACATCACGTGTATTTGCCTCACCATTGATTCATTCTGGTTTTTGAAAAGAGTTGTGAATAGCTGGATATTGTAGTATTAAGCATAGCAGATGAACTATGGAGTGGTCGTTTCAGCTCCTCGTAACTGAATAGAGACTGTATTCAGAGCCTTGCCGTCGTGATTGCGGGGTCTCACACTGTGTCGTGGCTTGAGAATCAGTTGGACGGGTAAAGAAGGGTTCAGGAAATCAGAATAGTGTTTTCAACTTAGGCAGTGAAATTTGAATTCTTTCCGTCAAGCCATATTTAATAGTCAATTCAGAACGTCAGTAATCAAACAGATAGTTGACTATTCCGGACTACAATCGCAAGACTCTATCAACTCGATTAACCTTCGAGATCCTACTATTAAAGACCCCTGTTCATTAGCGACAAGGCTCGAACGTCATATTGCCGCCTCATCAACCTATCTCGTGTTGACTTGATAAAGAAAATCAAATTTATTCTTCCACGAACCTTACGACTCCTCCTTGACCGCACATCTACGACCGCCGTCCCTCTTTATTTTCCACCTTGTAACTGCAAAGGATGGCATCCGAACCTACCTCCGAGTCGACCACCGACTCTCAAGTCACATTCAAGATCAAGACATCTGCAGATGGCAACCATACCGTTACCATGTCAGAGAGCGCTACGGTCCTTGACCTGAAAAAAAAGTTATCAGGCGACGACTATGAAAAGATCGAGGTGGAAAGAATGCGCTTGATTTATTCGGGCCGGGTCATGAAAGATTCCGAGCCTCTGGGTACATACAAGATCAAGACGGGCAATACAGTACACATGGTGAAGAGCGCGGCTAGTAATGCTGTACCAAAGCCTGCCACTGCTTCTACCTCTGGATCTGTGCCAAGTGCTGCTGCAGGTGTACCTACCAACATGGCGGCGGGAACTGCGAACAATCCACTTGCTGGATTGACGGGTGCTCGGTATGCTGGACACATGGGTTTGCCAAATATGGACTTGTTTGGTGCAGATGGTGGAGTAAGTACTGTTCTCTATATATGAGAAGTATGCTAACAGGTCTAGATGGGCGCACCTCCAACTGAAGACCAAATCGCAAACATGCTCGACGACCCGAATGTCCAACAAACCATGAACGAAGCCTTACAAAACCCTGCGATGATTGATATGATGATCAATCAGATCCCAGGCCTGAGAGATAATCCCGAAGCACGACAAATATTCAACAACCCAGAGTTTAGACGTATGATGACAGATCCACAAGCACTGCGACAAGCTGCTGCGATGAGAAGAATGATGCAAGGTGGGGGAGGAGCAGGCGGTTTCCCAGCCCCAGGAGTTACAGACACAACGCCAGGAGCAGCAGCCCGTGCTCCAAATCAACAAACTCCATTCAACCCATTTGCAATGGGAGGATTCGGAGCTCCAGGCGGTGGTCTATTCGGTGCGCCTGGTCAAACACCAGCGCAAACACCACCTGCTCCTGGTTCAGCGGGACAAGGTACCCCAGGCGCTACATCGCCACCTGCTACCGGAGCAGCCCCAAACCCATTTGCAGCTCTATTCGGACAACCTGGTGCTGCAGGCCAAAACCCATTCAATATCCCAGGCATGCCACCGGTGACCGACGAGCAAATGCAACAAGCTATGCAACAACTCATGCAAGGTGGATTCAACCCATTTGGTGTTCCAGGTGCCGGACAAGCTACAAGTCCTCCTCCACCAGCCGATACACGACCTCCAGAGGAGGTATACGCTGATCAATTACGCCAGTTGAACGATATGGGGTTCTTTGATTTTGATAGGAATGTAGCTGCTCTGAGGAGAAGCGGAGGAAGTGTTCAGGGTGCTATCGAGCAGTTGCTGAGTTAGTGTCCTTGATGAAGGGAGTGAGAACTGTTAAATTGGAATGCTTTGACGTAATGGCATGCATGAGGGATGAATTATGGCATTTTCGTGATGAGAGCGATTTGCTAGCGGCTCGATACATAGCTGCGCGCGGAGCTAGATAGCAAATAAAAAATTTCCGTATTGTGTCTGATGGATTTTGGGTTGTTTTGCGTCTTGTCCCAAGCTTTCTGCATCCATTGTGTTGAATCTTTTCTTTGCTTTTGTAACTTTACCCATCTTAACGTAACTCATGATGATTGCCCTGAGTCAGGAAGTTTTCCATTGATTTCTTCCGCAGATTCCCTGCCACTGACATATGTATTCTGACTCTTTTCATGCTCGATTAGATGAGCGTCATAGGTATGTCGCATTATGAAAACAGCCTGGCGTCGCCAAGGATATTCGGTGTCTCGATTCAGACTTCACTTCATACTCAGCGACCAGAGTTCTCCAAGAGAAAGAAGTGGTCTAATGCAGTCTATTGACATGTGGGGTTTCTTACGTGCGTTCATAGACCTTGTCTCCTGTGGAAATAAGAGCTGGTTGACTGCGCCTTCTTGCTATCTGTACCCAGATCCAGATACCAAATCAAGTCGTTTTAGTGCGCCCTTACAACTGCCAATCCCATCTCTGCCTAGAAAATCATCCTTACCAAGTCCTTCATGTTCCAAGCACAAAGCTACCTGGGAAATAATCAGGAAATACCATCTGAATCTCAGTATCAACCTCTTCCCTCGTGAAGCTTCATCGGGCATTTTTAAGCGAAGCGTAGAAAGGGGGCTGTGTACTTACCTACCCTCGTTATCGTACTCTGATCTCCGGAGGAAAGCGAGATTCGGAACATCTCATTTATGAGCAGTCTCGCACTGTAGTCCGCAGATTGGTCCACTCGTATTAGAGATCCGTTTTGTTTGTGAAGGTGAGGGGATACGTGCATATTGGATTCACTAAGGGTGGGGGGATAGAAGGGATGGAAAGCGGGGTTGTGAGCCTGCTGGAGAGCCTGCTGGAGAGCCTAGGCTTTTCGATAGGGGCGCTGAGGGAGTTCGAAATATTGGAGAAAATGGAAGAGAGCCTGTTGAAAGAATTCCTAGGAGAGAGATGTAAACCGTAAGAGAAGGTGGGGTCATGAGTATGGGGCTGCCAGCTTGTTTGTATTACGAGTACCAAGACGAGCTCCCCCAAAAGTGAGTGAATCATTCATATACTC
Organism: Filosporella fistucella; assembly: GCA_030077755.1. NCBI lineage: Eukaryota > Fungi > Ascomycota > Leotiomycetes > Helotiales > Filosporella > Filosporella fistucella. The sequence goes on from JAQJZZ010000002.1 coordinate 1,257,574, forward strand.
TTTTCTCACTACAGCGATCCATGAATTGAATCTCTACTCTATGATCTTACTCCCTTTCACTTAAAGTCTTCCCTCGACTTGTCAGCATGCTTCACTCTGAGTCATTCAGCTGCTTGACAACTCCTCAGGCTGCTGATATATAGGTCCGGTATACTTCAGTCGTGAATAAATTAGACGTTCCATATCAGAGTCGGCAGGATCATATTCAACTCTTGGATAACAAGGGTCCTGAAGACATTGTCAACTTGGTACATCATTTGAGGGATGCTACTCACATTGTCAAAATAAGGAATACGAGAACTGTCCTCAATCCGCCAGGTATTGAGATCGTGTTTCTTCTTGCACCAGCTACAACGAACGTTTCCATCCCCAGGAGCCCTCGCTCCACAAGGACACCAATAAGCCAACTCGTCCTGATGAGAATAGAGCCATCTCCCATCTTCGAAATCATCATCCGATGCTGAATATTGCCATCTTGCTTCTGTCCGTGAATCGCAATACTCTGCATCTGCCTTTGCCTCCTGAGTCCTGCAAGGTAAACAAATCCATCTTTTATACTGATCGCAGTCGCAGTATGTAGAAATGGATAGCGGCAGACCGCCCTCAACTTTCTTGTCGCATTCTGTGCAATAACAGATTATATCATGGCACGTGTATGAAGGATCAAGGTGAGGTCTTTGTCGAGATTGCCATCCTGGCTGGTCTCGAACACGAGGCACATATCGGCATTCTTCACATATGTTGACACCGCATTTGAGACAAGGAAGGGCATGTATGGCATCGCATTTCGCGTTCCATACGCGAACTTCGATCTCTTCGTCGTAATGTGGCCTTCTCCCATTTGGTCCCCACACGCCGAGGCGGTGCTGAACTTCATAGAATGGACTTCCGAATTCCTGACGCATAAGAAGACCAGAACCATCGCATAAAGTGACCCGTTTGAGACGGCCGAATATCGAATCGGATTTGAGAATCAGGGTGTAAAATTGTGAGTTCGTTAACGCTAGGTGGAAGAGGTCACGAGGTGTAAGATAGTGGGCTGTCCACTCTAGAAGCTCATATTGCGAGAGCATAGATAGCAGCTGAGACATCTCTATTGATGCAATTGTGAGACTGTATGCTGATCAAATGATGGCGTCGTCGGCAAAGGAGAAATGCTCAAATATACTGTGGCGGATGTTAGCTTATGCTGTTGTGACCAGAGATGAATTGTAGAACCGTTCGTGGGGGGCAGACTACTTTGATCGTGAAACTCGATCGCGCGAACATTTCCACTATCCAGCTTGACATGAAAATGTGCATTCAAGAAATTAAGAGCTGCACCATGAGAGACGGGACGTGGATATGGGAATAGGCATCAATACTTTAACGATAGGTATGTACCCACACACATCCTGAGGTACCTACGCATTGCACCTCAGTGGAGGTGGAGATGCCTACCGAACCACCAAATCGTTCTCCTACCTGCCTCATCAGCAGGAGCGAAATATATGAAGTTTTCATGCAATATAAGCAAGTATTTTCAAGTGGGAAGTAAAGATCGAGAGGTGTAAAAGTTCGTGCATGAAGCTAGTTGAAGGACAAGTTCACATTGCGCAGTCTCTCATCAAGTCTTTGAAACCCCAAGTGTTCTGCTCGTAGTAAAGTCTACCAATCAGGAAGAAAAATAAACGGAAGAATCAAGAAAAAATAAATACTGAAGCAGATGTAGGGAGCGTTGTTCGTAAAACCTTAGAGGAAGTGCTAGACAATATGAGAGCTACCGCACGAGGCCAAAATGGAAGATGCTACGTTAACGGAAACCCGTTGTCTAGGATCAAGTTTGGACACTGGGGGCTTGATAAACTACTCGGAGGAGCTAGAACATTTAGAAGATAAAATTGTTCTGGAGGAAATTGAGTACTCTCCATCCCTTGACCTGTCTCTTAAGCAGCATCTCTTCCAACTCCATCAGAAGTCTTTCCCAATCTTGTTTTGTCGATCCTCCAAAAGACGAATCTCGCTTCATTGATAGTTCTTATTGATCACTAGTATTGGAAGCAGCTATCTGACTTCGAGATTCATTGGATCAATACTAGTTACATCGAACTTAGCTATAAAGGTAAGCTCCAATAGAATTCGTTGCCTCCGTGGTTACACGTCGAGAATTTTCACATCAAATTATCTATTGAGATCTCTCAAGGCTAGCCAGGAGAATCTAATGAAAGGCTAACTTATATTTGAAAATATAGCCCATGGTATTGATTAGAATATGTATGCTTGGCGGGCTAACTGCAAAGCGAGTTACTGTGGTAGCACAGTCAAATAAGCAAGTGAAGACATTGTTGGGAAGTACAGCGACTTTCTGGATATTAAAACTGGCTTTGCGTATATCATCGAAATACTTCTAGCCCATTTTTGGGAATTAATTCATTTCTTATCCGTGCTAGAGTCTAAAGTAATTTGCTTTGGTATTAATAACAATCTAGCATTAGTAACAAGATCTTTAAGAGACTGTCGTCAAGAGACAGACACTTGATCTCACATGTATATAAGTACAAGAATATGCCTGAAGAAGTATAGATTTGCATTTCTCGTATGGGAGCAACTAGGATTTTGAACAATAACATCCCCCTATTGCCCGAAAACATCTCGAATTTATAAAATTAAATCGAGTGACTCCACTGCCTGACGAGCTCTACCAAAGGTGCCTATTTGTGCTACCTGCTCTTCTCGGACTTCCATCTAAAGTAGCTCGAAGTTGAAAAGAGCAACATTTCGGGGGAACCAGGATCAAACATTTGAGGACCAGTGAACTGCGATGAACAGGTTCGGCACCGAAGGTGTATCCATCACCTCAATGACCAGGAAGCAGCACCGCCCCGGGCTCCTTGCACTATTTCGACCGTCTTATTCCCTTACATTCCCTGCCCATAGCATAAGATACGCACCATGGAGAAGAACCGGGGAGTTTAACGCACATGGGAAGGTTGGACACCCTGCGCCTCATCCTCGCGCTCTGCCTCGGAAGATGCTGTTCTCACCGCTGCATGATTGCCAGGTTGTAGAATGTTCGAAGTAGATCGTCCATTGTGATTTGGGACATTTGCGATCTTCTAGCGTAAACTCTGTTGTTGCCCAAAAACTTTCGAAGATCTGGGTGCTTCATTATCCAGAGTCTGAAATTGCTACACAATTAATCACCTATAAGAGTTTAGGCCTTCGAATTCGAGAATTAAGCTTTCGCATTTGTAATGAGGTAACGTATAATCTGCTCTCTTTTCCTCTACCGTGAAAGCCATTTTGAGTAAATATCTTACAGCCATAAAGTCGTCAAACCACCGCTGTTTCCATCTCCCAATATGTAAGTCCCGCTAATCGTCCCGTCACCGAATTGCATGATAGCAAGCTTTCCACCCACCAAACCAAAACGCCAGAGAATCTGAAGGTAAAGCATCGCATTATGTACACCCGTCCAAAATATAATCAGGGTATCATCTTTAAACCAAGACTGCCATTCCTACCAAAGCGACCATCACCCAGTAACCGCTAGATTCGATGATACTGCGGCTTGCGGCAGACAAGGCATCTTCTGTTCCTCCTGCGCCAGTGGTTCCGTTGGGTAAAGTACCATTGATCAAGATAGTGCTGTTTCCATCTACGTCGGCGACTGTGACGAGGGTCTTATTGAGGTTTGCATAATTGCCATCTCCGATGATATTATCGAGGAATGTGCTGTTTCCGTCATCGTCACAACCGCAGACCAGGTACATCTCGCAGAGACAGATGACTGGTTTAGTCTCATTTACTCCTGAATCATCTTGTCGGATTTCGATGTCGAAATGTAGCTCCCGAGTCCTTGTTGTATTGGTATTTGTGTTATTCCTGCGACCGGTCCGATTGTGAAATGAATATGGATGGTAATATGGATATGAGTATGCGCCATAAAGCCAGATACCTGGATACACAGCAAGTAACCCTACTCCTGCGACAACTGGAACGATTCCTAAAGGCGACCGCGCTCCTGATGTGTATGGCGCTTTAGCGCCGCCTCCGTAGTATCGTCCTCCGCCATAATTTGGTGTCACTCCCGATCCAGTCTTTGTCAATCCGCCAGCGTTGGAAGATGATGAGCCTCGACCAGAAGTACTATGCTTGTTAGTATTTGATTTTGAAAATGAGAGCCTGCTGCTCCGGCCGCAAAAGCGCTAATGACACCTGCGAATATAGCGCCTCTAGGCTTTGTCCTCTGAATCTCTGCAGCAACCTCATATTGCGACGAAGTACTACTTCCAACTCCCGCGACCCCCCTCGCGCTCTCAACTCCACTCTCTGTGGGAGAGATAACATACCCAGATGTTCCAGAAGAGCCTGTCTTGCCACCGCCTCCACCTCCACCCTTACCACCACCTCCTCCACCGCCTTTCCGCTTCCATAATTCTTGCGCATCACCAAATATCTCGTTATGGCGCGCATCTAACCTCTCCGCTTGTTCGCGCGTCAAGAGTTGAGTATCGACTGGTTGTGGATGGGCTACTACTTCCAAAGTATTGCATAATAACAGCGAAACCGCCGTGAGTGTGCTGAGAAACTTCATATTGAAGTGATGTTGTGTATATCGACTTTGCAAAAGGAATGTACAAAGAACAATGATTGAAGTTTGAAGTAGTGGAAAGTCGTTTCAGGATAAGCTTATGACCTAATACATGGGAGATAAAGCCAAGCACGGATTCGCCTTGCAGTTCGCCTTCAGGGATCAACCAAAGCTTATGTACAAAGAAGGAGGAATGCTTCCTCGCATTGCTGAGTCGCTGACAACATGGAATGATAATCAACAATCAATGATGAGGTGAATCAATTATCGTTGTCTAGCGGATGCTCCGGCCAAACAGTCCCATTTTTTGGGTCGCATTGCATGCGGAGTTTGCCCAATTGAACGAGGCAAAAGTTTCCCACCTGATGATTATTCGGGCTGCGCCTCAACGCCTAGGGCTCAGCCATTCGAATGTCCTTGGCGGTGTCATGGACTTTTCAGAATAAGCGGGATAAATACAAATCTCTGTTGATGAAAATGCTTGGAGTTTAGGAATTATTTGGTGGCAACTCAATGTTCCAGATGATTTCCAGAACGTCATTAGAATAAAATCTAGCCGGTAGTATCTCATTTGGTTTTGGAGATGGACCCTGTGGTTTGCTGCATTCCGCTTAGTATAACTTTTGCCCCCACATCAGCCTTGCAATTGTGGAGATGAAGCAAAATATACCAGTCACGTGTGTGGTGTGGATTTACCAAATCATCCTCCAGCTTGTACTGTGATGGAAGGTGTACCAGAAGAACTATAAGAGAACCTGACTAGAAGAAGACTAGAATGGCGAGAATGGCTGATGGAGTTTCGTTCTATGAGCCGCATTCCCGTGATGCAGCACCGCTGAGCGAGAGAGATTGAATTCAAGGAGTCTAGAATAAGCCAGAGATGACTGTGAAGCACTTGGTCCCAAGGTACAGCTTCTATGACGATATAAATCATGCTCCTTTGGGGGCCGTAGCATTCCATCTATTCACGAGATCATGTTGTCCAGGTAATACTTCAGATCAATGGAATATTTCAGAGTCGATGAACGTAACGTAGATGTCATAATTTCAACCATCTAAGGTTATCTGAAGTCTACTTCAACTCTTTTTCTAACACAGCCGGAGCGGTAATGCTCTTTCCCTTCAGCTTTTCAAGCCCTTCTCCCCCCTAAGAAATGTTAGTATCAACAACAGAGCTGGGTAGTTGTGCAACATACGTAGCTGATCAAGGGTGAAACCTCAATTCCATCCTTATCACCTTCCGAGACCACGGTAGCACCGGCAGCTTGAACCCATCGCTTGCCTTGCTCCATGATATCCTTCTTGCTAGTATCTGGATCATCCTCGCCAGTACCTTTGGCGTTCTTTAAGGGCGAGAATTCATCCTCACGCTTTACTTCCATACAAGCGAATTGCTTCAGATCCAGCATTGGGAAACAATCAAATACAAATTGCTCCAACTTGATTCCATTGGGCTTCTCCGGCTTGACCGTAGTTCCCTTCTCTGTGTCGACATAAGGAATCTTCTTCCGTGCAACGTGATGAGGCAGCTTATGAGCCCAATCTGGGATGGATTCGAGGAAACGGAAAGAATAGTAGTGATTGACGATATTTGCCGCTCTGAACTTGAGGACATCCGGTTGCTTGGCATCCTTTGCCTCAGCGGTCTCTTTGTCAATTTCAGAGTACTCGACAACATCTGGCTTGCCATCTTTGAGAAGAATGAGACCGACGGACTCGGTAGCATTTCGCTTTCGGACCACCTTAGTGGCGATATCGACATCTTTCGAAGCCGCAAAGCCAATGAAGACCGGATCTGCAACCTTTACCAAACAGTTATCCACACAGTATGCGTGAATATGTTCAATCCCTTTTTTCCTCATGTCACCCATGACATTTGACGTGACTAGTGCTTGATATATGCCACCATTTCCGTCAGGAGCAACGGCAACTCTGCCTTTACTCTCCAGCAGAATCTTGCCATCATTTGAAATGCAGGGCAAGACACCCTGCTCAAATATCATGACGTTCTCGCTCTCTAATCCGAAATAATTGTTCTCCTTGAAATATGTCTCTGTTGGTCCCCGAGTTGGCCCACTTGTCATAACATACCAAGGAACCACAACCTTTTTATCTCCCCCAGCTTTCTTTTGTGCTAATCGTTGAATCTTGAGAATACGTTCTCCCTGGATCTGGAAGAGTGATTTTTCGGAAGGCAGACCAATGTTGAAACAGCCCTTTGGTGCAGAGCTTCCCAGTCTTGTGCCTTGTCCTCCTGCCATAAGCACCACACCGACCTTGTTTTCCGCAATCAGATCAAGACCTGATTGATACCATTTCTCGATATCTTCCGCCTTCGAATCGAGAATACTGGCGGTGGCAGATTCTGGTAGAGGTTCCAGACCGGTTTCTTTGCCTGCATCTTGTGTTTTGGATGGGTTGAGAGCTCGGTCGGTAATTGTGTTGATGTGCTCGGGATCGAAAGAGGAGAGTTGTTCGAAGAGAGCTGCTTTCTCTGCCACAGTGAGGGAATCATAGAATGCGAAGACTTGCTCTTGCTTTGCCTTCTCGTACTTTTCCTTCAGCTCCTGGAGCTGGTTGGCAGTGGGCTCCTTTGGCGGGGCACCAGCTTCTTCCCCGCCAATATGAAGCACATTCTCAACCTTGTTAATAACGCTCTTGATGGTCTCCATGTTGCCAGTTGATTAATTTGTTGGGTATCTTGAAAGTATGAAATATCGAAAAGATTTTCAGGCTCAATGGATTTTATACGAAAGCGTTGTTGTTGCTGTGCTGATGGTCTTAAAATAGCCAGCCCCGCCAAATAAGCAAGTCCAGTACCTTTGTATGTGAACAGGGGAGCTTTTTGTCGCTACAAGCCACCTCCTGGACGGCAGATTTTAACCTCCACCAAAGCTAACTCTTCAAATTACGAGCTTGAATGGAACCACATGTTTCAGTCAGAATGCACGACTAATTTCTGGCCTGTTAAAGACGTTGTATAGCGCCAATTGATTTAATTGCATTGCTATCCCGTGCAGACTCCCAGCTAACTTTCCACAACCACCAGGCAACCTTCAGCCCTTCCCACAGGCAAGGCTGCCTTCCTACAAGATGCAGGATATAAAAGAGGAGCTGGATTTCCAAGAAGATGAGATTACCTCAGATATGAAGCCAGCTCCATCTTTCAAGGGCAGATTAAATCTTGCAGAATATTCTTTTTCAGCCAAGTCTGAATCCCCTCGACGAAGTCCTCGAATGTCTCAATCAGCTCCCGAGTCAGTATCCGGGTCTCTGCAGAATACCAAACGCAAATCCAGCACTATCATACCATCTCCTTCTCCTAAAAAGAAGTCTAAAACTTCCTCGAGCTACGCTCCTCCCGAAACATATGCTCATCTTTCCGAGCTGCGAGACGTATTAGAGTCAAATCTCATCTGCGTATTTATCGGCCTCAATCCTGGTGTAGAAACAGCGAGAAGTGGACACGCATATGCACACCCCTCTAATCTCTTCTGGAAACTGCTGTATAGCAGTGGGATCACAACACGGCTCTGTCGACCGGAAGAGGATGGCAATTTGCCACGCCTTTTCGAGCTAGGAAATACGAACATTGTGGCAAGACCATCGAGAAATGGAGCCGAGTTGAGCAAGACGGAGATGGATGACGGCGTGGCCATACTGCAAGAGAAGGTTCGGAAATATAGGCCTGAAGCTGTTTGTATTGTAGGTAAGAGCATATGGGAGAGTATATGGCGAGTTACACATGGCAAGAAGATCAAGAAAGAAGAATTCAAATACGGATGGCAAGACGAGAGCGAGAATATGGGAACAATAACAGACGAACATGATCTTTTTGCTGGTGCCAAGGTGTTTGTAGCTTGTAGTACAAGTGGGCTTGCTGCAAATTTGACAAAGCTTGAAAAAGAGGCTATATGGAAAGAGTTGGGAGATTGGGTGAAGCGGAGGAGGGCTGAGAGGTCCGATGTCACTGTGGATAAGACAGAATGGTCTCCTCGCAAATGATTTCCGGTTCGTAGGGGTCCTGTCTGGCGTCGACTTCAAATCGTTTTTAGCAATTGGGATCTTCATATTTTCGAGTATACACCTGGCAAGCAAATTCAAAGCTCTAGTTCCCTCTCCCTCGTCTACCTTTGTACTTGATAACAGAGATCGAGTCAATCGAAGCGCGTAGGTTGGTCCTTCCATACCTCCAGTAAGGTATGAACGTGTTGAAGGTATCATTCAGTTCGCTCCTTCCTCCGCACCACTATGATTATCAAAGAAGGTGCTTTCTGTCCGTCAAACCCATTTCCTCTCCAACAACATCTTTGCAGCAGTTTCTTACACCACATTCTCAAGACAATATCTAGTTTCCACCCTTTCTCTTTACAAACAGCTTTTCAGACAACACAACGGCTTGATAAAACAGTTGTTGAACACCATCATTCATATCCGAACCCTCGTAATGGCCCGAAACCGTAGAGTCAAGCTCCCTCCTAAAACGTCTGCAGACATTTCTCCCATCCAAACGCCAGTCAAAGCAAGAGATGATGAGAAGCTGTCGACGACGAAGCTTGATGAACGGGTCTCATGGGGAAACGTCGCCTTGACAATTTTGGCACTCTACCCTTGTTCAATCATCTTATTTATTTCGCAGTGGAATCCCTACACACAATCAGGTCCACCAGGTGTACCAATGTCGTGGATTTTACCACTTTGGATTGTGTTGGTGGCTATCCTTGGGTGCCAGTTTTCTGAGGTTTCTCGAAAGCTGAGTTGTGATATCATCGGGAAGGGTTTCTTCGTCTTGTCACTTCAAATTGTGTTGTGGCTCAATATCGGCGGGTGCAGTGAAGAGTGGAAGGACTATCTCATGGTGTGCACAGCGGTCTGCAACTCCGGCATCATATCTCGGGTTGTGAGCGAGGGACTGAGCTCGGGACTGAGCTCGGTTGATGTTAGACGGAGAGCCGGCAAAGCGCGAAAGAAGAAGCACGATATGTTTCATGGAGTAATGGGTTTCTGATTATGGACCGTGGGCGAATGAGGCATCTGTCTTGGGCTCGAAGGAGGGAGAAGCAGGACATATTCCATTACGGTTACCATTCAAAGAGAATGAAGCGGCACTGTTAGCGTTTGCAAGCGTTGTAGTTTTAATATCAGATCAAAGCCTTTACCATCATAGTTGTGTTCGGAGGCCGTAGTAAGCTAATCACTTGCAATACTGAAAGCATTAGTTGACGAATCCGCACTTATTATTTCCTCTGCATGCTCCGCTATCTCTTTATGAATAATAGTACTATTTCGAAGATCAGGGTAGCTATGGGTTCAATGAGGTACCACGGAGAACACAGCCAGGTGGTCATGGACCAGAGTGAAATAGTAAAGAGATGTTGTCTAAGAGAAACGTGGCTCACAAGCAACAAACGCACATACTTCGAACAGCAGACTAAGGCACTAGTGAGTAGTTAATCAAAGTGAGGCGAAGGGTACTGGAACTCCAAGGTCAAAATGACACACTCGGAGAAAACAGCGGATAATCTCACGTGCGGGAATCGCAAAGAACAACCTGGAATGAGAAGCAAGCACCCAAAAGTATGATACAATTCAACGTGGATTTGGATTGGTTCTGAACGAGCCTCGCATGGAGAGGCGATGCTGCTGCTCAACTGAAAGAGGGGTCCCAAAGACACGAACCCAGGAGACTAGCAAAAATTAAGAACCCGACCCTATGCACCTTAAAGCAATGCAAATGCAGCAGCCGCAACATAGAGAACCCAATCTAATTGCGATCCAATCTCCGTCTCAAATTCCGTGTACGCCTCATAAGCTTCTTGTATTTGTGCTTCTTCATCTTCAGCTTTCGTTGTCTCTTCACGCTAATGAGAAGCATTTCCTTCTTCTCTGCTATCTGCTCGTTATACCGCTCTTGTCGGATTTGCATTCGTTCGAGGAATTTGGTGGGTGTTGTTGGAGGCTCTTCGGCGACTAAGGGAGTAGTGTGGGTCGACCAAGTCACATCTCCATTTGCGTCTGTCGATTCCTCGATGGTCAATACAGCTGTATATGTTCTATGCTGGGGTTCCTGAGCATCTACAATTTCTGCGCCAGCTGCAAGGGACTCTAGAGTGTTCACGGGTTCTGGTGGTGGTGGAGGCTTGAAAGGTTGATACCTGTTCGATAAGACGTTCACGAAATGATCGGGAGGACCATCGAGGTGGCGCGCTTCTGACTTCTTGAAAGAATCAGCTGTTATGCCCGCTCGTATGTCATCTGTTTCTTCGTTCCATATCGTCTCTTGGGGGCGGCTTTGCCTGACCATTTCTAGTTTCCCCGTCACAGAATCTATGTTCTGTAGGGCGCCTGATATTGTAGATATCACCTCGGTTGTGAGACTCTTGTTCGATTTTACTCGAGAGGTGAAAATAGCAGCAAAGGCTTCGTCAGTCACAGCTTTGGGAAAGCTGTTGGTCAGGGATATTGGTCTGTGTAGTGAAAAGAATGCCGAGGCGCTGATTTCTGGAAAGATTACCCTGTCAGTAACCATAATATGCGAAACCCTCTGATATTAGACTTACGCAGGGCCGGGATATGTTGAGTGCTCGGCACACTGGGTAGATGAAGTATCGACTCATCTCTACCTTTCACAGTAGAATTTGCTGCAACCTCTTTTGCCTTCGATTTGCTGTCCTTCTCTTTCGCAGGTGCATCGTGGACCCCTTGACTCTCTAGGCCTTTTGATCTACCAGCAGGACTTGAAGGTTTCGAGGAAGATAATCGTCTTTGATGTGATTTGTACGAAAGGGTTTGGGAGGCGGTCGCTCGAGGTACACTCGTGAAGGACGAGGCAATGGGTGTTGGCGGCGCTGTTAAAGCTACACGCCGAACTGATGACGAGAACATAACTCGTCGCGGGTATGAAGAAACAGTGGGAGGTCGGGAGGAAGAATGGGAGGTGGTTGAGTTTCCTTGTTCTTGTGAGCGAAGACGGAATCGCTCCCGTCAAAGTAGCCGCCAGGTCAGGCTTCAACGAACCACTGGTCACGTGGAGCAATGTACATTTTATCGTGTCAAGTGACTTTTTCTTTTTGTTCAAGGAGAGACTCTGATGTGTGTTCCTAATTCTTGCAAGTTTTCATATCCAATATCGGAAGAGTTCTTTTCCAATCCTCAATGTTGAAAGCCAAATCCTTTTGGAAGCGAAAAGCAGCAAAGCCCATTTGCTACCTCGAGATCCACACATGATCGATTAGCACGTCACCGTGACTGTCCAATTTTGTATATCATTTATTTCTGCAACTACTTGTACATGTTATTTCATCGTGAAAGATTGGAATATAAGAGCAGACCGGTATCATCGACATTGCAAAGCAACTCTTACAAATCCCACCAATTGGCTGCCCTCCCCAAATTTCTCCATCGATCATATCCCTGAAAGTTTCAACATCAGAGAGTACAATTATCAAAACACATAGGAAAGCCATATTTGCTCTTCATAGATCCCTTTGTGGAGAGGAAGGACGAAGAAAGTTATGGCAGGAAGAATCACAATAGACTATTGGCTCTGACGACTGTACCCCCTGAAGTCGTGTACTATACACCTTTCCTTTTCGCAGCCCGAATCATAAAACCTGTCGTATAACGAGGCCAGGAGGCTTAAAACAAATTCTTTCTTGACGAGTATTCTCGAAAGCTAAGAAGATTGTTGATGCTCAACAACAACAACTAAACTCGATCTCTGTCAGGGTCTCATTGAGGTTGGTGAAGGACACGGAAGTAGAAAATGATGAAGGCGATGAGACCGATAAGAAAGGTAGCAGTCCATGTAGCACAGAGAATAAGAGCCCATTTCTTGTGTTTCTTGCCAAATGTCTTGTACAAACCATTGGACCACCAGTGAATTAAGCAATCGAGATATCCAATTGCATAGAGGATAAGCAATGGAGGCAGAATATTGCACAGTACCAAGACGACCGTTGAAGCCATCTGCTTCCAGGAGTCCGATAGAGGTTCGACAGAGCCAGGACTTGGGAATAAGCATGGTGCCGCATATGTGTGTCTTCTGAAGAACGAGTCACTCAGATCTGACAGACTTCGGTCTCCAAGCCCGGCATCAGCTCGAACTTGTTCATCCATTCTGAGAAGCTGTGAGCTTGTGTACAAATCACGCCATGATTGTCGTTTGATGGGAGCTAATGCTGACCTATACACAAAATCATTTGGCCCAACTACGCCGGTGTAATTTCTTGGGATATTTTGTTCGGGTTCTTCACTTTGATCACGAGCAGAAAGCGAGAGTGGTCGGAGTGTGTTCGTTGCATAACCTCTCACTGAGTTGCGGTTGGAAGTGCGTCTCGAGTTCGATGCTTGTCGTACGCCTTGGTAGAAGGCACCAGGTCCACCGTTGACTAGAGGTCGTCTGTCTCTGTTTTGACCAGCTAAAGTCTCAGCCTCGAAATTTGTAGCCCGGCTATCAGACTGAGTCTTGTCATCGACAGTTGGGCCATCAAATTGCTTGCTCTCCCTGCCCGTAACAGCCTCACGAGCCTCTCTAATCTCATTATTCTGTATGAAGGCCACAACATGTTGCCACGATTTGGGCCGGTCGGCAAGATTCTCAGTCTCGTCTGCTGCCTTATGGTTTTGGTGTTGCTGCTTATCCATGCTGGAACTGTTCACCCTGCTGTGTTCCTTCATCCATTCATAAGTCGCCGTCATGCGCTTGCTCGGAGAGAATTTTGGACACCGCTTGCTATCAGCTTGATGAGCAGTGGTACCTGTGTCTTCGCTTTCGTTCAGGGTTGATTTGGATGCGGGGAAGTGATTGATGGCAAGTGGTCTATTCTTACGCATCATTCCCTTGAGCCTTGCAAGTGGGGCTGGTATCATAACTTCCGGTGGCGTCGATACGAACGGATTCTTGTGTGGAGTATCAAGAGGTTCAGGTCGAAAGTATACATTACTTCCCTGGGGGAAAATGCGGGTAGAGTCTGCTAGATAGCCATTGACTTTGTGCTCTTTGTATACCGGCAGAAACACAGGTTGCTTGGTATTTTTGAGGTCCCTTTGTCTGTAGTCCTTGTAGTATGGAATTCTAGCTGGATGTTGAGCAATTCTCTCGGTAGAGCCGAACTCGCTCAGAATGTCATATCCGGAATCAGATGTATCGGCGATGCTATCTGTGGTCCGCTTTGCACCACTCATATATTGCTTGTTCGATAACTCGGCACCCCACGCACTTTCCCCGACTGTCTCCCAGTCATTATTATCTTCCTCTGGAGTTGTTTGTAGAAGCTCTGGGGTTTGTTTTGTGCCAGTTGTGCTCGATTTAGGAGTGGCTGCTGGCAAAGCTTCTTGGTGAACGATGGGAACACGGACATTCTGATTTCCTTGAATCCAGTTTGCCTCGATAGCGGACTTATCATAGAAAGAATCAGCTTGACTCAGGCTTGGAACGCTGCCACTCATCCCCGTGTCGGAGTGGGAGAAGAGTGAATCAGTCTCCATTCGTTGCTTCTTAAGATATCCCATCCACCTGGAGTTATGGTCGTCTTCTCCTCTGGAATCTCGAAGAGATTCGGCGGTGCCACTGAAGACACTAAAGTTGCTTGCACGACGTAATGCTTGACTGACCTCACGCTCGAGTGGAATTCTCTCTTCGGATGCTGCTTGATAGCCCCGGCCGTTGGAGTAGATGGACTCGCGTGGATCGGTGCGAGCATTTGGCGTGCGTTGAGTAGAGAATCTGCCGAATGGATTTCTGAAAATCTTTGGCAGACTAGGAACAGTCGAATTGGCAATAGATTCGGACCGGCTATTTTCAAGGCCATCTGTAGCGATTTCCTTTCCATTCGGGAATTTGGGGTTGGTGTTGAGATCAAGAAGATTTTCAGTATTGGTGTATGAAGAACTTTTATTGCTGGCAAGCTGGCTCGAGGATTTCCCCATTTCGTCATCTCCAAAGCCATCCTGCAGGTCTGAGGTTGCATACTGCTTGTAGATGTTGCCAATTGTACTGCCATCACGCAGTGATGCCTCAGGAGTTCCGCTAGGAGCGCTAAGAAATTTGTTCTGCCACAAGCTGTGATTACCTCCGAGCGAAGAAGAATCCATGTCAAATCCTTTTGGTTTATCTCGGTCGAGGGAAATATTATCGTATTTTCTGAAACTGCGACTCTCGTCTGTACGGCTAGTCGAAGGCATGGAACCCGAAGGAGGTCCTTCTAGGTTTGAATGATAGTTTGAGTCTTCATGCGCATCACTGGCCGTTGCATTGCCAACATGGTTTCGATACTTGCCAGAAGTGCGGCGTTGATGGCGATCATCGGAGGCTTGCCACATCCTGGGCCATTGCATAGTGACTTCACTCGTATCAGGCCGAGCTATTGGAGACGAAGTCGACGCAAATGCATCCTTGATATTCTTGTACATCGATTGAGGTTCGATTGGAGAATGTGGCTTTGCTGGTTTGTGTGACTTGACAGTATTACCGAAATCAGCCTCTTCACCGTATTGCTCATGTGGAGGAGAACAACTTCTGGGGAGCTTCGCCATCGGTGGTGGAGCGGGTAGAGTGGGTAGAGCTGAGGAAAAACCACTTGAATCGAGGTTTTTAAGCTGGATGGAATGTCGATCAAGCAGATCAGACACATTATCTGATGCTGTCCGACTTTTTGTTCCCGAGCTTGTAGAAGCAGAGGATTGACTGATTATTAGCTCATCAAATACGGCTCGTAGCTTCTTCACATTGCCACTGGACAGCTTTGTATTGCCCGTCTCTTGACTATTTGCGCCTTGACGATTGCGAAAGGGGTTTGTGGATTTGCGCCCGATTGTAGGAGTGACAGGTAAAGGATCACCGACGTCAATGAATTGACCAGCAGCAGCATTCTTGTGGCCAGCGGAGTTGCTCATAGTGGGAGATGTTCCACTTGCTTGATCAACTGAAGGCATTTCAGTCGCCATTGTGGATCATGATGCGCACGACGCGTAAATTTCTGCGCACAATCAGTAAATTTGAGGAATTGGAAAGGAGAAGTATTTGGTGCAACGGGCGCGTACCTGTATTGCTTGTAGATTAGACTCGAATCTTTGCTGAGAAAAGCATGTGACGGAAGAGTTGCCGGAGTTGGTAAGTGTCGGCGGCGGCACTCTTTCAAGACTGCGGCAGTGTATAGCAGCTTCAATAAAACGATGCCAAACGCGTTGAGAAAGTTAATCGAATCAAAGTAGTGCGGTGTGTGGCTGTAATGCGCAAGAGAGTAGAGGGGAGCCGGATGGATGAAGGGTGGATGGAAGACAATGAGGATAGAGGTGAGATGAGAATATGAAATCAACTCCTCAGAGAATCGCGCTTAATCGGACGAACTCGAGATCAGATGACGATTGTCAGAGCAGATAATCAAGTTCGTTCTCTGTAGATTGTGATGCAGTGTGAGGCGGTGTGTTGGACGCGAGTGAGTTCGGTCTTCGATTATTGAAGTGAAGGCTCGTTTATTTTGATGCTCATTGCAGCCTCATCGGAGTCTCTTCGATCAGGTACTCCCATGCTTTAACGCGCTAACGTTAGCACCTCAATCGTTCGGCTTATAGGTTTTTCCAGGAGACAGTGGTATGCTATGTTTGCACCAACTGTTCCAAGCAAGGCAGTGATTCCTACGATGCATCTCTAAAGAAGAGAGAGGAACGTGGTGACTTTCAGAATTGACGGAGGTGTGGTTTGGAGCACACAAGAGTAAACTGAGAAGAGAAAGAAAAAGAGGAGACAAAATAAATGCAAGAGATCAAAACGGAAAGGCAATGACTGGAAAGGAGCAGGTTGTCACTTCCTTTGACTTCAAAGAGCAACACAAATTTGCAGGAAGGAACGCAGGAAGGAACGCAGAAAAGCAAAACGGAAAGGCAAGAGCTGAGCGAGAAGGGAAGATGTTCGTTTCCTTCTACTTGAAAGCTGACAATACCTCGGGAAGGTACAGACACGTTCGAACGCTGTGAAGGAACTCCTGATAACGTGTGGAATTATTTAAGAAATGCAACAGAATATGCGAAGTTTGCAACGGCGGTCCTCGCAGCACGCAAGAGGCCAAGTTTGCGATCTAGAAGCGACTTGAAACACTCGAGATAGCCACAGACCGATAAATCACATGTCCGGTCTCTCGAGATCCAGAGTCCTTGTCGAGGTATCAAACGCAGCTTGCTCTCCAAGGCTCCATGCTACTGGGATATTCAGTGCGCGAGAAGCGTGACTTACTTGGATTACTTCAAGCTATATAGGAAAATTCTTACACTGCGTTTACTAAACACGTACAAGTAGCTAAGTGCACAAATAAGAACGCTTCCAATGTTATCAATTCGGGCGGGTTGACCCTGTTGGAGGACACTACATACTGATCTTGTGGTAAATTGATAACCCAGGAGGGCATCCTGAATATGGTAAACAACCCATGATCATGCTGCTCCCCCTTTCCGGGACCACCACGAGCCAGCTTCAGGTGTTCATATCGATAGAATGTATCCATCCTCCAAACCAAGTATTATGAGCGTCCGGAGTTCCCCAGCCAAGAAAGAAAATCTGGAATATGTCGGAGATGCAATCTACCTATATTAAGCCCACTGGCTAGTTCAGGATAACGAATAGGAGCGGAAACAAATATGTCCAGACCCAATTAAAGAAAAAGATATTCGAAATGTCGTTAAAATGGACTCCTCATTCGCCAGCGCACGAGCATCATAGCGAACCGTTCACCACTTGCCCCGCTATTTTCGAACATACCTGGGTAGTTCCAGCGTCCCTCCCACTCCCAGCATAACATTTCAAAGTCAGATAAATCTGTTACGAACGAATATTGCCGTTATATTCTATCGCAATTTCTGTGACTCTGCAAACTTATTACCTTAATTGTAACTAGTTCTCCTTAATCACGAAGAAGAGATTTTAAATCTAACAGGTATCTTATGTCACTGTCTCGATTTCTTGATACAAAGAACTTACCATTTATACGGGTAGTCTGATATATACAGATGCCATCCGACTTATATTATTATTTTTGCAAATAGTTTCAATATAGCTGGAATTATCCGGTTTCCGACAAGCTTTTCAAATAAAGCGATATTTATCTTTGTGAATTTTAGGAATAAAATCAGTGACTAAGACTTGCAATCAAGATACTAGGGCGGAAGATGTCATAATAAGAATCCCTTCACACATAATGCCCCATGGAGCTCTTTGCATTTCAATATCAGGCAAAGCTCGATTATCATCCATCGCAAGACAGTCGAGAATTTCATTACCTGGTACCCACATAGGCTACGGGCTTAAGCCCTTCGAGGGTTTGGAAAGAGATTTAACCTAAACGTACTAGCATTTGGCAGTAGAACTTTAACAGATGGAATTAGCGCTGATAAATCCATACACTAAAGCATCGTGATAAGATTCGTGTTCTCCTAGCGACATGAAGGCAGAAGATAGCAATGCAAGATACGGGTCACACTACTCTGATCTTACGATCACTGAATGTATATTCCAAAGACGAAAATTGCAAGAGAAAGAACCGATTATCAAAGCAAAAAGACACCCAGACTTTCAATTACAGCGACTGTTTGCGGCAGTAAAAAGCTAGATTGAAGCCCAACAAGATTTCGCGGAGTTCTGGTACAAGATGTAGTGCCAAGAGGTGTGACAACCCCACCTCTGATTGTAATTTTTTCTTGTGGCACAGCTTTACTTAAATCTATGCCGATGATCTAACAGCGAAAGTATGCACCATGGCTCTACAGCTTGCTCAGATGGGATACGTGAAGATGATAAATCAAGAGTACGTTCTGCCTGAGGCCCTTGATAAGTAGCCCCCGGTTGAAACCGGATTGATAATTTTGGACTTGGCAGACCATGAGAATTCTGAGTGCATTTGGACTCTATAAACTTAGGGAGACGGGTATAGTAATTGTGAGCGAGAAAATTTGATAGAACGGAATTTGCTTGTGTGCGATTTGTGAGCCACGTCCAGAGAAAATCAGGACGGCAGGATTTCTTTGTGATAGCAAAATTTAAGAGTCGTCCAAGACTACGATGTTGGTGCCCAGCATATTACATCATTTGCCCTCTTCTACATTCTCCATAGATGGCAAGCGGTAGATTGCAGAGGCTGATCTGAAAGTAATTCCTGTATCAATTTCGCTGTGCTCATCGGCTGCTTCTTTGCTGCATCGAAGCACCCACTTCCATGAGTTTGCAACACAGTCCTGGACCATGCCCTAAATTTTGTTTTCGGGCAGCTTCTGGAGATTCCCTCGAACTGAATCTGTATCTTCTGGCAAGAATTTAAATCGCAAGACCGAAAGCGGGCAACTGTTTTGCTGCGACCAACTCTTGAGTCTCGCTGATAGTCTGGTAATCTTGAAATGAAAAGATCAGCAGCGTTCTAAAGCCACAGGTAGACTGCCTGCACCATATCGAAACTTTTGGAGCCTATAGACCAGCTATGACCAACTACTGGTATGGAATTTTGACAGATGCTGAGTTGACTGTCCATTATCGTGAAGTATCTTCAGAAGATGATATTAACACTGTCCCCGTGAAGCTGAAATGCAGCACATAGGTGGGGTATAACACCCAAGCGAGCCCCTATCATGCAGATTCCGGTGCTGTGTTTTTACAAACGTCATGATCTTGTAATAGGTAAGACTTCGTCTTCATACTATTTTAAATATTGCACCTGCTGTATGTTATATTGTATGGCATATCTAAATGCATGCAAATTCTCGATCATTAATTGGAATAAGTTGCATTTTGAGAAACTACCTGAGGTAAGGTACTTTCGTCGGCTCACTGTACCTCCCCACCCCACCTTTCCCGCACAGGCGGCTCCTCTTACTTAGCTCCATCACTTATCGATTAGGTCGAGGAGCTCAAAGCACTTGCATCAACCACATACCTACGTGATCATGGCTCGATTAGAAACTCTACCATCAGAAATAATATTTCATATCTCTCGCTGTCAGTATGGATGTTCTATTCATGGTCACTGCTGACAATCAAACCCAGTTCTTGAACCTTTGGATATTGTGCATCTCCAGCACGTCAGCAAGCGCCTTTTAAGCCTCGGCCGTGATGATACCCTCTGGAGGGAGCAATGTTTCAGCAACTCTTCCTTCCTCACAAATCTGCGACGCCGCAGAGACCTGATCACTCGTGAAGATGATCAGGAGACTCAATTTCGAGACCTTGCTTTAGCTTTGGCAACTGGTAATGGACTGGGCGATTCAAGACTTCTGCAACCCAGGGAGGAGGCCCGAGATGCCAAAGCTAGATCCAATGAGAAGATAAGGATTATGGCAAATTGGGACCCTAGCTATCCAAAGGAGAAAGTGAGCTGGTACGACGAGTACATTGCTAGACACGCCCCGATCTCTACGAGTTGGCTCCAGCAACCCCGGAATCGCGAAAGTCCAGAGAAGGAATACTTGGAAGTTCGTGGCATGGGTATTTACACACCGAATGGGGAATCAGATGCGACTCTGGTTGTTGGCCCACTTGATGATGGAAGTGTCTGTATCTGGGATATCAGTGGAAAACAAGGGCGTAAAGGTAGTATTGTGGCCAGGAGCAAGATGGGATTGCTTACAGCACCACATTCTGGACCTGGAAAGCGCGCAAAACTGATCAGCACTGGAGTAACTGAATGTGTTAGTGTGGACAGTGCCCGACGACGAGCATTTTTTGCCATTCAGAGTGGTATGTTATTATTTTCTATTTTTACAGCCCTGGCCACTATCGCAACCTCTTTCAATAGCATTACATATTTCGGGCGCATCGGTAACACGACCATTCTCGGATTGAAAGGTACCGAAATGAGCCTCTGAGATACATATCTGGTTTAGTGACAAGAGTGTTCTTGTCCCACGCTGTGAGATTAATTGCTTCCTGCTCACCTTGATGCTTGCTCAAGTCTGTTAGACCTCGTGGCTAACAACTGCAAGGTCTCATTGAGGTTGATCTTGAAACACTCTCTACAATCAGCCATGAGAGATTTCCTTTCTCAATTACCGCACTGTCAGAAGCGAAGCATCCTGTCCCACTCACTGTCGGTACAAACCTTTCACTCTACCTTCATGATTCTAGAACACGAAGATCATCTGGGCAGGGCGATACTGATTCAGATCGCCTCGATTCCTACGATGCAGCTTTTGGATATCTCACAAGAACAGGGTCACTTGACTTTCGGAGTGTATTGAATCCGGAGCCTAGTCCTTTGTATGCTCATTTGCATCACCCAGGTCCTCTGAGTATTTTGCATCTACCAAGCTCGGGCGATGAATGGGACGGCAATGGTGACATTTATGTTGCCGGCCGATTTCCTAGCATTCTTAACTATGACCGCAGATTCTTCCCGAAATTGCGCGGCACTATACATTCTGGGGCACGATTGTGCAGCATGACATTTCTACCACATCCATTTGCATCCATGGAGAAAGATCTATCTCGCCGTGGAGAACTTACTGTGGAGCAGGTTTGGGAATCGAAGACACGTCCTGGAAAGACCTTGATCGCAGTCGGTGAGTACAACAGTAAAGGCTCGCTAGAGATGTACGGATTATCTCCAGATCCACATCTCAATACCAACTCATCGGAGTTTTCAGCGGGGAGCTTGCAAAACTCGACCATGAAGAACCGCCAGACTTCATCCAGTTCTAAATTACTCTCTGTCTCAAACCACGGCACCAGAATTGTTGTTTCCGACGGAGGCGGCAATCTGAAATGGCTTGAAAGAGATGGTTTTACAGAAGCCAGAAGATGGAATATCGGACATGGTTCTATAGAAGCCCCACGTGGAATCTTCGGTACTCTCGGAGACAGCTACATGGATCCGGGTTCCGGAGATATCGTGATAAAGCTTGCCAATACACATGCCGGGCGTGAAGAGAAAGCTGTTAACGAAGATGACCTGCTTATGTGGACGGGTGAGAAAATAGGGCTGTTGAGTTTCTCCAGCCAGCCCGGCTTCGCGGCCGAAGATTTTGAGGATCAGGGAGTCAAGACGCCGGCGCAAATTAATCGGGAGAGGGAGGAGAAAACCTATGCTGAAACGATGGGTAGAGCGCTGGAAGCTAATGCCAATGAAGTGCGTTGGATGAGGGGTTTAGGTCTTGGAAATCCGAGTTAGATGTCGAGAGAGTGGATGAGTATCTGATTTTCTTTCCTTTTGATGCTTGGTATGCATGGTATTCAGCAGATAATCCATACAATAGAAGTAGAAGTGGGCGTCTTCTGCATGCACTTGAACTCGGATCTATCCTATGGCTACAATTCGGGAATAAACAAGGTCAGACGACTCTCTCGAGTCAAGGCGAGTTGTAACTGTGCCGTAGAACAATCTGCTGTACAACAATACATCCCACTCTGCGCGCTGGGTAGCTCGCCGTCATTCGTATTACCTTTGTTCCCCAGTTTTCTATCCTCGTTACCATACCATAATAGCAACAATACACACAAATCCCCTTAATCGGTAGAATGGTCACGAAACGCCATAAATCTCACATCTCCTCGCCTCGGAAAACACTTGGCCAAAGGGCAACGTTGATCCTCTCGACTTCTTCGCGGCAGCAGGACCAAGAGAATGGGAACAAATCGTGTATACCATATCAGTGATTGGTGTATCCGGGCATAGTGGCCCTTTTGTAGCTGGGTTATCCCTCCTATTCTCACACATTAGATAGATGCCGTAAGTGGGGTAATATTACAGAGACATTGTTGGAGTCTTGCGAGTACAATAACTGTATGGATTGGAAGTAAAAATTGCCTGTTGAAGTAGTGATCTGTTCCCGTATCCAGGTCAGATGTGTACGCTGCTGTTTGAGGCGAATATGTATGCTGATCTGTTTGCGTGTCGGAGAGTGGATGGGTAAGGGGTGCATATCTTAAGACGAGGCTGTGGATCAGGTGGATATTGGTTTGCCTCGGTCTAGAATCAATTTTACGAAATTGGGTAGAGGTGTGTTGGCAGCAGCCTTGTTGGCAGTTTGTTGTTGATACTTACTGGCTATTTGGTAGTTTCAACAGCCTTGGAGATTTCATGGGTGTTGTTGTGCTTTGCCGAGTATATTGCAAACACATTCAGACACTGAATTAACCTTGCAAGCTACAACCTTGTCTAGACTTTCGATGCACGCGAAACAATGGTCCCGTTTTTATAGGAAGTATATCGTGTGGTTTTACATGCCGATCTTATCTCTGCATAAACGTTATTGTAATTTGTGGTTCTGGAAGCTTGAATTGAGGGAAATTGTGCATGATCCTGTTCCTGGTGTCAACTGTTAATCTTCTTCTATTGAGAAGGTTAAAAGTAATGGATTCGTCATGAGTGGTTGACAACGGTACATCCCGCATTATTTTAAATTGTGATACTTTCCTGGTTGATAGATTCAGAATAAGAGTTGCCGAAGTCCGATTACGAAATTAAAGTGGTTTGCATAGCCGATAACCTTGCCTCGTTTGTCATCGCCCTTTGGAAAGTATATCTTCAAACATAAAATTTTTGCCTCTTCTCATTGGCGCATGACGAATGTCCTTGTTAGATTACACGTCTCCGATAAACTTGAACATCGGCTACAATGGAAAAGCTATTGCTGACGCAGCCTGGTCCACATACGAGGATGAATACGAATTGTGTCTCGGTGGCAATAGCCTCTTGTGAAATCTATCAGCCTCGGGCAACCGTTGCCAGCCACCAGATTAGCTTTTGAAGGAAATAGAACGGTGACAATCAGCCTCAAAGTCAGGGTTTGCCTTTTTCGAGAGCGTGATCCAAGATGGAAGCAATGAAATGATTTTGATGCTCGACATTGCTCTTGCAGGACGAACTTGCCCTTCCACATACTGCCACATAGGCTCTTCTCTTCTCTATGGTTGAAAACGGACTGCAACGTTCTCCTCAGCAGTGGATGGTGGTCTGCATCACAGTCTTCTTATACCAGCCATCCCAACCGTCCGACAGCCTCGAGCTCATCTCACGGTCCGCTAGGTTCAGGTCAGGGCGTTTCTTCCTTGCGCATCCGGTGGCAAAAGCATCGATTTCCACAAAGTTTATCGTCCGAAGTTGTGTTGAATACCAATCAGAATGGCGAGGCTACGCGGATGCCAATACTTCGCTCGTTACCTTAACCTATTTTCCGCTCCGCAATTGTACACCGCTATTCGATATGTGCCACAACCACAAGGTGAAAGTGCGGTGCACGGCTCAAGACTTGAACCTCTTACCACTTCGAACACTCCATGACCATCCATTTCACTCTTCAACGCTCGCAAGTTTCAATGCTCTCCGAAGTCTCGTCTGAGAGATGTGCACCTAGGCGTGCTGCTTGCATAATATGAGCCCGTGAGGGTGTTGAAAGCGGAAAAGCGTTGAAGTACCAGCATCCTACTTGCTGCACTCTGTCTACGAGTCACACAGATTCCCATATCTATCCGTACACAACACATCCGCATGGACTACGCTACCTACTATCCATGATCTATCCGTCCCATCGGTATACGCATACACTCCGAGACCATCTCACCACATCATTATCACACCAGCCCCCCAGCTCTCGCCCACCAGAAACGCTTTTATCTCTGTCCCGTGGGGTGTACTTAATAAACGATCAACATCACCTAGCACTACTCTTGAGCTAGCACCAAGCATACACCAAGCTCCCACTATCAAACGCAGAGTACTTCCTTGAAAGTCAGCCTCACAGACCGTCCATTGGTCCCGACGCAGGTGGTGTTCAAAAGCAAGTCAAATCTCATCGTCTTTCCTCTCGTCTCTGCACCTCTACTGCATGTTATTACATATAGCCTCTGAGCTCTCGTAGCCCTGCAACATCGTCCGCCTTATTTCTGTATTGGCCACAAAAGCTGCACGGGACATAACTGAGGCGTTTGCAAGTTCAAAAGCCCCGAAAAGATAATTAGCATTGAAATCCCATTACCATTTGCTGGGATAGATTGCACAAACTATTTGTTTCTATTTTCTACTCGTTTTTCCTTTCTTCACCTCTTTGATGGCTGCTCTACTTCGAGTGAGCACGAGCCTAGAAAGCAAGCCAACCCGACGGCGAAAACACCATGTTCGACCAAGATCAAGGTCTCGCATACCCCCAAATGAGCCATATACTATTCGATCCTCCCCTCCTCGACAAATACAGCGGTCTCCCCCGCTTATGATGGCTGCTTTGAATGTATCGCAGTCATCACTCAGTGCGCCGATGGAGCATTTAAATGGCATCACGATGGAGCGAACCCCTTCAGGAAACTCCATCATGTCAGATACTCCATACATCCAGGCGCACGACAATACGTTCACCTATCGCGACCAAGATGCGCGGCAGTTAGTAGAAAACCACATGAAATGGTCTCCAAAAGACAGTCAACATGAACGCATCCTCCGAAAATTGATAAAACCACACCGTCGTCTCAGTCATGGATTTCTAGATGATGAATACCTAGATAGTATCCTGACAGCAGCTGATACCGTCTTTTTCGGAAATAAGCTGTCGGGAAGAGTGCAGTGGGAATGGTCCTCGGATGGAAGGTATAAGAGCGAGCTCATCGGTACCACTGCTCTACGGCGCTGCGCCCATCGCAAAGGCTACGAGACTCTCATCATCCTTTCTGAACCTATTCTGCGCAGCGAGCGTTACGATCGGCGGCTCCTCCTCTCAGCCTTCTTACACGAGCTGATTCACTGCTACCTCTTCATTCTTTGTGGCTTCGAAGCACGCATACAGGGAGGCCACACAGATGGTTTCCATGCTATTGCTAAGATAATTGATGATTGGGTCGGGGAAGGCTATTTGAGCCTGTGCAATATGAAGGCCAATCTCAACCATTTTAGGAAGGGATGTAACAGTGGAGGAGAGAGTGGACGGGAGGGATTTTGCTGGGAGGAGACATAATCATGAAGGGTGTTCGCAGAGTCCGGGTCCTGATGTGAATTTCCTGGAGTCTGTGGGAGGATATCTTTGACACCCTCTTTCCTCCAGGTTTCTTCACTTTGGCGGTCTCGGTCTCACTCCCACTCTCACTTCTCCCTTACCGTCACTATTACTCCTACTTCCACCTTCATTTCTCCTTCGGCACTGGCGTTCACATATTCCTCGAAACGCCTTACGAGTTTCATTGCATTCATAGATGACGCAGCATTAGACGTGTCTCCCTCCTATGGTTGGAGGAAGGCGTAGAGGAGTTATTCTATTTTGGTCTCTGGGGTGGCTATTGGTGTTCTCATCTTCATCATTGAAGGCGTCGTTGCAACTTTAAATTGTTCATACGACAAAAGTTTCTGGGGTGTATATATAGGCTTTTTTTGTTGGCTGGGTGTCACGAGAGGGAAGATGGTGTTTTATATTCTTGTTGACATATCACATTTAACTCCAATAAATTATTTTAACGCATCCTTGACTGCTGTCTAAACTCCGTTTGTTGTCAAATTATTTACACGACTGTCCCAATTTCCGGTTGAAAATTACCATGCATGCTTCTCCTGGCTATCTAAGTCTACAATCCTCGTTGACAAGGCAAATCGGCGGATGTTCGGATACTAGAATTTATGAATAGCATACACATTTTCAAGATCATTTACGGGATTTTATTATTAGTGGGCAAAGGACGGGTGTGTGTTCCTCGATAGCTAGGAGACGCTGCCACAGAAGAGGACTTTCACGAGAACAATATACGTAGCTGCTAATCCAAGTGCCTCACACGTACCGTGGAGACAAAATACGTATTCTTCATGACATTGACCCAAAACACCTCAACCTATGTATCCAACGCCAAACTATCTATCGCTAATTTCCAATTCCTCTGTGCAAAATAGGGAAACGCCGCGCCATGCCACTAATTAGGAACATAAACACCCTCTTTACAACGTACAACAACTTCCTTGAAGAATCGTCTCCACGCCAATGGATCACCTTTCACCTTTACGAATCTCACTTCAAGTAACTCGGCTTCGCCTGACAGGTAAGCGTCAACGACTATATCCCCGCTCATGCTACAGTGTCTGTTATCATCAGTCTTGATCTTGATCCAACCAAGATGATCTCGTCCTTGCATGTGGGAGATAGGTGGAATAGCGACGTTCATTTGATGAAGAGCGGAAGAGAGGAGTTGAAGGAGTAGAGGGGAGGAGAGGTGAGAGAAGAAGCGAGTGAGGGAGTAGTTCGGTACGATGTCTCTGAAGCGGCGAGCGTGCTGGGTAAGGCTCAAAGGAACGGAGGGAGCAGGAGTGAATTGACTCATGCTTGGTTCGTCGGCGAGGGAGTCGAAAGGTTGAACGCTGAGGCCATTCGTCATGGTTGCAATACCTCCATCGCGAGCACTTATAGGCTGACTTGAACTGTATCCGTTGGCGTTGACTCTCGGCGGCCGTTCCCAATCGAACATGACGTCGTTGATAGGCGTTTCTGGTTGTGTGTAGGAGAATCTGCTACCTGGGTCTTCTGTGTCAATATCCATTGCATCTTGGCTCTGGCGTGGTCGTTGGGAAGCAGTAGGTTGTTGACTGAAATCGATACGAAGACCTTCAAGCATTTTCGTTGCTAGACGCAAAGGATCTGTCATCTTGCCATCTGGATTAAGTAGAGGATTCTTTCGAGTGTACCACGGGTGTTGCTTGATAAGATTGAAATTGAATCGGTTTCCCGGATCCACATTCATCATTCCTCTCAATAAGGATAGCACGCTACTTGGAAGCTTTTGGAAAAGCTCATCGGTGCTTTTTCCATTCTTTTCCAGATATTCTCTGAATTCCCAACTTTCTGTTGTAGGTTGATCCCAAGGAGTATTTCCGACCAAAAGAACAAACAGTACCACACCACAAGACCATATGTCAACCACATTCGCAGAATAACCAGGTGCTTTCGGCGAATTCTTCGACTGTGTGCTTTTGGAGCAAGTAATGACCTCTGGTGCAATGTATGGAGGACTACCACACATGGTTGAGCTGAGTTTCGTCTTTCCTTGGTACTCGAAAAGTGTAGCTAGTCCAAAGTCTGCAATTTTCAAATTGCCACTCTCTGATAGCAAAATGTTTTCTGGCTTGATGTCTCGATGTCCAACTCCTTTTGAATGCATGTAGCTGACTCCACTGATCAATTGCGTAAAGTAGAAATGTGCAATATCCTCACTAACACCCACATCGGCCTCGATCTTGTCGAATAGGTCGCCTCCCTCTGCATATTCCATAGCAATCCATTTCCAGACAGCATCTTCTCCGGTGGCGAACCATTCTATAATATTTGGATGCTGGCCGATATGAGAGTGTAACGACACCTCCATAGCAATTTGCTTTGCTGATATCCGGCCATGTTTAACAGCATAAGCCTTGTGTATGAATTTGACAGCAAAAACGGGAGTTGTGTCAGTTGGAGGAATTGCCTTTTTTATTCTAAAATTGCATCAGTAATGTTTGCAAACAATTTTCGAGTCTCACATACGATGCATACGCTCCTCTGCCAATTGTCTTTGAAATTATACGAAAAGGAAGGTCGCGGGGTAGAGGGTCGAGTTGACTCTGGAATGGTTCCATATCCATTAGCATTTTCCCAGGCATGTTTGCTTGGGAGTTTGTCAAACATAATGTCAATATCCATCATATTTATCTGCAGCGACTCACCATATCCACAGAGTTTTCAAAAATCCTCCAAGATCCAGTATCCAATGAATTATTATTGTGAACGCGCAGATGTTTCGAGTCCAGAGTGTAACGCGAGGAAGACGCGTCGTTGATTGGCCGGCTTTTAATCAGCAGCCGTTTCCGTAGCCGTAGCCTCGTCTGTTGTTGTCTAAGGGACGCAACCAGGCGAGCTATAAACAATTCACAAGAGGCTGATGCTGCGCACCTTTCCTATATTTCCAAAATTCCCAATTTGCTTTGTTGTACACGAATTCTTCGACTCCCCATAATCGCTTTCAAGCATTCTTCGCTAACGAAATAACGGCCGTTCATTGTCTCCTTCCTTTGCATCTTGCTACTTCTTGTTGCTTATCGCCTCACCTCGTTCAACATGAACTACGATATGGAGGACACTCAGAACTCGGCTCCTGGCACTCTTCCAGCTGCGCAGGCCTCCAAACTTGGAGCTCCAAAGCGTGGGCATGATGCTCAGAGCACAACAAAGAGGTTCAGCAAATTTGTTGATACTGTCAGAGCTCATTTCTAACTTATCGCAGATTACAAACCGAGTTGATGCAATTGATGAGCTCATCCGCACCTGGCATTTCTGCTTTCCCTTCCGACCCAAGCAACATCTTGGCATGGAATGCGACGATTGAAGGTCCTGACGATACACCATACCAAAACCTTACTTTCAAGCTCAGCTTCACTTTCCCATCCAACTACCCCTACGCCCCACCTACCGTCCTCTTCAAGACCCCCATCTATCATCCCAATGTCGACTTCTCCGGTAGAATCTGTTTGGATATCTTGAAGGACAAGTGGACTGCAGCATACAACATTCAAACCGTACTTTTGAGCTTGCAAAGCTTGCTTGGAGAGCCAAATAAGTAGGTCAATTTGCCACGAAATTGAATTTCATCACTAATAGATCAGTGCTTCACCATTGAACGGAGAGGCGGCCGAGTTGTGGGACAAGGACGCTGAGCTGTTTAAGAAGAAGGTCCTCGGTCGTCATGTTGATGTGGATGATGATTGAAGTGTTGTAATACATTGCCAGAGGTTCTTTGTCAAATTGGCGTTATTCTGGGTGTGCATATGAGGAGTGGCTGTTTTCACGTCTTGGATTGTCTTTTTCCGCAGCATTGTCACGGCAGCGATTGAGGCGTTCATGACCCGGACTTGTATTGGTCCACTGTACAGCGCAGACTTTTAAGTAGAAGTGCTTGGATGGATTAATCGGGTACGAACGCAATTGAAGTCTTAAACATCTTTGAATTGGGATTTGGATTATTTTGTGCTTCATGCTAAGATGCTAAATGAACTTGAGACGCCTTTAACGAGGATCTCCGTTCAGATGTAGTTTCAACATCTGAGCTGCTCCTCTCCCACCAGCAAAATGTGATACATTGGGAAGATGCTAGATTTGGCTACTGAAGTTTAATACAGCTCACGTCATCATAAGAAGGGCAGTCTGATTTTCCCCAATTCACCTCCTCTGGTTAATGTCTTAGTATCGCAAACAACTCCCCGCGAACAATTTAGACCAAATGCTCAATTCCTCCAAGTCGTTATTGGCACTTTTCCCCCAATTGCAAAATAGAAGAAAGGGCAGAGCCCCATCAGAAGCTAAGTAGGTAGAAGTGAGGGACAGCAGATTGAAAATCACGCTCAAATGTCATCTTTCGCTTAGGCTGGTAATAATGACCCAAAAATGAGATGTCATTTGTTTTTGCTCTGACGAAAGAATCTCTCACTAAAGCAAGATAAAATGAAAATGCAATACTTTCTCCGCGCGCATGCGGAGTGAAGAAACCCTCAGGTTGTTTTCCGTTTGCGAAGGGGGACCTCCTTAGCATCAGTAACGGCATAAGCTTCATTTAACAGAAGACTTAGGATGGAATCTTGGACCAACTGCAGTCTCAAACGAGCTATGTGATATACACAGAAATGTACTACCTGGCAGCATTGCTTGGATGTTCTAGATTCACCTCCAATTCCACAGACACAACTTAATTCCACAGCCCTCTCGACAGGCGTAAATCGAATCCCTTGGATGATGAGAAAAGCCTGTTGAACCTTGTGCAAGCAAAAGCAGATTAGTTACAGCATGTGACTAAATACCTTGTTCGAGACCGAAGAATAACCAGTTTAGTTCGAGCATTTGATTGTATAATAGAGCACCTTAGAAATATGCCAGAACATCAGAGGAACTTTCAAAAATATCGTTGCAAATCGATTTGATGGAAAACGAGACTCCGTGTACACAAATTCTTTAC
The DNA here is from genome assembly GCA_030077755.1 of Filosporella fistucella. Lineage (NCBI taxonomy): Eukaryota > Fungi > Ascomycota > Leotiomycetes > Helotiales > Filosporella > Filosporella fistucella. The sequence goes on from JAQJZZ010000002.1 coordinate 1,288,062, forward strand.
ACCAAAGCAATAAATTTTAGGGGTTCACAAATGACATGCAGACAAGATCTACTAAGCTTGATTAATTTGGCAAAAAGAAATGCAACAACAGATGGCCCAGACAACAGAAAGTAAGACACGAAAGAAAAGTGGCTAGTTCGTCGGTTTCTGCGATTTCGGAGTTTGATATGTGTAGATTTCCGGGGACCAGGTAGGTTGTTATTTTGCATTGCTGGAATCTACTTAGATTTTTGATCTAGGAATTTTAGAACGTGAGGGACCCTTGCCATTTCGCCAGAGGAAATTTGAATTTGTCGTTGTCGCTATTCGTGGTACTCCATGTGCAATCATCAAGTTCTCCTGCATCAAACGGAGAATCACATCCCCCTCCGTTATTCCACTCACCACTGGACCAAATTTTTTATACGAAAACATATTGGTTTGCGACCTTGACTTTTCATTCATAGAAAGCTAGCCAGCAGAATGCACAACTCCACCCAAACCATGCCATGAAAAAAGAGCACCTAAGCATCCTCGACCAATGCGGTTTGCAGTCCCTTCGCATCCTTGACATTGACGGCTTGAACATATGAGTACAGCTTGTGGACGCTTCCCTCTTCATCGTTACGCTTTCTCGAGATGCGGACACGGAGTCTGTACGGAACACCCTTAATACCAGCCTCCCAGACCTTCTTGTTCAATTGGGGATCGAGACGGACATCGACGGTGCCCTAAAATCCGGAATATTAGCACCTGAATTGTGGCCTCCCTATTCTGCCTCCAAATGACCCCAGGGGTGCGTACCATTGACTTTGTTGCGAAAGCCTTAATCTCCTTGATGGCTCTTGGTGCGCGCTTCTTGAAGGTGACGCCGTGGAGCTAGATATCAATCAGCATTCCTCCTTCTGATAACCCAATGTCTTCCAGATCCGACGTACTCTCTTGTGGAGGTGAATGGTGTACTCGCGCGCAACAACGTCTGCGATGGCAGAACGTTGGGTCTTGGCCGCGGGCTTCTTTGCTTTGGACGACATTTCTGGACGGAGTCAGATCAAAATTCGGTGTTCCTTTTAGATCAAATGGTAACGGCCAAACGTACTGTGTGAGGTGGTGTCGTAACTTGGCGTTAAAGTTCGTGGTCGTTGATAAATTTCGAGATCAAAAAGTTGTGTGGGAATGCGGATAGGCTAAGCGAGTGTTGTTGCTGCCTTATGGCCTCGCCTCGATGAACCACCATCCAAATGGGAAGTAACAAGGAGGCTGAACGTTAATGAAGTGAGAATTAAACTCAACTTCACAATTTCTAAAACTCTCTGCGCCGGGCGCTTTGTCAACGGGAGGGACAGAGAGAGTCGCAAAGGCAATCTATCACGAACTCACATTCCCTGCCCGGCAACACTCTCTTCACGACTCGTATTGACTCCTGACGCCTCAGATCTACCTCAAACAATACACTCCTTACCCATCAACAACGGCCAATCTTCAACGTCAACTCTTCAAAATCCAAATTCTTCACAGCACAAAAGGTCAAATCCAAGATGGCAAACCACAGCCCCTCCCCGGTGCCAGATCTGGCTAGGAATCGGCTCCCAACGTTGTTCGAATGCTTGAGTAGGCGGACTATGGCTCCTGTGGACTTGTTCTTTTACTACATTTTCATGCGAGACCAACAGAGATCAGTAGATTATCTAGACTTCTGGTACGGTGCAAATCTGAATGGCAACGCGTTGATTGATAACTGATTGATTAATAGGCTGGATGTCGCTCAACATATGTCAATGTGCCGCCATTATGTCAGAGAACTTCGTCGCTCTGTGATGGTTGGGACACCGGATGGTGAAAAGTCAGGCTCGAAACGTTCATCGGCTATCCTGGAGGGGTTAGGGAATATGGATCATCCACCAGGCGGACCGTCAATGTTCTCGTCGGAAAAGGAGAAAAACACCGATGCGCAAATGTCAGCCTTCCTCAGAGAAGAAGCCGCTAATGGAGGTGGGATTGGACATTCCCCATCCGGAAGCGTTGGATCGAATTTACGCCACACATCGTCAAACGATAGGCCTCGTCCAAGCTTCATGAGCAGCCCGAATGTCCAAACCTCAGATTCCAATTCTCCTGAACATACAGTAGCGAGAGCAGATATCCGAGCCTCAGCAGAGAAGATCCTCTACACGTACCTCCTACCTGGCGCCGAAAGAGAAATCACCCTTCCACATCATATCACACAGGATATTATTGTTTCCATTGAAGAAAGAGGTAGAGATGATCCAGAAGTCTTCGATGCCGCCAAGGACTATGTTTTTCAAGCTATGGAACGTGATGCTTATCCACCGTTCTTGCAGGCTAGAGCATTTGGCAATCTTGTCCCCCCATCATTGATGATGAGATTGATCCTGGGCTTGGTGTCTATGTTTGCAGGATTCTGGACCGGATTTATCCTTATTTTCCTTGACTACCCTCGTCATACACGAGTCTGGGTAAGCTTCCCAGCTAGTAAAAGTCGTGACATTGCTAACAAATCTTGTAGCTCGTTCTCCCATTCACAATAGCCGCTTATGCCCTCGCTTCATGGCAGTATAAGCTCGATCCTGTGCTTGCATTAGCCGGGTACAGCGAGTATACTTTCATGAACTTCTCTCAGATCCGTGAGCCGTTTGTCAAGAAATTACATCTGAAGCGTGCCTTGATGGTTTTCCTGATGGCCGCCTTCGTCGACGCTGCACTTGTTGTTCTCTTTGTTTTTGTACCAGGAAAGAGGTTGTAAGAAAATTAATGGGCAGGCCAACTGATTCGCTGGGAGCCAACTGTTAGCTCAGGAGTTAATGAGAGCCGAGCTTTCGAGGAAGTGTAAAATGAGGGTTCAAATTGGAACGGCGTTGGCGTCTATAGCTGACGATGATTCGAGGCTTGAAATTCAGTTGCTGGCATGATTCATGAATTTTGTGGAATTATTTTGTATTTGGCTTATAATGCATGGTATACCCTTCTGATACTTTCATATGATTCCATGCAATATTCCATGCAATCTGTACTCGTGATGTATTTTATCTTATCTACTCCAGGACTGCCCAACGCCACCATAAAGCTTTTCTCGTGTCTCATGATATTCATTTCCCCAGTATCCATGGTCAAGTTTCCGCTCAACGCAAGTTCAGGTGTCCTCCAACACCCCTCTTCTTAGCTGCTCGTGAACCCCGCTTCTCCCCCCCCTCATCATCTTCATCATCAACCTCCATCGCATTCTCGTCGCCATCATCCAATCCCCCGCTTCCTCTCTTCGAAGCAGCGCCGGCGCCCAGTTTGTTCCGGAACCCAGCAAGATTAAGCAAGCCCTTTTTCTCTTTCTCCTCCATTGGTGCAAGAGTATGGCCAGCAGTCGATGAAAGAGAGCCAGACTTCGAATCAACGAGTGTCTCTACATGTTTACTCCACTCCTCTTCCTCTTGCTGTCTCTTCTTCGCAACAGCCTTGATACTCGCAATCTGCTTCTCTAAATCAGCAAGTGTAGAGTTGCAACGTGTAGACCATTCGTCCAAGGTTGTGAGCATAGACGGAATGGAATTCGGTTGGAGATCTCGGAGAGGAGCGACGGAGGTTACAGCCACAAGTTGGTGGTAGGGGTCTAGTGTTGCGGATACCAGGCCAGCATAGATAGCAGATATAACGAGATCTTCGAGCTGCCGTGGTGTTTCCAGTCCGAGAGCTGGCAGTAATCTAGCGTAGGTGAGATCCGCCTGGTTTTTTGCTAGACTGAGGAAAGAGAGCTGGCGTAGCTTGACTGTTTGGGCTTCATTGAGTGAAGGCAGACCGGAGGTAGACTTGTATTCTGAATAGGTGCCATAACTGAATATTTTGAGAAGGGCGAGGAAGTTGGAGTGGTCGGGGGAACTGGAAAGGGCTTGGATTTGAGGCGCCTGAAGCAATTCGGCAAAGATGAAGGTATTTGGTGCAGAGGTAGCTCTTTGAATAAGGTCTGCTGCTGCGCGGGGCGAAGAGGCAGACTTTGTGAGCGCAAGGAAAGGCTCCAAGGCGTTCATGGCCTTGATTTGCTCCATTTTGAAGTCGTAGTGAAGTCGAAGTTGGAGTGTGATTCGCTGCCTGTTTGTAGATCCTTAAAAGCTTGGTCTGAAGTCAAGCTTTGCCACCAATTATGGTAGGTAGTATCGGATGAAATTCTCTTGTCTGGTAGGGGAGAACTACTGCCGGGAACTGAAGTGGAAGGTCCTGTTTCTGTTTGTGTTGAAACGTGGATGATCTTCGCAGTATCAAAAGATGTTTGAAGCTCCAAGCTAACCCCTCCTTGGGCTGTCTCAGATGGGCTGGTGAGGTTGTCCACAGCAGGCTAGGGAAGCGAGTGCTGGCCGGGGGGGGGGACTGAAGACCTGGACTCACGACAAAGGCAGCCTTTCTGGCCATCCGGCTGATATCAGGAACTCTATCGCATTCTGTATCTCGACAGGCCTCTGAAGCTTGGCTCTCACATTATCTCTTGCAATTGCTGGTATTTAGCAATTAGTATCCAAATTATGGGCATCAAGTGTTAGATCGGCCGCGTAGACTTGTCCGAAGATGCCAGAGATACTGAATCTAGCTTGCGTTGTTTTCGGACTTCCAGCCCAAAACATCTTATTCGAGTGTTCAAATTCATAGCGCACGGTACACTTGACGGGGGTTGGTAGGGGTTTCGTGGCCTTGAACAGTCTTTTGAGACAGGTCTGATTCTTTTTCAAGCGCCCAAGTCATCTAATCATTCACACTTGTCTCTATCCTTCCGTACAGTACTGTACATAATTGCTGTGTCACCCTTTGTCCCTCAGTCACAAGTGCCAGCTCGTACTTTCCACCGCCACTGGCCTTTTCAACCCCATCCTCGAAGATAATATACAAAGAGATCTACTCTCAGTTCTAAGATAGCCTTAGAAGTCTACGAGTTCGGTATTAGAGCAATCCACGAATTTTTAGGTGTGATCACGAAATCCTAAAATAATCTCCGGGAGTTGGCTCAGCCGTCCTGACCGCCGACAACGATACCTGATTCGGCATTCGAGCGGCCACTCAGCTTCACCACATCACGCACTCATGCAGTAGAAGCTGGTCTTCTGCCTCTAATACCGAGATATTGAATATATTGTCAGTGCATCCTACTCAATCGGCTGATGGTTTCCTTCCCACTGCCATTGCCGTTGTCTGGCTTGTCCATTTATCCTAATACGCGCTGACATTTCCGGGTCTAGTAAGCCGAGCAGATTATCGATCAATCTGTAAGACGGAATTGTTCAAATACTCCTACTGCCTGTTCAGCGCAGTCGCTGAGAGGAGGGGCATTTGATTCACGATGGCGCCGGCATATTTAAAAGTCGCTGCAGAAGACACAGCATCGCGACCGTCTTTGAGTACACCTGCGCATATGGCCACGACAACGTTAAAGGTCGGCGGGATGACCTGCGGCGCATGTACATCTGCAGTTGAGGCCGGCTTCAAAGGGGTTGAGGGAGTGGGAAATGTGTCTGTTAGTTTGGTGATGGAGAGAGCAGTTATTGTTCACGATCCACAACAAATTGCCGCCGAAAAAATACGGGAGATCATCGAAGACCGAGGGTTTGATGCAGAAGTTCTGGCAACTGATCTACCGTCGCCTATGTTCAACAGGAATGGATACCTTTACGATGATGACGAAGAGGATGACGAGAAGGACGACCTTCCAGGAATAACAACAACAACTCTGGCCGTGGAGGGAATGACTTGTGGCGCTTGCACGTCGGCTATAGAAGGAGGTTTCAAAGATGTACCGGGAGTAAAGCATTTCAGCATATCTTTACTCTCAGAAAGAGCAGTTGTCGAACACGAGGCCTCCATTTTGAGTGCGGAACAAATCGCCGAGATCATCGAAGACAGAGGTTTCGGAGCCACAATTGTAGAAAGCACATTATCCACGGCTTCGATTATAAAGAAATCGCGGCGGGGAAGTTCGAATAGAAGAGAGAAGGTTGCCACAACCACAATCGCTATAGAAGGAATGACTTGCGGGGCATGCACTTCGGCCATCGAGGGGGGTTTCAAAGATCTGGAAGGCTTGATACAATTTAACATCAGTCTTTTGGCAGAGCGAGCAGTCATTCTCCACGATCCGTCAAAGCTTACGGCAGACCAAATTGCGGAAATCATCGAGGATAGAGGATTTGATGCTAAGGTCCTGTCAACTCAACTTGGAACTATTGCACAAGATTCGACATCAGCTGTAGCTATGTTCAAGGTCTTTGGAGTACGAGACGCCGCTGCCGCAACAGCATTGGAAGAGAAACTAAAGTCTATGCCTGGTGTCAATACAGCGAGTGTCAGCCTTGCAACATCTCGACTCAATATTTCCCACCAGCCCAACATCGCTGGACTCCGCGCTCTTGTTGAACTCATTGAAGCCCAGGGCTACAATGCCTTAGTTGCTGATAATGATGATAACAATGCCCAATTAGAGTCGCTATCAAAGACGAAGGAAATCACGGAGTGGCGGAGAGCATTTAAGACTTCTTTAAGCTTCGGTATTCCAGTAATCCTGATTAGCATGATATTTCCTATGATGATTCCAGCTCTCGACTTCGGCAGCCTTATTGTTCTGTTTCCCGGCCTTTATCTGGGCGACATCATTTGTTTGATTCTTACGATACCCGTCCAATTTGGAATTGGAAAGCGATTTTATATTTCCGCATACAAGTCGATGAAGCATGGTTCTCCAACCATGGATGTTCTGGTCGTCCTCGGGACGTCATCAGCGTTCTTTTTCAGTGTTGCAGCTATGATTGTGTCGGTCCTTGCTCCACCACATACTCGTCCCAGCACAATCTTCGATACAAGTAGTATGTTAATTACATTTATTACCCTCGGACGATTCTTGGAGAACCGCGCAAAAGGTCAAACATCAAAAGCACTCTCAAGATTGATGTCTCTGGCTCCTTCAATGGCAACCATATACGCAGATCCAATTGCCGCAGAGAAGGCAGCTGAGGGCTGGGAGGTAGCTATTGGGTCAGGCAACGACCCCAGATCAGAATCTACCCAGGAAGGCAATGCCGCAGAAGAAAAAGTCATCCCCACTGAGCTTATTCAGGTTGGAGACATCGTTATTCTTAGACCCGGTGACAAGATTCCAGCTGATGGAACTGTCACTCGAGGGGAAACATATGTCGACGAGAGTATGGTTACTGGTGAAGCTATGCCAGTTCAGAAACGCAAAGGCAGTCTCCTCATCGGTGGTACCGTGAATGGTGCAGGCCGAGTTGATTTCCGTGTCACACGAGCCGGCAGAGATACCCAACTGAGTCAAATTGTCAAGCTTGTCCAAGATGCGCAAACAACCAGAGCACCAATCCAACGCCTTGCAGACACGATTGCCGGTTACTTCATCCCTACAATCTTGTTCCTCGGATTCATGACTTTCGCTACGTGGATGATTTTGAGCCACGTCCTCTCTCATCCACCAAAGATCTTTGTGGATGAAGCAAGTGGTGGAAAATTCATGGTGTGTGTGAAGCTATGCATTTCAGTTATCGTCTTCGCATGTCCTTGCGCACTTGGACTTGCAACTCCTACGGCCGTCATGGTGGGCACGGGCGTTGGTGCAGAGAATGGCATTTTGGTCAAGGGAGGTGCCGCGTTGGAAACTGCCACCAAGATCACCCAAGTCGTTCTTGACAAGACTGGAACTCTCACACTTGGCAAAATGAGTGTCGCAAGCTCAAAGCTTGTTCCAACATGGCAGAATAATGAATGGAGGAGAAAACTCTGGTGGACAGTTCTTGGTCTTGCAGAAATGGGCAGTGAACATCCTATCGGAAAAGCTATTCTTGCTTCTGCAAAGGAAGAACTCGGTCTTGGCATCGAAGGGACTATCGACGGAAGCATTGGCGACTTTGAGGCTGTCGTTGGCAAAGGTATTAGTGCACTTGTTGAACCTGCTACCAGCGCTGAACGTACACGTTATCGAATCCTTATTGGAAGTGTTCGATTTTTACGAGACAACAAGATCGAGGTTCCCCAAGAATCTATCGATGTCTCAGAGGAAGCAAATGCCAAAGCCGCCGGTTCATCTAAAGCTGCCTCGGCAGGTACTACCAACATCTTCATCGCAATCGATGGCGCTTTCAGCGGGCACCTTTGCTTGGCAGACACAGTCAAAGATAGCGCACGTGCTGCCATTGCAGCTCTTCATCGGATGGGAGTCAAAACTGCCATTGTGACCGGTGACCAGCGATCGACTGCAGTCGCAGTCGCGCGCATTGTCGGCATCCCCGCCGAAAACGTCTTTGCCGGAGTCACACCCGATCAAAAGCAAGACATTATTCGGCGATTCCAAGAGAAGGGCGAATGTGTCGCGATGGTTGGTGATGGTATCAACGATTCGCCAGCTTTGGCAACGGCAGATGTCGGCATCGCGATGGCTTCTGGTACGGATGTAGCGATGGAAGCCGCAGACGTTGTTCTAATGCGACCCAACGACCTCATGGATATCCCTGCCTCGATCCAACTTGCCCGATCCATATTCAACCGCATCAAGCTCAACCTTACCTGGGCATGTGGCTACAACATTGTGGGTCTTCCATTCGCAATGGGCGTCTTCCTGCCTTTCGGCATGCATCTTCATCCCATGGCTGCTGGCGCCGCGATGGCAGCCAGTAGTGTGAGTGTCGTCTCAAGCAGTCTGCTTCTCAAATTCTGGAAGCGCCCGCGCTGGATGGAAGATGCATTGGTGGAAGAAAAGGGACAATTACGAAAGAAAGGCAAGGGATGGGGTTTCGGTGGATTAGTTGGCAAAGTCACGGATCTCTTCAGGTCTGTCACTGGCAGAAAGCGACAAGAAGAAGATGGGTATGTGCCTCTAAGCAATTTAGAGGCTGTGTAGATAACAGGAGCATTTGATTTCTTTGTTGAAGCATTTTGAGCGCTTGTAATTATGGTACCTATTGGATACAAATTGTATGAACAATGACCACAACCTTTGCATGGTTTATCCCCTGGTTCCTGGACTTGTGAGAGATGCCTGGGTTCGAGGCGGAGCTTTCACGATATCGTAATATGTGTGCGTATCTCGAAACATAACTTCGTCAGATGGTCATTCAATGATCACCCACCTTTCTATAATACATATCAATATCCCAGGCAATAATCCTCTCTTAAATTCCCTCGCATCCTTTCATGACCCTCAATTAGCCCGAACAACCAGCTTGATCCCTCTCCAAAGCTCCAAGAACCATCGAAGGTTAAATCCAAAAGCGTTTCCCCTCCCGATCTTACCAAGCCACCCCACTCCCCACCAAACAGCCCATTCCTTACTCAAACTTTTCCTATATCAAAACATCCACGAATCAATGTACGCACGTTCCTCCGCCTTACAAGCCATTATACAAGTATCTCCAAGGCTCCAAGCAGAGCAAATGCGAACTCGCACTCGGCTCTTAGGCGGGAGCCGTTTCTTTTCGGTACTGCGGCCACGGGGAACACGCTCGATATGGCAGATCCCCGGACCCACTTCTCTGAAAACGTGAGTGGAATTTCCTATCTGGGGTTTTCTTGAATGAGTGGTTCGGAGAATAATTAGCTGGCTTGTGATGAGAGGGAATTAGAGCCGAGGGAAAGGTGGGATGAAATTGAATTGGGATGCGGTGTGCCCCTGAGCTTAGAGGACCCTTGATTTCCTTGCGTTACTTGGTATGACTTGTGTTCTGTTCCTGGAGTAGGAGCCGTTGATAGTGTGCTGGATCCGAGGATAATCATTGGTTTGTTATATGACTAGGTTAAAGAATGTAGGTGCGATGCAGCTAGGAAGGTAGATGAGCGTGCAGTAGTGCGGTCTTACTGGTTTGCCCGTTGAGGGCTCAGATGAGATATCCGACTAGGGAATCAGATGGTGGCGGAAATGGTATCAAAAGGAGGATGAGCCGTTACATGGTCAGGATCTGAGAGCACAATGTATCGATGAGAGGCCCGGATGATTCGATCAAGGGTTATATTTTGCGCAATGGGAGATCCGATGATTGCCGGCTAGAGAGGGTATGAGAATACAAAGATGGATGGGTTTCCTTCCTTGACAGCTCTCTTTTTGTTAGTAGGACATTTCCTCTGTCGTTCATTTCATACCTTCCTTGCATACACGTCTTATCTACTTCCTTAATCCAAACATGAAGTCGGTTCTTAGAGCCGCTGGTTTCCTGGCTTTGGCTGTTGTGGGGGTCATTGCTGCTCCTATCGCCGATGATGATAGCTGTGAGGCAGACTTGCCTGTTGAAGCAGGAGTTTTCGTATCTATCCCAGCAACCAAATTAGCTCCGGCCAATGCTACGACTGTATTTGCTCCTCGAACTCGGCCTGGCATCAATACACATAATCTCAAATATGTTCGACCTCAATCAAACGTCTCATTTTACTACGCCACAAATGCCAGTGTAGATGCTCATATGGTTGTCAACCATACGATGAAATACCCAACTGTCATGCTAGAGCAAATTGCCTCCATCTCGAATGTGGACTGCAGTGCCTCTTCGGTCGCGATGACTTTCAACAATATCACAGCATTTACTGCTGCTCAAGCTGCATGGAGCGGAGAGGGATCTTTCGTCCTCGTCACAAACCACTTGGGAGACTGTGACGAAGAATTGGAGAGAAGTTTTTTCGTCGCCAACAGCCTGAGCTTTGATAACAAGACCTTGGTTGCTACAGCAGAGGCTGTGAAATCCAATGTGTCTGAAACTGCAGGTAAGTAACTTCTAGAGTCAGATAGAAACATGACTGACTGACTTCAAATAGCTGAGACTGAAATTACTTTCGGAAATATCCCAAGCGGAACTGTGGCTAAACGCGCCTTGGTGTTGGATCCAAGCTACACCCTTAGACCATCGATTTCTTTGCCTGCGGACACAGTTCTGTACTCATACTCGCCATACATTACGGTAACGGCTGAGACAGCTTCTTTCGCCTCTAATGTAACATTCTCAGGTTATCTGAAGTACAGTTGGTTGCTTTTCAAGCTTCAAAGTCTCTATTTCGATATCGATGCTGGCTTCACAGCTGATGTGGCTATAAGCGCGGAAATTGATTCTACATACAACACCACATTCAGTTACGCCCCTGCAACTCTCTTCTATGGTGTCTCTGTTCCAGGCATCCTTGAGCTTGGTCCACAATTGCAATTTGCTGTCGATGCGGAAGTATATGCCTCTGAAGCTGTGACTCTCACTACGGAATTGCAGCTTGCACTTGCAGACGGAAATGTTCATCTTGATCTTCTTGATCAATCGAAGACTGGCACCTCAGGATGGATGCCAACATATGGCGCCTCGGCCAATATTTCTGGTCAAGCCGAAGCACAACTCAACCCCACTGCCGCTCTGACAGTGGAGATCGCCATAAACTTCTTCGGCGGCCTCCTCGACCTTTCAACTGGCTTGACCGCCTCTCCTGGCTTCGACAACTCTTTCATTTTGTCTGCGGCTGAGGGAGTGGACTTGGGCGGAGTACAGAACCTGACATCAGCTGGCAATTGCAAGAATGGATTGGAATTATCCAGTAACTTTACATTCAGTGTTGATGCGTTCGCGACGCAGTGGTACCAAACAACTTTGTACGAGGTAGAAATACCTATCTTGCAAGAGTGTTTCAGCTGGGCATAAGTATGGACATAATATAAAGACAAATAACAATAATTAATGAGAATTAATGAGAATCTCGCAACATTACTGCCTTCCAAGAAGAAAAGTTCCGCAATGTTGTCCGAACACCGAGGCAGTTCTACAGTTAACACATGATGTATTCTTGCGATGGGAAAGTTGGGGGTTCCGGTCACTTGGCGAACTTTGACCAAAGATATACTAATCATACGAGATCGCTTGGACATCAGCCTGATGATATAGGTTTTGACGAATAAGTTTTGACGCTATCGATTATAAGCTTCGCCCAAATCATAACACGGTCGTGATATTGTGGGACCTTGGTTGAACTTGAATGGATGCCCGATGCACTTGCAACGGGAAGATGTAGTCCTATAATTTGACCATTTAAATGGTAAATTTCTCGTAATTGTATAATCCGTGAAATAATGGTTTGAGCTGTAAGAGCAATAGAGCGAGGAGATTTGAAGTAGTTTCAGTACTGTAAGGTAGATTGTTATCGAAGGGCGATAACGACCCAACCTCGCTTCAAATTTTAGCCCATTTTAGCAAATGACGTTCGCCTGCATTTCTCCCCAGTCAAGCTATGAACCTTTTCTCTTGTCTGGATAGCCTCAGTCCGACCTAAAGTCCCTTCGCAGGTGGAAGGTAGATGTTTTGAGTACGTAAGCGTACTATTCAGGGTTGATAAGTCATTCCAGCGCGATTGACAGACAATTCGACACAATGGCGACCATAGCAGGGAAAAGAGGACCATCGGTCTTGGTATGTAAAGTCCCTTCGATATGAGCTCCAGACTGCATTGGAAGCCTGCGACATAGACACTGAATCGCACAAGTATGCAATTGCTAACTTGGCTAGGTGACTGACTCCCGCGAACGACCAGCAATAAATCGTGGCACCTCCGCGCGACCAAGTACCAGTGGGGCAGGCGCTGTTCGTATGCCAACTCGATTCATTTCCGTCGACAATGTACTCCAGTATGCCTCTGAGATTCCTTCAGGTCAGGCTCGCGGTCCACCAGGCCGTAGACCTGCTCCTGCCGGCAATCAAAGACGACCTAATGCTCCACCGGCTATGGGCACGCGTATTGCCCAGCAGAATGTTCCAGGTCGAAGCACAAAGGTTAGTGAAAAGTTGGTCCTCATCCCGGAAACGGTGAACGAGAAGGAAGACTCCGAAGATGATGGCTTAGTATGTGTGGATGGAGAGGACGGCCCGCTGAAGGATGCTGAGATGGATGTGCTGAAGAAGAGGGGTGGAGTCCGGGGGAAGAGTTATGCTGAAAGGCTACCCAAAGCCAAGAGGGCAGAGAAGTTGGCCAGAGTTACAGCGTACTGTACGGCCCAAGGATACAAGACAAAAGCAACCGCCGCCTTCGCGAAAGAGAAACATGGAGCCAAGACCAAACTTTATGATGACTGTCTTTACACGGTCTATCATCTGCCATTGTTACCGGGGACAGAAGGATTTCGGATACGGAGTAGTCCAGTTCTAAAGAGCCCAGGTGGAAAGGCTGTTTTGGATGAGGAGATTGAACGGAGCGAGAACAGAGACTATCACGAAGGATACTTCGAAGATACCCATACCTACGGTGTGAGGGGTGGAGAGGAGAGTCCACGAAATGAAAGCGATGATGACAGACAAAGACGGGAAGATGAAGGCCGTCGAAGAAGAGAAGAAACACGTGTACTCGCACAAGGTCGACGAGGCGATAGTCCCAATCGTGTTGCCCCGGATGCGACCACATTCGGAGAAATGTTTGTCTTCTCCTATGGAGTGGTCGTGTTTTGGAACTTCACAGAACGTCAAGAAAAAGATATCTTAGCGGACTTGACATTCTCTGAGCATGAGACTGGGATATCATTGGTCTCGAGGCCGGTAGACGAGGAGGAGTTTGAGACTGAAGAGCTCCATTTCGAATACAGCCCATTGGTTGAGAGACCAAGAGTCTTTAATGATATGATCACTCTACGAAGTGGTGATCATATGATCAAATTAGCAATGAGCCATGCTATTGCTCAAAGTACCAAACTCAGCTTTTTCGAGGAGAAAATGTCCCAGACGATGTTAGATGCCCAACATGTCCCAAAACATTTGGCACTTACTGGCCGATTGGGAATGTCCCGTAAGGAGATCGTCAAGATTTTGGGGCGACTCTTCAAGAGTCGTGTGGATGTAAATCTTTGTGAGTAATGAATCATTCCTTGCCCTTGCCTGACTAATATCATACAGCATCAAACATTCTTGACGTTCCCAATTTCTTCTGGGACTCAGAGCCAACCTTGCATCCTCTATATTTCGCCATCCGAGAGTATCTCGAAATCACACCACGTATCAAGGTACTCAATGAACGCTGTAGGGTATTCTTAGAACTCGCGGAAATTCTTAGCGACAGCATAGCGGACACGAAGATGAGCACGATCACCTGGATCATCATCGTCCTCATTGTTATTAGTATCGCTGTCACTGTGACAGAAGTCGGTCTCAGATTTGCCATTTTGGAGAAAGACAAAAATGATAAAAACGACAGGGGCGTAGTGCCGCACGTTGGAGCAAGGAATTGGACTCGAGCTGATTTTTCGGCACCTCAATTACAAGCCATTTGTGGAGCAGATATTGTAGGGAAGACCTTTGCTGAGTTGTAAATTTGTGAATAGTTGGGTAGGCACTCTCTGCGTTTGCATAGCATTGGCGCAATGGCATTGGATGGCGTATATTTGGTAGACTAGGCATATTCTTTGGCAATAATTCATCATTGGTGTGGGCCACGTACTTTGGCGATATATCATACATCTATCACACCGTGACAAATATATTTTCGAATTATCCAAGTGGATCTAGACTAGAGAGAAAAGATTATGCCACTCTCTTGCACTCACTCATACCTTCATTACTCAATGCGAAGCAATCAACACATAAAACTGGGACTTGGGAGTTCCCGTGGCCCCTTTCGGATGAAGGTGCAATTGCTATTGAAAATCTTGTATGAATTTTCTGATGACTGGAAAGCAAACTTCTGGAAAATCCATCTGGAACCACTGAGCAAAGCGATCACGTTCTTAAAGAAGGTATATCAGAGAGTCAGAGTTCGATTTCTACACCGGATATATCGATACTTGAAACGAAGTCATCTTGTATCAAGATTTCGGCACGTGTACGGTGAGGTGAAGGAAATATGTGGCCGGGCACGCCACGCGCGTTACGCATCGAACATGTCTGACGCGAAATCATCCATAATCATGCATTTGAGAGTTTGAGGATTGTTTTATTTGAGATAGCAATGTTTCTGTCACTTAAAAAAATTGTGAATCTAGTAGAGCGTGGTTGTGAGTACTGGCGTATATAAGTATTTAGCAGAGATGCGTTGGGTTGATTTGAGCACTTGCGGACTATTAGATACCGAGCGATTCGATCAAATTGTTTTAAATGAGTGCATTGTTATTGAATTCGTAGATGTAGGATTCTTTGTTCTCTATTCAGTTCGTCATATTGAGCTATTCGCATCAAGTGTTTATGTTACCGACAATTTGTTGTCGCTTCTGTCCGCTGAAGTGAAGGTTTGAAGAACAGTTCTGGTGTGTTGATCAGTGATCGAGCCCATTGCGCAGTGTATAACATGCCATCTTATTCGGCCACTGGTATTCGGTTCTTACTCTCCATGCGTCTATTTCAGGATTAGCAGGTAGCAGTGTGCACAATTTCACAATGTCAAGATGGAAGAGTAAATTTTCGGTCTTGGGTAGAAAACGCTTCATAAAAAGCGATATGATTTAGAGGTCGTCATGTGCTGAAGAGATATACAAATATATAGTGTTATACAGTTTAATCAAGCTCGAACTAATTTGTAAATTGACTTCTCCGCCATTCTGGAATTCGAAGTCAATTTCATCCAACATTTCGAGTTCGCTTAAGCCCCGTATTTAGTATTAGCAAGTAGATACCAAAGCCGAGTTATCGTAGATAGGCTCAAGATAAGCTATAGATTTTCAATTTTGAACTCACTAAAATTTGGTACCTGGCTATCGGTCTTGGGGTACAAAATCTTCCTATCCTGCTGAGTCTGACTTCGCAATTCATCCACAAATATTTACAAAGTACTTTCGTCTTCGATCACCGACAACACGCATTAACAACACACAATGGATTTTTCTTGCGTCAAGCACTCAAGATCTTACGCCATCCATGTACTGACAGTTCTTCTGTTGCGTGACCGAGTTCCCAGTCATATTGATGCCACTGGTGAGATACGCCTCAGCACTGTCCCAGGCTTTTACTGATTAAAATCGATACGCAGCCCAGTGCGTCCACTTTCAATATTGATTTAGCCAAGCTTGGTTCTTCTACTTGTTTCAGGTCAGATGTACCTCACAAAATCGACATTCGGTCTGGCTTAACAGAATACCCCAGTAGCTTTCGAGGAATTCTACATCTCCCAACAACTCTGATCCCACCAACCTCTACGCATACTTCAGAATGACGATACACACAGATGCTTGGGTTGTAAGACAGGCAAGTCCAAATGCAAGAAGTAGAACACTCCCGATGGCAAGCTTTACTGCATAAAAGTCAAGTGTATTGCCACAAAGTACTCTGCAACGAAAAAGTCCACATGAGCAACGAGGCTTGTATTAGCGGCAAATTTCGGAAGGAGGAACAGGAGAAGAGACAGAAGGCAAAGCAAGATGAGAAGAAGGCGAAGAAGGCAGCGGAGGACAAGGCAAAGGCTGATGCCCAGCGCGCAAAAGATAAGGCTCTTTTGCAAAAGAAGGTCAGGACAGTGGGCGGTAAGAAGTAATCTCCCCTCAACCTTCTTACTATCTTTTGTGATATGGTTCGCGGAGTTAAAGGTGGCAGGCAGTATGTGGATGATAGGCTCTGGTGCTATGCAGTGAAGAATTCGATTTTTTGAATCGTGCTCACTGCCTATTTCTAGGGTGGGGTACAGGATGGGTCACGGTGACTCGGTCAAGGTTTCTTTTCGCAATTGATTTGGATGACTGAACCTTGATTTTCACACTTCGTGATTCGATGATAGTGAATACCGTAGAACGCTTACGATTGATCGCCATTTGAGGCTTGCAATGTTTAAGAACTACCAGCGTAACCTTGCGGCAATGAATAAAGGGAGTAGACCGGTGCTACTTACTGAGCCTCTGGGAGTGGAGATCTGATGATATGGTAGAGGGCATAACCGGCTTTAAAGGCACTGTACCAGGAAACTCCCGTCTCTGGAGGAGGATTATTCTACTCTCTGTTGCAATAATATACATTGGATCCACTAAGATGCCAGGTACTTGTAGATTGATGTGTTAGAACAAAAGTACTCTCCGATAGGTTTGTAAAGAAGCCAAAAGACCCCCTTGAAATCTACCAAGCATAAAGAGGCAAGCCCAATGTTAATCTGAATTAATATGCGAAATAAATGAAACAAATTACCTCTTTACTACGGCAGCGAAATCAGCTGTGCTCGAAGATCCTATGATACAAAAATTGAAATCGGTACCCTATCATTGCCATATGAAGTCCCGATTCTCGGTATCCAACTTCATCGGCCCTTTAATAGTTTCACATTTTCAGATAAGCTAACAGTCTTGTCTAAAGATCCTCAGTGAAGCCCTTAATAATACCCTGACGCCTCTCTCACCATTTCGAGAATGACTAGTTTTTTTTTTATTCATACTCTGTATTGTGGCCTATAGTCTTATGTAGAGAACAGCTATTTTACAGTTTGTTTGTAGACAGTGGCCTTTATCCCAAGTTCGAGAATGACAAGCTTGGTACATTTCGGAAAATGAGAATGTCGTCGTCTTGTCTCGATGGGACTCACCACCTGAGCCACCAGATTTAGTACACCGTAGATTGATCTACCATAATTCTCTCATTCATCAACGAAGTACAGTCAACTGAGCAACTTCGTTCCACTTGTAATCAACATGAAATTTTCTCTGGTAAATAGATCAGTTACTTTGAAGCAGTTAATTGTTCTAGAAGGAGATCTTATAAGAGAACAAAGGATATCGATTAAAGTGAATTACTACCATAAGAATCGTATTTGAAATTGGCAAATCATGGATGTATCTTGCTAAGTTACCTTCAATTGATAAGACTGTCATGTGTGCACTTCATCGAGACACCCACTCTATTGTGCAGACCATGTATGTCTCCTTGTGATATACTTCCTTGGTCCACAAATCCCAGTGGTGTATCCTCCGTACATTAGCCTACTTATATCAACGCATGTGTATAAGATTCAAGGGAGTTTGCGCAGGAAATGAGCCACATTTGCGTTATTCATTCCACGAACAGCACCAAACCTCTTCTCTCTCTCGATGACACTAAGCCTAAGAACTCAAGGCTCTTCATATTTCAGACACTTTAGGAAGTAATACGGTAGGCACTTCGCTGACTCCTGATATGAGTAACGTGAGCTGTCTGTACCTTTCATATTAATCCTCTTGCCGAAACCATCGCAATATAACATTCCTTTCCCTTCTTGATATCCTCCTAGTTATAACAAGCCCAGCAGCATCCGTATATAGAGAGTTTTTCTTTATATCTCGATCAATGAAACAAAAGTTCAGATTTATACCAATTGATTTCTCGTTCAAGATATCGATATAGCCAGAACCAGCATCTTCGAGTCATACTTTTGAGCCACCTGCACCAGATACTGCCGCAATAGAGCCCACCTACTACGAATGTTATTATTTCAAGAATCAAATCAGGTCGCGAGTACAGTCACTTTAGTCTCATGTTTCGCTGATTTGTCCCAAATCAATTATCCGAAATCCGGTGCACGATCATGACTGCATAGGAGAGCTGTAGCTCGTAATGCTACCTCCATAGCTGTCTCTCATCCGAAGCCCTTCGAGACAAGCCCAGTCATGCCACAGACCCTAATTCCCAGAGAACATAACCCCCAAGCATGTATCGCAACGCCACGAGGAAGACAATCTCCCAACAATCACCAAGAGTATGCCCAAGCACTTGACACGCCGTAAATGACGAGAGTCTCCTAATTTTTGACATGTCGTGCCTTTCTCTCAGTCCTCGCATTCTCAGCATCAGCCTTAGCCTTTGCTGCCTTCTCCTCCTTAGCCTTCTTATCTGCAACAGCTTTCGCCGCCGCCGCCTCCCGGAACTTCTTCTTCTCACGGCCCTCACATCCCCTGCACTTCTGGAAAGAACCGAGCGAGTACGGATATTCAACATCACACTCGGGGTGCTTGCAGTAGGTCATGTGGACATTGCAGTACGGGATGTTCTTCTTGGGTGTATGATCCAAAATACAGTTGCCCTTTCTCTCGTGGATGCAGTGATGAGTTGTTTTGCCTGCCATGATGAAGATGAGTGTTATCGAATGACGCTATTGCATAGTCTTAGTAGATAAACCCCAATGCTATTAGGGATGAAGGATTGTCTAGTTAGTTTCCAAAAGATACTTACATTTAAGTGTGTAGTGTGTTGATCAAGTCTGGAGATAAGACTGCGATGATTCTGTGCTGTTGCGAAGTTCATCCGTTGGATTTTGTGTTATTGTAATTTTGTCGTTTGGTTGGATTACCAGAAGCAATATACACTGGTTCAATTGCAAATCCTCGCCCATGTTGGCACTAGTGTAGTTCTTGATTAAATCGAATGAGTACTATATACTTATCAAATCGGCTTAAAATCAAAGTTCAAGCTCAATATTGCTAAGTGAACTGGAAACAGATTGGACCGAAAAAGGGGTTAAGCGAACCTTGCGAATTGATTAACATTGTGGGAAAATAGTGTCGACAATGACTTGACCTGACTGGACGATATCTTATCTAAACAATTGTTAGAGTTGCTACCATCTTTTGAAGCAATCTCAACATTCTCGGATCTCTCATCTTCGTCCGACAGCATTCTGATTTCGTTTCGAGCCGGGGCGGGGTAGGCCAATGTCCCCAGGTCATCGCTCATGAACTTCGGCTTTGAAGAGATACATTCAATAACACGTCGGCTACGACTACCTGCAAGAAGTTTATAAAAGTATCTGCGAGCTTCATGTATGTTTCCACAAATATCCCAACCTCCAGTGTCAGAAAGTCTCATGGCAGCATGGTCACTTGATGGTTCATCTCGAGTAACACCATTTGTATTTGTCTATCTAAACCTCCAATGCTCACATGGCTGGAGACAGCAAGGAAGCTAGTTGTCTTGTCTCAGAGTACTTCACGCCTTGAATAGGGTATCTCAAAGCCGCAACACCAAACCTGTTTTCCCCATTCCGCACATATGACCTTACATCACCCCCATTATCACTTATGCAGCCCGACCTCCACGAGTTCCATTACCATGTTTTGCTTTCTCATTAATGGCAGGCTCTCCCTTGTGGTCAGGATGCTTCCAGCCACACTTCTTGCATTGCTAATTTTCGATGAGGACCACCACTTTGATGAGATAATCTGGACAGTAAGTGCAGTGCTTGGTGCAATATAGCAAATTACTTGGATTTGGAGTCTTTGCACGTTCTGCAGTTTCCTTTGGCCTTGGGGCAGTGGTGTAGAGTTGACTTCCCTCCTTTGGCCATGCTTTGAAGATGTCGATCTTCAAGTAGTGACGGAGTATGTGTTTGTCTTTCGTCTGTCGGACATTAGAATAGAACAAGAATGCAGAGACACAAGCTTACATCTGATATCACTCCAATGGGCATGAGTTGGCTGAGTTGCGATGATGCTTGATGGATTTCGCTGAAATGGCTGCGTTGGAAAATGTTGAAGAATGATGAGAAAGAAAGAGGAGGGGCATGGTGCATGGGATTTCTGATAGAGCGTTCTGGCTAGAGACTGTATGAATAAAACTAAAAATACTTCTCAATCACAGCATCAATATGCCTGTCGGGCTCGAGTGGATGGACAAAATTAATAGGTGTTGGAGCTATGAATGGGACCGTCTGGAGAGATAATACACGACCGAAGTGAATCATCCAGAGAAAAGAAGTACCGCATGTGATGAACGCTATTCAGTTGGAAAAGTAATTTATCGTACTACTCAAATACTGGCATTCTCAATTAAGAGCCCAAACATGCCCGAAAATGCTCAAATCACATTCGACATTGAGAAACACGGCGATCCTCAACCAACATCCAGCTAACCTCTAGATAGAGTTGAAAGTGTCCCTTCAGTTCACAGAGTGATCTACTACCCAAGTAAAAACTCCCACAAACATGGTTTTCCTCCGACCTGGCTTCCTCAAATATTTTCTTTGAAGTTCCAATTGTCGCGTATAGTCACGTGTCTGAAATAGGGGAAAGGCTTGAAGCTGAATTCGTATCTAACTTCCAGCAATGGTATGGTCTAATTGCATTAATATGATCTACCAGCGAACAGGCTACGTTTATAAAACTGCGCATCCTAGTCTATCTAAACGTTCATCTCCAAGTCCTCAGAATCATCCTTCTTTGCATCCTCGGCTCCTTCATCATTTTCATCGCTCTCCACACTGGCATCTGATCCACCATCGCTAGCTTCATCTCCCTCACTGTCCTCCCCAGAGTGGCCGTCTTCTGTTTCGCCGCTGGGAGTCTCATCATTATCTCCCTTGGCCACGGAAGCAGTGATGCTGCTATAATACTCAGCCCATTCAGCTACGAATGCGTCAAGCTTTTCCAGGACCCCATACCCAGAGAAATTATGGATAGCAAATTTTGCCAACCGACGAATCCATGGTCCTCGACCATAAGCATCATTCAGGTAATTTGGAATATTTCTGCTCATGATCTGATCAAAATGGGCCTTGATTAGAAGTTCTTCGTCATTCAAAGCTCGAGCAGGTTGGATATCGAAATTCCCAGACCACCTACATGAGCGCTCATCTTCATTGGCCCATAACCATGTTGCTGGCGTCCGAGTAATCACAAGTGGTACAGACAAAGCTCCGTCCCAATCAAGGATACCAGTGATGCTACCGACATCTGCAGCGATATCCTTAAACTCATCTTGGCCCTCTCCCGCTTTAGAGTTGTCATTTTCCACTTCTTTCGTACTGGGGTCAAGCTCTTGCTCAGATACGCCGCCCACAATCTCAACAGTATGACGATAGATGGTCCCAGAGGAATCCTCAACGGTGATCTTGAAGCTGTGATTGCAGACTTTGGAAGAATTACATTCCACAGAAATATCAACAGTATGCTTAGAACCGTTCGAGGCGGAACCTCCTGAAATTTGGGCACTGTGACAGCAGCTATCGATTGTGGATGTGGCGACGGGGAAATTTCCACTCGTGTCTCCAGTCTTTCCGTAGCTCTCATTTGCGTGGAGCTCGGGACTGGTGAAAGGTGGCACACAGTTAATCATGATGTTTCGAGGCGCAAAGTCCCAATGCCATTGCACAAGGTTTTCATCAGTTTTGCGAATCATCCCAACTTGCTCCATTTGATGCGCAACAGTCTGTAATGACCTCCACATCTCCACCGCCCAACTTTCAGTGTTTCGTTCGATGTGCTGTTCTATCATGCTGTGCAGTAATGATGTCAGAGACATCTTTTGAAGAGCAGGCATGTCAGTTCCAACAGCGTATATATGCTGTCGGAATCCGGAAATCTTAACAAACTTTTTGCAACTCAGACTTGAGGTTGAGCGTGATGGGAGCGAATCAGAGGCAGCAAGACGGCCGGGGGTTTCAAAACGTATTCCCTCCATCTTGATCATCAAATCCGCAATTTGTGTGACAATCTGAAGCTTTTTCTCAAGGCTCAGTTTGTAGTAGACATCATCTAGAGGCAACCCTGGAAGTCGATGCTGCAAAATGTACGAGGAAGCAATGGCATTGTCTTGCGTTGAGTCGTACGCAGCGATTTCCGCAACAGGAAGAACACCGATTAGATTTTGAAGCAGAGCCACCTGATCTTTGATATCTGGCCCTCGGTTGTAGTCTATTCCATCACGTGGAATACGAAGGACATACTTTGAAGGTTGGCGTGAGGCGAAAGAAAGGCCAACGACTCTGTTAAAACTTCCACCATTCATCCGCTCGATCGCCGTTGGTTCGCCCAATCCAATATCGTGACAAAGAGTGATGACTTTGAGTTTGTATGTCTCGAAAGATTCCTGATTATACGCGTAAGATGATGTCCGACTTCCACTGGTGCTTGAATCCGAAAAGGAGGAACGTTTTGAGGAGTTAGATTTTTTGGTCTGAGCATCAGTGTCCTCGCCCAACCGCTCGACAGCTCCCAAGCCCAAGGTCGGATCTTCAACTGGAGGGAGAGTGTGAGATTTCATGTTGTTATAGGAGACATTTGAGCTGGGGCTCGATCGACCCTGGTTGAGGTCGAGAGCGGGCTGGTTTGCGGATGCAGCTGACATGGCCGTAATGAGTGTCGCAAGAAGAATATTAAGAGAAGAGCTTGCGATTGAAAAAGAAGTTTGAATCTTTAAAAGAGCTGCAATACGTGGACAATGTGAGGTAAGTGAGCTAATGGTGATTCGATCAAGGTAAACTATGCCGGAATGTTTGATATCGAACTTCCGTTGGGAAGGTTGTTGTATAAAGCAAACGAAGGGGATCCATCGTGAAGAGCTTTATAGCAAGCTATTTCCAACCAATTTTGACAATCAAATTCACTCTTGCTCGATAAAAATTGACTCTTTGCAAACGCGACTTCCAAAAGTGAATTTGTTCGCAAAGTCACGTGTATTTGATGAGTCATCCTCAAACCCGAGTATCTTCGACTTTCACACAATTCCTTTGTGCTTTCCACAACAACATTTCTCAATATGCTTTACTCTCGGGAAACCTGAGAAGTATCCGCATTCCGAACAGCCACAAATGACTCGCACACGGGAGGCAAATTTGCGAGGTATGCTGCACATCTGGTCTTTGAGCCTCATGCATCTTTTATTTTGGGACTGAGAGTCGTACGCAATGTTAGAAGATCTCATCGAAAGTTCACAGCGAGTGCTATATGAAACCCAAGTAGCATCTGAGGTGTGAAGTCTCTTCACTCTAGAACGAAATGTGAAAAGAAACTAGGTCTGCCAAATTAAATATAAGTCCTGCAGTGCCAGCCATACTGCCAGAGGCATTTTGTCCAGGGATTCACGGCCGACAGTACATTCCATCAAGTCTTTGAATATTCCCTGCCAATGTCATCTCCACGGGCAGGCGCATTTTTTGCATTGTATCGGGTAACGGGATGGCAACTTGAGAGCAGAAGAATTGATATAAAATTGGCAAACCGCTGGGTCGTCATTTTCATTTTCATTTTCATCTTCTAAGCTCCATCAGTCTCTTCATTCAAACATATCCCATCAAATTCGATTTCAAAATGAAGTTCTTCAATCATGTCCTCCTAGCTGTACTGGGATCAATTTCATTCGCTAGTGCAGCGAATAATGCTTGCAATGCAAACAAGTCAGTCTGCTGTCCTCTGTCCCCTTGAATTCCACTAAATCTGAGCTTAGCTGTTACCGTAATTTCAATGGCGACTCGGTCACCAATCTTGCAAAGGCCTTCTGTTCAAAGTTTACAACTGCTACGACTTTGACGACTAGTGATTTCCCTGCATATGCTACCTCATGTACACATGTTGCTCAGGTTTCGTCTGTTTGTTCTTGTGCTTACCCAGCACCAAGAATCACCACTAGTGCAGCACCACCCTCTCAGTCTTCATGCCCAGTTACCTGCTCAAGTATGATCTCTAGCATGGTATCTAGCAGCTTATACAGCAGTATATCTTGCAGTCTTTCCAGCAAGTTATCTCTCAGTCTATCATCCAGCTTGTCATCAAGCTTCTCTAGCAGTGCCAGCTCATCCACATCATCATGGGCTCGATCTACCACTATAGCTGCATCCGTCACATCTCCCCTTTCATCTTTGGCGACTTTGAAAACCTCAACTACCACATTCAAGCCAAACCGAGAGTTTGGTCCCCGTTGCAATGCCAACAACTGTCTCCGTGCTTTTGACAGAGGACTAGGCTATGCTTCCTGCTCTGCATACACACTTCCTGGCGGTAACGCTCTAACTTTCCCAACGTATGCAACTCAATGTGGCCCAAGCACAGCATCCGAAGTAAGCTCCGCATGTACTTGCTTGAACTACTATGGCACCAAAGAAACCTCCTTGAGCCTCGCCACCACGACTCGAAGCGCGTCTATTTCGGCATCTACCAACAGCAGTATGAAGACATCAACTACCCCACCACCAAAACTTGTCTGCAATTCCAACAACTGCCTTCGTGCACTAAAGAGAGATGGTGGTGCGGCTGGGTTGGCTTTCTGCGCCACTTTCACCACCGCAATCGTCACAACTACAACTGGACTCCCCGCCTTCCATACTCAATGTTCTACTAGTGTAATCTCGCAACTATCATCAGCTTGCAGTTGTATTGGTAGCCAAGCCTACATGACTATGTAAAGCATTCAGGACAATCTTATGCAAGATATGGGACGCTTTTCTTCTTGGGGGTTGAGCTTTTGTTTTGCGGTTTTGTTTGGCACTCATTGGTAATGGTAACGATAAGATGCGCTGGTTCAATTCATTCAATGGAGTATCATTATCAGGATATTTATTTTGGGGTTTCGTTTGGGATGTTTTTCGCAATGGGTAATGATCTGATATGTTGGTTCAATTCAATTAATGGAGTATCGCTCTCAATAGATTTTGTTTCAGCTTCTACATGTTCCTCACCACTTATCCAAGATTATACAGTGTGTCTATTGCAATGGTGATCATAAGATTATCTCATCGAAACAAGTCCTCTGTCACTTGCGACAAAGTGCTCTAGCGTTCCCAATGACGCTCCGCTGGCCCTCCGGGGGCCACTGCCGTGGGGGCCGAGAAGATTGCAAGACATGTAGGACCTTTAAAAGTGTTTGCTCATCAGGGGCAGAGTTAGCATACCAGGGCACCTCTAGGTCTAAAAGCCGAAGTTAACCCAAGATACTTTTCCCCTTTCCCCGATTCCCATAACACCTCTACACCCAAAGTACATAATCCCCTCGGTCATTACAAATCAATCAAAAGAATCAAACAACTCATAATGCTTCTATCATATATATAAGACATCTGAGCAAATTAAAGCTTCTCCCCTCCTTTAATAACGTCCCGCAACAGCGTCAGCGCCTCCACAGCAAACTGAATCATATTCCCCTCTCTATCTCCCCCCAATCCAGTCGAGAGTTCTTTCTTCACTACTCCTGAGGGTGTTGCTACTGCTAGGGCCACATATCCTCTATATCATATATCATTAGTCTATTTCTAAGCACTTACGCCCCAATCCATCAATGTGTTGAATTTGAATAAGAAGGGAATAGAGAAAAGTGAAAGAAAAAGGAGATACGAACGGAGTTCTGTTTGGTGTCGTCCCTCCCGTTGGCCCCGCAGTCCCACTCTCACATATCGTATACGTGCTCCCGAGTTTATCTCGCACGTTTGTCGCGAGCATAGCTACGATTTCTGTTGTTGGGCCTTTATACGCATCTGTATCTGCTTGTGTCCAGCCCGCTGTTTGAAATCAATATCTCTTCTTTCCTACTTAGATGGGTATATTGGTTTGTTTTAAGCTTGGAGCTTGGTAGGAGAGAGGTAAGAGGAGGAGATACATACCGAAATGGATTCGAGATTCGAGGGTGTATAGCTGTGGGAGTGAGTTTAAGTTTGAGTTTTGAGGTGAGATGGGAGGAGGGGTGAACATACAGTTAATCCGCCTTTGTATATCTTACTCGCGCCAGGTGTGCTGAGTATAGAAGCAGAGATGATTCCGCCTGCCGCCTGGAAACCAGCTTAATCAGTACACAATTCTGATACCATCCATCTATCTACTTCAACGTCCTCGCTGCTAACTCACACCTTCCAATTTACAAACCTACTACAAATCCGCGCTTCGATTCTCCTTTCCCTCTCTTCCCAGCTTCCAACGCGTACAAACCAATCCCAAAACCAAACCCAAAGGAAAGCATTCAATTCAACGTAACATAGCAAGCGAAAAAAACACACACAAACATACCGTCTCAGCAACACTAACACTCTCCCCCCTCTCCCTCAACAACACCGCAACCTCATCAACAATCCCCCTAACTTTCCTCGGTGGGAACTCTTTAGTCTCCGTAGTCGCCATTCTTCTTTCTTTTCCTACCACAAAAGTACAAGATATCCGTTTGTTAAAGCGTGTGTTCTTGAGAGTATATAAGATGAGAGAGGTAGGAGAGAGAATGGGTTTGCGCATTTATGTTTTGAAGGGAGGGACATGAAGTCGGGAAAATCGGAATCGGATTTCTAATGCATTTTTCAGGTGCGGGGTGTGATGCAAGCTTCCATTGGGATGTGGTTAGGGCCGGGTAGGTGCATTAGTGAGGGGTAGATTGACAGGTGCAATCGAGTTTGGGGCATGGAGAGGTGAGATGGGATTCATCGCTCAGCCACATCGTTTGATGTTGGAAGGAAGTTTGCATGTTGTTTTCATTGGGTTTGTGGGCTTTTCATGTGTGGTCATATATTGATCATGCTGTATGTCACGGGAAGTATGAAGGTAATGCGGCTGATTGATTTCAATTTTGTTTAAAGCAAGAGAGTTGATGATGTAGTAAAAGAACATCCTTTGTATGGATAGCAAACTACCAAATAGAGAAAGCCGGGCACTTGCCGTGATCAATGTAATCCATTTTGCGATTCTATGATAAAGGGGCTTGCTAATCTGGCTGGCTTTAACTATAGGTACCATGATTTTGGTATAAGATCTGCCAGGTCACCACCTTCTCTTCCAGTCATCTGCCATCAACACCTCTCAGCTGGAATTTGCTCAATTCGGAATCCTCATCATATTTCCTCAATCAAACCTTTGTCGAATGATATGATGAGCTCGAGACGGGTCCCATTGTCTCCCTTGAGCTTTTGGCATCAGAAGCGGATGGGCAGAGAAACTTATCAACCCTTCGCAGACTATGTCGCAGGTGATATCTACTTTGACATTGATGCATTGGCAATCGATCCTCGCAATCAACGTTTGATGAATGAACGTATCTTTGACATGGGAGAAGATCGTCCTCGACACTACGGCCGAGAAACTGAGAAGGGAGGCCGAAAAAGGGAACAAACCCCAACGCCACCTGGTTATCGGAGTACTCGGTTTCGTCCTACCATGGCCATGCAGGGGAAGGATGGTGGCTCTTTCACTGGAGCGTTGAAAAAGTTGCACAAGCAGCTTGGAAAAGCCGAAGACCTGTACAATAACTTCCAGACTGATTATGACAATGACATGTCAACAATCAAAAATTACGCCACGCTGGAGCAATTGGATCAGCTGTGGGTACGAAGGGTTCTTGGAAAGAAGGACAGGAGAACCCTTCAAGATGGAGACGGCCACAGTGAAGATGAAAATGCTGGAGAGAAGCCGAAACAGAAGTTTGAGGAAATGGCCAGTAAGCTGAATCAGGCTATGGAGGCTGTACAACATTCGGCTGTGAAGACAGAGCAATCTTCCAGCAAGGCAAGGGCTCGCCGAGAGGCTGGTGAACGTCTGCAGGAAAAAGTTCACATTGCCAGTCTTCAGATCTCACCTTTGCTCAAGACAGTCACCAAGAGCTATGACGATTGTATTGCATTGTTGAATGAAGTCAAACTTCTCAGGAACTTGGTGGATCCGGAATCGGAGGTGAATAAGGATGTGTTCAAAAGTGCTGATGATGGCGAGGATCAAGGCAGCGATGATGGAGATGATCAGCAAGATCGCGGGAGGGATTGGGATGAATGATTCTGTTGCGGTACTTCGAGTTCGTTTCTTAGGATGTGTTTTGGGATTTGTGAACTGAACTTCTGTTGTTGTTATTGTTGTTGGGAGGGCTTGTGCTTCGTAATTTTTTTGTTGCTTTTTAGTCGAAGGTGGGATGAGAAAACTTTGCGATAGATCAGGTGCTTTGTGCTGGTTTTGGGCGTGGCATCGTTTGTAGAATTAAGAAAATGGCTTCAATGGAATCGATCTTGCTTGCACACAACTCAATTAGTAGTATCCCTTCCCCCACACAATTTGAGTACACATACCTGAAAAAGAGATAGGTGAAGCGTCGTCCTCATCAGAGTAATCGGAATCGAATTGTACCATCTCCGAGCCACCGAAGTGAAACGGAGACCAGCACGCTGCGTATTGCACTTAAGTGTCGCACGTATGCACACAATCTTCGCAACGGCCCTCCCATAGGAACAAGCAATCTCATCTTTCCTTCCCACGAGGAGATGGCGCAAGATAGACACCTGCCCTGCTTTTCTGATGCCAATTGCAGACGTGAGATCACGCCAGGCCCTCACGGGCAGACCTATCACTCCCCGCGGACGGAGAGGAAGAAGGTAATTTGAAGAGTACTCCGAATTTCTCATATGCAAATAGACGATCCGAGGATCTGACATGTTAGACCGAAGTCAATAACGCATCTGTGTGTAGCATAGAAACGCAGCGTTGATGAGGACGACGCTTGAGGAAGAAAAGAAGAAGAATTTCGAAAATTTGAAGCTTTGAAGAGATGACTCGAGCTCGCTTAGCTTAGCCCCGCGTTTGTGGCCCAAGCTCCCGCCGTTTAGCTTTGATTATCACGTGCACAAGCCACTGACCGGCTCGACTTGGCGTTACACAGCCACTGTGAGACTTGAAAGTTCGTGGTGACGCGCAATCGATTTCTTCTTTCAATTACTTCTCCTACAACATCCTCGGCTTGAAGACAGGAAGCTTCATTCTGTACATATACTCTCCTAAAGACTTTGAATATTCACGATGTGTTTCATCTTCACTTGCGGAGAGCATGGTATGTTCCCCACGCCAGTCCGCCCCCTGCCGCGCCACCCGTGGACACTGACAATTTGTTACTAGAGTTCTCTAAACAGCTGAAGGGTTACGAGGGTGTTCTGTGCCAATGTCACAATTGTGTATGCTTCAATTCCCTAATTCCCTCATTGCGCGGGCTTGCTAACGGCGATTGTA
The DNA here is from genome assembly GCA_030077755.1 of Filosporella fistucella. Lineage (NCBI taxonomy): Eukaryota > Fungi > Ascomycota > Leotiomycetes > Helotiales > Filosporella > Filosporella fistucella. Next base: position 1,317,637 of record JAQJZZ010000002.1, read on the forward strand.
GGGAGTACGTGTAATTCCAATGTCACACAGCATTTGCGCTCAAACAATCCACTCGCTACACCGTTAAGGAAGCTGAGGAGTACAGTAGCTAACTGTGCCTAGAACTACAGCGCCAGAGTCATCAAGAGGAATCCATGGTTTACATTTTGCTTCATGTATGTTGTTTCTCCCACAGCTTGAACTCTCGAAATCCGAAGCTTCCAGCCAGCACTTCATAAACCCCTCACCAGCTAATTCTCATCTTGCATTGCTCTCTGCTAATCAAAATTAGTCCTGTCATCCCACTTAGCGTCCACGGATATGAAGATGTCGTATGCACCATCTGCAACTTTGCCCAGCCTCTCCCGAACAGACAAGATGTAATGGCTATGATGAATGGTGGGCAAGGGGGACAAGGCGGAATGCCTTTACAACATCAGCCACCTCCAGGTGTTCCTGGAGGATGGGGAGGAGGGCCAGGTGGAGGTCCGGGACAGCCAAAACCACAGCAAAATATGCAGTACAGGTGATGATGGCAGAAATGGATGAGGCAAATTGTTAATATGAGATAATTCGGAATGATTGCATAGTTTCTTTGTTTGGGGTTTGAAATCGAATCTGGGGTTGAGAGACGTACTGGCGTTTCTGGTAGTGCGCAATTTGAATTAAGGTTGGAGTCTCGAAGATTGACGGAAGAATAATGTTGGTTGGTTGGAGGGGAAAATGAGGGCATCTCCTCGGCTTACAAAATACAACAACTCATCGATACCACCAAAGAAGGGGTATTAAAACATCACATGATTTTCATTTTTCAGGTCTAGGTGGTCCTCATATATTCCTTTTGCAGCGATAGCTCACACTTCACCAATGTAGGCCAGATATCAGTGACTCTTGTTTCAGCGACATCCAGCCAGACTCGCGAACACCACCTCTCAGCAGCGGTTATGAAGTCTTGACCGCCAGGATGATACCACGAGAGGGAAGCCCAATTGATTCTGTTCGAAGTCAAAGATAGTGGCTGGCGCGAGATATACCTCAAGAGATCTCTAGCCAATGGATGGATGACTTGAGTTTCTTTTTTTACCCGCGTTGAAGGTCGTACATGAGGAGGCTGAACGCCTTTGTCTTGGCTTGATTCGGATGGTCCCGATGGATTGGCAAGAGTTCTGACACATGATAGCCAGGAGCAGCAGTCATGCACGTGAGATGTACCTCTTCGCGCCCTGGTGATTTTTGGTGGTCATTGGTCCAACAATGTTATGTCAATGTCTCAATTGTTTTCATCAGGCTCAGAACAACAGATTTTCAGCATCGATAAACAAGCCTTAAGCATGGATATGTGTGGCCTTGCGGATTGTTGTGCACGGGATTGGAAGCAAGGCCAGGACAAGGAGCTGAAAAGCGGACATTTTATCAAGGTACTCGAGTGCTGTACAGCGGAAAGCACAACCTCATCACATTTGCATATCCAAAAGTGAGGTTCGTATGGCCATGGCATTTTGGGCGTCGGCGCGAGGCGGCGGGCATAATTTGGAAATGCAGCGATGTCGGATCATGGCGCATTGGATTTGAGTTTATTTTGATGATACAGTACAGTATCACTAACAGAATTTTCTCATCCAGTGCAAATCTCATGGAATGACAGAGCAAATCATGTCAGCATTTACAAGGCTTGCTCACTCACTCACTCACAGTCAAATCCCGGTTCGGTTCGAATTACTAGCTACCACCCCCCTCACCCCCATATCTACTCCGTACTACTTTCTCTACCCGCATTGTGGTTGCATTGAACACTGGCATCTGCATCTGCCTCTGCATCCCACGCCGTAACTTTGGAGTGGCATCAAGCCTCGCCCTGGCTTTCGCCTACATCCAGCCTCTCACGGCCCAGCTTCCCCCGGTACCCTTATCTCGGCTCTTGCATCTGCGCTAGGGACAGTCCTTATCTCACGGCAATCTGGCCAATTACAGATGGGGATTGATCTGGAACAAATTAGGAGGTGGCCGGCTGTCCTGCAGATCAGACATTTTAGCGCAGCCTGCCGATACAGAAAGCTGATACCGATGCGGGTGCAAGTACTTGTACTTGTACGAGTGTTACTTCGTACTGTACAAGATGGCGGTTTTCGGTATGGATTTTGTATGGTGCGGGTGTCATGCCCGCACAGATCAAAGCTCTGTGTTTGTTATGTTTGTTCGCTCTGTTAGGCTATGAGCTCCCCAACACAACACAACACAACAGCTGCCCCTCCAGCCTACCGTGTCTCTTCAAGCTCCCCTCTTCCTCCACTCTGGTTGTCACCGCCTGATCTACTTTGTACAGGGTACTTTTACGGTTCATCCACCTGCACTTGTACTTGTACATCATTTACAAGTATTGTACTTGTCCAAGTACCTACATTTACAATTTCTCTTACCATACCTACCCCTGCTGATTTACCTTATCAAGTCTAACCCTTACCTCCTCCCTACCCCAATTACTCCACTCTAACCTCTTTCTCTCTAGTCTCCCGCAGTCAAATGGCCGATAGCAGGGATGTGACTTCATATCCATTACGAAAAGTCAAACCTCCAATGACCATGGTCTTATCTTTATCTCTCCTACACACTCGATCATTGTGAATACACACTAGTCTCCTCATCTACCACGGACAATTTCTATCATGAACTGTCTAAGACTCTGACTTGCTGCCACGAGGGATTCGTGCATACGATCCTCCATTCGTTACTTCATTTGGAGTAGTCTCGATATCTGGAACCGTAATGTAACCTCCACACACTCACTGGTGAAATATTTCCTTATTTTTCTCTTTTCCACTCTGCTTCTAGAGCTGTACCTCCCCTCAGCCTTGAGTATATATCTGCTGTCCACCCTGTGCTACTGTTGGACAGAAAGCAAGTTGCATCTCAACAGTCATTCATTCTTTGTACAGTGAGAAGTCTCTCTTCTTCTAACAAAATGGCTATTGCACCTCCTCTTTCCGTAGGATGGGGTTATGGAATCGTTCTGGGGTTGGGTGCTGTGTTCGCCTTTGGCATGGTAAGCTCCTCTCAACATTTCTCGAGCTTGACGATATTGCAAGTGATGGCACTAACACATCATAGATCCTCGTCACATGGATCCTCAAGCGATACAATCATGAGCTGCAAACATCCGAAATGTTCAGCACGGCTGGAAGAACTGTAAAGTCGGGTCTGGTGGCATCTGCCGTCGTTTCCTCCTGGACATGGGCTGCAACTCTCTTGCAATCCTCTGGTATCGCATACAGATATGGTGTTTCTGGTCCCTTCTGGTATGCCAGTGGTGCTACCGTACAAATTCTGCTGTTCGCAACCATTGCTATTGAGTTGAAGCGTAGAGCACCAAATGCTCACGTAAGTATTCTTGTTGATATTCTATAACTGGCCACTAACTGCTTAGACTTTCCTCGAAGTTATCAAGGCCCGATATGGCACACCTGCACACGTTGTCTTCATCGTCTTCGGATTGATGACCAATATTCTCGTCACTGCTATGTTGTTGACTGGTGGATCTGCTGTTGTTACTGCCTTGACTGGCATGCCAACTCCCGCCGCTTGTTTCCTCCTCCCATTGGGTGTCATTATGTACACCATGTTTGGAGGTATCAAGGCCACCTTCTTGACTGATTGTAAGTCAACCGCGGCAAAGCTCCAAGTCCTCATCTAATGTCGCTAGGGGTCCACACCTTCATCCTCTTGATCATCATCTTGATCTTCTCTTTCACCACCTATGCCACTAGCGAGATCTTGGGTTCACCAAAGGCTGTCTTTGACCTTCTCGTCAAGGCTGCTGCTGATCACCCAGTCGAGGGCAATGCTGGAGGAAGTTACCTCACTATGAGATCCACTCAAGGTGCCATCTTCTTCGTTATCAACATTGTTGGTAACTTCGGAACGTAAGTCACATGACATCCTAATCACGGGAATTGTAGCTAACCATCACAGCGTCTTCTTGGACAACGGTTACTACAACAAGGCCATTGCTGCTTCCCCAGTTCACGCCCTTCCAGGTTATATCATGGGTGGTATCTCTTGGTTCGCCATCCCATGGTTGTGCGCTACCACCATGGGTCTCGCCGGTCTTGCTCTTGAGGGCAACCCAGCTTTCCCAACCTACCCCAACCGTATGCCAGATGCAGATGTTTCCGCTGGTCTCGTCTTGCCATATGCAGCTGTTGCTCTCCTCGGCTCTGGTGGTGCTGTCTGCACTCTCTTGATCGTCTTCATGGCTGTTACCTCTGCTTCATCTGCTGAGCTTATCGCTGTGTCTTCCATCTTCACCTATGATATCTACCAAACCTATTTCCAACCAACTGCTAGCGGCAAGAAACTCATCTACATGTCTCACGCTATGGTCATCGGATTTGGTCTATTCATGGCCTCTTTCTCCGTTGGATGTAAGTCGCACATGAAATTCTCACGATTTTAACTGACCCAATTAGTGTTCTACGCCGGTATCTCCATGGGATATCTCTACGTAATGATGGGCACGATCATCTCCTCAGCCGTCATCCCAGCCACCTTGACTCTCATGTGGGCAGGCCAAAACAAATGGGCCGCAACCCTCACTCCCCCTCTTGGACTCGCCTGTGCTCTCATCGCCTGGCTCGTAACTGCCAAGAAGACTTGCGGTGCCCTCGATGTAGACTGCACTGGATCCAATAATCCCATGTTGGCAGGAAACGTCGTCGCGCTCCTCTCCCCCCTCATCTTCACCCCCCTCCTAACCCTCATCTTCGGCGTCGACAAGTACGACTGGCTCTCCATGGGCGCCATCCGCAAGGGAGACGACCACGATCTCGCTAGCGAGGCAGATATCGATCTCGAGCTTGTACCAGGTCAAACCAACACTTCTGCCGCCGAGATGGCAATCGAGCAAGAGAAACTTCTCCGTGCGTCAAAGATCGCAAAAGGAATGACTGTTCTCCTTACCCTTGCTCTGCTCGTCCTCTGGCCTATGCCCATGTATGGCACCGGCTACATTTTCAGCGAGAAGTTCTTCACCGGCTGGGTCGTGGTTGGCATTATGTGGCTCATCGGCTCTCTCCTCTGCGTTGGTGTTTTCCCAGTCTGGGAAGGCCGAACAGATCTCTTTGGTACATTCAAGAGTATCTATCTCGATATCACTGGCAAACAACATCCTTCCAGACACCACCGTCCCGAAGCAACTTTTGTAGAGGGCAAGGATGGTGGAAGCGACACGCCACCTGTTGATAGTAAGGCGGCTGTTATTGAGGAGAAATCTTCTTAGGCTAGCAGGGAGTGTAGAAAGGGATTTATGATTTGAGGCTATGGATGATACCACTGTCGTTTTGAGATAGAACAGAACCTTGTTCTTGAGTCTTATTCCTATTGATATTAAGGGGTTAGTTAGATTACGAGATATTTAAAGATTTAATGGAACTTATGCAGTTATTTCACTGCTTTGCTTCATACTTTTACAATTCCATGAAAACTACACTAGTAAAACCCGATTTCATACTCTCTCTTCTTCATCCACTTATGAAACTCCTCCACCAAAATCTCGCTCCGTGGATCTCTACTTCGTAGTCTTCCCACAACGCCAGCAGCCTCCTTCAACATATCTAATTCCTCCCCCTCCACCAAATTCCTAGCCACGATCTCAGTTCTCAAGCCGTCAAGAACTCCCAAGTCGAGATCCCCAAAACCGCAACAGCGGCTTGCAAGTTGTCTCAGCAAGTTGGCTAAAGGGAGCCAAAATGGCCCGTGACCTGTAACCCCCATCATTATCTTTTCAACATGCTCGCTCTCGGAGCATTCAATGCATGCGCATTGATGAATGTCAAAAAAAGCATGCATCATTTCATGCAACAGCGTACTAAAATACTGATGCATCTGTTCCTCTCTCGTCTCAGCATCATCGTGGCGCTCATAGATATAGATCCTAGTCATGACCTCTCCCTCGTGCCGAGTATATCTCGTGATGCCATAGGTACATCCATCTTCACTCTTCCTATCTTCCTTCCACTCTTCTGTATGCTTGGCATAGAAATGAAGAGCGCATTGCTCATCGTGGATCATATCGTTGAAAAACAGCTTTTTGGCTACCGCGAACCAGGTTCGGAGCACGGGGATGGCGGAGGGGAAGCAGGTGTTGGCTGGACCGTGCCAGTCGAAGACGGAGGTCTTGGCTTGCGATGAGAGAGCCTTTGCCCATTCAGATTCGATATATTGGCGGCCGGGAGTCTTCCAGTATGCCATGAGTTGGGTGATGGCGTCGTGCAATGTGGTGCAGGTGAGCTCGGGCTTTGGACGGGGATGAGAAGGGATGGTAGACATGGTGTCGACAAAGAGGTTTACGTGCAGTCTGTATCAGTATTAGCATATATCATCTTTTCAAAGTTGCTGGGTTTAACTGCTCAAGATAGTAAATTATCAAGAAAACATTGTGAGAAAGTGAGTCTGCCACTTAGCAGATAGTCATCCCGTCTTCACATCCACTTCAGCGTCTTTGACAATCCCGTTTTATCTTTATAACATCTTTGTTAACGAAACGGAATATTATAAACTAACCTTTCGTGCTGAATCTGTAATAGTAGCAGCTGTCTCGCTGAGAACACAACGCAGTGAAAGTTCGTGATCCTGGCGGCGCGATAGTGAGGATCGAGTCGGCCTACAAAGGAAATGCCCAACTGGCGTTCACACACCCAGAATCCCCGCAAACTTCGCTGCTATTATTATGTTCTTATCTAGGTGTAGCAATTTTTGGTGTGGAGCATGTAACCTCTTTTTTGAGGGCCCTGGAGCTTCCGTAAACTTGGGAATTTAATGTGGAATAGCGAGAGGGATTCCTTATTATCGATGACAATCACTGAATATAATTGATAGATTGAAAAGATAGGAACAAGGATTTATTACTCTGACTTAGTAAAACAGGATGTATTAATATATAATAGTTTTGTAACTGATTTCCAAAAAGCTATTTTGTGATTACAGTATCCTTACCTAGGGTAAGGGTTATTCTGCTAATATACATATATCTATATGTGTATAGTATTGCTTCTAGAATTTAAGTCATTTGGAACTTATTGCAGGGAAAGATCAATATCCCAACTTAAATCTTCTCAGAACAACAATATCAGAATAATATGTCTAATATTGGATGGGAGAAACTCGTACCCAGTTTTTTCTTTTTTTCTTTTTTTTTTCTTTTTTCAAAAGCTTGGTAGGATTTGGCTAGGCTCTGATGCTTCACACTAAAGTTCCAGTTTTTCTAGATAGGGATATTGGAATGATGAGTCTAGCTCTAGGTGGAAGAAGCTCGCATGAGTTTCCTTCCCTAAAGACTTTGTATGATTTACTTTCGTACCGGATTCAAGATGACTACCTTGAAATCGATCCAGCTGAATCTGGATCGATATCATAATCTGCTATCTAGGGAATGAGTCAGACATTGTGTAAACATTCCATTTATTGATGAAGACGAACCCTTCGGGATTTGAATTGAGAGCAATAACATTCGTTGCTAACTCTTATGGCGAATGGGACTTCTAGGTGAGGTTGATCTTTTATCGAATTGCATAATGTAGGGGAGCAATAATTTTGGTCTGCGATACGATATCTATGCGGTGTTGGATGGGAATGTTGTTTCGAAGAATCGTTGAGTTGGCTGGATGGGGGTGGTAAGATCGCTAAGAAAAGCAATATTCATCATCATCACTTCAAAAGTCGCAAGTATAAGGATACCTTGAACTCTCTCATTTTCTTTTAGGTAGATTAATATTCAAGTGTAGTTATGATATATATTCCTTGAATCTAGGCTCAAATTTCGAAAGCTGCGTTGTGTCTTGGCAAAGATAGGGGCTAGCTGAAGCTTCCGGGCCTCGACGACAATGAGTCCGAACAAAGAATCCCTTGTACTTTACAAAGGCATTATTGCCTTTGAAGAAAGACTATCCTAACCAAATACAAGGCTGTTTAAATGTTAACAAAGAGCTCGCGTTAAGGAAAATCGAATTAAATACCGTAATGACATTATGTGTCTGGATGACTGTATTGCTTTGCAGTGAATACTATTCATCACGATACATACCCAAAAGAATCCATATCCCACAAAACAGAACCAATTCCAACTTGTGGAAAACAACACCGAGTTCAACCTCACATGAATGCCCCAAGCAACATCCACCAGATCGTTTCCCCGCAGATCTATTCAGTAAGTGCCAGGATCTAATAATATCTCTGAACCCACTGACTCAAAGTATAAGAATCCCCATATTCAAACCACCGCCATCGATCTATCGATAATAGTCCAAATCTAGAACTCTCGAGCCGCACAATGGACTCCACCACAGAAACACCACTTTCCCTTCCCCCCTCCACAGCCCCCACAACCCCCAGCAACACACCACCACCCAGCTCCCCACTCCAAAACGCAGCTCTAGTCATAATAGACACACAAAACGAATTCCTTTCTCCATCCGGCAATTTCCCTATCTCAGATCTCTGTCGTTCCTCCCTCCTCACTAATCTCTCATCTATGATTCCCAGGTTCCGCTCCTTGGGAGGAAATATAATCTGGGTGCGCGCAATCTACGCCCCTCTCTCTGTCGAGCCCGTGGCAATGGCAGCACAAGAGAAAGGCGATGGGGTAGTAGCGAGGAATGAATGGCTTGTGGTTGCTACACATGTACATCCTACTCCCTGTTGTGCATCCAACACCTGGGGAGCAGAGATCTACCCTCCTCTCCTATCTCTCTCATCGCCGACTGATTCTATAGTTGAGAAAAGTGGATATTCTGCATTTAACAATTGTTCGCAATTGGAAGATGTTCTGAGGGGAAAAGGGATCCAGAAAGCGTGTTTTTGTGGAGTGGCGAGTGGGACGTGTGTGCTTGCTACTGTGGTTGATGCGGTGAGGAAAGGGGAGGTGGATGTAGCTGTGTTGCCGGATTGTATGGGTTGGAGGAGAGAGAATACACATGTTGAGGCTTTGAGACGGTTTGGGGAGTTGGGGGTGGAGGTTCTGGAGAGTGGGGAGGTGGGGAGGTGGGGAAGGTTTAGGGGGTAGGGGAAGATTGGAGATTGGAGATTAGAATGAATGGATGAATGGATGTCTGCTAGTACGGATATTTTGGGAAATTGTGCTTTTTTTTTCCTTTGGTATGTTGTCTTTGATTCTTGCTTTTGGTGAACTGAAAACTCGGGTGCTTGCGTGAATGTAGCATTAGGAGGAGAACGTTAGCAAGATGAAATCAGAAAATTTGGACGGGTTAAATAGACTGGAACGCTGTATCAAATTTAAGTTTCTGAATCGGTACTTGGGCTGAAACCCTGATTGCGGACCACCAATCACCTTAACTTGCCGCCGATACCGTACTATAACGCTCGTCTCTTTGTAGTCGCCTGGAAAAGGGGTTTAAGCGAGGCTTGGTCCATTGTCCCAAAATCATATGGGTGGTAGAAGTATTGTCGACTATTGTAGCCGCGGTCGTTCATAGACTATCCGCGATGACAAAGAAAACTTTCAGCCGTTCAATTGAGACGAAATAATGAAAGTTATCGTGTTTAATTTGTTCACACGGTACTTGAATGCAGCGATCCCCAAGTACTATGGTTCTCTTTCCAAATACTAGGTGAGATCAAGTTGCAGATCTCAATTTCAGCAAGACTAAGGTAGTTTATTCCCGTCAGACATGTTAGAAAGTCCAAAGTTAGAGACTTCACTTATACCAAATCTCTCAAATCCTAGAATTCACGGGTAATTGCAATCGAAAATGCCCAAGAACTCTGCAGGCACAAGTTTTCAAATACCAAAGCTTTCAAATAGCTGAAGCTCACAGTAGTCAAAATCGAGTTGGTACTTCTACAAGCGTAGCATTCTATGAGACCTACTTGAGGCAGAGGCACAGTAGTCCAGAGGAAATTTAGGCACCCCCAACTAGTTGTCACAGCATCCTGTTTAACTCATTCTGGCTGGCGGAAAAGTTGGGTTCCCGTACACGTATATAGAGAAATTGATTAAAGGAGAAATAATGCAAACGAAACTTTCGCAAAAGCTTCGCTCCACGAGGAGGCTTGGATGTTGACAATGCTTTACCAGATATTAGAACTTATAAATCCCTAGAGAGCATGAGAATCGCGAACCGTTGTTCCCAAGAATGTTTTTCTGCCGAATGGATACTGCGAAGTCCCAGTTGCAATGAACCCAGGAAACAGACAGTTCACGGATAGTTCACAGCCAGACGCTGGGTAGGAGGCTTAGTAGCCCCCAACAGCGCAAATAGACATATTCCTAAGATTGATAGCTCCGTACAGAATCGGCAATAATGGCCCCAATAGCTCGCCTTGCGAGGATGCTTTGAGCACCTATTCACCCTTTCCTTCTCGACTTGATTCTTACCTCGTCGTGCGCCAGATCTACGAATCTTCACAGAACTGTTCCGTCTGCAAACTGTTCCCCTGCTACCGCTTCAAAGAAGCAAAGGTTAGATCTTGTTTTCCTATTCCGGTCTCATTATCCCCCCAGAGAGTGACTTTGATTGGCATAGCTATAACACTTGTGTTTGTGGTGTCTAGATAGGCCAGGGATTAGCTGCCATCTTCTTATAGATTTTTCTCAATCTATTTCTATCTATAGAAAGAGTATAAGCTAATTATGATAGAGAGTAGATTACGTAGAAAAGCCTATTCCATCACTATGTCGAGCAACACCTCCGCAAGCCCTCCGGCCCCTCCTTCCCAATCTTGTCCCCGTTTTACCGAAACTGTCAACAAGCTGGAAGCGTACTGGGCAAAAGAAGGAGAGGATGGCAATCATCCTACGCTTAAAGAGTGGCCACGCCTCATAGCTGAGGATGCAGATAAGGACGGCATTGCCTGGAATGGCCCAGCTGGGGCATCCTTCCCTCAAGACACCATAATCCTCAGAAAATGGTATACGATGGCAACAAAGATCATCTTTAATGATCTTATTACAGATAGTCTGTGCCCTATTTCCTTTCACGGTAAAGAAACAACGGAGTGGAAGCATGGAGCAGAAGGCGGCAAAACCTTCGGATCGACACCAAACGGACGAGCGAACAACAAAGCATGGGCGAATATCTCTATCTATGAAATGGTTGGTTACTTTAAAACCAGAAAAGATAGATTATACTTCTATTTCAGCACAATTCTGCATGAAATAGTTCATGCAATTCTTTCCCTCACCAGGTGTATTTGCGATGCATGCTGGACAGACCCGACCCAGGCATACTTGCTCGGCGCAACTTGTCATGGACCAGCATGGCTTATTCTCTCTCGAATGGTACAAACAGCAGCAAATGATTGGTGCAATATGGGTTATATCAATCTGGGGATCGTGGATGGATTGACACTGGAGATCAAAACCAGGGGTTTGATGGAGGGACCTGAGGTAGAGAGATTGAGAGGGCATGCTGGATTGACATTGGCGTCTGCGCATGAAAATCAATTCATCCAGCATGAATTGGCATTATTCAATCGTTGGATGAAGGGTTGGACAAGCAATGCGTAGTGTTAGGTTGGAATTTTACAGATCATTGAATGAGTAATGATAATTTGTCTCGGCTACAGCCTGCCTCCTTAGTGCGTAGTTGTAGAGTACGATTAACAAATCTGAGTTATTTTATAAAGTACTATAAAAGTATTCTCTAGCGCTATATCCCTCTTGAATGACAACCTGAGCGTCGATGGTAAGTTTAAAGCTGATGATCAAGTTCAATAATCGTTCCATTTGTCAATCGCGTGACTTCTTGTGCCACGATGGTATGATTTAACCTTATAGAAGTCCGCAACACAAATTTCCTGTCACCTTGAAATTTTAGTTCGTTTTGATAAAACAAGTCAAATATAGGCCGAAATGACTGCTCTTCAGTATACGCCTCTCCCGATAAGTGATACTATCCGCCTTCTCCGCCTCCATCAAGGAGCTGCTTCAGACCAGCTCAAATGCACACTACAGCCAGTATCTCTCCGATCTGCTCCTTCCTACGAGGCCGTATCTTACTGTTGGGGTCAAGAACCAAAGTCTGCTTTAATCAACTGCAACAACACGATCATCCCCGTAAAGTCCAACCTTTTCAACCTCCTTATCGTATTTAGAAACGTATCGTCCGATAGACTTCTCTGGGTCGATGCAATTTGTATAAATCAAAGCGATGCAACTGAAAAAACAAATCAAGTTGGTATGATGTTTCAAATATACCAAAATGCCACTCGTGTTCTCTCCTGGATAGGCGAGCCGACGGAATCTAGTTGGATAGACAAATCTCTCATCAGCAAGTTGTTGGAAGCTCGTCAAAAATGGAAATCATCAACTCCAGAACAAGAGTTCAGCGCATACAACTACATCGTAACATCACCAAATCTTAATGCAACTTATCTCGCCACTGCTAAGTTGGCAGAAAGAGACTATTTCAAAAGAGTATGGATCATTCAAGAAATAGCAGCAAATAAAGACGTTCTCCTCCAGTGCGGAAATACGAACATCTCTTTCTACGACTATATTCGCGCCTTACAGTCCATTCCATGGGATCAAAAAACCCAGGTGCAAACTTTCTTCGCAACCACAGTATTCCAAGCGCAGCACTTTCAATCCTTTTCAACATCGTCGACTCGCAAAAGCACATTATTAGAACTTCTAGTCCGTCATCGACCTAGCCAAGCGACTGTCGGACTAGACAAGGTTTTTGCACTCTGTGGTCTTGCCAGCGATATCAGAAACGGCACCTTGGAAAATCCTGTCAATTTCGCAGCCAATAAGACCCAAGTACTTCACAAGCTAGCAATTGCAATGCTTGAAAGCTACAAGAATTTGGATATTCTCAGCATAGGGCGCTCATGGGACCGTACTGAGACTGGTTACGATACTGCAAGTCTAGGCTTTCCTTCCTGGGTACCGAACTGGACTCTCTCTGATTACGGGGAAAATATATTAGATCTCCATACCAACCGCGATTTGAATCCCCAGTTTCATGCTAGTAGGCATACCAAGTATGACTTTCGAGTGTCTTCTGATCAAAGACGTCTTTTCGTGATGGGGTATACTCTGGATGTCATTTCAGCTCGAGGGCAGAAAATAGGACGAAATAATATGTCGCTGGGTCGAATAGGAGAAATTGTATTCAATGATTGGAAAATAATAGCTATTGGAAATAGAAAAGAGGATGAGAAGTACGTTACTGGTACTACAACATGGTACGAAAAGTATGTTACTGGCACTACAACATTGTACGATGCGTATTGGCAAGCATCTACATGTGGACGTGCTAACGACTCGAATTCGCGACGAGATTTCCAATATGCCGAGAGAGAGTTAGGCTCACAGCCTACTGCTATATCCCAGTGGAGTATCTCTTACATTAGAACTACAGGGTGGTGTGATTGCAACACTATGATAAGGACTCGAGGGGGATATATAGGCCAAGCACCTGCCTTCGTTGAACCAGGTGATCATGTTCTGCTGTTCACTGGGGCTAAGGTTCCAATTGTTGTTAGAAGGAGGGAAAGTGGCTGGGAAGTACTGGGTGATTGTTATATTCATGGTATTATGTTCGGAGAGGCGTTTGAAGAAAGAAGGTGCAATGTTATAGAGTTGATTTAATGCTATTGTTTGCACTAAAGCCGATTTCGAACCCTACTGTACGCTACCTCTAAACAAAATTTCAATAGCCAGTGCTTAAACCGGTTCACTCATGTGCTTTTCATCAATACTTTGCAAAATGTCTCCCAGTGTCCCAGAGGTAGATAGACAGGAGTTACTGGTACATTTTCCCATCTTGCACCCCAAACGCTGCCATGCTTTGTAGCTGATTACTCAACCCGTCCAAAGCGGGGCACCCAGGTCTTGTGAATTGAGATTCAAGAACACCAGTTTGGTTCGGCAAGTACGCAGAAGGCTGTGAGTTTGATTTATGGAGGTAACAGTGCTCTTTCGTACTTGTTACTTTGAGTTCGCTAGTACCCATGAAGTCTCTAGGATCGAATGTGGAAGGGCATTTAACAGACTTTGAAATGTCGGATTGCCCTGCTATCGCTTCACTCTCCATCTCTTCCCTCAAGATCTTGACTTGCTGTTTCAGGACCCTCCATAGCTCATACTTTTCAAGGTCTTTATCCCCGCCCCCTGATCTGGCGATAGAGCTTTCATTCTCCTCATCTTCATGGTGATGTGCAATCTCCAACAGCGACGACACAAAGGCTTCCTGAATATAAGCAAAACTAAAGCCATGTGTGATCCTGGCAATAGGTTCGTCCAGGATTTCCGGAAATTTGACATCCAGTTTGGTCTTCAACTTTTCCCGCCAGAACTGAACATATTGAACTCGCTCTGCTTTGCTGGGCGAAGGAAATAAATATTTTCTGTCAAAACGACTTGGGCGTTTCGAGAGGCCTGGATCAAGTTGGTCGATATGATTTGTGCTCGCAACCATCAAAATACCATCATTGTTCTCAAGTCCATCAACCTCGTTAAAGAAATAACTGCGTGATGCTGCTGTGACGATGGTATCGATATCCTCCAATATCAAGAGACAAGGACTCATCTGGCGTGCCAATGCGAAAATATTTCTGATATCAAATGTTCGGGGTGCTGCTTTGACGTAAAGTGTTGGAATAGATGCCTTCCGTTCTGCAAGTGTATGCATCAGAGCTTTGATGCTGATAGTTTTACCATTTCCAGCAGGACCATAGAATATCAATCCTCGCTTCCATGGTACGCCCAGATCATCATACACCGATTTACTGTCGAAAAAGCGACCGCTGACACTCGTCAACTCTTTCTTCATTCCAGGATCAAGTATAACTTTGTCCCATGTAGCTCTGTATCTTGTTAGCTTATGTTCGGTACTGCTCGCATGCCTGGGTGACGAACTTCTGTACCTGCTCATACAGTGCAACGTCAAGACGCCACATCAGGTCATATACATAGATACCTTTTATCTCTTGGTGCGACCAAAGCCCTACCTGAGCAAGCAGAGAATCCGTGACGACGGAATGAGATAACGGCCCTTCCCCAGGACCCCTCTCTTTCAAAACAAATTGTGCACTCGACAAACCAATAACGACTCGATAGAGGATAAAGTCTTCCTTTCCCCAACGATAGCGATACTTCGCAAACACGCTTGAATCACCAAGCTGGCCTGTCGCGCCTCGCCGTGGAGGCTGTTGCCATGCTCGAATGCGGAATGTAGAATCTGTCTCTATATCCAAAGTTGCCACAGCGTTTCCAGCGAAGGAAAATGCTAGAAGATTGAGACTACCTGGATCAGCGTATGTGACCACATAATCGGGATGTTTAAGTCGAAGTTCCTCCAGAAGCTGTACAAAGGGGATGGAGAATTTGGCGGAAGTCAGCTCGCTATATCTGGGGAAGAGTCGAGGTGGTCCATCTCCTCCATCATGACTGAAATCGACTGTACGATCGATGAAAGTGAACGATTCTGACCGTGTCGTTGCACTTGAAGTCATATTGTAAGAGCAACTCCGGTAAGGCAGAGGTTATGGGACTCGATTTGATATCAAAGCAATAAATGAAAAACAGATAATATTTCCAGAAATCAGAGATATCAGAAATATTTCATAACAGAGCCCAGTACTTGCAGAAAGATCATGATGAAGGATGAAGGATTGAGGCTATGTGATCACGCCCCCTCCTTGAAGCAAATACGCGGCAGCTTGGTATGACGTAGCTGATGCTCAAGCTGGGAGCGAGACTATGTATTTTACGTGAAATACATGAAAGTGAAACGAAATTGAACTGAAGTGATAAAAGATTCGGAGTTTGAAAGAAGTCTAATTGTTTTAGTAGCCAACGCTTCGATTTTGTAGGGTCCTTGGTAGGTGGCGTTGTGCTAAAAATGGTGTTGGGAAGGAGTGGATATAAGCTTTGGTAGATACTTGGAAGAACGCCTCAATCAAATTGACCTGCATAATGTAGCAATGAAGATCGATAGGAGAATCGCCCAGTGGCTTGGAAGGACATGCTCAAGACAGTAGTGCGACGAAGTTCTGGGAGATTGAGTTTAAATAGGTTGTCTAAGAAGTTCAACATATAATATGCAAAGGCCTCGTAATTTCTTGCACGGGGTTGCAGATGCAATTGGTGTGCATGCGCAAGCATTGGCAGGGAGTATGAAAGTATTAAGATTGTCCCAAGACTACAATCAAGGCTGGACGGGAAGAGTTAATGTCAATTCCCTATTTAGGTAATATTGAGGTGGGAGTTCTGAAGAAGTCTGGCGATACATCGAGATTCAGGACTCCCCTACGCGCCATGAAATCCGATACCATTATAACGAGGAAGATAATTATGAAAGTTCCAAAGATTGAGTCCAATAAACACCATTGCAAATGTGTGCGCTGGATCTGGAAGCAGGGCCGCATGTTTGTGCAGAGTTGATCTCTTCCAATCTCTGTGTCTGATAGGAAGTACGATGGGAGCCTTAAGTATATATATAAACTCTACAGAGGAAGTAGTCAGGGGGTAGAATGTGAATGTAGTGCGTCTGGTACCGGATTGTTCACAGAAAAGACGCCTTTTGCTAGACCGGCACTTGCTAGCACAACAGGCATTAAAAACGGTAGCAACACAATTAGCGAATGTGAACTCATCAAATTATATACCAACCAAGCATTTAACAACGATCCATAACCATGATACCCCAACTCTCGTATCCCATTGACTACCAAGTCAGTCAACTTTCTGTTACTCACGACTGCCATCGCCTCGGAACCACTCTCTTTCATCAATCTCGTGGTCTCAGCAAGCATATCTGACCTACCCATGATATCCGTATCATGTATCACAGCCTCAGGATCAACTAACAGAATCGTCTCTAGGATATCTCGTCCATAGGTAGCAATCGGATTCCTTGTACTCCAAAACACACGTATCCTCGGCAGGCTCTTTCTCCCCTCTTCGGTCGCGTGAATGTGCGTGTATAGGTGAGGTAAGATAGGAGCAATACCACTGCCAGTAGCGACTAGAAGGATACTTCTGAACACAGGAACGATTCACATGAAGCCACATGTTGAGATGCCGCGGAAGTAAAGAGAGCTTGGGGGATTGTTGATGATGTTGGAAGTCTAGTCGCCAGCGTTGGAGATGAGTATAGAGAAACCCTTTTGGCCTGGTTCTAAGATGGTAGCAAAGGCATGCCAGTCAAGTAGAGGCCTGATTGAAAGTCGTACATAAGTTCCTGGAACTACAATCTCAGAAGAAAGTCCTGGAAAATCAATGCGAATTGCACGGTGAGACCAGCTTTCTGTATGGACTTTGAATTTGCGAAGCCGAGACCATGTGAGTTGTACGCTATACGCAGAGATAAACAATACCCACGTATTAGGATGTTGCACAAGTTGGTCTCTGAACTCAATTAGGCCGCAGCTGTGAGATAACATGTTAAGAACAGCCCAAATCCACAAGCAGACTAAGCTTAAAAAACCACCATATTGATGAATTATTTTAGAGTAGTCGTGAAAATTGCTTCGAAAGCAGGATGGGCTGTAGCGATCATGAAAATAAAGAGTCTCGCTATCACACGAGAGATGTCCAAAGCCGCCTGTGAACTTTCGTACACATTAGCAATGGACGCAAATGAAGCGACCCAGAAAATGCGGAAACTGTAAAACCTCCGTGAAAGCCTACAACCTGATAAACTTGGGCGACTCGTCTCCGAATCCAGAGGGGCAGTGATTTCGGACACGAACAAGTGACGGAAAACAATGTGTTTAAGAAATGATCTTGGCGCATCAGTATTGATAAAGTGGTGGTGAAGCCGGCCGCTTTTGCTAGGTAATCAAGTCGTTCTTCTTCTTCTGTTTGGGATATGATTATAAAGCCTGCTACTAAGTTGGCGATGATTGCTGAAGAAAATAGTATTCGATATGGAGTCAAAAATCGGGAGGGGTATTTACGAAAAGAACGAACAATCCTGACTCGGGATTTTGATCTACTCCTACTTTGACTTCTACGCAGGCGCGATCGACTAACTGACCGGCCCCTTTTCTGAGGGGTCATATTTAATACTTCTGTGGGAGAAGGAAGGCGGCTATAGTGAAGGGACTTTGTGAAGCTGCAGTGCTGCTCTGGAGTATTGTTTTGTGTATGGTGATCGACAATCAATTATTTACAACTGGTTTGTTTCTCTGGAAGACGAAATTTTTTGCTAGGTGCTACCTCTATCAGCTCATCGGGTGGTAAACCGCGAACAAACCAAGAGTACTGGAAGACAATGCACGCTATTTAATATCCACCTGACCTGCAGCCTTACATGAAAGCTTTTAATCGCTGCAGGATTATTGCAATGTGCTCCTTGCACTGCCCAAATTTTGGAAAAGGCTCATTGTATACAGTGTTGATAGCTCGACGCCTTTGAATAGTCATTGAAGGTAAAGGCTTCGAGAATAGCAAACGGAAAACGATGTTTGTTACCCGCTTTGAGCAAGATCTTCTTTCATGACCGCGAGCACCTTCAAGACTCAACAATGGCCTTGAAGTAACTCAAAAAATTTCGATTAGAAGCTACAAGAGGTTAAAAACACAACTACCAGAGGCCTACTGGACATTGAGGAAAGGAATTCGAATCACGGCCCCTCGCAATTCTGCAGCCTGAACAATGCCTTTGGCAAAATGAAAGACATCTTGAATCCAGCAAGATCCAGAACATCACAAACAAACGCAGCAAGGAATAGGTACTCGACATTCATCAAGGAGTTCCTGTGGGTCAACTCGAAGTGAAAACTCGGTACTACCGAAGCGAGCCGTGGTCGCCAAATCTGCCACATTTTCACCATTAAAAGCACCTTAAGGACAAAAATGCATCAAATGCCCCCCCAACAAGCAGAATATAAATCAAAAGGCAACATTGAGGACCTTAAAAGCAAAAGAAATTGACCAAGCTGGGCTTCGATCCCAGGACCTTCTCGGTTTGACAACGCGAATTGTTAACGAGATGTGATAACCAACTACACCACCCGGCCAGACATCCTATTGGATGAGACGGATCGAGCTATAGAACAATATGAAGGATACCTAGGTTCTATCGTAAGGGAACTGAACAAGTCGGCTTCTTTTTGTAAACCTGCAGGGGTAAGTCAAAATCTTTATTGGCGGTGAAGGAGGTGGGTCTTGATGAAAAATCTCATTCTTCGGGCCGTTCCTCCAAAATTAAGCTAGGGTATCAAACGTCGACGGTGGTTGAAGACCGAATTACGAAAAGGGTATCGAAAAAAGTCCTCCAACGCCGTGCTGAAATGCCAATCCAATCAAACATCTCTCGCACGCTATGCTAATCAGTGAAATCGCAACCGAACAATTGAAAAGAGCATATTCTGAAGCACATGAACCATCACAACTACTCCAGTTGGTAATAGTTCTGGCCATGTCCCAAGATCTTGCTTTGCCTCTCCTGTCACATCCATCCTCCATCCGTACCAAAGAATCCTTCGTACTATCCAAGCTGCCACAATCTCACATGCCCAAGTGACGATGGAGGCATAAAATGTCAACCCGAAATCGTAGCTTTCACCACTGCCAATTGGACTTCCGCCAACAGGAGGGCTGGCATTCTGCTGATCAAATGCGAAGTAAGGATAAACATCTTTATTGCCCCCATAGTGAAGGACTACGACCGAGCCTAAAAATGCAAGCATAGAAACATTTTCGGCGAGGGAGCGGATGAAAATGTTCCTGGCGCAGAATTTTTGGTAAGCTGGGAGTGTTTGCCCGTTGATACTCAGGATGCTGAGGATATAGTGGAATGGTTTTGACATGGTAAGCGGTCCAAGGATAATGAGTAGCGTAGAAGACAGCACTTGAAGCAAGATGAATTGTTGAGGTGAGCGAAGCCGTGCGTAAAGAGCTCGCACGTATGTTTGGTAAGTGAGGGCGAAGTAGCTAGACCGTGTCAGTAGATGCTACCCACGAGTCCATGGAAAACCTACAGTTTGAAGATCCATCCCAAGGGATAGCTACCCACTCTCTCGCCTTCATTACCACCCAGTATCCACCCCACTAAGCCATCGAGGAGATGAACCGTCAGAACCCAAGTGTAAACGTACACAATTGTCTGAATGGTGCTGTGAGGTAATGTCCTCAAGTAAATCTCACCATATGCTTCTCCTAGCACATACGCCATCATCCCAATGTAAAGTGCTGCACAAAACCATATGAACCTCATAAAACTAGCTGGTATCCATCGTTTCCTCAAGGCAAGGTTTCTATCATGCAAACGGTTGTAATCAGACGCAAGAGCAACTTCTAGAGGCGCATTTGGATCAAAAGTAGACTGTGGAACTTGAGGTCTTCTCGGTCGATCCCTAGCAGCAAGTGTATCACTATCTCCAGTCCACCAAGACGTTGTAAATATTCGTTGGGTTTCAGATAGTGAGTTTCGAAGTCCCAGATGTCGCTCATGGTTTAGCAGAATAGCACAGGCTAGTATCAATGGCATAGCCATTGTAAAGAATGTCCAACATATCCACGCAGTGTTATGCATAGTATAGTATCGTAGCTCGGGGAAGTAATAAATGGGTATTGGGACCGCTATAGAAATGGCTGCTATGACGGATACTGTGAATGGGAAACCCAAGCTCTCTGGCCACCTAGATTCTGTTAGCCTTATTTTGGCACATTGAATATTGAGATCTGACCAGTTGAGACTATAGATGTTGAAAACTTTCGTTATCCACATTAATGCAGTAACATTATACAACCCATAGTAGACAAACAGGAAGAACCAGAAGTTGATCTCAACTCGAGCCTCTCCGTGACCAGGAACCTTATGCCCCAGAAGATTGTAAAATGATGGGTCCAAATCATCGTCATCAGGTAATTCGTATTGTGGGAAAGGTAGAGCACACCATGCAACTGCCTGCTTATTGTCAGTACTTCTGCTTGATTTAGTCCGCCTTGTATCACTAACCAAGGCAGCTGGTAGGACAGCCAGTACAGCCCATCTAGACCACCATTTATCCACAAGCCTCCCAACAACGGCTTGTTTTGGTTCCAGCCAAAGATCCCTTTGTGTCCTTCCCCATCTCCTCAAAGCTCCCATATCTTCCCTTTCCAGCAGATCCCCTTCATCACTATCATCTTCATCATCTTGTCCAAACACCGAACTATAACCTCGTCCAAAACTTCTACCACCATAAAGTCCCCCTAGCAAGCTATTTCTATGACTCCTCCTGCCATGTCTATGAACATCGGGGACCGCGCGGAATCGTCCGAGTAATGGCGAGCTATCAGTAGCTGGTCCTCGGGATTCGGAGCCTTGTTGGAAAGTAAAAAAGGAAGGCATTCGACCCTTCTGATGTGCGTTATATGTACAAATCTATCAGGCGCATGGTAATCATGATGTGAGTTTGTGGTGGAATTCTATGTGAGACATGTAGATTGGGTGAGGTGAGTTGTTGCTACGGGGGCACTTCGGCAGATATTTGGCACGTGAAAAGTGGGTGAGCAATCAAACTCACGATGCTTTTTCGAAGCCTCATTCTTTGTTTGTGATTCGCAAGCTACTCTTCATCTCCTATCGGGCAGTAGTCCATCTACAGGACGATCAATATGAACTGTTTGTTGTGATTATACTCCATTTGCGTGGATTGGTTGGAATACTCGCCTTGCTTCAATTTACTTGCCTCCCTTGCCTCCTTGTCTATTACCATTCTGCAGTACCTGATGACTAAATCAAGCTTCTTCTCACAATTCAAAATCCCGGCCGGAGATTTCTGTCCTATCAATATGGCTATGAATAGGATTGTTTTGCCCCATCAACGGCTTTAGTTCAGCCAATCTGTCCCAATTGGTCACATTTGTGTTCGGTTCAATATCAAATTTCCAGCCTCATCTCCTATTTCTTTTTTGATCTATCATCTCATTGGTAACGTTTTCGTACTCTGAACCACCACAATGATGTTGTCCAAGATCTGATTCAGTCGTATTGTTATTGCATCGAGGCCTCTCGAGTGTGGGAAGACTCAAAATGGACTCGATGGCCAGCGGCATGAAGTTACTTGTTCGGTATTGATTTCACCATGTCAGGTCCTACAGAGAAAAGCACAGAAGGAGGAGACTCCACTGACAGTGTGGATAAGTCATACAATTCAGGCAGCCTAGAAAAGAACGCTTATCGAGCGTCGGTGTTTGTCGAGCAGAACGATCTGCCTCCAATCTGGGGAAAAGAGTCACAACCTGGATACAAGGGCAGAAGGGTACTCGGAATGGACGCCAATGATGAGAAAGGTCCATTCGCCAATACAGGACCTCTTGGAGCCTACGAAACATCCTATGACGACGTAGAATCGAGGCCGTCTGGGGTATCTTTGCCACCGCACGTCTATGAGATCCCAGCACGGTATGGAGGGAAGGGAGTAGGATATAGTGATGATTACGTGGTTCCGTTGGCTTCAGCTCATGAAGATTGGAAGGATTATTCCCGGAGCGATAAAGTCTGCGGCATCGGACGGATGGCATTTTGGATTGGATTTGGTGTCATATGTGTGTTGATTGTATGTGCAGCAGTTGGCGGGGTCATTGCTGGGGTTTTGACATCGCAAAAGGCTGCAGAGAAGTAGGTGATCAGATATTTTACACAACAATAAATACTAACAACCTATCTAGAGCCGCAGCAGCTAGCTCTGCCAGCGCTGCCGTCGCAGTCAGCACTGGCTATTTGACGCTCACCTCATTATCATCCTATACAAGAACAAGCACCCGAGCTGATGGATCCGAGTTTCTGACAACCGAAGTCTCTGTCTACCTTTCAACATCAATTATGATGCCAGGCGTGGTGACAAATTCTCACAATTCTACTGTTCCTCTCACATCTGGCTCCATCAGCGCAAAATCAACTGTATCCGCCTCCATCACATCTTCCTCGATCTCGAGCATCAGCACGAGCATTTCCACTACCGCTTTAACCACCGCAACGAACTCGGAGATATCCACAACTGATTCTACAAAATCAGCTCCAAGTTCTATGCCTTCAGGAGGAATATTCCCTTCAGATTGTCCCGCTGGCAGCAATAGCTCTACCAGTGCGACGGGCTGCAAATAGAACATTGAATTGTTCATATATCCTACATGTAGCTATCATGCAAGGCCTCAATCGTATCTCTAGCAAGAACATCCAGGGAAGGCGTCATTTCTAGTACCAATTATCAAAGAACAAACAGCACGGAACCGGCCGGGTCTCTTTATGTATCGTATGTATATTTCATTCAGCGCAGAGTTCGGAGTACAGATATACATGTAATTTAAGTCTTCTTGAATTTTGGGAATATGATTCTGTAGTACGCAGATCAGATCGGAGCTCGTCTCAATACGTTATATCAATTAAGATACTTGCAAGATTCCTCTCTTTCCCTTAGTACGTTTTCATAACCTTGCGAGTCCGGCATGTCTATTTCCACCGCAAATCGGAACATAATTTATCAACCCACATATCAGCACAGACCGTATACATACCACGGATACTCATCTTCCCGATTTTGACTCTGCAGGCCCATCTTTCTCTCAAGGATAAACCTCAGCTATTCATAGAAAATGCTACCCATATTTCCCACTTTACTCAGCAACTAAACTAAATAATCCACTTTCCACCTGAAAAGGCAGTGCGACAAGGACAAGGAGAGAAAAGAGATGCCAGGTACAATACTAGTAGAGGGGAGAAAGGTCTCGATTCTGAGGTTCTGGATTTTATCCTTGATTTGATTTTCAGAGGGAGGGAGGGAAGCTGGGTGGAAGGTATGGCGAGGTGAGTTATTATAACTTAAAATTTGATACGATAGACTGAGGTGTATACGATCTCGAA
Organism: Filosporella fistucella; assembly: GCA_030077755.1. NCBI lineage: Eukaryota > Fungi > Ascomycota > Leotiomycetes > Helotiales > Filosporella > Filosporella fistucella. The sequence continues at coordinate 1,341,429 of JAQJZZ010000002.1, forward strand.
TCACCAAATCAGGCCAACGTAAAATATCCAATATTTCATTTCTCATAGCTTATAGAGAAATAAGTCGATAGCTTTAAGATGTATCTTCAATCACTATGCAGATACATCACTATGCCGAAGCATTGAAAACTAGCCAGCCAGCCCCTCTATCATAGTGATAGTGACATCCTTATCGATAAGCACATGCACCTCCAAAATGTAATGCGCGATGTCGTGCACTCACCCACCATTTTACAATGTAATCCTAGGCTTTTCTAGGATAGAAATAATTACCTTATGATGAGTCGATGACTCGGTCGATTAAATTCCTCTAGTCCGGAATTCTTTTCGATATTTCAATCTCTATCGATTTCATTACTCTGATTAGAAGAATTTACCTATGCAAAGTCGCAATCCCGTAACCTATCCTCTCTCCCAAACAAAACCCTCATCCTCACCTCCATGTCCCCTCGTTCAAGCCACCCAGCCTCATCACCTTCAGGTAACAGGACCGAACTGCCTATTCTCTCCCAGCCATCCTTATCAGCCCCAACCCTCCAAACCCCCATTTCCATGCACCGCTTCCAAACATGTGAAAACCGACGACCACAATCTGTGACTCTTAAGAATTGGCGCACTTCCGCCAAAGCGTGGGGTAAACTGCGGTAGAACGCCCTTGGTTCTGGTGATTGGTTGTTTATGATAGAAGGAGAGGATGAGGTGCTTTTGTGGATGGGAGGGTTGGGGGCTGATGGTGGTTTTTACACGGAAGTATAGATAGAATATTCTGTTGAGGAGTGCTGTATCTTCATATTTCACTATATATTGTACGTCCTTGTATATGATCACGGAATACCAAATGTAGTATCGCGATATAACACATCATAAGGTGATCAAAGAGTGTGAATCATTCCAGATGTGTCATCGGAATATAAATAAATAAACATCAATTTATTTATTCCCTAGTGTATACACCCTTGGAGGCGCAAACTACAAGTAATATTCCTTCTCTAGGAAGATCAGGCTCTTCTCCCCGTAAAGGTGGAAAGGTCGCGTTTCTTCTCCGAAATTCAATGGTTAGAATCAGTGGGCTTGGTGAGACAAAGTACGAGTGTGGCACAACATACAGAGTGGAGTGCAGCAGATGGGGAATATATTAGTGTGTTGAATGCGGTATGCTGCATTCATTGAGGGGTTATTTTCTGAATCAAGATTGAGGCTGTTGCACGACATATACATTCATCGCCTGTGGATATATCTGCATAAGGTGGAGAGAGCGAAACCTATTGTGTGCTGATATACAGCAGCAATATCTGAATCGTGAATAAACTAGCTATACTCGCCAGACGTGCATCGTAAACCAGGACCCAAAATTGTTGAGATGTGTCGTCAAGGAATAATCCAGCTGTCCCTTACTCGTTTAGTCAGGTCATGTCAGGTCAGATTTGGCAAAATAGGATTTAAAGAAAAAAAAATAAAAAAATGCTATCCCGCTTTAATTCTTTGCCCCTCCATGCTCCGCTCACCGTCTTTAAGCTTCCAAGCAAAAGCACTACATTCGAGCTAGAACATATCAGTCCAGAAGTACACACACTTCACGTCTATTCTTCAAGGCAGCAAGCCGACACGAAGACTATTGTTCAGCGCTACTGCTGCTATCAGCCTACCTTGTCTTACCGTGTTCCGTCTTTGGACTGTAGACAGTTAACCCTATCTCGACCTTGACGTCGAGGCTAGTCAGCTTGTCCCATTGCAGCTCTGGATGTTGAATGCAGACACTTGAGTCGTTACTCGTTACGCATTCTTTAGGTTGTCTGCACAATATTGTTAGCTAGTCTGCACATTTATTGTTAGCTGGTCCGATTTGCTGGCGGGTTCTCCCCGTCTGCCCATCAGCTTTCAGTATCCGTCTTCCGTTGTGCTGTAGCCCTCCAGCTTGCTTCCCTTTCACCCTTCACCCCTCCATCCAAACGAGTCTCGCCTCTCGCCCACTCCAGTACTGTCGAGACTGGCTCTTCCACTTCCACTTCCACTTCTTTCTTGTCTCACCTTACTACTTACCTTACTACTACGGAGGTATACTCACTCACGCTACTCACCTTATTCACCTCCCTTTCTCACACCTCTGCCGACTTGGCCTCTTTAAGCAATATTATTACCTCCCTTATTTGCTCTTTCTATCATTCTTCCCTGCTTCCGGTGCAACCAAGCCAATTAAGTGCCCACTATCAACCCTCGATGGGTGTAGTTCGAGAGCAGCCCACAATAGCCACAACAAGTAAAAATTCCAACCTAAGTTGCCAGCCAGCCAGCCAGCCAGCCCATCCCATCCTCTCAAACAACCCCACCAGCCACGGCCACTCTTCTCGAACGCCTACGGTCTGATCGGTCTGATCGGTCAATCCCAGAACACTTTTTTTTTATCTTTGCTTTGCCTTTGCATATCTCACTACCGACCGAAACCTCACCTCACCTTACCATTCCCTACCACCTACCTTACCCTACCTCACCTTACCTAACCTCACTCACTTACTCACCCTTCTCCTCCTCCTTCTCTTCTCTCCACGATGTCCGCTCCACAGCCTACCGTCACCTCGACCTCGATTCTATCATCCTCCGCAGACACTAAGCTCAACGAGAATGCCACGAGACTTGAGTCCCAGTCCACCACCTCTTCCACCAGTGCCTCCGAACTCGCCCGTACAAAGCAGAGTCTGCAAGCCGCCCTTCGACAATTCCCTGACTTCCCGATTCCTGGCATAGATTTCGTCGATATCCTCCCTCTGTTCGCAAACCACGCTCTGCATACTTCCCTTATCCGCGCACTGGAACTTCAAGTCAAGTTCTTCAATGATGGCGTCACTCCCGATGTCGTGATCGGTCTTGATGCGAGAGGTTTTCTCTTTGGCCCCAGCCTTGCATTGACACTTGGTGCGAGCTTTGCGCCCGTTCGTAAGCGTGGGAAGTTACCTGGTCCGACTGAGGAGGCATCGTTCGATAAGGAGTATGGGCAAGACTTCTTCCAGATTCAAGGCGATGCTATAAAGAAGGGTCAGACTGTGCTGGTGGTTGATGATATTATTGCTACTGGTATGTCAAGTGCTATCTCGAAGTCAGCCACTTACTAATGGTCCAATAGGAGGGTCTGCAGCTGCTGCCGGTCAACTTGTCAAACAACTTGGAGGTAATTTGGTTGGATACCTCTTCATACTCGAACTCGACTTTTTGAAAGGTCGTGATAAGTTGGATGCACCAGTCTTCACTTTGTTATCGGACGACATGAAGACAGATAAATAAGCCTGAATATCTCTACTCTTATTTTTGCATATTCGACAGCATATCTGGTTACATACTTCCTGGATAATTATCTGGTGGTTCTCTTTGGCGTTGGGGTTAGGGCATTTGAGGATAGATAGCGTTGCATTATTGGTGGTTGCATTTGATTGGCGATATGATGCTTCTTAGAAGTCACATCTGGCCTGCTTTACAGGGAGGAGGCTTCTGAAGGCACCTTTACTCAGGGCAGCTTTTGAGGCATGCAGCAAGTACAAAAGTTTCAGCATTTCTGATCAGGCTTGGAGACTGATAGCACAGCTAGACTTTTCGTCTGGTTTTATGGAGCGTAATGGGTGGTATGGCTCCTTTTCAAATGATACACTCAACTTTACTCCCCTTTTTGGTATCCAGTCTCTTCAAATTAACGTGAATGACAAAGCTGTCGAAAATTGCAATGATTTCAAATTTTCACGTTTCTGGTTCTGTCTCTGGTGGGATGGAGGGGCATGTGGTCCAAGCTCTCGCATTCTTCGAGAATGACTAGGATAATGCGATTCAACGGCAAGGGCGATTTAGATAATGCAAGGCATAGGCATCTTTCGACTATATTGATTTAATTCTCTCATCCTCAATATGGAAATAACACAAAACTTCTCATCACTGTCAAAATTCCCTCTTTCTCCATCTTTCCTTCTTGCAAATGTCTTCCCTCTTCTCCAAAGGTAGTGTCATCAAACCACCAGATATCAGCAAAGATCTCAAGCTTTCTACTCCTCCCGATGATAGTATCTCCTCTCTCTCATGGTCTTCACAAGAGGACCTACTGGCAGTCTCATCCTGGGATCACCTCGTCCGCATTTATGATGTGAGGGGGAAAGGAAGCACGGGGAAGGGAGTTGCATCCATTAATTTCCAAGCACCAGTCCTTTCTTGCGACTGGTCAATAGTAAGAATATGCTCTCTCAAAATTCTGAGCTTGAGATCTGACTGAGCTTCCAGGATGGCCAAAAAGTAGTTGGTGCAGGCGCAGATAGATCTGCGATGCTTCTGGATATAGGGGGTGGAGTCGGAGCGCCAGCTATACAGGTTGCAGCACATGATTCTCCTATCAAATGCGTCAAGTTCTTCACTGATCCAAATACGAACCAACAAATGATCGTTACCGGCTCCTGGGATAAGACCGTCAAGTTCTGGGATCTGAGAACAGATACACCTACAAGTACGTTGACGTTCGACGAACGGGTGTATGATATGGATGTCAAAAACAATCTACTTGTCATTGCGACTGCGGATCGCAAATTTCATATTGTGAACTTGGGAAACCGCAATAATGTATGGAAGACTCGTGCGAGTCCGGTGGCGAATCAGATCAGGTCCATCAGTTGCTACCTGGATTCAACTGGATTCATAGCTGGCACCATTGAAGGACGGTGTTCATTCCAATATGTCCATGATGAAGACCAGCAGAAGTACAATCTTACGTGATTCAGAACCCCGGAGTATTTCAGCTAACATACTCTCAGAAAAGGTTACAATTTCAGATGCCACCGAGATCCTGCATCAAACAAGACCACCAACATATTTTCCATAAATTGTGTGTCGACACATCCTATTTTTGGCACATTCTCGACGGCGGGCTCAGATGGCAGTTTCCAGTTCTGGGACAAGGATAAGAAATCTAGATTGAGAGAGTATCCGAAACTTGATGGGCCGATATCTGCTACTGCTTTTAACTCCAATGGGGTGCTTTTCGCATACGCTGTGAGTTATGATTGGAGTAAAGGGTATGTTATTCGTTTCTTGCGATTGAGGGTAGAGGAAACTTAAGTTTCAAAAAATTCTTACCTGCTTTAAGTTTAATCTGGAAAATACTGATTTACATACAGATTCATGGGAAACACCCCGCAGCATCCTAATTGGATCGGATTGCACACTGTGGAGGACGAGGACTGTAAGCCAAGACCACCACCAACCTTAGGTAGGAGGTAAAAGTTGAATTTTGAATTTTGGAAAATGGGATTATGGAGCACGATTCAAAATGCAATATCATAATCATGAGAACCGGAGAGATAATGACGTGTTGTGTGATGCTCAGAAAGTGGTACAACTTTTCGGATGGTGGGACTGCTTTGGTGCAGTTCTAAATGCTAGACAGGACAGCGAGGTCTGCCTGTGGTGGAACATTTTATGCAGGATATTCATTTCCAAATCATATTGAGATTCTGGCTTAAACACAACATTCACCCACAAAAATGTAATTATCATCATGATTCCATTTCACACCTTCGCAAGAGCTCCCCTCCAGCTCAAGCTAGTTCCCCACACCCCTGTCTAAGAATGACATAGCTCCAACCCCAGACCCTAACCATATCATCAACGACAACACCACATCTTTATCATCACCACGCACGCAGCTATGGCCACAGAGCCACCGCGTCCTCTCCTTCTCCCCCAGAACCGCAAGCTCCGCCATCTCCAAGGAATTTACATACGAAACTTAACTCTCTCTCGCCCGCGCGGGCAGACAATCGACGATGGAGCCCTAAACAAAACACCGCAGAAACTTGAAGCTCTCAAGGAGCCACAATTGCATCATGCGCAATCATCAGATAATCTGCGGCCGCCTAAGCTAAGGCGGAGAAGCACTGTAAATTGGGGAGGAGCCACGCCGGATTTCAGACAGAGGAAACTGGAAGATGTTATCGACAGTCGCATGGCAGATGCGTTTTTCACGCTACATTGCAAGGGGGGGAAGGAGCCGGTCTATATCAGTGAGGTGGTTACGAAAGCTATGAACCCTACGTTTCGGTTCTTCGATTTAGCGTCTATGGGAGCTGCGATTACGAGGCAAGATACGCTGATTGTGAAAGTCTGGGTCAAGAAGACTGAGTTCACGGTGTTGATTGAAGAGGAGGTGAATCTGCAATCGTTGCAATATATTGGGAGCCTGGAAAATCACCCATTTCCACCCAATTGTATACTCTTCCACCTGGTCGATGGTATATATACCATTGATCTCGCAGCCAAACCACCAAAGCCGAAAGATGGACCTATGCTACCTACCTCTTCATATAGCGCTCTGATGCGCCTTTCCAACCTGGATGAATCGATACAAGATGCTCTTGCTACGAGAGAGGAGCTAGCTGCTCAGATAAATGCAATATTACAGAAAGAACCGGTGGACGAATCCCCTCAAGCACAAGAAGAAACAGCCCTTGCAACTCGCTATGTAGCTTCTGAGAAAAAATATCTCAAAGCTTCTCTCCGCCGGCGCGCAGAACTCAAAGCTTCTATTTCGGCGCGCAGCGCCGCCATAAAATCGGGGAAGGAAATGCAGAACAAGATCTTGGAAGACATAACCAACGCACAAGAAAAGCTATCTTCTTGCCGCGCTCTCCATACTAAGGCAATCTCTTCAATCCATGGCCAAAGACGTAGAATCTGCGAAGAGCTACTTAACATCTACCCAATAGAACCTACCTCCCACCCTCTATTATTCACCATTTGTGGTCTCCCCCTCCCAAACTCAACCTTCGAAGATGCAGACGAAGAAACTGTCTCCGCAGCCCTAGGCTACGTCGCCCGTCTTGTCGACATGCTCCAATACTACCTCTCTATTCCACTCCCTTACCCACTCTCTCCCTACGCCTCACGCTCTATAATCGCGGACCAGATCTCCATCTTACAAGACAATCAACGAGTATTCCCTTTATACATGAAAGGTACAATACGCTTTCGATTCGATTACGGTGTCTTTCTACTGAATAAGGACATTGAACGACTAGCGGAAAGCCAAGGATTGAAAGTAATGGATATCAGACAGACATTACCGAATTTGAAATATCTACTCTATGTTTGTAGTGCTGGGACCGCGGAACTACCTGCTAGGAAAGCGGGGGGTATTAGAGGGTTACTTACAGCTAGAGGAATGGAGATTGGGATCGGAAGTAGGAGGGGGAGTGCAGATAGTGGCATGGCGGTTGGTGTTGGAGAGGGAGTTAGGAAGGCGTTGGAAAATGGGAGTATGGAGGTTAAAGGGAAGGGGATGGGGGTCATTGGGGTGCCGTTTGGAGGGAATCAGGTTAGGAGTCTTAGAACGAGTGGGTTGAGGGAGAATGTTAGGTGAGGAGGGGTTGGAAGTAGTTATTGAGTGAAGAGGAATAGAACATCGATGATTTTGAATATCGTACCTACTATTACCTCCTCATGCGAATCTATCTGTGAAAGAAGACATAAGTCTGAATAGCAGTATTTACTTACCTAATATCCATAAGGTATCGACAATACCCCTCATCTTCTTACTTGAACTCATATTATCTAAACCTTTATTCCACTATCCATCCATCTATGTATGCATACTACACCTCAATTCCATTAACTCATTCAAATCAAACTAATCACCCTCCCCTTTCCTTTCCCTCCCTTTCCCTTCCCTCTTCTTACACACTTTTCCCATATAAAGTATCCTCATACCCCACTAGCAATATCCCCTAAATAAATAAATAAAAAACGATACAAAATACCTGTGCGTGTGCGTTTGTGCGTTCGCGTTCGCGACACTCTGGACCCCGCTCGGCACACATTATTTGGAATTCTAGGTGCGAAGTGCAACAAATTTCCATTTGGAAGATAGACGAGTCAACGCACTAAATTGAAATGGGATAGATTGTTTACCACCGGAGATGCCGGGACTGGGAAGAGGGTAGAGAGTGATGATTAGGGATTGATTGAAGAGATGGATAGGTGCTCATTGGTTTGTTTAGGTAGGAGAGGGAGCGAATGGTAGAAGGCAGTGTCACGTGTAGAGAGAACGTGAGGAGGTAAGGGAACGGGTCTAAGGTTTCTACGTGGTAGGGAGATGGATATTATAAGTTTCATATAAGTTTCATATATCGTTTTGAAGAATGGAGGATTGGGCGAAGTATGTAAAATATTCCTTTTGAAATAGAAGGGAATCTGATAATATCACCATCCCCTTCCTCTCCTCTCACTCTAGCATTATGTATATTACTACTAGAAATATATCAAGTGACACCATTCCTAGTCCTAAATATCCCTAATTGGTATATAGTAGCGATTAAGTTATCTTAGTATAAGAAGGGCGTTGATATAGGGCTAGGAGAAAAAATTAGGATATACTTTTGTTGTAGGAATGGGATATTGGGCGGTGCTAGGGAGAGGGGGAAGTCTGATGTTGCTGTTAATATTATTGTGAGGGTTAGGTGGTTAAGGTTACTGAAGGTTGGGATAGAAGGGCGGAGAGGGTTAAGGTGAGACTAGCATGTATATCCTCTTGAAATCCTCGTGATCTTCTTGTGCTCGCTGGCACGTGGCTTGTGGTTCTTCTGAGGCACTGATATGTTTGTTTGGTGGATTTTGGTGATGAGCGCTTTTAATTTAGTGATAAGTAGCTGCAGTTTCTCATCTACAGTCACTTCTCTCCTGCTGGGGTTGTATATATAACTCACGCGCTTGCAACAACAAGTGGCTCGCAAAAGCTACTAGTTTGGCGATTGTTCTGACGAGACTGCAGCAACAGCTTCTTATAACTTTTGTGATGAGATGATATGCTTGTGCAATGAAGAAGAGTTTGGAAATACTTGAATTAAGTTTAGATCCTGCGTGCTTGTACTCTCCAGCCTAGGGCTGATTCAATGAAGTTTCATACTTTAGCCTCATTTTGTAGCAGGACGCTTGCGAGGGATTTGGTCAATCTTGTAATTGCAAAGCCAACTTGAGAAATGAAATGGCTATGCAGTTATGATGGTTCATGGTTTAACTTTAATCATAGAATCTTGCCTTGTAAATAGGTGGGAGGGTGAAAGTTGATGTAATTGAGGCAGCTGGTGGTGCAAATGAGTAGATAACTAACTACTCCGCTCCAAATCTCCTGCCATTTCGGTTAGGAAATGTAAGTACGAAATGTTAAGGAATGCTTTTGTTCTTATCAATTGCATATCAAGTGATAGTTGAGCTAAAATTGCGAAGGTTGTGTACTTATGTTCAGTGTATACAATGATATCGAAATTGCTCTTGTCATACAGCAATCGCTCCAGTGCATGTCATATATCTACCCCTTTCAAGGAGTAGGGGATACGACAGATCACGCGGGTCCCGACATAACAACCTTATCAATCGTACAAGTCGTCGTGCCTCCACTGACTGTAGCCTTCGCATTGGTGATGGTATACTTCGTAGCAGAATTATAATTCTCAGGTGCCCTTCATCTCGTAAGCCATCACCCTTTTTCTCACTTTCTATGAAAAGTCAAAAGCCAAAATTAAAAACTTACTTCGTACACCACGCCGTCTGGGTAGTATTCATAACCATCACCACGTTATTCCACACCAATTGGCCGAAATCCCAAGTTACACCCGTGAGCTCAATCGCGAGAATAGCTTGATTCATGTTCTTGCTCGCGAGAGGGAAGGAGTCAGACACAGATTGGGTGCCGGATTTGAGGGTGGAACTCCAGTTTGTGGAGGAAGAGCGAGTCATTGTTATATCGACTGTTGCTGCTGCTGCGACCTGGATTCTGTTAGAGAATTTTCACAGGGTGGATGAGGAGACAAACATTGAAACCTGAGCCCCACGGTAAATTGGGATTGCTAGATGTGTTAGTATAGATTTTAAGCGATTGACGAGGGAAAATAACATACCTGCAACACCATCCTGAACCAATCCACCAGGTACCAGAACGTCCATCGAGCACTTCTTGATAAACACCAGTATTACCTGTGTCCTGGAGGCCGGGCCAGAGATAATACGTTCCTGCTTTTGGAAGTTTAGGAACGACCATTTGCATCGAGAACTGGGTTTGTCAGACATTTCTACAACAGAACGAGGATTTGAATAACCTTCTGAAATTGTGCCGACGAGCTGGGTGTATTCCATCGAAGAAAGTACCTATATTATTAGCCTGGTAGTATGCAATTGAGGGGTAAATTACCATGTAGCAGCAGTAACTTGTTGGATATTCAAGCCCACCAAGGCAATCGCAAGAGATATGAACTTCATATTTACAGTGAAAAGCAGACAAATGGACGCATAAGAAAAACAAAATAGAAAGCGAAACAAAGCTTACTTTATCCGATCTGTATCGCTTGGAGCAATGTTCATCCCAAGCCTATGCTTCGGATGAATATCCAGAAGCAGCAACTCCAAGATCACTCGACCATTTATCAAAAACAAAATGGAAGCATGGATAATTTATATAGACAGTTGAGTGGAGCGCTTGTTTTCCGTGTGGGGAAACTATTCGGTATTTAGCCACGGGAGCACTGCCGGACAAGGGGTCTCCTGCCTCTTCAAGATATTTTGAAGTGGAGATGGGATATATGTGGTTTATTTGTTGATAGCTCTCCTATCTTTGGACGATTCTCTATGTTTCGTCTAAACTAGACGATGTCTTTTGGTATGGAAATGTTGGAGTAAAATGTGAGCTGATCTCCTGATGACGGGGAGCTTGAAACTCTATCCAACTGCATAATGAGTGTCGTGATTTCATCCACGTGCAGTGAGTCGGAAACGCGGGAGTCATTGGTCTTCTCAGGATCAGGAAGAAACATTTTGTTTGCACAGGTAAAGCGACTGCCTTGACAGACACCCGTCCGGATTCTCCTCCGAGTTCCTGGCCATTGGCTACCGCGGGATCCACGGGCAATTGACGATCACCAAGGCTCATGATACTGCTTAGTATCTGATCAGTAAGAAGAGGAAAGAAAGGGATTAATGAAGTTCACATGTATGCCAACCCGAAGATCGCAATAAGTGACCTCACTTGATAGCCAAGCCATCAGATAACAGGTAGATATTGAGGGTTTGAGGTCTTCCATAATCATCAGCCATGCGGTCCTTATAGGCTTTAGGTGACCTGCAGACCACTTCTGAAGGACGGCAGAGGCTACAAAGTTGCCTATGTAGCCAAGATGCCCAGGATGACTCTGCGTATAAGCAAATGAGGCTTGCAATGACCGTGAATATCACAGTGGCAAAAAGTCTGTGTTACCTTGGATTACAAACCCACACACCCTCTCCTTGGGTCCAGACCACGATTCTGTCAGCCTTGTGTCCATATTCTTGTGGTTTCACTTGGCTCGCGGTTGTTTTCAGGGCACTCTGTGGTACGAGTGGGCTTCGGAAACTTGAACACTCCGTGTCCGTGTGGGAGACAAACCGGCCATTTAAACTTCGACAGATTGGAGAAGAGAGTTTCGTGGAATAAATCCAGTAGTATGATGCATTGGTGCATTGTAATCTATTTATGAAGTCCAGTTGTCATTTCAGCAGCGCAGATTAAGAAAAGGAGTGCTCGCTCGCCATCATGGATAAGTTGAAGAAGCAAGTGATAGGTTGGATTTTACGATAGTTAACAACGGTTTTTGACGTAAAAATTGGCAAAGCGGGAAGATCAAGCAACGTCTAACCTGCTTTGAGAAAATAAAATGCCTGGAGACCATAAAATCTTGCTTTCGTAAGCGCGATTTATGTACACAAGGATAGATGACCCGCTCACAAGGCTTCGAACTGCGGAGTATAGTGGGCGGAATATGCCATAGTAGCATGTATGAAGAAACACTGTGCTTATGACAATTTTCTATATACACCCTGGCTCCATTTCTCCTGTTTATAGTATAGAGATACACTTCTTAATCATCATCTTACGTACCTTCCAACTCGATGAATATTCAGTGCTCTGTTGAGAGTAACACATAGCAATGTTCTCCCCAAATCAAGCCGCAGCGCTGCCCACGTCAACAAATTCCCCCCCCTCCGCACAGCCAGCAGAAACAGCCTCCAACCATTCTGCGAGCCACTCTCCAATCCAAGCCTCACTTGAGAGAAAGGCTTCCCATAGCTCTCCGCATGGCTTAAGTGCCAGATCTTGTGTCACCTGCAGACGAAGAAAGGTCAAATGCGACAAACAAAATCCATGTTCCAATTGCACAAAAGCCGGATCACAATGTGTGTTTCCGGCTCCAGGACGAGCGCCGCGGCGGCCCAGACAAGGTGGAAAGGTAGTCAGTGAGAGGGAAGCGGAGCTGTTGAAGAGATTGCGACGACTTGAAGGTGTTGTGGAAGAGCTTAGTGGGCAGGTTGAGGTCGAAGCTGTCAAGCATTCTCCGGGCAGCGAGAACTCCAATTCCCCAGCGCACAAAGATGGCGATTCTAGCACGAGCGATCCTCCCAGTTTTAAAAGCAGTACAGTACGAGTAGTAGGAATGGATGAAGGGAGTGGGAGCAGGAAAGCTTGGTTAGCAAAGACTCTCAAGATTAGTGGAGGCCCGCCGAAGACAGCGTTCAGTTTAGATGAAGCTAATAGAGGTATTGGACGGCTGGTCTTGGATGAGGGAAAGAGCAGATATGTTGCATCTCCTTTCTGGGCTTCAATCACAGATGAGGTGGAAGAAATCAAGGATCTACTCGAGGACCAAGAATTTGACTCGGATTCCGATGCTCCCGTTGTACCAACAGATGCTATCACATTGCCGAATCACCAAAGTTTTATAAGTAAGTACATATGGACATCATACTGGGACAGATCCTTTGAGGTTCCCGCTCTCCTGAATTGCTCCTATCATTGCTAGTCTTTGAAATATAATATGCTAATTCGTTTTAGTGGGTTACAACAGCAGTGATGTCGACCTCAAGAAATTACACCCGTTACCTTCTCAAATTCCATTCTACTGGCAGACGTATCTAGAGAATGTCGATCCTTTGGTCAAAATTACACATACACCTACGATGAACAAAGTCATCAAAGAGGTTCAGAATAATCTCAACAGCCTTAGCAAAAGTACTGAGGCTCTAATGTTTTCTATTTACTTTGCAACAATTACTTCTATGAATGCTTCAGAGGTAAGAAATTGTCATGGGTGTGATATGTAAAAGCTAACGACATTAGGTACGAACTAATTTTGGAGTCGAAAAAGAACCACTACTCAGACAATACCGCTTTGGTGTTGAACAAGCCCTCGCAAGGGCCAGCTTTTTGAATACCAACGAAATCGTTACGGTTCAAGCTTTTGTTCTATTTTTGGTTTGTGTCCGTAGGCATGATGATACCCGATTTGTATGGTCACTCACCGGCTTGGCCCTGAGAATTGCTCAATCACTCGGCCTACATCGTGATGGGACACATTTTGGGCTTTCTCCATTTGACACGGAGATGAGGAGGCGGCTTTGGTGGGTAAGTACAAACAAGTTTCCTACATTGTGCTGTAGTCCAGAAAATCACAAACCATTGTTGATCGTGCTACAAAGGCACTGAACTCTTACTGACAAATCCACAGCAAGTTTGTATCCTTGATACGCGTGCTTCAGAGGATCACGGCTCAGATCCATCCATTACAGACTTTTCTTTCGACACAGAATACCCACTATCAATCAACGACGAAGATCTGGATCCTAACAGTACCGAAACTCCTGTCCCACAGCCAGGAGTATCTGAAATGACATTTTGCCTGATTCGTTATGAAATTTGTAATCTCACTCGCAAGCTCACCTATATTGCTCCGGGACCAACCCCATGCAAGCTGGCCGGCAATCTGCCTACCTTGGAAGATAAAGAGAGAATGGTTCGAGAGTGTGCAGATAGACTCGAAAGAGTGTATCTGCAATACTGCGAGGATGCTGGCCCTTTGTACTGGGTGGCTGCTACTGTCGCCAGGCTTATCATTGCCAAGATGTCACTTGTCATCTACCACCCTTTGACTCAGCCAGGCAAGCCGAATTCTCTGTCTCAAGACATCAAAGATCGACTTTTCATGGCTTCTATCGAAATCATCGAATACTCCCGAGTTCTGGAATCTGAAGCTTCGACCAAACAATGGGGCTGGCTCTTCCACACTTATATTCAATGGCACGCTATAGCTTATATACTCGGCGAACTCTGTATTCGTCCCAACTCCGCCATCGTCGACCGCGCCTGGCGAGCCATCGATCTCATTTTCAGTAATTGGGAAGGCGCTGTCTCCCACACCAAAGGAGGTATGCTCTGGCAACCCATGCGCAAACTAATGGCCAAAGCCCGTCGCAAGAGAGAAGAAAACATGCAAACAGCAAATATGGATACTATCAACAACGGCATCGGAATTCCTAGCAAATACGTCCGTCCTCCACCAGAAGCCTACAGCACACCCCTTCGCTGTCCCCATACCATAGCTCAAGATCGGCTACGCGATCCCAATGGTCTTCAGACGTCCTCTGCGCCAGACACAGGCCATCTTAATATCTCCACCAATATGCCTCCCAACGGTATATTCCCTGATAACTCGATGATGCCTCCTCAAGTTGTCGGAATGGGCATGTTAGCTCCAGAGCAAATCCAATTACAGATGCAACAAGCGAATGCGAATTCAGGTCAACAGACACCTTGGCTAATGGACGATTCAGCGCTCGTGGATCTGGATATGAATGATTTGAATGGGGACGTTAATTGGGAGGGCTGGGACGATCTGGTCAGGGATTTTCAGATGGAGGTTGATAATCAGCAGGGCGATATGAATAGGGGTCCGGCGTTGGGAGGGATGGGGCAGTGGTGGTAATTGGATTTGGAAGGGTCTGAGGGGCAAGGGAAATGTGGGTGAGAGATAAATATTATGACAGGGTGATAGGATTTGGCGTTCTTGATACCTTGGGATTATGGGATTTAAGTTGGGATTGGGAATCGTTAGCTAGATGATCTTACGTTGCGGACATGATGTAGTATTGTACTTTAGGAATATATCCCGCTCTGAATGCCGAAATGAATCAATGTTAAAAGAGACTTACTTGCTTGCATCGCCTTATCTCTATGTGTTCCAGTACCGCCAGATAATTTTATTCAGAGTCATATCACCCATTTCAAACATCAATGTATCTGACCTTCAATCATAATGGTATCTTTTCACACTCGTATAACGGATCCTATCCTATCCTATCCTATCGTCATCACCCAAAAACGCCAATTCAATGCTTCTCCGCATGAACACAACCCCTAAACAACGACCAAATTCCCAATCACCAACCCCTGACTCTCAACATGATATCTTCTTCTCAACCCTAGACTCCTCGCACTTCTCAATAAGCTCTCTGTTCTCTTTCCCCCGCCAACCATGACCATACAGATAGGATTGTGTCTCACCAATCCGCTAGGTGTGACCTGTGCTTTCTCCAATAGAGGTCTAATTAACCCCGCTCCGTTACTCCGCAGAATGCCATCTTCATCTTCCTCTTCCTCGTCGTCGGATATGATGATGACGAGTTTCAGGCTGGTGGGAGAAGGGATAAAAGAAGGTATGTTGGAGAGTTTCTTGGAGAATGTGCAACCGCCGCGATGCATGATGATGATATCGTGTTTCTTTGGTGCGTCGTCTGGGAGTTTGGAGGTGCATGCTTCACCGGCGAAATAGATACTTGACCATATCAGTTCGTCTACTATGGGGCCGCTGGCTGGATCAGGGGCTTCTACTACGTCTATTATTGGTGCTGCGCCGAGACCTGTAGGTGCAACTGCGGGAATGGCAGTCATGTGGTATGTTTGAGGTAGTTCTGGTTCGGGAGAGAGTGTCTCTATGGGGTCGCGAAGAACGGATGTGACGTGTTGGAGAAGGGAAGAAAGTATGGTTCTGTAGTCCGCTGCGAGACCAGCGGAGGAGATGGTCTTCTCATAAGCGATATGAGAGCTATCATCAGACATTTCGTCGTAAGAGTCTAAGGCGTAAAAATCTTCTACGCTCATACTGGAGTTAAGGTTTGTAGGGTTTTCAAGCTGGATCACAATATCCAGCATGGTTGAGTCGCGGATAGGCGCAAAGGAAGGATCCGTGATATCACCGATGACATCCCGAGGGATAAACACTTGCTCGTCTCTACCCAGTGGCATATTGGCTATGCTCCATATCCGCCACGACTCCGCAAGAGGGCCATCAATGGCACGAAAAGGAGAAGGCGATTCATAAACCATACCAAGTTTGAGACTAGAAAGACTCTTGACGAGTATGCCTTCATTGAGTCGAACCAAACCCTGGGGTCCAAAAACTGCAAAATTATGCCCAGCTGCAGGATTTGGCGTGGGATTACTGCTCGGAAATTCGATCGTAAAGGTTTGCTTCAATGGTAATCGATCACAAGTGCCATTTACTGGCATCAAAGACTGAGGCAATGTCCATGGGTAGAATGTGTGATTCGCCACCGCCATATGTTGAGGTTCTCCTGAACCAGTTCCAGTCTTGGGCTTCTTGGACAAACGATCTATGGTCTTTGAGCGGAGTTTCGGAGTGTCCTGCGTCCGCCCATCTGGAATTGTTGCATGATAATTAGGGATGAGGTGAAGTCCAATCAAGCTTGCAGCGTGGAAGACATCCTTTCTAGCTGCTGTTGCTGACATTGTAAACGGAACGTTTGCCGGAGGTACTGGACATGTATCTCTAAGCTCTACTCCATCATGGGGCCTAAGAGCCTTGGTCTTCGATACCTTCCGCCTTATAATAGGCGGCTTCTTCACTTTCGGGATGAGTAAAGGATGGCCTTCAGTTGTAAAGACATATGCCGCGTCTAGCGAATTTAGAGGATGTTCAGGATCAAACAGAAGATACAGATATTTCGCTGTCTCTCCTAAGAAGAAACTCTCCATGCGATCACTTTTCTCGCCAGTCCGTACGTCTTGAAGGCCAGACCAGCCACACGCGGTCCAACATCTTCGTTTGATATCTTCCAGTACCATCTCACCAACATGAAGATACCATGGATCTCGGGTGGCTCGATAGAGATGATAGTTGGACTCAATAAATTCTGGACGTCCTGGCCACCATCCAAGACCACCTTCAACGCCGCCATCTCTGACAGACCATCTTTCCGGGAGAGCTGAATATCGTGTCCATAAAGCAGTGTATAGAAGATTGGTCTCAATAGCCTCTTCAACTTCTCCAGCTAGTGTCAAAAGTCCAGGGTAATAAGCGCCCAGGCTATCAATCCAATAAGCTTGTGGGGAACCAGTAGCCAAGTGGACATTGACATAATGCGGATGGTGAATACCACTGTAAAGATGTCGTTTGATCGCCGCATGCGCCTCGTGCCATGCTGCAAGAAAGGCTTCTGGCGAGTTTTCCTCTGGGCTCAAGGGATTGTAAATAGTATTTGGATCCAGCCAGGACTTGTGTGGTTCTTTCAGTGGGATGGTGATGTTTGGCTGCTCGTGCCCAGAAAGTAAAATATGCGTTTTCAAAGCATACTCAAAAAAGCTGTCAGCTCCAGCACCAATTCCCGCATATGGTCCTATCCATTGACCATTTTCTGCATCCACCCCAGCCCCAATTAATCCGATAGAGCTTCTTCTGTTCCAAACAGCCCAGAAAGCTCGTTTCGCAAGTTGCTCGAATCTCGGATCATCAGTAAGTCGGCTTAAAACGGTGAATTCAAGGACCAGGCTTCCAGCACCTGCACTACAGGTTTCTGTTATTTCCGGAGCTCCTTCTACGACGTTTTCTTTATTGACATCAACTCGTTTGTTCAAAGGCGAGTTGAGGTAGAATGGAATTCCGTGCCGGAGGTTGACACGAGGATATGGCATACCCGTAGCAGTGTAAAATGCAGGAAGAAGTCGTTGAGCAAGGTCCAGAGCAAGACGTAGAAGTTGTCCGTCATACTTAAATCCATTTCTCCAGGGAATTGGCTGAATCTCTCCCTTCTCCAGTTTGCGCTTCGAAACTTTATTCCCAGGCTCATATCCGCTAATTGGTAACTCTCCAGCTGCAAATAGATGGGCACTCAGAAGCCCCCCGACACCTCGTATGACTGTCTCGAAAACCTGGACCTTGCTATCCACATCAAAGCCCCGCGCTCTTGAACCTTGGCCAGAAGGTCCGCTTCTACCATCTCCGTAGTGTGATACCAATGCAACTACTCCATCTTGGAAGTCCCGCAGAGCTTTGGCTCCAGTTCCAACTCCATCCGGAGGTGCGGATGCGATAATCGCAAGTGTGGATAAGCTGTCGATCAGAGTAAGAGAATAGTTTCCCAGGACATCATTGAGTTCGACGTGTCGCGGATTTTGAGAGTCTCGAGTTAAAGGAACACAAGAGACTGGCCGCAGCTAAAAAGTGTCAATTTCCAGAAACCGTGGCGCATTGGGAGTTCTGACCTCGTCTTCAGGAAATGCGACATCCATATAGTTATCAAAACCATGATAAAACATATCCACCGTTTGACTCCTTAATTCTGCAATTCGAGCCGGAGTCATAGCGCTGGCAAGGGCCAGCCATATCGAGAGGAAGGTGAAGTATATCCATCTTGACCGAAAGTTGGTCGAGTGAGTACTGCAGGACATGCCCAGCAGACTTCGCCATCGCAATGGCATCACCAATGAATGTATATGGGAGAAGGCATGTGAGCTTGGAAAAGCTGAAGCTATGCCTCCTAATAAATTTGTACCTCCAGGTTCAAAATAAATATTGGGGTTAAAGTTGTTTGAACTTGGTTCTGGAGGTTGGTAATTGGTAATCGAGAACTGGCCGTAACAAGCAGCTAGATCGACCACATTTCCACTGCTTCGGGGAGCGGGCCGAGTGGGACGCGATATGTCGGATAAATATCGGGCCGTCCTAGGCGCGACATATCTCCATATTGGAGAGTCGATTCTTATTCCGATCAACAACCTCACGATGAATGCACAAAGCAGCATTGGAACACTTTTCTTGGGGCAGCATTTCAAACTCATAGCAAAGTTGCTTCGGACTTCAAAAGCCCCAGCTGAACAAGTTGATACTCAAATCAAGCCGTTGTCCTTAAATTATTGACGCTCTGGTGCTCACTTTTCTTGGTTCCGGGACAGTGGACAATTTGGGCACAAGTTCTAGAGACCCAAGTGTTCTAAAAGCCCTTGCATTTTGAATCTACAAAACGTCATCGACACTCTCAAATTCCCTTCCCTTCCCGTTGCTTGCCAGGCGTTTCTGTGTCCAATGAGTGTACGTCTACTCGACTTCTTCTGCCTCGCCCATTCTTCTCCAAGTGCTTGATCGTCCACTGTATGGCCAAGCATCGATGGATCCTTGGTGGTATTGTCTTGGACTGTATGAGAGTAAGCATAGGACTCGAAGAATCTATTCAAGTACAGAGATTCTTACAGACTGGGACATTCATGGTTAGTGTCAAACATGCTGGCCAAATAGTACTCATCATTCAAACCTCCACACTTCTTGTAGTCATAACACTGATTGACGGAATCTCTGAATGCTTTGTGGCCCCTACAAATGTGGACCAACTTCCAAGTTGCCTGGCAACTTACACATTGATGATTTGTTATAGTGCACATCGTTGCTTGTGTGGATAGTGTTTGAATTGGGATGTGGATAGTGTTCAATGGCTCCTGGGGTGTTGAAGGGTATGTATGAAAGAGAGCAGATGTGAGTGGTAAAGTTTGATCAACAACCGTCTCGAGATCTCGGGATATCTACGGGAGAAAGAGAAAGCAGGAGGGACGGCTGCTTAATGACTTTGGGTTTCTGGTGGGCAACTCACGATGCTACACTTGGAGTGGAAATTCTCGTGAATCATGGAATTTTGATGAGCGATTCCATTACATGGGATATGCCCAGGCAGACAATCTGATGCCAACATGCCGATGAGCGGTTCTTGTGAGTCGTCGGTTTCTTGACCATTACGGACCCCACTAACTTACAATCAGCTATAACCGTACAAGTCCGTACAAACTCGGTTTTGGGCCAAGTCAATTTCATGTATAACTTGATCGTACTATGTCCTCGTGTGTAATCTCGGTAAGCCGCCTCCATGCAGTTACCCCGTTAGAATTTTCTATGCTGCCTCTTCCTCCCTTTTCCTCGCTCCTCCTTCCCTCCTTTGATTTACTTTTATATATAACTTAATACTTTGAAGAAGAGGAGCAAGGTGAGTGGAAGGGGGTATAGGAAGGGGTATAGGAGGGGAGAGTAGGAGGAGAGCAGGGAGGGAGAGTAGAGAGAGAGTAAGAGGAGAGAGGTTAATTATAGTTAAATAGATTATTACCTTTTAAAAAAAAAAAAAAAAAAAAAATTTCTCGCAAGGTTAATCGCTAGTATCGAGTTTTAAGTCGATTATACGATTGATTTTGTGCGGACTGAGAGGGTTATGGCGGATTATAAGTTGTAGTGGCCCGTACCATGCAGGATGAGCGCTTCACTCATGGAATGTACCCAAGCGATTAATTTGATGTCATTATGATAATGAGTGGTTGCTGTGAGTCGAAGTTTTTCTGAGCATGCAGCTTGAGCGACTCCATGGCATGGGAAGTGCTCAGGTGGATAGTCCGATGTCATTGAGCAAGTAATATGAGTGTTAGCTCCTCATTCATTTTAAAAAAGAATTAATATTATATTCTTGAGGATCAAGAGTAATTATACATCTATACACAGATTCCCAAGGATCGTTATTAGTAGAATAGACGAGAGACAAGCCAAGTTCAATTATCAAATTCCCAAGTCCTAAAGTCTGTCGTATTACATTCTGCAAAGCATTGTTCTCATCTTACTATCAACTAAATTTCAGTGGTCTTCTAATCGTCTGATATATCTTCAACTGCAGCATTTCCTCTTGTCTCTCTTCCCTGATCGGCAAATTCTACCCTGGTATCCGATCTATGTGAAACCTTGCCGGTTAGCCAGGAAGCAATATCATTGTATTTTCACACAACAGTTTACCTGTAACATGTATGATCAAAAGTTTCGTCAGATAGTCCAACATTTTCATGAAAGGAACCACAGTCTTTCCGATAGTCAGGGACCCATCTAGTCTCTTTTGCAACAAGAGCTGCCATATTTGTGAATCCATGGCACATTTCAACCTTGGTGCCTATTGCCTTGCAATCGAGACATTCCCAGAGTGTCTCTTGGCACATAATGAAGATTATCTTTGAGTCTTGGGAGTTTTGTAAGTTTCTTGTGTTTGGTTAGAAATTAAGAGGAGCAAGCCACAAGGAGTTTTCTTTCATGTTTGTTGTGACACATCAGCTGGTACTTCCAGCGCAGACTTCTAGTGACTGGTTTAAGAGAAACTCGCGTTCCATTGCCTGGTTGGCAAACTGACTCTGTGACGTTTGATACCTCCTCGAACGATTGACTATGCCCTGCCTTTCAGATAGCGCAATTTATAGGGTAAGGTATTCATAAGTTTGATTACTGTACGATATCTACATACTCGATTTCCTAGAGTCTTTCAGCGGTGCCTCTATCACCTCCTCCACTTTCTCCAGGAACTCCTCGTTGGATATTCTTCACGATGTGAGGGTTTGCACGTGTGTAGCCAAGCTCCATCTGGAGATGCGTCCAACAGCCAAAATTTAGGGCCAGGGTAGAACTTGCATGTGATGTAGTCGAGGCTCTCACCCGTTGCCTCGTACCTGCTCGCCGCCCCTCGCTCCCAGTCACGGCAGGTTTCAATCTTAACTCCAATATCACCACACCGGTAACATTTCCAATGAATTCTTTTACACATAACTGTCTTTGCTGATGCTTAATTCCAGTGTGGTTAACGTCGAGATTTGAGGATTGATGTTCTTTCAGCTTATGTTCTGAGTGTTCTGAGTGTTCTGAGCAACACAGTATGTTTGAGAACTTGTTGAGGTGGAGCACGGCTTCTTTTATATTTGTGAACGATGTCAATGTTATTCAGAGGATCACTATTCATCAGGTGGATCACAAGAAACGAAGTAGATGGGATTCCAACGCATTTATGGATTTTAATCAGAAAAGCTGCAGCGCTACTCCCTGGAAGCACCACATCTCATCTTTCAAAGCACATGAAATCCTTTCTGAGGGTGTACCATCGCTTGACCTTCCTGATAAACTCAACGATTGTAAGACCCAATAACCGAATTCTAAGCCATCGAAGGAACTTGTTTGCAAACACTTCATCTCCAATTTCACCAAAGAGTGCTTTACTCAATGACGTGTTTTCACTTCAGGAGGCTGAGTCTTCCATGAATCGTCTAGCTTTTGGAGCGTCTCCGGGTACATGGAGAAGCTGTATCACGATATAAAGTCAGCTTTGGGTTCGGCGTCTTTCACGCAATGGGGATTACTCACGGTTTCAAGGCTTCCTTGCGGGCGTGACGCTTAGCACAAGCACATCCATGTCTGTTCTCCATGTTTTGTTCTCCATGAACTATCTTGTACAGCTCTCGGTACTTGGCGCACTCTCGGTAATCAAAGCTCTTCTGCGTTTGAAGGACGTCGTCGATATGCTCTTGGCATTCGGTGATGATGTCTCTGGTCTTAGGACATTCCTTGCATGACCAAAAGATTTCGGTACACATGTTGAGTGTATGCTTGCTTGAGATTGAGGGTTGACGAGCTGCGTTGAAGATGTGATGGTTGCACGTTTATTTTGGTAGAAGTTTGTTTTGATACGGCGAGGAGGGCCTTGATTATTTCTCAAGGAGCGTCCTAGGGTTGCCGTGGGCGTCGAGATTGGTGCAGATGAAAGTGGAAAATGCACAGCCGCAGCGATTAGCACGTTTTATACAGCGCGGCTGTACTGTTCCAACAAGTGAATGGAAATTGTACAAGCTCAATGACTCCGCGTGCAGAGATGAGTAATTTAGACTTCTCTGAGTGATGTTCGTCAGGCAAGCCGGTGCAGTAATTTTGCTATAAGAAAGGGACCTCGAAGTCAAAATTTAGATATATGTGTAAAATAATAGTGGTAAATGATTTTTTGCATTTCGTAAATTAAGAAGAGGCAGATTCTAGCTGGAAATTGTTCCGAAACTCTTCTATCTTTGACACTCCTGGATAAATCTTCTTGGAAGTCTTTTGGATACTTTGCGTAAGCCTAAGGACTTTCATTAACGTATTCCCGGATTCCACCGAAGTTGATGGGCTTTGAACACTTGCTACGCCTCTAGTTAAGATCATTACAACCTTGGTTAAGAAGGTTTCAATGATCTGGCCAAATTCTCCTCTCTAAACCTCAAAAACAGGTCTTGAGCACAAGTCCAATAAAGACATTCTATAGGAGCTATGGAATTCTACATTTGATTTCGCAAACTTATGTCCAAATCCCAAGCCAAATCTTCTTGAATTAAATGGGACCAACTAGCAGTTGTATGGACAGTTGTTTCTGTTTTCCAAGTTCTCTAAAATTCCAAAGATAGCGAGCCCTGGTCCAAAATTTCAAGTTATTGTTTGAACACAAGTCGGACTATCCTACAATTCTTGTTAACGATACAAAATCATTCCACGATAGGGACAATGCATGCTTCTTAACCACCGAAGGTGGCTTACGACACACATGCCCAGGGTCGTTGCAGTCGACAAATCTTCGATTAAAGGTATGACCACAGCAAAGATACTTTCGTGTTTTGTCTCTTATTGTATTAATCCAAACAGGCTTCGGTTCGAAGCAACCCTCGGAAGCAAGAAGCTCTCCAGTGTAGTCGCAGTCTTTGCATAATATCATCCCGTTGTAACACATGTTAATAGTTATTTCCCAGTTCAAGGCAGTTTTGATGTCGGAAATCTGTATTGTTGAGATATCCGAATTATGTGTCCGCTTTTATGATTTCACTCATCGTAACTTCGTGAATGTCATTGCTCTGAAATCTTTCCCATATGTCTGAATGATTGATGGTATCTGCCTCATTTCCATCTGTATAACCTCAAGATGAATTGACAGAACATCGATAAGCCACAAATTTCATGATTAACACTTTTGAAGGAAGCTCAAATATCATTCACATCATTCACAGATTATGTACTACGTCCATCTTTTCAAATGGCCTAGAAGGATTTTGAACCTTCGAAGTGTTACGTCTGCTTGTCGAATGGATGTGGTCACGTGCCAAACGCGGCTCTTCCTCACGAAGGGTACAACAAGATCAATCGAGACTGGGAAATTGAAAGGGCGTTGCATCGGATGTTGGTATCTATGTTATGGTCCCGCGACAATCGATGCGGACGAGGAAACTTTGCGATATCATTTAGAGACCTCGCCTGAGCCCCTGAATTTAAGCGAGGAGCGACACGGATGCAAAGACCTCTCTCCGAATCCGTGTCCGGAAGCCTCTCTAATGCTAGGCAGTGTGGGCCGTAAATATGACGAAATCAGGCTTTGTTTGTGCCTTTATTTCATCGTTTCACGAGAACTAGGCGACGACCCCAATGGTGGATGGAGCAAGATGAGATTACTGTGTCACTACTGGCGCTTTTGAGAGTTCTGGAGATCTCCCTGTGATATTCGGCGATCAGCCTGATCTTAAAGTTAGCCAATTTTTAGTTTTGCGTTACATTGCACAGCTCACGAAGATCCTGCACCTTACCAAGTTCCTGTTGTGCTATTCGGGTGCAACACAGGTTGGCTCGTGGGACATATTGTATTACACTGTCTCGGGATATAAGTATTGGCAATGCCACATCATTGCAGCTTTATGTGAGACGCAGCCCTTTCTTCTTGAGTTGTTGTGAGGAAATTCCTCAAGATATTCAGGTTGGACGAGATGAGGGGTATTATGGTCGTACCTTCCCGGTACAGCACCGGTATTAGCACCGGTATTAGCCGGGTACCTTATATAGTTTGGTTAGAGACTGAGAATACATTATTATTTTGCCTTCTTTATACTAGTTTCACCACAAATGGGCTTGTCGATCTTAATCTTTTAAGGTTCCCGAGTATCACGTTGGCCATTGAGTACACAACCTCAGCAAAAAGCAATTTGAAATTGATCTTCAGAAATGTAACTGCATTTATTCCGACTCCACTAAGTTTTCATGATTCAGCACGTTAAATACTCTCGAGGTAGCTCTCCACGAAAGCAATTAGTTGATTGCAGTTGGATCAATTTGCCAAGATGCTTCCCCAAAAACTCCTCACCGTGATTGCTTCCTTAAAAGCTTCACAAATACCAATAAGCTCTCAAACCCCAGCATTTGTGACAGACATCAGAACCAATGTGTCCTACCAAGGTGTGGTCAACGGCAAGATCGAGTCCTTCATGAACATACCTTATGGCCAAGACACCGGTGGCAGTGAAAGGTTCCTCCCTCCAAAAGCGTTTGTACCAGATCACAATACCATCTACGATGCCACAACTCCTGGTCCAGCTTGCATCCAGATCGAGACTTTTGATCCATTATTCGAACCAGTAAAGAATCAATCGGAGGATTGCCTCAATTTACGGGTAACAAGACCATCCAGTTCAAAGACAGGTGATCTGCTTCCTGTCATGGTTTACATTTATGGCGGTAAGTAGAATCAACATTCAAGAAGTTCAGACGATTTTTGACATTAAATAGGCAGCTTTCAGGCAGGGCATATCTACGATCCGTTCTACTCGCCGGATAATTTGGTGAGAAACTCCATTGATAATGGATCACCAGTCATTCATGTGTCTATGAACTATCGAACTGGAAGTAAGTAGACTTGTCAAACAAATTTTCGATTGAAACTAAGTTCTTGCAGTTTTTGGCTTCGCCAACAGCAAATTGTTGTTGTCCAAGAGAGCTGGAAATGTCGGGCTCAGAGACCAGCATTTGGCTCTGCAATGGGTCCAGAGAAACATTGCCACTTTCGGGGGCGATCCAAAACGTGTAACACTTTTCGGAGAGTCTGCTGGCGGTGCGTAGTCTCTTTATAATCGATTATTCAACACTGACGTGAAGCAGCAACCAGTGTGGCGCTCCAGATCACCGCTTTTGGCAGGAGCAGGAATAACCTTTTCAGCAAAGCTATCACCCAGAGCCTTTCTATCGGTAACGGCTTCGCAAAATCATATGGCATAAGCAACTTCGACAAGATTGTCAGGGCAGCAGATTGTTTCTATAGTACGCCTGAATCCCGCAAGTCACACGAGTGTCTGCGATCTCTGCCAGCACAAAAGCTTCTTGAAATAACTGTTAAAGCTGGATATGATCCTGGGCCAGTTGTGGACGGTGACTTCGTACCTGATCTGCCATCAGTCATGTTTGAGCATGGACACTTTCAGCATGTACCAATGATAGTGGGGTGGAACGAAAATGAAGGGTCGCTTTTTGTCCCCTCATCTATCAAAACTGAAGATGATCTCGTGGCCTGGCTGAAAGGAGCAGCGACCGGATTTTCAGATGAGACTATATCTCAAGCATTAGCTATGTATCCTGTCAGTGAGTTTCAAGACACCATACCCGGTATGTCAGCAAATTGGGCTCGAGCCTCCAAAATGCGCCGGAACGTGAAGATGACATGTCCCGCTCTCTTCATCGCTCAGCATGTTTCTTCTCGCCGCGGAAGCTCGCCTTATCTCTATCACCTCAACCAGACGGCACTTGGGCCATTTTTTGCCGATCTTGGACTGCCCTATCTGGGTGTGTCCCATGTTGCGGATATTCCATACGTTTTCGATATCGTAGATAAATATAAGCCTACACCTTCGGACGAATTACTGGCGAAGCAGATCTCGGGATCTTGGAGCAGATTTGCAAGTACTGGAACACCCTCAGGGGATTCATTGAATAGTGTCACGGGCTGGACTCCTGCTTGGGAGACTAACGAAAGAAGAATATCTGGGAATGCAGAAGTCAGGGTCATCGGTGGAGGTAATCCTGGGCAGCTTCCACTGATCGAGCTAGGAAGTGAGAAACTGATTGAGAGATGCGAGTTCTGGACCAGTGAAAAGTTGAGGGGAGAGCTTGCCTTCTGATTTCGATGTAACAACGGCGACTGATGCATGCAGTTCTGGACTAAAGTGGCCATTTGCAGACAGCAAAGGTTCATCTAATTGAATTTGAGAACAGAGATCTTTAATATAAAATCTTTCTGGGGATTGAGATGCTGTGACCCGTAGAGCAATAGGCTTAGAAACTGCTTCTTCGTATAGATCGAGAGAGTGCAGATGTTTCAAAAGTGGGATATTGACTGTAGGAACATTGGCTTTGACGTGAATACGAATAAATATAAATGTTGATGTCTAAGTACTGACCCACATATCCCTCGTGATGGTGAGAGACAAAAGTCTTGCATAGGTAATTACATTGCATACTTGAAGAGAGTAATAACGGAAGGAAGAAAGCAGAAGACACACAACCAGGCATCAAATAATCCCACAGTCAAGGGCGAGAACACCAGGTAGTTTGCCATTCTGAGTGACAGGGCATCCATGGTGACACATATGGAAAGTTCATAGACACCAAGAGTGGCGACGTAGACTCAACAGCTCGCATACCTGAATCAGAGGATAGAATTCAAGAAAGCGGGATACACGACGCAGATTAAGCTTCCGACGCGGTGCTATTCACGGCTTTGAGACAGTAATGGAGGGGTTGGAAATTCGGGTTGTGTATCTAGCTGCTGATGGGGTGCAAACGCTATTAGACTCACTATAAAAATAATGTTTGGGGTTAGCTCGCAAAAGTACAGGCACTTCGGTCGCTGGGATACGCCGGAGCATATTTGCCCCGGGAGATCACTAGCGACAAGGACAAGGCATCAATCTACACGTCAACCTCAGCCTCGCCTCCTTGATTACAATTCAATAACTGTTCACTCTTTCGACGAGCGCAGGCGTTCTGGAGTGTTCCAACTATTTCAGCTTCTAGGTCGGTGTATTTAAACGCACCTTGGTAGCCATCCGCTTCAACAGCGTGCTGGACGGGTCTTCTGTCCTCGATTGTATTCAGCCTCGTCACGATCCGTCTACAATATCTTTAAAATGGCTGAACACGATGCACTCATACTGGATTACTCTCATCTGAAAAATTTTAAGCGCGAAAATGAAGCGCTCCACGCGCTCAAGAAGATAGCGTCTTTGGTGAAGCCCATCATGAGAGCTCGTGGATGGAAGGTTGGTACATTGGCAGAGTTTTATCCAGACCAACAGAACCTTCTTGGTATGCTACCTCAAATTTTTGTACGATTCAAAACTGATTTCGTAGGTATAAACCAGAATAGAGGCCAAAAAATTTGCCTGCGACTGAGATATCCGGGAGATAAGGAGCAGTTCTTGCCACGCGAGCAAGTCGTCGATACAATGCTACACGAGTTGGCACACAATGTGTTTGGTCCGCACGATGCAAATTTCCATGCACTTTGGGACCAACTACGGAAAGAATATGAAGGCCTTGTTGCCAAAGGATATACTGGGGAAGGGTTCTTGTCTGAGGGGCATAAATTAGGTGGCAGAAGACTTCCAAGAGACGAAGCAAGGAGAATCGCTCGGGTCGCCGCAGAAAAGAGACGCACATTATCTTCTGGGTCTGGTCAAAAGCTGGGAGGCCGACCAGTTGCCGTTGGTACCGATATCCGGAACGTGATAGTTGCAGCTATTGAGAGACGGAACACCGTACTCAAAGGTTGTGGTTCTGAAAATAAAGATGCGAAAGAAATAGATGAGGTGGTGAATGAAGCGACGCGAAATGGATTTAGAACCAAGGCAGATGAGGACGAGGCAAATGATCGAGCCATCGCCCAAGCTCTATGGGAATTGGTTCAAGAGGACGAAAAGAACGAATACGGATCCAATTATATTGCACCGACAGCCGCAAATCCAACTGGCAATGGAGGTGGAGACGTTGGTCCTTCGAAGACTGAGAGAAGAGAAGCTCCTCCTCCCTCAACCAAGCCAAAATCAAAACCTCCACCCATCAGACAACCCAGCGATAGACCTGTCAGCAGATTAGTAAGTGAGAATGCTGCAAAGAAACCAAAGATATTACCAAACAGATCTGCTACGACATCGTCAACCTCCAAGGCCAGTATGTCAGCACCAACTCCTGCTCAAAATCGGGCGCAAGCAACAGCACCAGCACAAAAGCTTCCTCCTCCGACTCCTATACCCTCAGGATGGACATGTCAGACCTGTACCCTCCATAATCCCATCAACTATTTAGCATGCGATGCATGTACTTCCGAGCGGCCTGCGAGTATCACGCAACAAATCGCAGAGGCTGAGCGAAAAAGACCTCAAGCCACCCGACGACCAACATTGCCATCGGATACGTGGAATTGTCGACAATGCAGTACAATCATGGAATCAAAATGGTGGACTTGCTCAACTTGTGGGACAATGAAAGCGAGCTCCTGAAGGCTTTTTTTTACGATTTACGATACCACGAACAATAATGAACGCCCAGGTGATGATATTAGTGTGATGAGCCATGGCACCGACTCTGAGGACTGGGCCTGTGTTGGGAGGGGGCTTTGGCGTTGCATATAAGATGAGCAATTTAAAGAATTACTGATGAAGGCAATGAATTTTCCTCTCTGGTTTTATCTCGCTCTCTCCTTCCGTTGAGTCAATTGTTGAGATAACGGCATTGCATACAGTATGCTCTAAGTGGAAAAATCTGGCGTGATCAATCTGCAATTTCTTTTGTCTTCAAATACCGAACTGACAGCGTTCAAAGCTGGCTATGTCTCATTGTCCTCTTCAAAATCGGAATAGTTGTCACAAGTCATTCACAAATTGGCATCGCGGGGAATCGGCAACCAATTTTGAATGCGTCTAGCTATTAGCTTTCGTTAGGGCTTTGATTACATGCACATACAACAGAAGAAGCGCATCATTCCAAAATAGTTTGCGAATTAATCATCCTTAAAATTTGCCCGATCTTTTCGGCCCGCTTTCGGTGTTCCTTTTTATACCCCGCGATTGACATCACAAATTTACCCCACTATATCTCACTCTTCCCCTCACCATTTTCAATTGCAGTCCCTTTTTAGTATCGATTATACGCTTTACCACTATGTCTCATCTCAATCTCACTCCTCCAGAGTCAGCAGCTTCGATACTCAGGAGATTATTAGCACAAGATGAAATTATAGTTTGTCCTGGTGTATATGATGGCTTCACAGCAAGAATGGCTTTAAATGCCGGCTTCAAATGTTTATACATGGTAAGATTTTCTATCGAATTTTCAATTCATTTATCTTTTGATATATAAATACCATTCTATAAGCCCGTATTTAATAAACCCCCAGACAGGAGCAGGAACAACAATGTCCCTCCTCGGGCAACCTGATCTCGGTCTAGCAACTCTAACCGAAATGTCCACTCACGCCTCAACACTCGCCTCCCTCTCCCCTTCTGTCCCCCTAATAGCAGACGCAGATACCGGCTACGGCGGAGCTCTCTCGGTCTCTCGTACCGTCTCCTCCTACATCTCCTCTGGCGTCGCAGCTCTCCATCTCGAAGACCAGGTCGTAACTAAACGCTGCGGTCACCTGAGTAACAAACTCCTAGTCGAAGACTCAGAATTCTACGCTAGAATCAAAGCTGCATCATTGACGAGAGAGAAACTAGGCAGAGATATAGTGATTATTGCCCGTACCGACGCGTTGGCTGATAGAGGGTATGATATCGCTGTTGAGAGATTAAGAGGAGCTGTGAAAGCAGGCGCAGACGTGGTATTCTTAGAGGGAGTGAGAAGTAAAGAGGAAGCTGTGAGGTTTAATAGGACTTTTAAAGAGCTCGGGATACCGAGTTTGTATAATTGTGTTCCGGGTGGTAAGAGTCCTGTTTTTAGTGTAGAGGAAGCGAAGGAAGTAGGATATAAGATCTTGATTACTCCTACTTTGGCGCTGGGAGCAGTGTTTGAGAGTGTGAAGAAGGCGTATGAGGGGTTATTGGGAGGTGATACGAGGGGGAATGGGGTGGGTGTTAGGACGTTGTTTGAGGAGTGTGGATTGGATGAGTGTGTGAGGTTTGATGGAGAGGCGGGGGGAGGGATGTATGAGAAGGGTGTTTAGATTCTTGGGATGTAGCTGGGAAATTGAACGGGCTTCTGTTGAGGATCCTTCGTGGTTTGTTTTCTGTTGCAGAATTCGTGTTGGATTTTCCACCCATCATTTACTTGAGAAACCGCATTGAAAAAGTACAATATCTCAACGGTTCTGCGTCTAAATCTGTGAGAATCCATTCGAGGTTCACGAAGAAAGTAGGGATGATCTCGTGAGGACTGAATCTCACATTTCTCAAGACACGATCTCGCTCCGTTTCCAAAGGAGGTTTGAGTCACCTAAGAGATCAAGATCATATTCGCCAACTCAGCCGCTATTGCCTGTGGAGATTTATGTCCGCGAAAGAACGTTGAATACTTCACTCCTTCTGCAAGATCCAGACAAGTGTGTTGCTTGCGAGGAAATGTCTATGGATTTTGCGAATAGGCGTGCCTTCTCGTAGGTGAAATATGTATGTTAGACCTTGGACGCATAACACCATTGTCGTTATCATTGTTGGAGGAGAATTGCTATTCATAGAGAAAGGCATGAAAATATCATGAAGTGCTATAGTCGAATCCTGAAAGGTGCAGAACTCGGGCACTTGGTTATGTACGCTTTTTCTTGCAGTATAGAATGGAGGTTTTGACAACAAGAAACTGTATCAATAACAAAATGAAAGTTTATTAACATTCCACTTAGCTCCTGCAACGCTAACTTCAAGCTCTTTCTTGTTTTTTTTTTAAACTTATATGACGATTAAATAATTACTTATTTTAGCAGGAACGGGTTGTTGGAGAAGGAAGTTCTTGTCGCTGAAGTACCAGCCAATGAATGAGATTGGAAGCCACCAAACGCCCAATATCTGCATATATGCCTAAGGATTTTCAATACAACCCTCACCTCCACTGCCTTGCCTACTCCTGTCTTGCACCGGACACGATTGAAGTGTTTGGGTGCCTGGGGCGGAAAGTAGGATCGCACTTCCAGGTTTGAGGTGGTGCAGGCTTGCCTTCCATTGCCTTCTCCGTTGTTTTAACATTCCATATCCAAACTCCTGTCTATAATCTTCCGCCTTCTGTAGCCATCGATTGTCATGGGCTATCCGGAATTTCTAGCCGATTGTCATATTGTTGTTCGGTTGTCACTTGAGCGCCCGGCTCCTTCACGATACGGCTTTTAAACATCCATACCTTCAGGCTGCAAGAGTTCAACGCAGGCCAAGAACCGGACTATGCTATCCTCTCCCACACATGGGGATCGAGGGAGTTGACTTACGAGGATATTGCTGCAAATGGAGGTCGTCTTCCGATCAACCGTGCCGCATCGAAGATCCATAGTTTCTGTAAGACAGTAAAGCTCGATAGGGGAGTCAGTGCCAAACCTATCTCCTGGATGTGGCCGATACTTGCTGTATCAACAAATCGAGCAGTGCTGAGCTCCAGGAAGCCATCAATAGTATGTTTATCTGGTATAAGTTTGCTCAAGAATGTTATGTGCATCTGGAAGACGTCCGACTTGCCCAGTTCAATTATTCGACTGCAGACGAAGCAGAAAGAAAAGCTCAATATGAGCATCAGTGCTTGCAGGTGAAGCGTGCTAGGTGGCTCACAAGAGGATGGACACTTCAAGAACTCATTGCGTCTAAAAACATCATCTTCTACGACTGTAATTTGGAATACGTTGGCAGATTCTTATATTTGGGAAAACTACTTGCTGAGGTGATTGGAATTCCTAAATCCATACTTGGGTGGCAAGGGATAAGCGACGAAGAGTTTGCAAAGACCAGTCTCCAAGAAAGTATCCACTGGGCTCGAAACTGACAAGCAACTCG
The DNA here is from genome assembly GCA_030077755.1 of Filosporella fistucella. Lineage (NCBI taxonomy): Eukaryota > Fungi > Ascomycota > Leotiomycetes > Helotiales > Filosporella > Filosporella fistucella. The sequence continues at coordinate 1,374,178 of JAQJZZ010000002.1, forward strand.
ACCTGAGGATCGCGCATACTCTATGCTTGGTATCCTGGATGTATCCATGCCGATGATATATGGAGAAGGTGCTAAAAAGGCCGTTAAGAGACTGGCGCGTGAGGTGAAAGATGAACATGAGGTCGAGCTAAACTTTGAGGCCCTCAATTAAGTAATCGGATCTTGCGAACTGTAAGATTTGGTTTTGTTTGCAGAAGTCTTCAGCAGTTGTGTACAGGAACTCACCACCAACTGTCATTCGTTCCAAATTACTGTTCTTTATTAATCAGCGTCTGTGGGGTCACGAAAGTTGGTTATTTATATCATTATCAGCAGTAAACTTTATAATTTATAAGCTTTGCACTACTTTCATGTATTGTGAGCTTGGAGATACTAGACTCCTAACCGGTCGAACTTGTACGATGATAGGCTGTGCGAGAATTAGCCCTTTTCTATCCATGTAAAGCACATGTTGTTTCTAGGGCTTTAGTCAATATTTCCAGATCCCTAATAGTGATTGATTCTTGTAAATCAATGTTTAATGTTGAAGGCAGGATTTTCGAATGGGGTTCGTTCGTCGCCCCACAAGCGACGGCCGGCTGGACAACCCACCATGACCACACCTTCTTTCAACCTCTTCCATCATGCTCAGAACTTAAATTTATTTCTACCCCAATTCTAAAACACCCGCCATCACATCCTCCAGATGATAGACAATCAAGCATCAACGCTATGGCCGTCAAAGAGTGCCTCGCCTATGTTCGAAGACAATGCAGGCTGTTCTCTCCCCTGTCTTGAGACTTCACAGTCTGCCCTGAATCTTCAACATCAGGCCTCTCACATGGCTGAGCCAGCATGCGACCCCTGAGCCCTTCCCGCTGTGGGGAAGCTTTGGGCGGATGAATTGGCTGCAGTATATAATTCAGGGCTTGCACACAATGCATTTCATGTCTCAGATCAGACGAAAATGTCTGTGCATCATCGCGGACATCGAAATGCCTCTCAGAATGCCTTCAACACTTGACAAAGTGTCCCACTTCACTGCCTCGATCGAAACAAGTGTTTGTATTCGAAGGCTGTGTTATTGCGCATCTTTAGAACCAAGTGGGACCGAAGGATGGCGGCATTTGATTATTTTCTCTCGAGTCGCACAAGTTGGTGATTTTTATTGGAATTGTTATCACATACAAGCACCCCCTGCGCCTAAAATCCCAATTGATCGGATCAAACAGTTGTGCGCCATCGATAAGGTTTCATGATTAAAGCCATTCCCCTTAGCACTACCCTATCTCAGATGTAGGATCATTTGACGGCCTCGTTCCTTCAGGTTTGAAAGTACCATATCTCGCAAAGAATCAGTCAGTCATCTGTCAGTTGGACGGAGTGTTGGTTCTTCAAGATGTCAGCTCAAGAGAGGCGCGATAGTGATTCGACATCACGAAGTCCGATATCTCCTATGAAAACGTCGAGATCAGTTGGCACATTTTCAGAAACATTCTCGCTCGCGGAGAAATATCACCCAACAGACAACTCGCCAAATAGTGCAAGTCCACAGACTTTACATGCTAAACCATGGCCATCGCGACCTCAACTGTTATACAAAGGGCTTGGAGGATATCGGTGGTGGGACTCAACTGTTGATGTTATTATGATTTTGATACCCATTCCATTTTTTATTCTTGGAGCAGCCGTCATAGCCGTTAACGGGAAGGAAGTGAATGCGCACGAATTGGAATTGCTTCAGCAATCCATCAAAGGGGTTTGTGATCTCCACCAACTATATCTTATTCGCTGACATATTTCAGGCGACCACAATATTTCCAATTTGCTTCGCGGCGATTGTTGGGAGAGCATCAGTCAAATATGCCACTTGGAGGCTAGAACGAGGAACCACATTAGGAACACTCGAGCAACTAATGGGTAGTCGCACGGTCGCCAGTGCTTTCACTACACAGTTACAACTTCGAACTTTCAATCTTGTCGGGTTGGCATTACTCATTATCTGGTCATTATCACCCATTGGCGGCCAATCTATCTTGCATATTCTATTTACACCGATGAAATCTACTTCCTCTCTTACGAATATCAGCTATTATAATTCAAGAGCACCCAGTCTTTCCTCTCCTGCTGGGTCTTTCGCCAATCAATGGTTTGGCGGATTCTCAGTCCTCCTTGGATCCTCGATCCTTGCACCAACAGCAGTTAAAAGAAGCAGTATGGACATATGGGGGAATCCAAAAATCCCTCTATTCTCGACCATTGCCACTCAAAACAGCAAAAGTGATAGTGAAGGATGGGTTCAAGTTCCTTTAAGTAGTGGGAATGTTACTTACTCATCGCTGTTTGGGCTTCCACTGTACGGCATCAACCCTGGTAACACCTCACTCAACGTGGAATCGACGTATATCGAGTTGTCGTGCTTTAACAAAAGCACAAGCCCAATGGTGGATATTGTCAAGACTGATCTGATATCAACCGTTGGGCCTTTTGTCAGCTTCCAGAACGCGACAAGACCAACGCCTTGGGCGATTGGATATAAGGGACCGGATGTCACCAATATGAAAGTGCCAGATGATAACGACAATTCTAGCTATATCTACCCGCAGGCCTGCCCAGATTGCCTACCCGCTGATTTTGCCTCGATGACGTTCGAGCCGGGGACCCTCGTTTTCCAGGAATACGATGGACTTGACAATATTACTTCAATCTTCTGCACCCCTTCACAGAAATACATAGAATCGATCATTTTTTGTACAAAATATTTTGGAAGCCAAACGTGTCAGGTCACGGCTCAGCGACCTTCTCGCCTTCCTCATATGCCTTTAGAACTTACCTATCTGAGCTTCGGTCGAGTTGCGATGGGACTCACTGCGCTACTTCCAAATTCGACGGTGCAGTTTACATCCATAAATCAGCTTCAAAATTATATTTACGATCCATTGTCAACGGCTCGTATTCTGAGCACACCCACATCCGTTTCCAACAATCTGGGCGAGACACCTTTGCAAGATGTCGCGGAAGCCGATTTTGCACAGCGTTTTGGCCAGCTTTTGAATGCATACATGTATGCGAGTCTTTGGAATTCAACGCCATATATACTAGGAGAACCTTTCACCAGTATCGAATTCACTTTGACCGGGTATAATGATGCAAGCTTTATACCAGCAACAACCGCTGAGCTTACCGACATGATCTTGAACAAAACTACAGCATTTACTGTATCAGCCGTTCAGACCAATGCTCAACAAGTCTATTTCGCTTTCTTCCCTTGGCTTGGGATATTTCTTATTTCTAATTTAATTATGTTGCTGGCGGCAATTATTGGTGTTTATTTTTCGAGGAAGACCATTGTACCAGATTACCTGGGATTCGTTTCTAGTCTGGCGAAAGAGAGTCCGTTCATAAGAATGCCGGATGTTGGGGTTAATATGGATGGTATGGACAAAGCGAGGATGGTGAAGGAAATGAAAGTCAGGTTAGGGGATGTAAGTGATATGGAAGGGAGGAGTAACATAGGCCGCTTGGCATTTGCGAGGATGGAGGAGACTACTATGGTCAAGAAAGGCAAATTATATGTCTAAATAGATGCAAATGAAGTTTCTCGATACGATTTGTTTCTGGATCCATATGTGATGTTGATTTAAATGCTGTTCAGGAGGACATATTTACTTTGTGGTAACAGTTGGCTGGATACCTTCATAAATTTGTACGCGAATTATGCAAAGCTTATGAACACGCGACGACTCAAAGCCTAAGAACGCCATAACAACGTCAACAACAATTCAACACCTCTCCGAAAGCTCGAAATAAACTCACGACCTCCCAATGATTACTCTGCCCCCTTGAAATTTGAAACCGCAGCATGAACGGCGTATCTAGAGCGCCGCCTTCCCTGGATGCCGGTATGCCTCAATTCGAACCCCGTTTCAACCAAATTACAAGCTAATAATCTCTCCCCAGTGGACTACGACCCAATCGAACATCTCAATACCATATTCTCGCACCCATCTACACTCAGCTCGATATCCAGTACTGCCTCCGCGCTCGAAAGCCACCAAAATGAGCTCTCAACTAGCATATCCGCCCTTGTGGCCGCGCAGGCTTATAGCGACGACTCCAGTCTGCAGCGCATGCAGTCTGCGAAGGAGGAACTGGCTCAATTGTTCCGCAAAATTGAATCGGTGAGGACGAGGGCGATAGAGACGGAGCAGACGATTACTTCTATGACGGCGGATATTAAGAGGTTGGATGGCACGAAAAGGAACCTGACGCTGTCTATGACTGCACTGAAGAGGCTGCAGATGCTTACAACGGCATATGAGCAATTAAGAGGGTTGGCAAAGAGTAGACAGTACAGAGAATGTGCGAGCTTGTTGCAGGCGGTGTTGCAGCTCATGAAGCATTTCAACAGCTATAGGAGTATTGACCAGATTGCGGCTCTATCGCGGAATGTGGCGGAGCTGCAGCGAGAGCTCCTGGAACAAGTGTGCGAGGATTTTGAGATCAGTTTTGCGAAGGGGGAGGTCGGGGTTAAGAAGGGGGTGCTTGCTGAGGCTTGCTTGGTGATGGATGCCCTTGGAGAGAATGCCAGGGCGAGACTGGTAACTTGGTATGTCAATACACAGTTACGGGAATACAGACAGGTTTTCAGGGGAAATGATGAAGCGGGGAGCTTGGATAATATTGGGAGGAGATACAGCTGGTTCCGAAGAATGCTTAAGACGTATGAGGATGAACATGCTGGAATCTTTCCAATACAGTGGAGGGTCAATGAGGTTCTTGCGAATGCTTTCTGTGAGGGGACCAGAGACGACTTTAAGGGCATATTAGAGAGGAGTATGAGGAGGCCTGATGGAGGGAAAATTGATGTCAACCTGCTACTGAGTTGTTTGCAAGAAACGATGGATTTCGAGCACAGCCTAGAGAAGAGATTCGCCAGTGAACCTCGAGCCAGTGTTGACACATTAAGCTCGGTGGATGAAAAGCCACAGACTTTTGACCGATCGATATCTGAAGCTTTCGAGCCTTACTTGAGTCTCTGGGTCGAGTCTCAAGACAAGCAATTGGCTATGATGATTCCGAAATACCGCAATCAACCACTACTCCCAGCCGACGAGGAGTTTTCACCTCAAGCCGTCATACCCTCTTCGATCGAATTATTCCACTTCTACAAGCTTACTCTTGCACAATGTGCCAAACTATCGACGGGCGAGAAGCTTCTTGATCTCTCCAAAACCCTGGCGAAATATCTGGACGAGTATGCTCAGCAAGTACTTTTGTACTTTCTACAAGCCCCTGGAGGACCAAGTCTTCAGAACATGATTCTTGTCTTGAATACCGCAGACTACTGGCATACCAACACCCAGCAGCTCGAGGATAATATCAAGAAGCGGATCGACAATGAATTGGTATCGAAAGTCGATTTATCATCACAGTCTGATGCCTACATGGGCGTTGCTAGTGCTGCAGTACTCGGCTTAGTTCATCGAGTTGAAGTAAATTGTGACCCGGCATGGCGAGAGATGAGGAATACGAACTGGAGCAAAATGGAAAGTGTTGGAGATCAGAGCTCCTATGTCGCGGAACTTTTGCGGAATGTCAATACTCAAGCAGAGGAGATCCTGCCTATGGTTGGGAAACAGCAATATGCTCGAGCGTTTTGCGACAACCTTGTTGAACACCTGGCTACCACATATATCGCGAACATTGTTCAATGCCGACCTGTCTCGGAAGTTGGCGCTGAACAGGTATATATCCTCTTTCCTGCGTCACATGACCTACTGACCTAAATAGATGTTACTTGATAAATATGTGTTAACCAAAGGCCTGACAACCCTCCTTTCCCACTCCAATACTGCTGCACAAGCTTCAACTGCCGCTCAAGCTGGATTCGTCAAACGAGTGAATCAAAGTATGGCTCGTCTAGACCCTCTGCTCAAAACGCTGCAAGTCCGTCCCTCGCCACCCGAAGGGCTTGTCCAGGCATATCTCATCCATATCGGAGATCGCTCCGATACCAATTTCCGCAAAATACTGGAACTGAAAGGAGTGCGCAAACAAGATCAGCCATCACTCGTGGAACTATTCGGTGTTCATAGAGATGGTAAGATGAACGATCAACTCGTTCAAATGAGTCCACTCCTTACTCCTCTCATGAACGCAGGTGGTATCGGAAGCAGCGGTCTAGGAATTGGTGCTGCATCAGCATTAGGCGCCGCGTCCGGCATACCCAACTTGCAAACTCGATTCGATCCTGCAGGCTTCGGCGAGAAATTATTCACTGCTGCGAGAGACGGAGTAGAGAGGATGGGTACAGGAGCTACAGTTGGAGACAGGGTTGGTAGTCCTCTAAGTGAAGATGCGAAAGCGACAGTAGAGGGCAATCTGAAGAGTATTGGCAAGTTCTTTAGGAGAGATATGAGTGGATTTGGTGGAATAGGGGGGAGGTTTGGAGGAAGGAGAGATGGGAGTGTGGATGATACGATAAGATGATGTAAGAAAGATTTCTGTGGAAATAATACCCGTTGGAAATTCTGTCTCTTGGGTCGTGGATGCAATTTCTTTTTCCAATGTGATGGTAAAATGTTTGCCCAGCTGTCCGGATAAGCATGCCCAAGTGGATGGAGAAGTCAGACTCAATCTCAGTCCTGTATTGGGTTTGGTACATACCGCACTGTTCTTTCCCTGTTTTGCTTATATCTTCACTTTCGTTGCATATTCATCGCGTCCATATTACATTGCCTTCCAATTCCTACCTTACGACACACCTAAAAAGATTTGGGGTTCGCAGTTCAACTTATTTTCATTCTCACTCTCTATCAGAGAAGGCGCAGCTGCTCTTATCTACATAGCTCGAAGTTAAAGTACAGAGAGTTTTCCGCGCTCTTTCCTTTTCAAAGTATGTACTGTACAACTGAAACATCGAAATCTGGTCTCCCCTTTTTCTTCCACTTTTTCTTCCACTTTTTCTTCCACTTTCACTTCCACTTCTGTATCTATCTGACTCATCAAGTGGCCTGGTCATCAAGTCATCCACTCATCAATTCATCCTTTCGCCATATATCTCACTCCAAGATCCAATTACCGCTCAAACCGCCTCCATATCCTCCAACACAGCCAAAGCTTCTTGTGCCTGCTTTTGCAAAACTACTGCTTGCTCCTCCGAAATGGGCTCTTCATCTTGCTGATCTGGAATTGGTGGAGAGTCAGCGAGATTTTGAAGAGGAGTTGATTTCTTGGAATATGAGCGTAGTTTGCGTTTTTTTGTCTGTGGGAAGTTGAGGTGGGCTTGGGTTTGGATGGGCGTAAAGGATTGTGCTTCGGTTGAGATTGTTCTTGAAGCTGTCATTGAGTGTGGGTTCTCTTCGGTTTGAGGAGGATCGGCATTGCTTGTGCGAGATCTCTTGTTGCCTTTTCGCTGCTTTCTGGGAATTGCTTTGCGATTAGAATATGGCATGGTCTCTTCGCCCTCATTCGACCACAAGTGCGAATCTTCTGATTCTCCAAGATATTTTCGTTTTTGTGATCTCAAAACTCGTCTTCCATCTTCTGGATAAGTACTTTCAGGCTGCTTTGTGATATGTTGCTCGTCGTTGTTCTTTGACGACAACGCATTCTCTACAGCACGAAAATCATTCTGGGTGTGTGATCTCATGAGACCTTCTGCTTGTTCAATTTCGACAGCATCGTCTCCGGGCTGCTCCGTCAAAGTATCTGTGTACACTGTCATGGCATCATCGTCTCCGTGAATGGCTTGCTCCTCAATGTCTCGCAGCATGGACGAGGATCTTCGTGCTAGATTGTCCGAGAGAGTATTCTCAGCTTGCTCCATCAAGGCGTCTTCAAAGATATCTGTCTTGGCATCGCCGTCTCCGTTGTTGACCTGGTCCCCGGAGATTCCAACAGTGGCCAGAGAAACTCGTACCTGGGACTTCGACATGCTTCCTGGATTGTTCGTAGCGACCTCAATTGGTCGATCCGTCGTCGCTTCATCGTGGTTTCCAGCAGTGATTTTGTCGGCTTCATTGACTGACACCGGCTCAAAGCTATCTTCGGCGCTCATTGAGGTTTGTTTATATGATCTCTAAATGCGTCCTTGATTCTTCGTGGAGATGTTCTTTGATCGATCCGTCCCTACTTCACCGGCATCGTTTGTCGTGGTGACATCGTTCTGTACTGGCATGAAATCGCCACGAACATTTGTCATACCACTTTCCTGCTGAACCGAGACTGGATCATCGAGCGCCTTTGACAATTGTTGACTCTCTCGGTCTTCCAAGCCTGCTTCTGAGCAGCCCTCAATGCAGCCACTCTTGCTGGAAGTCTTTCTTCATCAATCCATGTATTACAATACTTGTCGATGTTGATCGTATTGTACTCCTGAACGATCTCTTTCATCAAAGCTCCCAACACGAACAATTCTTCGGGCGTAATCTCCGTGCTCGGTCTGCCATTTTGCAATGTGATACTCCATAATCTATCTTCCAGTTCTTTTATGAACGATTGAACTGCTTGCCACTTCTGTCGAATAGAGTATGTGGAATTTCCCGTTTGCTGCCAGCCAGCAGCACTTATCTCTTTCTCTCCTCAGTCCTCATGACTTCGTTTGTATTCTCCATGGCCCGAGAGAGGTGATTATCCACATCGTTGGCAGATTGTTCGTTGCTTAACGAACAACTCCACAGCTCCTCGAAGTGCCGCCCATGTATTCCGAAGGAGCGTCCGGTGATGGTAGCGGCGCTCATTGTCGAGGTCGAAGCCGTACTTCAGACTCATCATGTCGATATGAAGGAGGGAATATGGGATCGTCAGGCTTTTGAGGGTATATGAAACACCGTGATCGATCCCGGGGAAGGCGGCCATGTAATTGACGTTGGAATATCTGTCGTCGACTTGGAATGGTTCACCGTGAATGATTGACCGTCCGCTCCAAAGAATCGCCCTTACTCCATTATCATCGATTCTGGTGAGTTTATCGTCCCGAGAATTAATGATCTGGAGAACTCCGGAAGGCGCTTGTCGATTTGCTGCCAGTCCTATCTCGACGGTCTCGGGGGAGAAGTCAGGGCCATTGTTGTTTCGAAACAGAGCACGAGCCCTAGCAGTGATAGTACTTTTGGCCATTGCTCTGACCAAAGACAAAGTATGAGGTGGTTGTTTCTTGAAAGTTGTTGGGCTGGGAGGCCAAATTTATATCCTCGACTCTCGCTTCGGAGTTGGATTCGAAGTATGCTAGCCGAATCCTTCGATACTACCGCTTGAGCAATTCGAATATGAGCTGGAAAATACTCAGATAAGAGTAATCTTTCTTGTCAATGGGTCAAGAGAATGTTGTTATTTCTTAAGGATCCTACGAGCACTTAACGATACGAGGCAGTTGATCTATCCATTTAGCGCTTCAGGCTTCAAGGTATGGTTAAAGATATAGGAGAGCGCATTTATCTTCTCTCTTGTAATTGGCTTCGAGCTTTAGCAATAAGGCATGAATTCTTGCCATTCGCAGGAAATTCGTTCTGTGTTACATCCACAAACCACTATTTGGACACTTCTAAAGCCCATTTCTTTTCCACATTTGTCATACTCCGAGAACTACCTCAGTAAACGATTTGATTCTATACAATAGAGAATTCTTGAATGCGCTGAGCAATCATGCTCTGTAAGGTGTAAGTCATATTGAGCTCGTCAGAGTAAGCGAGAAACCCCCTTTCTGTGAGCTCTGCGTCAATTCACCCTCCACTCGCTAAGCTCGAGCTGAATGTAATTTACACGACGGAATTAGCAATTGTGATCAAGTTTAGCTTTGAAGAATGATCTTTGCTGTCAAATATCTTAATTTAATTGTGACAAAACCTTTATGTGAAATGAATGCCGTTCAAGGTCCCGAAAACAACCTTTCGAAAAATGGCACGGCTAAAATGAGCCCGATAGCCGCTCGATGTACATATGGTGCCAAAAGCTTGTAATCCTTGCTGCCCGTGAAGTCTTGTGGGGGTTTCCCCCTTCCACAACTACGCATCGGGCTCCTTCCTGGTTCGGACTAGAGAGCTAACTTCCCCGTCTTCTTATATTCACAAGAAACCAAATGCCTTCTCGGCCCCGCTCAACAGACACTGCTAACAGACCGCTCCAGAACTTCATCCCTTCGTCAGAGACGACCAAGCCATGAACCTGATTCTGATGATCTCCGATGAACTTTGGAATATGCTTCATTTTCATTAGTGAATCGATCAAAGGCAGTACATAGGGATCTGCAACAACAGTATGAGACGCTAGGTCGGAACGAACACTTGTAGCCAAGATCAGTGTGTAGATACTGCCCTTTTGATGGTGGCAGAGACCAAATTTCTCTCCAAATTTCGTGGAAGATGCTGACATAGCCACAAAGAGACCATGAAGGTTTTCTTTCACGTTCAAAATATTGTTACTACTAGTTTGAGTTGGGTGACGAATCTGACCTGTTTTAGCTTGTGAGGATGAAATCAATCTATCCAGAACAACTCTCATTGAATCTATGGCAGAAGATTGCGTCGACAAGCCCGTGCGGTAAGGGACAGGAGCCACCCCAAGGAAAAAAAACATTGCTGTCTGATCGGCATGAAGGAGCCTCGAGAAATATTCAACCTGCCCGCCTGTACCAGGAACATGAAGGAGACTTTCGATGAACAAAGAAGTATGTGGTACTTGATCTAGACAAGGGATTATCGAAACAAGCAGGTTGAGCATGCCAACATGATCAGCCAGATTAGATGTATTGATGACATTGAAAGAAGTTGGTGCTGTGTGATTGCCAATTTACCTCTTTTGAGGGTAGTCATCAGGATTCAGAAGCAAGGGTGAGAATGCCCATTGACCGACGTATCTGGGAGTGGATTCCGTCTCCAGTTCTCGATTGGCGAAAGAAGAACATAAACTATGCGGCGAACTGCATTTTGGCAAGATCTACAATACGCGATGCGAGATCTTGTGTGTCCAGGCGATGTTGAAGAAAAGTCTGTAGAGAGGATCATACAATGATAGCTCGGCAAAGGCGGGAGCAAGATGAAAAGGCAAAATTGGATCCGTTCCATAATGCACAGCAAGTGAATTGCCTCGCACTCCTGTGAACGTCATCGTCGGTTTGGTGAGCATCGCATCGTCACCACTTCCCCAAACTATCCCTCAAAATTGGCTGTGTAGTATAGAAGCAGTCTCGAGTGCCTGTATAAAGAATGGACCTGCCGATTTGGCGCTCGTGATGGTATCGCCAGAGGATTTTGACCCTCTGAAGTCTTTCATTACCACCTGTATCTCCTTCTTGTCTGGCACAGATTCGCTGCAGTATCGATTCCAAAACTTGCGGACTTGGTTCAAGGTGTCTTGGTTGACTATTCGGACGCTCGACCCAACAGAACTCTTGCGCCATTGGCTTAATGATTCGGTGATAGGAAGGAGTCTCTTTATCAGCTTTTGCAGTAGCTCGGAGGCTGGAATCGTCACAAACATATGGTAGTAAATTTCCCATATCAGTGGGCCGTTATTTTCGCTCTTGTGTTCCAAGATTGCGAAAATTACCAAGATATTCCTAGCTGGGGGCTTATCAGCTTCCTGTTCTCCATTCTTGATTGAGAGCTCTTACCAGTGACTACTGGCTTAACATCACAGCATGTAAAACAAAGTTTCGGCCGGCCTAGACCAGTCAGGGTTGTCACACATGAACGAGAGAAGCGTTTGACCATTCAAGGAAGAGGAGGTTCCACTGCATTGCAACGTGAACATAATATTTCGAAAATCACCACATCCGAGTAACATGGTGTTTGCGTCTGCTCCTGGTGGCAGAGTTGCGATCAAGTCATTGGGAGTAGTATTTGCGATTGGATAAAAGAACTGTGCGAGATTCAAAGTTGCAGGAAGCATGATTTCGGTCGAAATACATATACTGATGAATTGAATGTTCAGGGCATGTTGAATGTGCACTCAGAGTGTGTTTGGCATTATTTGTGTCACGATATATTGACTTAGGCTGCCTGCATGAGGGTATTTGCTCCCTGAAGAGCCCTATGAGCAAAGACAAGAATTTTGGGGGCCCTACTATATCACGAAAACCTCATTATAATCTTTGCTTGCTTGTGAATATTCTTACAATTCCATTGAAGAAGCAAGACTCGATGTACTTGTACTTTACTATTTGTGAGCGGGAAGGAAGGGTTGGCGGGAGAGTATAAAACTATGGTGCAAAACCTTACACTATCATAGCAAACATTGGTAAAGGACAACCAGACATCAGGATTATATCATGGGTATTAAAGCGCTCCTAGACAAACTTGCTGATACTAGGTACCTAGGTATATGATATCTATCATCGTGTGGCTTGTCAGCTGATTGGCGCCTCCTTCGCTAGTTTGTTGTAACGACATCCTCTCTTTAGTCGGAAGTCAAATTGCTGAAATCACTTCTTAAGTGAACCGAGATCAAGATGCGGCTATTAAAGGCAAAGGAGAAGCAGTTCGAGGAGTTCTTCGGGGAAACACCACCTTATGCTATTCTATCACATACATGGGGTACAGCAGAGTTGACCTTCAAAGATATGGAGCGAAATGGGTATACTCCCTCTCAGAAAATTGATGGTTTCTGCGAGCAAGCTTTGAAAGACGGCTTCGAACATGTGTGGGTAGACACTTGCTGCATCGACAAAAGTAGCAGCGCAGAGCTTTCGGAGGCTATCAATTCGATGTGGGAATGGTACTTCGGTGCTGAGAGATGCTACGCATACCTCCCGGATGTTCCTCCAGGAACCGATTTGCGAAAAGATCACGGCATTCTTTTGGAAAGTCGCTGGTTTACTAGGGGTTGGACGCTTCAAGAACTGATAGCGCCCAAGGTGGTCGACTTTTACGACAAGTCATGGAGTCATATTGGTCGAAAGAGTGCCTCCGGGAATGACCTTGAGTTCACAAAACTACTAAGCGAATTGACCAAAATTGATTTTGCGGCTCTCAAAGATCGATCCTCAATACCAACTTTTAGCATAGCCCAGAGGATGAGTTGGGCGGCACACAGAGTTACCACGAGGCTAGAGGATGTGGCGTATTCTCTTCTTGGTCTATTCTCCATCAACATGCCCTTGCTCTATGGAGAAGGTACTCAAGCCTTTGTACGGCTTCAGGAAGGTCAGAAACATTTTCTTGGGATAGTCCTTCTCTTTTGCTAGTCGTTATCGGAGCGAGCATTTATGATGGAGCAAGTGCACTAGAGATATGGACGTCTGCTCCAATATGACGTTTACCGTACGCTGACTTAGTATTCTTGCTCTCTCAAGAGATCTTGAAGGTTTCAGATGACGAATCAATTTTTGCGTGGGATTTTGGCCGCCACCCTGATTGTGGTGTGTCGTTATTCGCATCTACGCCTCGCCAATTCTCAGAATGTGGACGCATGGTACCTTTCACGCCAGAAGGGTTCAATCCCTCCCACTATACACTTACCAACAAAGGCCTCTATATCAAACTTGAAGTGCGCTACCTGCCCATTGCCGGAGGAACAGCCCTTGCTCGTCTAAATTGTTCAGACAGGGTGACAACAGCTGGGAAATGCCTCGCATTTCCTATAATTCTGTCAAGAGAGAACGATACAATTTTCTCAAGAACCCAAGAAACAACCCCAGTCCTGGTTCCGACACATTTATTCCTGGGGGAAGGAACCCATAGGTATATACATCGATCTCTGGGTTACCAAAAACATCTTTTCTTCCCTGGACTGAAGATTAGAAGCTCTCTCGTGAATGCTTCACCGTTTGAAATCCCTGAATTCTACCCCCCAAATTGGCACAATATTTTATCAAATCATGGTTTAAAATTATCCATTCAGCTAAAGAACCTCGAAAATTTACGTCAGGATGTTGTGTTCCTGGTTAACCACGTTCAATGGCCAAAAACTGCAGTATGGCTCGACTACGAGTTTTCATTATTCCATAGCATCCTTATACCTCAGCAACTCAAAATTCGTGCAGCGCTCTTAGAGAAAGGGAAAACTCTAGCAGAAAGCCTTCTGGTAAAAAAAGGCTTTAGACCCTCACTGGCTCGATTTCTGAGTTGGAAAGAAGATCTTGATCTCGGCACTGTAAATTTGAAATTCAGGGTTACGAAAGACACCAAGATACTTGGGACTACGTGGACTGTGCATTTTGAACCCACTCCGAAGGAGGGCGCTTCGACATGAGATATTTCAAATCCATCGGAAGTGGTCAGGTCAAACTCTAGTGCTGGAATCTCCTAGGGTACGAAACAAATCGCCCATAACTGTTTCCGTGGATGCCTATACTTGGTTCACGAAATATCTTCCGGCTGTTGCATATCTTGGCATGGAAGTTATGAGATCTGTCGTTTACTTTTCTAGAACTTATTCACGTTGCTTGTGTTTCAGGCTACAGATTCTTAGAAAGTCTCCATAATGGCTCTGCCAAGTAACAGCTGTTCGTGATGCTGTGTTAATTATCCAATCTTGAGACGCCTTGCTGTAACAATGGAAGGTTTGAAGCCATTAGAAACGATCACAAGATGTCCCCATCAAGCCCCTCCTTCAGCCAAAATGCTTTCCAAGCTTCTCCCCATTTCACATCCTTAACCTCATTCAACCAGTCCGAGAACTTGATCTTCTCCTCTCCGATAGTCATAACCCCGTTCTTGACACCCCTCCAGCCCTCGATCGGTGCCTTGATATACTGATGTTTTACCCCGCAGTACTCTCTCCAATACTCATGTGGCACACCCTCATTACGCTTCTTCCGAATTTGATAGCATGATTCGCAAAGATCGGCATCAACGCATACCAGGCAATAGTAGATAGCTCCCTTCTCCCAAGAGTCATGTTCAATGATCTCGCATTCGCCGTCACATGACATGCCACCATCAGGTGCTCGTTCATCTAGGCTGTCTTCTTCCTTTTCATCCTCAGAGCCACTTCCTTCCCCGGACTTGCCACCTTCAGAGCCAGTTTCAGAGCCACTATCACTTTCCGAGTCAGAAGAACCATCTTCATCATAATGTTTCACTGTCGGATCGATGATTGAGAATTGAGCCGAAAGAGCAATTTGAGCATCCTTGGTTAATCCGACACACACGAGTGCCTTCGACAATAATCGAAGACTCCCAGAATCATTCCAACCCTCAGTATCCGTGAGACCCTTGATGCAAGATTGGAAAGTTCGCTCCAAAATTTCTTGGTACTCGAGACCCGTCCCGACTATCTTCGTCATCCTTGCGGCAATAATTGCTGTCTGGGATTCATAGATGTTGAAGACCTTGACATTCTGTGCCAGTCTACGCTCTGGAATACGCTTGTACTCGAGTAGTATCGCCTCCTTCTCCCTTGGATCGGAAGACATCCTGAACTCTTCGTATAAGATATCCGAAAGCTCCTGCCGTGTGTTGATGACAGTGTCGATATCATCCTCACCTGAGAGGGAATCCAAACAAGCATCGCTGTCCAAGATATCATAGAGAACCTTCTTGGCCTTTTGAGTATCGCCGATAACGTGTCTGTAAGCCTGTGCTAGCTTGAGACGTGGAAAGCCAGCTTTCTTGGACTTGATGAGATATGCAATTACTTGCTCATATGTCTCGACCATGAAATCAAGCTTCCCGTGCGTCTTGGCAGCTTCTTGGAATCTTTCATTAGGCTCCCTGAAATTGTAGTCATCATCCCCATCTTCTTCATCTGATGGGTGCATGACAATGAGCCAGCTCATTCTGTCCCATAACGTCCAACCTTCCATGGTCTCCAGGAGTTGTTCGTCAGTCAGCAAGATCGTCCATCTATCCAAAATGTGGCCCTGCATTGTTACTGCGGGAAGAAGTGCTTTCGCTTCTTGATATGATACTATTGCATCACTGAATTGCTTGAGGCGTCTCTGGCACTTAGCAAGATTGAGATACGCAAGTCTCTTTTGGGAGAGCATCATATCATGTTCCTCTGGCGTGGCCTCGAAGTCAAGTTTCAAAGCCGCTATTAGCATGTCATACGCAGCACTGACATGCGGGTGGTCGTCTTCCGCCTCGTCATTTGCATCTGCTATATCCATGTGCGCCTTCGCAATGCTGACCATGTTGTAAAATCTTCTCAGCTCGGTAGGTGGCACCAACAAAGCCCTTTCAAACCAAGGAATGGACGCTTCATGTTGGTTGTATGGTGCCAGAATCATTACGAGGGCAACCATGCGCAGACCTTGATGCACCGTAACTGGCCCGAAAAGGTTCGCCATGGTATTAAATGTTTCCCCTGATGCGTTGATCCTCTGTGCAAGAGTGATTGGTGCAATTAGGTCGGTCTATCTCAGAATTAGCCATGAATATCAAGCACATACATTGAATTACCATTGCAGCAGCATCCAGTGCGTACATGAATGAGACTCTTGCTCCGAAGTTAAGCTTTGCCGTGAGCCAATTGTGATGATGACCTCTGACAAGTGGCTCCATTATTTTCTTTGGACCGGTCCTGATCCCGGATAGCCAATTCGAAGCAGTTTCGCTCAACCCGTCTTCGGTCGGCATGCGTTCCATTAATTCACTGAGGCGAGTAAAGAATGAATATGGGTGCGTAGAGCCTTCTGGGTTTGCAACGAAAGCTAAGGTGTAATAATCGCGGAAATACCCATGCTGCTCAATAATCTTTGATGCTTGATTGTGATCTGTCAATATTAGAGCAAGACTTTCGAAAACTCGAAGAAGGTCCTCAGTGGAGAGCGCCGCAGCGTCAATGGAAAGAAAATGTGCAGCCCAATATCGAGCAGAGTAAGCTGCCAATCCGGTAGAGTGTGGAGCATTTCCGCACAGAACGGAGACTGTGTTCTCAAAGATAGTCAGGTGGGCGTGTGACGGTGAGGTCCGGAGTCCATCATCATCGACACTCATTGCCTGGAAATATTCCCGGATTGAACGTTCTTGGAAACGAAGCGGGAACGTGCCATCGTCTGTTGCCTCTTTTTCGTCATCTTCAGCATCGGATGCTGGGTCGCTTTCATCACCAACAGCAACTGGTGTCGCTACTTCCAGAATTCTAAGAAGTTTCAGCCCCATGTTTTCGTGGCCCGCTGGGGTACAAACCTTGATGATTTTCCTTCAAGCTCCTCCTCAATGCTAAAACCAGAATCTTGTCCCGTTAGTGATCCAACACAGGATGCCTCATTGACTGTCAGAGGGCGTCTTGAGAAAGCGAGCCAAGCAAATAGTTGCTTCAATGCTTTGTACTGCTCCGGAGTTCTTCGACTTTGGCACTCTGCTAGCATTAGAGCATACAATGACGATAAATCTGTCGGACAGAACGATGCCATGTCTTTTAGAACGGCACCTTCTCGGCCTATAGAATTGTATCGACGAAGCATATGCTCCACAAAGAGCATGCCTAGCCCGAATTAGTAAAGATTCGACGAGGTTGATGAGAAGAATGATGACTGACCGTCTGCCTTTTCTTGCAAAGATGCGCTGATTAATTTCTTGACTCGCTTTCGAAACTTGGAAATTTTGGACAATCCCTTTGTTCTGTCCATGCGGGTCTTGAGAAGTTTCGGAAAATCAACAGAAATCTTCTCTTTAGTAACAAGTAGCTCGGTACATTCTGTCTTTGTTGCATCGTACTCGGGAATTGGTCGAAGTGTGACCAGGACATGAACCTTCGACTTCGCTGCTTGGATCTTCGAAAGAAGATCTAGAAACATTGTTTTGTCGTTCGACGATGCAATCTCATCAAGACCGTCCAGAATTAAGTACGCATTGCCCTCACCATCCTCAGGGAACTTTGATATTAAATATTTTTCCCACAAAGGCATCCAATCTGCGGTGTTGACAACCTCATTCTCGTTCTTGTCGATCTCAGCTGCGGTTTGCTCGCAGTATACAGTATCTTGCTCAGCAAGTTGTCTTATAAGACTGGCTGTAGCCGTCGACATTGTTTTGAGCTCTTCTTGCTCATCCTTGAAGTAAAAGTATGCTACTGAGCTTCGTGGGTCGTAATCGGCTGTCTCGCTGAGCTTCTGCACAATCGAGAAGGCCAAGTTCGACTTTCCTACTCCTGAGCCTCCCACGAGAAACAGAACAGATTTCTCATGAGAACTCCAACTCTCGTATGATTTTTCCTCAAAGATCCACTCACCCGTTCCATGAACGAATGAAGCTTCAATATCTTCGGCTTGTTCGATAAGCACCGCGGGCTTGATGAAGGTACGACGAACGACGTTGAATGCCGCATGTTTTCTTGCTCCTGGTTCCTTTCCCTTATCCTTCGACTTGTGTGGCTGAGATTGCGCTTTAGCAGCCTTTTTCTCCTGATCTGCCATCATTTTTGCAAAATTCTCTGCCAGTTGGGTTTGCATTTCTGTCACTGCAAGAAAACCATCTTTCACTGAAACCTGAATATCTTGAGCTCTCAAGTCAATCTCTTGTGTCGCGATATCAATCCGTTGAGTTGAGACGATAACATGCTTGGTGTCTTTTTTGATTTCTTCGGTATTTCCAAGCGTCGCAAAATTGGTCGCAGACTCGAGCCGCTTCAGTGCTGTTTCCATGGTGCCGTAAGCTCCAGCGAGCTCATCATCTCCACCACCCTCCAGGAGAGTTTTGAACCATTTCTCTATTTTTCATTAGTATTTTATGATAATCGAAGAGGTGGACTTACTGAATCGCCCTTTCTTGACGGCCTTTGTCGCAATAGCGAGAAGATTCATCATGCTTGAGAAAACTCTAGTGAGAAAGAGTTTATAAGCAGGTACTGTTGGCATCCTGCTCTCGATGATCGATACTCTCTCTAGAAAGTTATTCATCTCATCAAAGAAGCTGGTGATCTTGTCATAATCTGCTGACACATCTTTGCATGCCTGAAAAGAATTAGTTTCGACCACAATGCGGGTCACAAATTCTCACCTTCATCACGTATGTGAAAGCAGTCAAAATTGCTGCTGCAGGTGGGAATGCCTGAATATATCAGCAATATTTCTTGCATGTTATCGGAAAACTTACAGGTGTTGCAGCCTGTGCAATGTATTGAGCTCCTTTCATCACGAGATCGCTATTTCGAGTAATTGCAGAGCGAAGTTTATCGACTTTGCCCTTGTCATGACGAAATCCATCAAAGAGATCATTTTTCAATTGCGCATCATTCATAATATCATTCACACTCGTGAATCGTGGCAAAGTTCTCAAATCTTGACCAGTGGTTTCATAGTAACCTCTCAACGCTGTAGACCACAGATCCGCAATATCCGTGGTCTCTTCGGTAGGCTTTGACGCCATACTGGGTAGTATATTTCACTTTTATCGCAGAAAAAAAAGCAACAACAATGTGAGAAAGATGAGAAGCTTCTGACTCCCTAAAATATTTGGGGCCCCGCATGAATATAGGGCTGTTTATCGTATCTTTGGCCAATACATACCCCAGCAAACGATTTCCCAGAACAATATTTGGGGGCTAAAAGAAGGGTGATTAATCTTACCTGCAGGGAATCTTACCTCAGCCTCTGCTGCCGTTAGTCGGCCGTCCGTCGCACGCTCTGATCTGGCAATCATGCCAATGATCAGCGCAATTGCCAGATGCAGGATTGGCATTGCCTTAGCTGAGATTTCTATGAGGAGAGAATTGATACATCATGCGTGATAATGTGGTTGCTTTGCCTCTGGATAAAATCCTTTCAGTGTAGAATCGTCAGCTTGACTGCAAGTACAAGGTTCGCCTTTCAGCGGTCCGTTCGTGACGGGATAAGTGTCTGTGGTCCTACCGAGTCCGCCTATAGCGTTGGTCACTGCTAGCCTGGCCACTAAATTCAGGGGCTTGCAGATTGACAGCGCTAAGTCTCTCCTTCATTCTGTGTCGTGATTGGATTCGGGCAAAAATTTAAACTTGCACAAAAACGAGCTACATCGTCTATGAATCCTCCTTTATGAAGATAAGTACTCTCTGTACGAGGGAATGGCAATTACTTCGTATTCGTGCATGCTTATCATGACAAGTCAGATTCCTTTGCAAATAATGTCATATTCAGCGAGAAATTATACTTTGCGGCTACGACTTGAATGTACCTGAGAAATTGTAACAATATGAACCAAACGCTTCAAAGTATGAAGTTTAACCTCAAAATTCCGTTGGAATCTCTGCTGTACAACCTGGAAGGAAATTGGAAACATTAGCAGTCGAGACAAGGCGGCGACCTCAAGGACTGGAACACATCACGGAAAAGGCAGCTATCCTACTAGGGTGTAAAAGAACCAATTTAATCAAACCATATCGGATTAGTATGCCAAGCACGATTTGAGCAGCTGCTGAATTGAACTTCTCGTAAAATCTTCTGATGCTATCACGAACCCCGCTGCGGGGTCATTTTCTCACACAAACATGTGCCCATATAAACCTACTACAGCTATCAGGCCATCTTATGGGAATTCCGGATTCTCATATAAGAACGCACTTTGCCCTAATCAATGCATCTTTTTTTTTTTGCACATATTTCTGTATAAAACCTTGTAGCTACAAGATGAAGCATTGGAGTCATGACGAAACTAGGGACTATAGAAGTTTACTTGAGAGCAATTTATTTGTGGAAATTCTAGCGGTTTGAAATCATGTAGTAAGCGTTTTCATGTCAATTCGTCCTCCAAAGATCAAGGGAGCGAAGTGATGCGGCTGCGACTTAGTGACCACAACAACCAATCTATTTAATGAATACTAGCCACTGACGATCTGTATAACTATATGTATAGTCTTCGGTTTTGAAATTCATAGTATACACGAATTTTTCCGAAAAGTGAAGAGGCTGAGGCAATGACTCCTAGGCCAAACTTGCCGATCATATTGACTTGGAGCATAAAACATTTGTTTGGAAAAAACTTGGAATACCACGAAACAATATAATAGCTAGACTCTCTTTTTTCTGTCCGCTTACTAGCTTTCATTTAACATTAACTGTGTTTTCTGCAAATAATTCTCGCTGACTCGACCCTACACCCCAGCCTGAATTTTACAAAAGCTATTTACATCCAAGATTATTCTTGCGTTGCTTGCTTGCTTCGATCTTAGCTTTAGTTGTAGGTCCAAGGCTGTGCTAGGCCTTTAGAGCTACGTAAGTCACTCATCTCCCGGAAAAACCTTTGGAATTCTCCTCCAGGACACTTTGGTCAGTAGATGATTAAATACTTCAAAGACAAAGATATACTCCCAATCTTCTCGTTTAAAACAGTGAAGGATTTCAATGCTTCCGAAATACCTTCGTAAAAATTTCGGAATTTATTTATGTAGTAGCGTTAGACAAAGTTCTTATTTACCTGAACTTACCAAAGTCTACCAATCTGAAGTCATAGTGGGTCCGGTTAGTGGTATACTAATATATACGCTTTCCATCATGGCATATATATATATTTTTGGGTGCTATTTTTATGGTATCAATTAGCCCAATTAAGTTATTCCTTAATTTGATTAGACTAGGTCCCTGATAGTCAGAATAGCTCCACATCATATTTTCGAGTTCATCCCCGCTTTTTCCTGGCCACATTCAATTTCTGCAGAGAAATGTTTTATTCAAATTCAATACCAAGTTTTCGAATCATCGAGAACTAAGCTAGTGCTGCCTAGACACCTAAAGCAAGACCCACTCCCCTTTTCTATAGCTATTTCATCTACACTTGTTCCCTCCCAGCACCTCAAATTTACAACACCTCTTCTTAACAACCGACTTGTACACCTTGGCTCGCTGTCTAGGCTTCCAAGGAATCTCCTGCTTGTACAGACTATCACAATACCTTTCAGCGTCAAATCTATAACACATTTGTCTAAAGTAAGCTTCAAGCTTCCACCCTTCAGCGCTCTACTGTATTGCACTATATCGCTGACTTGCTTATAGAAAAGGACGATTCGAAAGCTTCTGCTTATCACCACAGCTCTTTGCATAGCGCAAACACAATATTGAACCCTATCTCTACAGATGGATCACCCTTCCAGGGACGCTGCTGCGCTCGAATCATCATTTACGTCCGACATGGCTACCGCACACACTAATAGCTCAGGCTCGACTAGCCCAGTTCCTTCTGAACTGTCGACAGGTGAACCGTCAAAGTAAGTCACTGTCTTTAGTCCAGATTCTTTGCAATGATTTTCCGCCGGCTCTCGACGGTCACTGCTTATATGAGGAAGATTACTGACTCTTCTCACTCAGCACTTCAACAAATGTCGATAGTGTAGTACAACAAGACACCAACAATTCCGCAGAGCTAAGTGATTACATCATCGGATCCCCGGCCGCAGCACAGGTTCGTGAACTCATGATTCCAAAAGACGCAAATCACTTATCAACCTGAAATAGAAAATCGTCGCAACCACTACTACGAACTTGATAATTGACTCCATCCCCCCTTTGCAACGAGGTGATATCAGTATCTTCATCCGCAAGCTTGTACCTGTACCAAACAATGTTACAATCCACGTAGACGGCACAACAAGCACGGATGAATTCGGTACGGAATATCTCGTTCAATGCAGCAAATATTTTGCGGATGTGCTGCAGGGAGGATGGAAAGAATCTGAGCAAGCTTTCATGCATCTCCCGGAGATGAATCCAACTGTGTGGCAACTATTCAGGAAGTTCATCTCAAACGCTGGAGAATTTGATTTGCAAGAAGAGGATATCCGTCACCCAGGATGGATCACCTATACCAAAGATGAAGAGGAATACTACAAGCAAGGCGGTGGTGCCCTGGTTGGAGGAAAGAGGGGACTCAGTACCGTCATCCCCTACATAATTCTCGATCGGCTCATCGAAGGCTATCAGTTTGGGGAGTATATCCAATGTCCAGGATTTTGCAACAATATAATGGACTTGTTGATTATTGCATACCGGAAATACTATGACTCCAACGACAAACAGATCCCACTCTGGAATTTGAGCATGGTATTCGGGGATGTATTCGACAACCATGGATTACAGAGGTTTTTGGCCGACGTTCTCCTCTTCGCTATGGGAACAAATGCATTTCAAGAGGCTATTCATAACAAATATCTCGATAAGAGGAGTATAACCGCGGTAGCTTTGGCAGGACTACGTCAAAAGGAGGCTGAGAGCAGACTCCTTCCTGACAATCCTTTCGATCGCACGAGGTGTACCTACCACAATCACCCCGAAGGGAAATTCTTCACCACGTGCTCGGATCCGTTTTCCAAGAATAACATGGGGCCGGCATGGATTACTTCTGAACAGGCTTCAAATTTGGGAGCGCTTTGGATGAATGATGATGGGGATTGGTGATGTGGCACAGATCCACTCTTTGGACTCATTTGGTAAGCTAGTCGAGGTTTTTACAGAGGGCCTTATTCATTACGAGGTGTGAGCAGGCTTTTTGTGTATTGGCGTTTGGAGCAATTTGTGGAAGGACAATCTGTAAATAGAGACCATTTCTGAACACCACTTTGTCACGGAATGGAGTGCTTGGCAGATTCAGCTGAATAGGACACAGTCTTCACTCACAATTATGGTTTCATATTTTTGAGACAGCATTCACTTTTTGGCAATTAATCTCGTCCCTTGCTCTCTCTCTACTATGTGACTTAGTTTCGATTTGAACCCATTTACTCTTTGGACTTATTTGGTTAGCTAATTGAGGTTTTTATAAATAAGCTTATTTATTACAAGATATAAGCAGGCTTTATAGGTATTAGCGTGGAGAGCATTTTAGAGCAAGGGTGATTTTTAAATAGAAACTATCTCTTGATATCGCTTTTAATATGAAATAAGGTACTTGGCAGATTTAGCTAAATAAAATACAGTCTTTACTCACAATTATAGTTTTATTTTTGTGCGATAGCTTTCATTTTTTGAGAACTAATCCGGCATAGGTTAATCAATTAATTATTTCATACCCTTGTGGAATAGCTGCCGTGTCTGTGGTATATCCCAGCTCCTGGGGTTGCTGTTTGTCTCAAGCCATAAAGAATGAACCCGTATGCAAGACCTCTACCCCAGGTTAGAAATCCTTTCTACGCGGATACCAGGCTTTCCACTTCACTTTATACTTACCATAGGCTATTACTGCTCTCTGAAAAACAACGTTAGCCTTAACCAAGTGCTTAGCCCCGCTCTGTCATACTCGAGTCTCGACTGGCGATTTTCAAAACGTAAGGAAGGTGCTGCTATACTACTTCGGGAACATTTCTACGTCACAAACACCGATTTCCAACCAAATGATGTTCTCAA
The DNA here is from genome assembly GCA_030077755.1 of Filosporella fistucella. Classification (NCBI taxonomy): domain Eukaryota; kingdom Fungi; phylum Ascomycota; class Leotiomycetes; order Helotiales; genus Filosporella; species Filosporella fistucella. The sequence continues at coordinate 1,398,353 of JAQJZZ010000002.1, forward strand.
GAGCAGGTACCCTAGGTAGGATCTGACGTAGAAATCCCCGCTCTAGGTAAGAACAAATTGTTTCAACCGAAAACAGGCAACATACGATCACATCCAGTCAACTCAACCCACAGAAACCACATGTTGATAATACAAACAACAATTCTAAGAGCAACATCATCAACAGTCAGAACGGAAAGTTTTGGTATCACATCACAATTCCCAAACCAACACATGTACCAGAACACATTTTAGTCTCGGTTTTATATACGACCAACCAATGAAAGCGACGAAGGAGTTTCTCATCATCATGGGCGTCCTATCGGCGGCTTTCGTGATATTGGCTATTATATTCATCTTAGCAGGGTGCCCGACAGGCGACGACGACGATGACGACGTGACTACTGATGAAGAAAGTCAATGGTCTGAGGATCAGGGCAGAGCGAGAAGGAGACGTGAGAGGAGAAGTTCAGGAACTGAGTTTCTGAGTCTGTACCTCTTAATTTTGGCGCCACTGGTCCTTGGGGATGGCTAATTAAGACGCCCTCGAGAGATAGTTTGGGAATTTGAGGAGAGGAGGGGTATCATCAGTGATGCGGCGATTGGAAGTGAGACTCTGGTTCAAGGGTTGACACTTTCAGGTTGAAGGCCGACGAAACGGGAGGGATCCAATGGACAACAGGAAGATAGCATTGTTAAGAAGGAAAGAACATGGGACATCTGTGTATAGGCGCGACTTCCTCTGTAGTTGCCAATAGAAACTGTTTTGTTGAGCGTCTGTCTCCCCTTGAGCATCAACATTATTTCAAACATCATTACATAATGTCATTCGTTAATAATGAAACATTTTTACCACTGCAAGATGATCAGATTTACTCAAACATCAAATGACTAACGAATAAATAGGCACCACGAATTCCACACCCGCAACGACGAAGGCAATGACAGCGGCGAACCTCTTCCATCTTTTACCCCATTCGAGCAGGAGGCACATCCTAGCCCTCGAGTTCCCCCCTCATAGTAAGATTTTTTTTCTTAAAGATCATACAAGGCATATTTTAATGGCTTGTAGCTATCAATCGGTCGTAAACTTCTTTCTGCGATGCGGCTGGGCAAGGAGGGGTGGAACTCGGGGGCGTGGGTGTGCCAGACTGCGATGGGGTAAAATGTACGTTCGATGAGTCCACAGTGATTGATATAGAGAAAGCTAACTTATGCAAAGTTGGAAGAGGGTCAACTCATTCGTCGCTGTCTTTGCTGGAGTCGTCACGATCGTGGTTTCGGTGGACGCTTTTTACACTAAGCATTTCAGCGGACAGCCTCCTAAGAAATAGAAAATAATACAATTTGACAGCGCAAAACATCTCCTCATTTGCATTCTATTACTCCTCCTTCACAACAGCAACCGGTCGGTCCTCCGTAACCTCCGTATGCTCACTCCCATGATCAAAAACCCCCTCCTCACCCCCAACATCCTTCCCCTTCCCGTCTCCAGCTCTGGTCCTAAACACACCTTCCTCAGGCACAAAACTCGTACTCTTCCATGCACTATCAACAGTCTCATACATATCATCCACCTCTTCCAAACTGAGTCCCTTGGTCTCATAAATCATGCCCCACACAAAGAACGCGCAGATAAGACAACATCCACCCCAGAGGAAAAAGATCTTAGCTTGTAGATTCGCGTTGCCTTTACCTGGATTAACGAGATAAGGGGTGCTGTATGCGATAGCCCAGTTGAGAAGCCAGTTTGAGGCTGTGGTCATGGAGAGACCTTTTGCTCTTACGCCTAGGGGGAAGATTTCGCCTGTTCTGTTTTTGATTGTATTAGTTTTCATTCGGGTATAATGGAAGGGAGAGGAGAGGGGGGAAAGGACTTACACAACCCATGCTACAGGACCCCAACTACAGGCAAAGAAGAAAATATAAATACACACAAACGCTACGAGTGCTTTCTGCGCAGGCATATTTGTGTCTCCTGGAAAGGCGGTACCAGCAGATGCAACAATCATTTGCGAGACAAACATTCCTATCGCTCCAAAGAGTAATAATCTTCTTCGTCCCCATGTCTCTACCAAGTACAGACCAGGGAATGTAGATGCGACATTGACGGCAGAAGTAATCATACTAATCACAAACGGATTATGAATCCCCGAGTTTTTGAAGAACGAAGTGCCGTAATAGAAAATAAAATTGATACCAGTAAGTTGTTGTAAACTTTGTAACAAACAGCCTGTCACTAGTCTTTTTCCGAGCGTATGCCACGTTAAAAATTGTCTATAACTTGACTTTCCAATTGATAACTCATGTACGTAGTTTGCTTTGATCTCAGCCAATTCGTCGATCAGGTACGGATTATCGATATCGAGACGTCTGAGACGAGCGAGAGATTTAGCTGCTTTTGCGTCTTTGCCGACTTTAATGAGATATCGTGGAGTCTCGGGGAGGAAGAGTAGACCAAAGCCCAGAATGAGAGCCCATGCGAATTGGATTGCGATAGGGATTCTGTAGGAGCCTGAATTGGTCATGTCTTTGCAGGCGTTGTCGACTACGGCGGCGATGAGCAGACCGATTGTTATGGCAAGTTGGTAGGCGCCGACTTTAATATATTAGTCCTGCTCGGTTCAACTGAGGTTTAAAAAGGATGACTTACCAACAGCTCCTCGAATCCATTTTGGTGCTGTTTCAGATTGGTAGAGAGGGACTAACACAACCATCAGTCTCAATCATCCAAAAACTCATGAGCGAACGAAAACTCACTAATAGCAGAAATCAACCCCACTCCAAAACCAGCAAAGAATCGTCCAGCCACAAACAGCGGGATAGCAACAGAAATAGTCTGCAACACGACTCCAAAACAGAATACCACCAACGTAACCAGTAATCCAATGCGTCTACCCCACAGATCTGCAAGTGGAGCAGCAGCAAGAGCACCGAAGAAAGTCCCGGCAGATAATATAGAAACGATGAGAGATTGTTCCGAGGAGGTGATACCGGCGGAATTGGTGTCAGGATTGATGTAGCCGGTTGAGAATGTCTCGAGCCAGTTGGGCATCGCGATGATGCCTCCGATTGTACCTGTGTCATAACTATATCTGTTAGTATAAACTCTCAAAATACATCAAGCAAGATCGAAATCGAGGCAACATAGGAAAAAGAAATGAGGAACATACCCAAACAATATTCCCCCAAAAGCCACAAACAACCCCACAAAAATAGCCGTTGCCGAAGAGCCAGGGCTGCCCTCCGGCTTCATGATCCCAATGGATCTCAAGTTGATTTTTTCTGAAAACATATTGGATTTAGATGTAAAACTCTATATCCTTCTTTACCTACCATCTCAAGTCTTTATATACTTCCTCTCCGGAAATTCGGGAACCTGCAAATGTTCTGGCCCCATGGGGGATGACGGAGCGGCTGAGACAAATGGCAGCTCAGGGGCTAAGCGAAAGAAGAGAACAACAGCTGTTGATGAGAGTGGCGTGACAGGTACCGAGAATTAATGAATGACTTACAAAAATGCCGAAAATCTGGGGAAATGAGGGAAATGAGGGGGTTTAATTGGGTAAGAGAGATCCGAGTAATGGCCGGAAGACCCTTCGTGCAGGAGATGGGAAGCAAATGAGGAGGTTGGAGTGCGTAGGTTTCCGTGAAGGGTGACTATTATGGGGTAGAGGCGAGCAATGCGCTGTAAAGCCGACACGATAGAAACTTTTAGTCAGAGAAGGGCCTTTAGAAAGAAGAGAATGACACGTGTGGTTGGTAGAAATAATTCTTGTTCGCTCCGCGACTGCCGGTACAAGAGTTCCAATTGATATCTACACCATGAAGGTGGACCCACCAAGACCATTCATTGTGCATACCAGAAGTGACTTGAAGCCGATGGTCACATCAAGTTATTCATTTATCTGATTGAATACCAGATAGCGCAAGAACCAAGTTTGTTGCGATCATCTCAACTGTGCCACGCCCCTCAATTAGAGGCTTTCTTGCTCCAACATATCTTGAGTTCCTGACTTTCTGTTTCTTATACTCTGCATTGCGTGGAAAGTTAAAAGCCATTTCACGTTTTTCTCTTCCTGAGCAAGACTCACCTTTGGAGGATTGTGGAAATCATTCCCTGAAGACTTTCGAACAAATTTAGGGTTCAAAGGATCAACCCCGTCGTCAACTCCCTCGGGACATGGGAGAGAGACATATTGTATTTGTGCAGTTGTGAGCGGACTTTCTTCGTTTTGGGTGACCACCTCCACGTGCTTTTTGCCAGGGGAAAGGCTTTCCTGTATGATATTGCCCCCAACTGTAATTCCCAAGAATTGCTTATATACTGCAGTGGTCGTTTCTCCCAGATAATCCTGACTTGTATGCGCGGGCGCGTTCCCAGCTTCTTTTGGGGTGATTTGGCTTTCATTCTGACGAACGGGGGAGGGTGAGTGCTTAGCCTTCTGCCTATTCTTATAAGATGCACCACCTCGCATGTGCACATCGACCTCTGATTTGACCGCCAGTCTCTCCATCTTGGACGCCCCAACATCACTACTCATACTTCTTTTCCGGGTTTTGTCCTTTGTCTCTGCAAACTTCAATCGCGTGATTGAGTTCATTAAATCAAATGCTTCCTTGACTAATTCTCTCGTTCCGTCATTCACTTCGATATTTGTCCGGAGAATACCAAATCGCTTCTGCCAATACTTCCAGCGTTTTATCGAAAATCCTGCCGACCCACCTTCACGCTTCCACAATGGTCCAGGCATCGTGCTTGGGTGTGGTTTATCGGATATCTTGCAATTTTCGAAAATAATAGAGCCCGCAACTAAAATCCACTTGGCAGCAATTGGCACGCGATAATCAAGCCTCCAGGACTTCTGATTCGGATGCTCCAGGGCATCCCGAAGAGCATGGATGGCATAGATAACACCTTGGTGGAAGAATTCCTTCGTGGCCTTTGCGAGGAAGTAGTTCAAGTTCGAGTAGGCTTCTTTAATGTTCTTGAAGTCGGGATCGGATGGTAATGTGTAATATTTGCTTGCTATTGTACGAAACCAATCAGTGCAAGGTAAAGTGAGGTGAAAAGTAAGTACCATAGATTTCGATACTTGCTCTTCCATCAAAGTACCACAGTTGCCCTGCCACCGTTTTCCCTTTTTCAGCCACATGATTCCTCAGAATTCTCTGGAGAATGGAGACAAGGCGGTCGAGTTTTCTTTCTTCGTGAAGTTCGGTAGCCAACGTGAAAACTGCCTGCGAAATCCAAGGGCCTGGATCAGAGCAATGAGCCTTTACAGCCTTGCAGAATAAATCAATCTGACATGGATCATTGTCTGTATCGTCCACCATACATTTGAGGCGTGCATGAATGCTTGAACTAAGGCAAACACCTGGAGGGACCTTGAGAGACATATTTGCATTCAAAAGGCCCCGGCTGGAGTCTAGGTACAGAGGGCCGAGGTTTTGGCTAAAAAAATTGTTTTTGATCTGAAAAGAATGTTTGGATAATCGTATTTCAATGATGATGTGTGTTGTAAAAAGGAAATAGGTTTAGAAGTACCCTTCGAAGGTTGAAAGCTAGTTGGTGAAGGTTGCGTAGGCAGGTGCTACCCACTAGACGAGTGGAATGCATATTCAAATAGGAAAGAGCTTGTGAGCCGTAATAGAGGGAGAGGGAGAGAAATGGAATGTTGGCCCCTGATACTCTAATTCAGAGGCTTTGCCAACTCAGGCCAGCGAGTCGGTGATGAGTAGATACTGCAGGAGGCAAGTAGGGGAATCTCGAGGACGCCAACCCAGTACGGAATCATCGAGTATCATCCTGAAATCTCAGGTGTGCCGACCTATCCTTTACTAGATCCTACAAGGCGCCCATATCCAGTATCATCCTCATAACCCGCTGCATCTTTGCAGAATTGTCTGTGTCGCATCAAATCGGCCTTTTCGCACGATTCTCCACAGTAGAATTAGAACTTGCCTGTCAAGGATAGGTACAAACTCGACTTCAGCTCACCGCTTTGCTTGCACACAATGCCGCACACAGATATTTAACTTTCTTCAAGGTTATAGACTAAAATAAAAAGTTACTCAACAAAACAAGTCAACCCAGTTTGCCAAGTGGTAGAAGTGTCCCCTTACTCTGGAAACAGATACTAGGTGTCCGTTGAGATCTTAGATTGGCAAGGAAGCCCTGAATCTATCACGAAATTCTACCGCATACATACTAACATCTAGATTAAAGTTAGCCTTAAGATATAAACGGACCTCTTTTTTGGCTTGTACATCTACATTTGTTATCCACTAACTCACCTCACAGATCTTCGAAGTCTTATCCTACGGGTTTCGGGCATGTGGCATGCGTGCACAGTATCGTGAATGGGGCTGCGTAAGTCCGCCACATGTACGCCATTGCGAAATCACCGTTCATCTCCCATAGACATCATAGGTTATTCCTCGTGCAGAGAGCATCACAATCCTCAATGCTACCTCGGATTCGGTGCGCCTGATCCAATCCACCCAGTTTGAGCAGTATTTTACCGAGAATGTTGTAGCTTATCGCAGGAGGTGGTATCGAAGTATGCTGGGTCTTTCTTTATTTCGATCTAAGGAGAAACCGCGTTAGTGAGTGTTTCGCAGTCGCTGGTGTTTTCACGTTAGAGGAGAGGCAAATGACTTACTTCACGAGGTCATTGGTGGTTTTGGTCCATACTACCGCCTTTGTAGATTCCATCTTGTCGCATATTTTGTAATTGAGCGTGGGACCAGGCTAACGCGAGGTTCGGGCTCTGAGGTTGACGTTCGCGGGCAGATTAAACCTTTTCGCGTGAAGCAAATGTCAAAACGCGAAATCACGTGTCAGTCCCTTTCCAGCCAACTTGCAGCGATAAGTCCCAATGTGCAACTCTCACTCCAAAATTACATTCATGGCAGCAGCCAATTGACTACTACTCAATTTCATCCATCTTCCTGGGCTAGAAATACGGTCGCTGAACTCGCAACGCAAAGCTTCTCTGAACATCCGTTTTTACCAGCTTTAATAAGTCGTCGGTCCGCTGTCAATACCATGTTTTGTATGCTCTCCCCAACTGCGAGTCTGTCGCAACCAAGCCCACCACAATTCGATGCTGGAAATGTGCCTTTCAAGACCACTTTGGGGACTGTATTTAACAAATTTCCTGTCGGAACAGGATCCGAAACCCTTCTCATTCTAGCTCTTGTCACTCCCCTCGTTTTTGTCATTTCTCACATGCGCTCTTTATAACCGGATCAATCGTCTTCAGAGAATGGTCTCGGCCAGGTCCAAATGCATGTAATCCCAGCGTACCACCATCGACAGAGGCACTCCCAGTCTTATCTGAGGCTGCATTCTTATCAAACACCGACTGGTTTCTCATACGAACTCAAAGGAAACCATCTCGTAACAACTCGGTGGAAAAGTCGAAAGGGACACGGGGAGTTCAGAGATAGGCGTTGCTGGCAACCCACTTTGCATAGCCTTCGAAAGTCTCCCCAGAGCAAAAGTCTCGCGGACTGATACTCGGCGCCATCCACCAAGATTTGGTGTGTTCTTTTGTGGCACCAGGTATGATACAAATGCTCGCCAGTTTGAGACTCACTTTATCCCACTGAAAATATTTTCGAGTCGGTCCTTGAGCGCTGGGAATTGTCGTTCCACCATATTCACGTGATATAAACTTTACATCAGAGCAGAATCAACCATGAAAGTCAGTAACGATTTACAGCACTGTGGGAAATTTGCGAATATGCTCACTTGAAATCCCAGACTCTACACTTTGAAATCATATCAATGAGGAGTACTTTCCAGTCCAAGAGTCACATGATACGTATGTCTGCCAAGACGCTGGAACACCTAACAGGCAAATTCTCGGCCGTTGGAAAGACATCCTCGCTCAGCTCAAAGTCTTTTCATCTCAAAACTTCAGACTTATCAGGCCATATAATATTTCTTGCCCATCTAGACTCTCCAACATTGGAAAGTATCACAAGTTTCCGCCTCTACTCTCATCGGTGCCATCGCACAAGTCCTCATACGATCGTACACTCGTCATAGTGGCCTGACAATTATCGGCAGAGACGAGGGAGTGGGTTACTGGACGGTATTGCTGTGGCGCTGTACCCTGAGGGCGTTCTGCAGTGGTGCATCCCGCATGAAACTCCTCATGATGATACGTAGTATACGACTACGGTATGGCTCTCCAAAGTCCCATCCTTCTACTCACTTGTCAATATCCACCACGCTGGCAAACATGCATCCAGGTCATGGAGTGTCGGCCCTGTCCACGCGAATAACAACGTGCTCTGCTATGCTGCACCGCAATAGTAAGCTGCCAACAGTAAACGGCTGGCCGGCTGCAGCTCGCGGGCTTTGCATTGTCAGTCTTCTTTCCCCCTGAATTCTCTCCCAAGTCCAATCCATGGGCCTCGACAATTTGGTGCCGGCGAGCACCGTAGCTAAAGGTTCGGTGAACGGTCAAATGCTCGGGTCGTTGCATCCCATCAATCACCCCATAAACCGCGGATCGCGGTCGCCAACTTGCAATCGAAAAAAAAACCCCAGAATCTGCATGCATACAATTCGCGAGGTGAGCTCAAGAAGGTGGTCTGACCTTTTAGTACCCACGCTGTTTACCCGTGCTCGGCCATAACCCCTCCATAGCTACAACCTACTGATTGTGAAGTTGCCCCGCCATAATTTTTATTCATAAGGTGAGGATTAGCCACTTCATTTCCTCTCTTCATTCATCATCAGTGCATTCAATCAATTCACATTGAGTAATACAAGATCCGAGTTCAAGGATCCAAAGTCAACAATTTCAAAGCGTTCGTTTATAGCTTTACAACTCAACCCCGCAGCCTCTATTGGGCATTGAGTCGACAAACAAACTCGATACGTCTTCAAAGACAACCAAATCAACAATGGCACCTGCTGCAGATGAAGTAGTTGTCAAGAGCATCTCTCCTTATGGAGTAGCTCGGTCAACCGTTGAGGGTAAACCCCTCAGCGCTGAGGATATCCGCAAAATGGATGCTTACTTTCGAGCAAGCATGTATCTTTGTCTTGGCATGCTCTACCTCCGCGAAAACGCCCTCCTTAAGGAGCCCCTCGAAACCAAGCATCTCAAAGCTCGTCTCCTCGGTCATTGGGGATCTGACGCCGGTCAATCTTTCACATGGATGCACATGAACCGTATGATCAAGAAGTACGATTTAGATTGTCTGTTCGTCTCTGGGCCAGGTCACGGAGCTCCAGGTATCATCTCACAATCATATCTTGAGGGCGTCTACTCTGAGGTATATCCCGACAAGGCTGAGGATGAGGAGGGAATGAGAAAATTCTTCAAGCAATTCTCCTTCCCAGGTGGCATTGGCAGTCATGCTACACCAGAAACTCCAGGCAGTATCCACGAGGGTGGTGAATTGGGTTACTCCATTTCCCACGCCTTTGGTACCGTTTTTGATCACCCAAATCTGATAACTGTTACCATGGTTGGCGATGGTGAGGCAGAGACCGGACCTCTTGCTACCAGTTGGCATAGCACCAAATTCCTCAACCCAATCACTGATGGTGCAGTCCTACCCGTTCTCCATCTCAATGGATACAAGATCAACAACCCAACCCTTCTCGCCCGTATCAGCCACGAAGAACTCACAGCATTGTTCGTCGGTTATGGATGGACGCCTTACTTTGTCGAGGGTAGCGATATGGAGAGTATGCACCAGGCAATGGCAGCTACAGTCGAGAAGTGTGTTTTGGAAATCAAGGCATATCAAAAGCAAGCTCGTGACTCGAAGAAGGCTTTCCGTCCACGCTGGCCTATGATCGTTCTCCGTTCTCCCAAGGGATGGAGTGGACCAAGAAAAGTCGATGGCAAACTCCTTGAAGGTTTCTGGCGTTCGCATCAAATCCCAATCCCAGATGTCGCCTCCAACCCCGCACATCTGAAGCTTCTGGAAGAGTGGATGAAGAGTTACAAGCCAGAAGAGGTCTTTGACAAGGAAGGCAAGATCCTCCCTGAGCTGAAGGAACTTGCTCCTCTCGGCAATGCCCGTATGAGCGCCAACCCAGTCGGTAACGGTGGTCTTCTCCGCAAGCCCCTCGACATGCCTGATTTCCGCAAATACCAACTTCCCGACATCAACCCCGGTATCTCCAACCTCCCCAGCATGAGCAACATGGCCGGCTTCCTCCGCGACGTCGTCGCAAAGAACATGACTAATTTCCGTGTCTTTGGTCCCGATGAGACTGAGTCCAACAAGCTTGGTGAGATTTACAAGGCAGGCAAGAAAGTCTGGATGGGTGAATACTTTGAGGAAGATCAAGATGGTGGAAATCTCGCCATGGAAGGTCGTGTCATGGAAATGTTGAGTGAGCATACTTGCGAAGGTTGGTTGGAAGGATACATTCTCTCCGGCCGTCACGGTCTCCTCAACAGCTACGAACCATTCATCCACATCATCGATTCCATGGTCAACCAGCACTGCAAATGGATCGAGAAATGTAACGAAGTCGAATGGAGAGTCAAAGTCGCTTCCCTCAATATCCTCCTCACAGCCACAGTCTGGCGCCAAGACCACAACGGCTTCACGCATCAAGACCCAGGCTTCCTCGACGTGGTAGCAAACAAGAGCCCAGAAGTCGTGCGAATCTATCTCCCACCCGATGGAAACTGTCTTCTCTCCGTGACAGATCACTGTCTCCGCAGCGTCAATTACGTCAACGTCGTCGTCGCAGACAAGCAAGATCATCTCCAGTTCCTAAACATGGATGAGGCGATTGAGCATTGTACCAAGGGCCTCGGCATCTGGGACTGGGCATCCAACGACCAAGGCGAAGAACCAGACGTCGTCTTCGCCTGCTGCGGCGATGTACCTACCCTCGAAGCCCTAGCCGCCGTCGCTCTGCTCCGCGAATTCCTCCCCCAACTCAAGATCCGATTCGTCAACATCGTCGATCTCTTCAAACTCATCTCTGAGATTGATCATCCACACGGACTGTCAGACAGAGAATGGACATCCATATTCACCGACGACAAACCCATAATCTTCAATTTCCATTCCTACCCTTGGCTCATCCACAGACTTACCTACAAACGTCCAGGCCAACTAAACATCCATGTCCGCGGCTACAAGGAGAAGGGAAATATCGATACCCCTCTCGAGCTAGCAATCAGGAATCAAACTGATCGATACTCGCTCGCTATGGATGCTATAGATCGGATTCCAAGTCTGAAGAACAAGGCGTCTGGCACAAGAGAAAAATTGATGAACCTCCAGATCGCGGCTAAGACGCAGGCTTATGAGAATGGTATTGATCCCGCTTATATTACGGGATGGAGATGGCCGTATCCTAGAAAGGAGTAGAGGGGTAGATAAAAGGATGGGTGGATAGATTCTGTGGTCTTTTGCTCGCTGATGCTTTTGAATCTGGGATTTGAGGGCTTGATTGCGAGGGGTGGAAGGGGGTAATTATGGCGTTTGTTTTTGCTTTGGGTTCGGGTACATAGTTGAACAAGATCTTTGATATCATGAATATTTTTTTGGTAGCTTGTGAATTTTGAATTATGAATTGATGTTCATATCCTCGCCGAAGTGAATATCATTTTCTTCTCCTCGAAACAGTTGGTAGTTTCTTAACAAAGTATGAATACATGCAGACCAAGGTAAATATTCGGACAACAAAGTACCTACTAAGTCTTTACTTCGAGTAGTGAGTCAGTGTGTGTGGCGTGGAAGGCTACTAGAATTCGTACAGTGAGGCACGTTACTTGAATCCTAAAAAGTACTGGGCGATGATATGCTGGCTGAGCACTAAACACTTCAATTGGTCTGTCTCTATTCGTTAAAAGCAGAAATTTAATAGAGTGTCTTGTATGATTGAAGAAAGGTAAACGCTGCAGTATCGACTAATCATGGGTGGGACTTAGCCCAAATATAGCTTCCTATATCCTGACAATTACTACCCTAATCATCGGATTCATAGTCAGGCGGCTAATGTAATCATGACTTGTCTAAATACTAGATCCTACACATTGAATATACGAGAAACATACTGTCTGTTTGAGACGATCAGCACTTAAAAGGAAGGAGTACAACTTCATCCATTAGAAATGAAATTGGACAAGTGGTCATGTGATCGTCGAAGGGCGGATCATCACATGATATTCTTCTTGTAGACAGGTTCCAAAACGTCTCGATCATCTAATTTGAAATTGCACTGTTATATTTAAAAGTACTCGGTATTATATTTGAGTTCCTAAAATATGGTTAATGTTGGCAATGTCAAGGAGCTTAGACATATACCTTCAGCAAAGCTCAAGGACTTGAATGTGCCAGGATTCAAAACAAAAAAAGAAGCTTTACAAAGAACGGGAAACTCGCTCTACTATGAAGAAGTCTAATATTTCATATATTCTCTGAGCTTGTTGCTCATACAAGCTCGGCGCAAGCAGAGAGTTAGAAAATGTGAATGGCTTCATTGGGCTGCTTAAACGAGACAAAGGCGGGCTGAAAGACACCTCAACGTGAGACATCCTCGCTACACCTCATTGTGATACCCAATACTAGGAGATATTTTCCAGTCGAGACTCCCGTTCAATTCTTTTGCGGCCCGTGTCTTGACTTCGATTGGTATCAATACTCCGCTCCATCTGCAGTTATCTGCAGCTATCTGCAGCTCGTAGAACCGACACGAACTTTCGCATACAAAAGGTGACGAGGCCCCCATCCGGGAGAATGGTTCCTGGCCGAGGTTTGAAAGCTGTTCATAATGCGGCCTCTATTCTTGCGATTCTCATCATGGATGAAAGCGCCATTTCGCAAGTCCACCAAGGTCACCAATGCCCCAGAGGCTGAAATCTCTACACCAGTCGAGGCTCTACAAGATGAGCTCATACAATTCATGTTCCTTCGTGACAGCAACGGGAAATTGGATGTTATGAAATGCCTTGGTCTTTGGTTTGGTAAGAGCAATGATACTGACATCGAAATCGCAACTCGATTCGGAGATCATGTGGCGGCTGCACTAAAAGGCACATACGAGGCCTGGAAATCAACACCAAAAGGCTGCCTGGCCTTGATGATTCTAATTGATCAATTTCCACGAAACATCTATCGGCACACAGTCCGTTCATTTGCTGGCGATAGAATGGCCCGCTCCATTGTCGACGCACCTTATGACTGGCTGTCAGTCTTACAACCGGAAGAGTGTATCTTCGTTCCCTGTCTTATAATGACACATCAGGAGAACGTCAAAGATCAAGAATGGGGGGTTGAGTTCTACAACAAGCTAGAACCACATCTACCTTCGGAGCTTCATATCTTCCGCACCATATTCGAAGAACATCTGCGGATCATTTCTCTCTGCGGCACCTTTCCTCACCGAGACCACTACTACAATCGCACAACCTCTCCTGTTGGCAAGATGCTTATGGAGAACCCAAAGATCCGGTTTGATCTCCCTCTGATAGCCGAGAATGGGACAATGAAGTTTGGACATGATCCTAAGAAGCTATGGGTGGCTACACAGAGAGCATTTGATGTCCTCGAGAGAATTGATGCATTGGCTGGGGAGACAAAAGAGCGGGGCTTTGAAGGGCCTGCGAGTTGGTTAAGCAAGAAAGAGGTGGCAGAATGTCAAGAGACATTTCGCGCTTTTGATAAAGATGGGAACGGAAGTTTTGATAGAGAGGAGCTAGAGACTGTGCTGAGGAGTACTGGGAGGGTATATACACAGGATCAGATCCAGAAGGCGATGGATCGGATTGCAGGGGTCAAGGGGGCTAAAAGCATAACTTTCGAGCAATTCTCTGCGTTGCTGAGGAAAGATATGAGTCAGTCTCTTGAAGCAAGGGTGAAGCAAAGATTCGATGTATTTGATACGGACGGATCGGGGGAGATTTCGCTGGAAGAGCTGAAAAAGTGTATACAAGGGATGGATGATTTGGTGACGGTAGCAGAGATCGAGGAGATGTTGAAAGTGTGCGATGAAGATAAGAATGGGGAGGTGTCGTTTGAAGAGTTTTATGCTATGTTACCGAAGATTGATACAGTTTGACAAACGATTAAAAGCATATTCAAAGTGTCGAGTTTTCCGCCAAGAAATTGCCCCCCTTTTCCTCGCTTAAATCACCAAGGGCATTCTGATACAGATGAAAGTGCCAGCTTCAAGTGAGCAGAGTACGCAGTAGATTTAAAGGAAGTCTAAAATAGAGTGAAGAGTGGTGGCTTTGACTATGTAGTACCGTGGGAGATTGTTTGCCTTGAAAGTTGAAAGATCTCAGACAAGTATACATGATGATAAATTACACTTTCTCACAAGCTAAAAATTTCTGTCAACATGCTGCACAATCTCATTCGATATTTTCCTCCCTCGGTCGCTTAGCTCCCTTCATTTCCTCACTTTCCCCAACTGCTCCCTGGACAATCCCCCCAGTCTTTTCTCATAACACTGAGAAGCCGTTTGATTAACTCAAATCGACTGATGCTGTAAAATTTTGAGCTGTTCTTCTTGTCGTATCATTCCCTGAATCGCATAAATAACGTCTAGAGCAACTCCACAATCAAGCCCATGGTATAACTTCAAGCAATCGCTCCACAGAGAAACATTATTGTAAGGGATAGCTCGAAATATTTTCACAGTGATTTGTTTGAGATGGATCATTCCGCATTGCCCACCTTGCCCTATGCCTGAAAATCTCTGCTGCGTTGCAGAGCTCAATCCTCTTCTCTAAATCCATTAAAATCTCGGTGTCAGTCCTTCAATTATTACAACTCCTTGGTAGATCCAACGCAGATATATTGCCTCATGCCTCACATATATCTATTAGCAAAATTCAAAGCACCCGACGGCAGTCTTCTTGTCTTAATAAATTTCTTTGCAAATAGTATGTCCAGAGACTACACTATATCCTGGGTTCTATTGAGATATTTCTTCAAGTATCCGTCTCATTATAGCTCAACAATTTCGGTTCAGAAACACCGGCATTGTCACCATATAGTCCCAATGCCAATGAGCACTATGCTTCACCATAGTTTGAAATTAAGAGATTAAAGTCCCAGTATTCTACACACAGATACGCACACGCACACGCACACGCACACGCACACGCACACGCACACACACACTCTCTCTCCCTCTCCCTCTCCCTCTCCCTCTCCCTCTCCCTGAACAATGAAACTATCTAGTGACGGTTTCCATGCGCAATTTGATGGCTTGAAAGATCCTGCAACAATTGTGCTTCGCATGCCTCCAAACGGACCATTACTTCTTTCTTACCTTCGCAACTCTTCTAATCTACAAAGTGGAAAATAATGGCTACTCATCAGATACAGATGACAACTTTCGCTAATACCATGGTAATACATTAGGGGTGGGAAGCCTTCTAGGTTTGTCCAACAAACGAAGCTCTCCCCTGAAAATTTCCCGAGGGCAAATGTTGTAGTATCGTTCCCACTAAGACGCCTGACAAATTGATTGGCCTTCATCTACGGCATCTATTTCCTGCTTTGGCTATATCTCTCTCTGCGAGGGGCTCAAAGCATTATCCCCTTCATGCGTGTTTTGCCATTAGAGATGATATGTGATAGAGGCGCTGCAAGTATTTTTCGATGGGACATTCTAGGCTTCTAGTATGAACACGATGGTACTATTGGCCCATTTTGCCCGCGTTCATGATACAAATACATATAAATCGTGGCAGGTCATGGCTAGTAGAATCATAGAATCAGGTTCCGACAAAGCATTATCGTAAAGCTAAAGTGCTCTAAGAACAAACTCGGTGCCACTTCATCTACAAATAATTTCTTCCTCTCTTCACAACCGCCTCCTTATCCGCGACCAGTCCAATCCTTCCCACATCACTCTCCCTATCTCTATCTCCTATCAACCCAGGTAGTTTCTTCAGCACCCTAGAATTTTCAAAGTCCAATGTAGCACTCAGATCTCCTTTCGCGTTTACTTCCTCAGCAAGATCTACCCCAAATACAAATAGCCCATACCCATCTAAAGTCGCTGCCCATCTCTGACGAAATCCATACCAGCACCCCAGAATGACGGATCCCAAAGCCCAGATAGCCAATAGTATAGCTGGAATAATAGGCTTCACGGGCCCACCTTGCAGCACATTATCAGCCTTATAAGCTGTCAGATTCTTATTCGTGAATGTTAAGCCGTGCGTTCCATCTACAGCACTATACCCTTGCCCACCATTGTACATCAGTTGAACAGCATAAGCCGAATACGCTCTCAAGATCGAGCTTCGAAAATCAACTGCTTGGAGCAGGGACAATTGAGTTGGCGTTCCGAATCCAGCATCTACTGCTCCACTCGCTTCTTGTGCATAGAAAGGAGGCTGTGCGGAAATGGAGTTGAAGAATGTCTGTATCCACATGAAATCCGAGGAAGCTGTCTGAGTGAATTTGTTTATCATCATCTCGATCATGTAATGAATTGAAAAACTCCCGAAACGAATCGTACATGCTGCAGTTTGGTTCTGGACAGGAGTGTCTGTCGCCTGGAAGTTGGTGAACGTGGCGTGCATACCGTCGATATCAGCTGTACCGACACTAGAGGAGGAGAGACAGCGGAGACCGATAGCTGCCATTGACTGGTTTGATGACGATGAATGGGCTCCGTTTAGTGACTTGATAGTAGATTCGAGACTGGCGTTGAAGACTGGCTTCGGGTCGAAGCGTTCAGTGAATGTGAGTATGGTTTGCCAAAGAATGGCTTCAAATACATTCTCCGTATCGTTGAGACCAGGATACCGTTCTGTGATATTTGGCTGAGCTGTGAAGTAACAATTTGTGGACGGTCCTTCGACGTATTGACTCCCAGAAAACTTTGGCCCTTTCGATTGTCCCATCTCCAGTACGGCTTCGTAGTTCTGTGCCCACGCTGTGGGCAAATTTCTGTTTGTTTGGTTGTATATAGAGATCGAGTCGTTATTTGCATTGAGGTATGTAAAAGAGTTCGACTGCGAATGAACGTGCTCGCTAGCATTTCGATGATTTAAAATTGTAAAGTCGGCGACATCTGTCACAATAGAGCAGTTGTATTGCAATGCCAGACCCCAGCTTTTGCCTTTGACTGGAAGTTCGGCTTGGGGAATGAGGAACATTTTGGTGATACCATCATCAATAGGAAGCGAACTTGGGAGATCTTGAAGAAATGATAGTTTTTCATTAGTCCGGTCGACTTCTGGCTGAGTATAAATGACTCCCATCCCCGGAACTTTGCCGCCAAAGTTATTTTGCCAGGTAAGGCCAGCACCGTTGATTAGGTTATCAGATTTCCGATCATTGAAATTCTCGTAGGTGAAGCCAGTCACTGTGGGCGATTGTTTAGTACTGACGAAACCATCTCCAGGGTTCATAGCCAGACCCGACAGAGGGATTCCGATGAATGCAAGCAGAGACAAAGTAGCCAGCAATGTCCAAAGCTTCGAGGGGATAGTACCGGATTGCTTATTTGCATTACACAACACGATACTCTGAATTATCTTCCACCATCCACCGGGACCACTCCATGAGTGATCCCCATGCATCATGACAAGCATTGCATTATCCACTGACCATGTTGGAGTCATCATCATTGTTGCTTCTACAGCCTCAAAGCCGTAAGAGGAGAGGTTGAGACCGATTACTCCGATCAAGAACCAAGAGTAGAAGACCCAAAGACCGCCATGGGGACCAAAGAAGACTGGGCTACTTGAGGGCGACGCATTGAGGTAATAATACCAAATGACCAAGTAGTATGCCAGAATTGCAGGTGGGATGAAAATTGCAACTAGACCCCGTAGAATAAATCTGCGTAGTGGTCGTCCTTTAGGTTTTGATTTGCTTGCATTTGGTTTTGACGCTCCATCCTGCATTGGAATAGAACTGTATGAATATTGATCAGCATTATCTTTATGTAATAGAGTTCTTGAAAAGGGACAAACGTACTTGTTTTCACTGTCTTCTAGAAGAGCTTCTTGTGACTCTAGGCCATTATTAACCCTGAGGCTCATTTTCCAATCGGGAATGCAAATAAAAGCAAGCAATAAATGTAAAGAATTTGAAGAAATTTTTATCTGATACAAGACGAATTCCAAAGGGATTGCATGCCATAAATACAAAGTAACGACACTCAAAAACCACAAAACCTGACAACGCAAAAATCTATGCCCGCAGCCCTGCAAGGCATCGTGACCCAAAATGGACATTGGTGCCTTGCACTTCCAAGACGCCAATGATCAAACCTCATCTAAGATCTGATATCGTTCTCGAACCAATGGGTACTTTAGCTCGCGCAGATTGAGCCCAAACGAGAGTCCAGCTCCGATACAGAACTTTGCGCTATCTTTGATTTGGGGTCCGTAACTAGATTGCCGGAAGATTTAAGAACCCTTCAATTTTGATCGGGTGTCAACTTCCGAGGTCGCTGCTTGAGCCTCGATTCTAGTAGATTTAGAACACTTGTTTGGCATGTGAGATGTGAAAAGAAGATAGATTAAAGCTATAGTTGCAACCGGAAGTGAGTTCACAACTCGAAACAAATTTCCCAACATGGAGAATAGCAGCTCTGCATTAAAGCATCCAATTATACGCTGAGTCTGCGAACTTCATGAAATTGATACCAGGGGCAGAGATGACCGGCCAGTTTACAGTGAAAGCAGGACGAAGAATCCATCACATTTGATCGGACATAAAGTCTCATTGTCGAACACCCTACCTTGGATGCCCCCGAAGAGATGATCAAATAGAAATAATGAGACTTTTCGATTTCTCCAAATCAGCTGAATCTTCAATTCCTCAACCCTCATCCCATATAGCAGCATACCACCTCTCCCGAGCGGATAATCCATTCAGGACCTATCCCTCGCACTTAATAAATATACAAATTCATAGCCCAGGTACCACCACAAATCTCATCCGCATTCCCACCACAAGGCTTGTTACAAGCAGTTCTCGGGTCCTGAATTGCAGCTCCGTTCCAGAGCTCATTTCCACAATAGCATTGATTGCCTATTCGTATTCACCATTAGATGTCTTATTTATAGAGTTCGCATGATACTTGTAGCGAGCTGGAACTGAGATAAGGTGCAAAGAAGAAGGACACGTACCAAACTCTGTTCCAAAGATTGCATAACCTGCGCAAAAGGTAGCACAGTGTTGTGTTGTCATTGAGGGAACGTCTGTGGATTTGTCCTTGAGGGCTCGGTCGAGGTTGTCTGTCCAGCAGCCGATCGATTTGCTATCATTGTGTTAGTGTGGGAGTTCGGAATATTCTGAGTGAAATAAAACAGGGCAAGGTGCCATGAGAATCGTTTGTAGGCATTGAATATAGCAAGAAAGGAGAGCATACAAAGCTGTAGCAGAGCTAGTGAAAAACATGAGGGTGGTAGCTTGGAGGAATTGCATCTTGAACGTCGAAGTTTTGATTTTGGGTGGGTTAGATGTTGTAAGATAGAATGTTTGAGTTTATTTAGTTTAATGAAGAGGGGGAGTTCCATGCTTTGTAGAAAAAATGGGAGTGGCCGACTCGAAGGGAGCGCTTGATGATAATATCTTGTGCTCTGATTGTACCTCCCTGAGATATTTCGCATATCACAGCACGAAGGATTCCGAGCGAACGACAATCTACTCCCTTTCAGCGAACTATTTTCGTATCGATGATACTCAGATTAGCCTCACAAAGCGAGATACAGAAAATAACGCAGTGAAGTCTGACAAGCACCAATGTTCTTATGCGGCTTCCCCCCACAGCCGACTTTTGCAAATTGCAATGGACTCAATATCACGTCGCAGATGGGTAGGATATGAGTTTGCATACTTCAATGTGCAGCCTGTGTATGTACTCCTCTTTCTGCAAGGGCAACATGTGGTTTCGCAGACAGGAACGATTTGACTCTGTATCCTTTATTGTGCAGCCATTACGTACCCCTCTTTCCAATTTTGACACAGCTGCACCACTTGACTGTCTTGTCAAACATGATTCCTGACCAGGGGCTTTGCGATATGTGAGGCTTAGGGGCCGGCCTGTAACCTGCAACATCCAGCATAGAGCAGTGTTTTACAGCTATTCAACCCCAACACAGACCTAGGAAGTTCGTATATCAATTGAGAGTCCAACTGTTGTCCTACGGGATTTCAAGAATGGAAAAAAGATAAAGTGGTTTCAATCTGTAGGGAGAGCACTCACTGTTCATTAGAGGCTACCTAGAATGAAGGCTGTACATGGGTTGACAAACAAAAGTTACTCCGCCAAGCTCGATATAGACAAACAAGCTTTACTGTCACTGTACTTCGAGGTACAAGACGGGAGGAGTATCGAAGCTAAGGAGTCTTGGACGACCTCGGGATATGCATCCGAAGTTGGAGCTAGTACAAGGGCTGCTACGTAGACATGGTACTTGTACGCACTTGTAAGATAAGCCGAAATCGTGACTTTGGTCTCACTGGAGGTACATTCACAACCGACAAAAACCCAGTGTGGTGAAGAGAATTGCAAATAACAGAGTGTAAGGGTATATTCAAATCTCAACAATGCTCTAACAACCTCTCTATCATCCTCAAACAATTTTCCTCCCTGCTAGTTGTTCCCCAACGCCTCTATCAGAATGCCCCTCCACAATTCAACCATACAATCCTCTAAAATTGCCACTTGTAAACCTTCAAACTGTTGATAATCCAGTACGCATCCTTAAATGCCTGAGGATTGGCAGCCACATATTTAGCACAGGTATCGTATTTCGTAGGATCGCTTTTGTAACAACTAGTCTGTTTCCAGAAATAATCGAGGCCAGCGTAGGAGCCACAGAAAGTGGTATCGAAAACGATGTTGTGGTCTTTGAAATGGTCGTCCATCACACAGCTACCGCCTTCGGTGGTATACATTGGTGTGCCAAAGGTAGATGTGTCAGGTTTGCCGGAGGTGATGGTCGCTGGGACGGCATTGGGTGGGAAGGACCAGACTTTGATCCATTTGGTAGACCATTCCATGACGACTACTCCACCACCTTGATTGTTGAGCGCGGTGCCGTACGGACCGCCGTTGGCAGCACAGCCTTGATATGTTGATTGTGTAGTCCCGAATGGGCCGGTCGTAGCTGTGTCATCGCAATTGTATGAAGCTACAGTAGACTTCATTCTTGTCGCGCCTTGGTTTCCGGCGATGGTGCAGCCGGGACTGGTGTGTAGAGCCTGGAGGGAGACGGTGTTTTCGTTGATGTTCTCCAATATGTCGATTTCACCCCATCGTGGGTAATCCGTGTGAGAGACGGTCCAGAAAGCGGGCCAGACTCCACAGACAGAGGCTGGCATGTGGTAGAGATCTGCGACAAAGAGACCCTTGGTGTACTTCTTCTTGGACTCGATTCGGATACTGGCGCGTCCTCGGTTTGAATCGGATTGGATAGGAGAGAGAATAGAGGTAGTGTCAACGCCCATGAAGGAGCGCTTCTTTTCTGCGTTGTAGCCGATCATTGCCTTTTGTTGAGCTTGTG
The DNA here is from genome assembly GCA_030077755.1 of Filosporella fistucella. Taxonomy (NCBI): domain Eukaryota; kingdom Fungi; phylum Ascomycota; class Leotiomycetes; order Helotiales; genus Filosporella; species Filosporella fistucella. The sequence continues at coordinate 1,419,826 of JAQJZZ010000002.1, forward strand.
CTTTTGTTTGATAATCGACGAAGCCAAGAGTAGGATCATTTTCCTATGGACAATTAGCATAATGGAGCCAAAAAGAATGTCAAGTAAGTACTCACGGACTTGAAGTCAAACAGGTCGAAGAAGTTCGCGCCGGCATAAATGTCCGTTGCATCAAGTGTATATTGAGCAGCATCGACGCTCAAGCCACAAGCAAGGGCCAAAACAGCAACTTTGACAATAGAGAGAGTCATGATGAAGATATATTAAGATAGTAACGAGTGACTAGACGTATAGACGTCCAAAGCGAAGCAACAAGAATCTCAGAAGGAGTGATGAGATGCCTACCAGAAGAAATATAAATGGAAACGGGTGACAAGCACATTTTGTTCAGAGGCCGCATCTCGACCGGAGGCACTCGCCGCAGTTGGATTCCGACCGTTCATAATCCCAGGGTCTAATCGACCCGTTCTCCGTCTCCAGAAGAATTTGACAGCAGCGTCAAAGGGAAAAGGCGTTCTCGAAATAAACAGATGTAGGGATCCAGAGGGAGAACTACTCCCATAAAGGTGACTGTGCCTCTGGTACCTAGAAAAGCAGACTACCAATCCAGCTTACTGGATCGAGACGCAGGACTAGCATCCAAAACATGTGCTGTGAATGGACAGACCGGGAAATGAGCAGCGAAAAATATGGGTCGGTGTTGTATTGTATATCTGTTTTGAGCCTAATACGAAGACTACCCCTGAATCTAGGCCATCGAACGGAGCATCCGAGCCGCCATCTCCTTATCTCACAGAACATCAACTTTAATGTGAAAAACTATTGTAGTAAAGCAGAAACTGCAAGACTACTTGTCAAGCAAGAGGAGACGTTAAGAAGGAACAATAAAGTTCTCGTTTGGCTGGAAAATGGAAAAGATTGGCTTTTCGGAAGGCTGTTTTGTGGAGGAACGGTATGCTTAAAACGTTATTTCGAAACCCTTGTCCCTGTTCATTTGCACAATGCCAATTCCAACAGTGGCGGCCGACATAGAGATTATTCATCAGATACGGACGCAGTGCATTATCGATTTCTCCTTTCATGCTGACCTTCAAACCACTGAACGGCAATGAAATACCGCCACGGATTATTTTTGAGAGAGTCGTACGATATACTTCATATACGAGCTCGGGAGGCTCATGACCTGAAGCGCTTTTGTTGAATGACTTCGGGGTATGAAAATGCTGGCGTCTTCGTGACGGCGAATATATATTTGATTACAAAGGAAAGAAAGAGAGGTCATCTGGTCGAAGTCCGGAGTACCGGCATACGAGAGAGAGAGGGAGGCACGAAATATTCACCACCTATCGAAGCCAATGGTGAGTAGAAAGTGATGACTGATCACATCGAATTGAATTCCATTGATACATAATCAAAGATCTTCACAAAAGGCAGTCATCTACGCTCTGAACGCCATTCCAATCAATCATCCACCATTAACTACGCAATCGGGGCCCCTAGGTTCTCCATTTCTTTCACATAACTCTCCCAATTCTCAATGGTCGCTCCATAGAACTCCACATGAGCATCGGCTAAGGCTCCAAATTGAGTCTTGAATTCGATTCTCTTTATTCTCTCAAAGTCTGCTACCTCTCGCACAACTTCTTCATCGAAAGCCTCTGTGGTCTTCTTGGCTTCTTCAACACCAGTGGTAAGTTCCTCAATTCTGATTTCGAGGCGTCGAAGACGTTCTCGTCTTGATTGTTCATGGTCGACACCACGAACATCCTCAAGCTTCCGCTGAATGAAACCTCCTGGTCCAGTATGTGCTGCTGCACCATGACTAGTGGCAAGAATGTCGCGGTCTCCAGTTGATTTGGTAAGGTATTCTGTCAACTGCTCAAAGTCGAGCTGTTTTTGCTCTCTCGCTTTCAATAGGTTCTTGACGGCAGTACTATACGCTTGCATGTCTCGTAAACTTCCTAGGTAATCTTGGTCCGTGTGCTCTTTCAAGGTCTTCATGCCATTCGAAGTATCCTCCACACTTGACGCAAAAGCGATGACCGATTGCTCAATTCCCGGTTCCAAATTGATGAGCTTTTGAAACTGTTCTGCCAGGTCCTTGTAATCGGTTTCCAAGTCTCCCTCTCGGCGTGCCACTCGTGCCACAATCTTCTCCACATGCCCCAGATCTTCATCCAGCTTATCTGATTTTTCTCTCACTTCGATGAAGCGCTTGTCTGGCTTGTGTACCTTCGTGAAAGCATTGATGAATGTGTCTGTGAAGTTGTCAAATACTCCTGCTGCGCCTTGTTCCGAAGCTGAAGAACCTCGCTGTGGTCTAGTCTTCATTGTCGCATTCCAATCCGAGCTTTCTAGGAATATGATGAGGAGTGCACTCCTTCTCAGAACAGGATGAAGTGCAAGGCGAGCAAGAAACCGATGTAAGGAGTTCGCTCTCCGTGATGTAAAACCTGGTGCGAATCTATCTCCCCGCACATACTCCATCTTGTGCTTGTCTGGTAAGGGGGGGACAGCACATGCTGGATACTCTCTACTTAGAGTCTTGTAGAGGAAAACAAAATCTGTGAATCGTCTGCGCACAGAGGTAGTTGGCTTTTGGAAGGATGGGAAAGTGGTCTATTATTGTCAGCGCAAGTAGAGCCTATTTCAACGTAACTAACGTGTGTAGTGACGAGGTATGACATGTAGGCATCTTTTGTACCATCATTCTCCTTAATAGGAGATGTAACAGTGCATTCGAGAACGCCATCCCCAACTCCAGCCAGGTCAAGTTCGTCTGCATTTCGTCCCAGTTGTCCGCTTCCAGGACGCCCGTTTGCATTGCCAGCAGCATCTTCTGAACCTCCTCTTGGGCTCACGACCGACGAGACTGGGCCATGCCCTGGTGCATCATGCTGCCACGATACATTCGCAAAGTCGTCGCTCTCGTTCTCCATGTCGACTACAATGCGCGAAGCGCGGGGTAGTCGGATAGTATGGGTATCTAATTTGAGTTCGGTTGATATAGATTGCAGAGGATGTAGAGAGCGTCGATAGTTGGTATGAAGGAGGTGAATTATTAAAGGGTTGGGACTTGCAATCAATTAACAAACAAACACCTTCAAGTGAAGTTGAAGCTCAAGCTTGCGCATCCGCAGCGTCATCGGCAATCCAGGCCGCCAGGCAGCCACAAAACGATAGCCGATAATGGAATTAGATTGGAATGGAACTCTGGGACTGTTCACATGTTTCTTAATTCACTCTCACAAGCACAGCCACAGTTCAGATGATTCAAGGAAACTATTCAATGAGTTGAATCTTTTACAATGCTGTTTTCAAAAGTCCAGCAGTTCTAGCGGGGTTCTCTATAATTCCCAGCATCCATTTATCCCATGCATGACCTAACCCAAATGCTTGCTATACAATCCTACAACAAATGAAAATGTGAGTACAAGCATGGTCTAGGATGAATTTTTGTCATCCTTGGAAGCAGACTCCAATTTTTGGCCTTCCATTGCTTCCTTCTCAGCACTCACCGCTTCACTGACCTGGCCCTTTTCAGCCTCAGTAGATGCAGCTTGAAGCCTGCGCTCCTCTTTCTCATCAATATCCTCATCATCACGTGGAGTAGCTCTCCCAGTTGACTTGTTCTCGTTGTCTTGCTCGTTCTCTTCTTCAATTAGATCTTGCTGCTCCTTGAGAACCTCAAGACGTTGCTTGTTGGTAGCCGCTCCTTCGGCATTGTGAACCTCTAGTTCAATCTCGTGGAACAACTCCTCTGGAATGGAGGAGAGAACTCCAGTCAAGGCATCGATTTGAGTAGAAAACTCGGATTCACTCTTGCCTTGAGCATACATGAATGCGTTGCTCAAAACCAAAAGAGTAGAAGGCACACCATGCTTAAGTCTGAGATCCAACCAGGACTGTAAATCATCACGAAGACGGCCTGGAGATACACCGTGTGTACGGAGACCACGGCTAAGGCAGGCAAGTTGTAATTCCGGAACTGACAAGCTCTCAACACCTTCGTAGCTGATTGCACGGTCGTCTCTCTTGATTTGCCTCATACGATGGCGAATTTGATAACGAAGCATCATATCCGTACCGAATGTGTTAAGGTTCATGTAACGACACATACCCACAAGTTGTGGTCGGGATAAGTTATCCAGAGTCAAATCGTCCTTGAATATCTTGCATACGTTGATGACCTCGGCTGCTGATGGGGCTTCTCCGGTGGCTCGGACTTTGCGGAAGAACTGTGTAAACTCCTCCTTTTGAGCGTTTGCAGGACTCAAAGGCAGTCCTGTCTCTTTCAAAGTATTCCGTAGGAAATTGCTGACATCTTTCCGGGTGGCTCGGAGGTTACTGGCTTTGGTATCCTTTGATTTCTGGCCTTCATATGTGCTTGGCAGAAGGTTAGGGAATAATTTCAAGGCGACTGGGAGTAGAAGTTCGGCGAATGGAACCAAAACAAAAACTGAGAATGGAACCAATCGACCAATATCCTGGACTGTCCGCTGCAGCTGTCTGTGCTCTCTTCGGCTGAGCTCATATCCAGCAGCCATCTTCAAGGCCAAACGTGAGCTAATCTTGACTTCCGTTGCCAGCAACTTTGTTCCATCCCAGTAATGTTGAGCCTCCCTTTTCACCTTTTGCATCAACGTCAACTTTTTCTCCTCCTTTTTGGCATCTTTCTTTTCAGCAGCGGTTTTTACCCCCGCCAATTCCGATAAACTGACGGCCTCCGTGGCATCTGTTTTTGATACCGCAGTCGCTCTGTCGTTGGGAACAGGTTCGATTTCATGTTCCTTTGCAGACTTTGCAGACTCCTTATTCGCCACTTGACTCGAGATTTCAACATCTTTTATCGGTTTCTTCGCCTGCTGGGCATTGAATCCCGGCGGTGGTCCGGTTGGAGGACCTCCTGTTGTGTGCGTATCTGTTGAAACTGCTCTATGAGGGATCAATATGGCTAATGCCGGCATTTGAGCTGGAAGGTTTCGAGCATTTCGGCGGAGGAATGCTGTATATGCTGACGAAGGTCCGGATCTTGAGTATGCGCGCCCTAATATGCGAAGTTAGATACTGTAACATATATCGTAGGTGACAGATAGCATTACCTCCAGTCAAAAAAGAGGTTTGCGCCGCATTACGGACGATTCTTGTAGAGGCGCTCATGCTTGGGTGGCAAGTCTAGTCAAAGACGCTGGCAGATAAAGATTCGGTCGTAAAAATGATCGTGTGAAATTTAGTGTTTCGATGATGATGAATAATTCAAGTAGTCGACATGGTGTTGATGATTTTCTAGAACGCTGGCAGAAACTTGTACGGAGGTTTGGGCATACACGTGAAGTTCCTGTCAGGGGTGGATTGCGCCTTGTGGTGTGAGATAAAGCGGCGCTGTAAAGGCAACTATGATCAAGTGTCTATAGCCAAACTCCGCGTGCACAGATCAATTCAAGCCTCCCACGGCATTGATATGTGGCACCAGATTTCACAACAGTTTTCCCCAAACTCCGAGGTTCGCTGCTTTTATCTCAACGACTCAATGCGACAGGGCATCGGCGCCTTCCCCGCGCTTTCAGAATCATACTATCTTGCAGCTTACTTTGCTTCTTCAACTCAACAAACATAACGATATTCTCGTCTTTGCTGTACAAATACTCTCTCCACCTTCACCTCCATCGCCTGTATTCACCATGGATATTTCTTAGCTTTTTGACTTGGTTCGCTGTATTTAATAGGCCTGCCAGGTTGCAGGTCTACAGGTCCGTCTCACCGGACTAGAGCTTCGGTCTTAGGGAATAGAGAATAGACTGCAGTCGACTTCGTCTTGCTTGTATCATTACTTCCTTTGCTTTTACACAATCACAATGAGGCTTTCCAAAGCTGCTCGTATTATTTTAGTCGGTGCACCAGGTAATACCACTTGTTGAGGTTATCTTGCTATTACTAATTCTGTCATTAGGTGTAGGAAAAGGAACGCAAGCCGAGAGACTTCTACAGAGATTCCCACAATTATCTGCTATCAGTAGCGGTGATCTACTCCGCGACAATGTCAAGAACCAAACCCCTCTTGGTATGTCTCTTGACTCCAATGCGGAGCATGTACTAACATCCCAAAGGCATCAAAGCGGAAAGCACCATGAAATCCGGAGCTTTAGTCCCAGACGCCATGATTCTCCGGCTTATCCTCCACGAACTCAAGACACGAGGCTGGCTCTTCCCAGCCGGCGGCCCGACGCCAATGACTCTCTCATCTACCTCCGCTTCCGCCTCAATGCAAGACTTCGACACAGACATGTACGTCGAGCAGCCCTCGCTCGCCTCTTTCTCCTCTCCTCCCCAAACCTCCGACGACCCCTCCGCATCCTTCATCCTGGACGGTTTCCCCCGCACCGCAGGCCAAGCCTCTCAACTCGACAAATTGATTCCTATCAACTTGGTCGTATCTCTCCGTACACCATTCGAAGTAATCCTCGAACGTATTGCTGGAAGATGGGTACATGCTCCTTCAGGCCGGGTATATAACACCACATTCAATGCTCCCAAAGTAGCAGGAAAAGATGATATTACTGGCGAAGCACTGACTAAAAGAGCTGATGATGATGAGGAGACATGGAAGACTAGATTAAGGAAGTTTGAGGAAACGAGCGAACCGCTTTTGGAACATTATGCTCAGAAAGGTGTGTTGTGGGAGGTGGAAGGAAACAGTAGTGATGAGATTAGTCCGAAGCTGTATCAGGAGTTTGAGAGGAGGTTTGCGCTTGATTATTAGCTGGACCTGGGGCAGTTCATCAAATACCTACATAGGTTTCTGGAAATGGCGTTGGTTTTTGGGGAGAGAAAGGGTTGTATGATATTCATGTTCATATTCATAGGGGTTTTGGTTATTCAACCATTATTAATCGATGTTTCTTTAAACCTCAAATGTCCTCTAGAGGTCACAAGTGCTATTCTGAATCTTGCTTACGGGATCCTTCAAACGGACAGTAGCCGCTCTACCCCTCTAGTATGTAAATCGCTAGCAATACAATTATACTTTTAGATACCTACCTGTCAAGATATCATCACATATGGTTACTCAAGCGATCATGCATGAAAGAAATGTATAATACTCCTCCTATCCATATACATATACATATCCACAAGATTTTAATTCCTGAATTAGACCAGCCATTATTAACACCACTCCTACCATCTCCCCTTATCTACCTACCATATTCCACATCTAACAATTCACTGCCTTATCATGATATAAACCTACTATCTGCTTGTGTATCCCCTGATTTTCTCCTTCCTTCTCACCTCAAAAGCCTGTTCCTTCTTGTCTAGAATTCATTCCACATCCATACCGCTTCTTAAGCTTATATACTTACCTTAGCCTGAAAAGCTTTGAATTTTATACTATTTTGCACTGCTATATTCAAGCTTAATATGTTTTATAATATCTATAGATATATTATCTTCTCTTGTTTTATTACTAAAGACTAGGTATCTTAGGTTATACTACTTCGTCTAGTCCGCTTTGATCACTCTAATACTATTTTTTATATCCTATTTCGAAGGGGCGGAATACTGGTGAAAATACACTAGGAAGCTTGGTTATCTCTCACCTTCTGATTTTTTCAGATTTAACTATACTACCAGAATAATCAAATTCACAATAAAAGAGTGGAATATTCTGAACTCAACTCAAATGCATTTAGTAACCTATCCTACCAACACCCAGTTTAAACGCCATGAACTACCGACCTATCCTATCTTATCTTATCCAGCACTCCCACCCACTCTACTTCCGTAACAGCCTTTCTCCCTGTCCTGTCTTCTCATTTCCCTCCTCCACTGCATCTTCATCTTCATCCTCACCAATAACGTGTCTTCCTTCCTCATCACTATCATAAAGTCTCTTCTCGCTCTCGTCGCCCCCCTCATCGCCATCCAAATATTCTCCCTCGGATTCATCTTCGGAGCCGGCTGCAAAAGCATCGTACAATTCCCCTGCACGCCTCTTTCCGCCCTTCTTTCCGCCGATCTTGCCGGTTCCATTTAAGCCATCTGCTTCATCCTCTTCAAGGAGATCGAATTCCCACTCGTCGCGAGGATTGTTGCGGAGACGCTTGCGGCGAGCCATGTAGAGGTAGATGCCTAGGCCGGAGCAGAAAATGAGTATAAGGCCTGCGGCGCCGTAAACCCAGTTGCGGGAGCCGCCGAGAGTAGGGAAGAACGAGGGGATCCAACTTGAGGGTGATGAAGTGGCGGATGGAGAGCTTGTTGCCGTGGACGTGGTTTGAGCCTGGGTGCCAGATGGTTTGTTGTTAATAGGACGATCGGGGTGGTCGGTCGGGTTAGCCATGAGGGCGCTTGTTTGCGTTGGGACAGGAGTCACTGATGTAGTGGCACCTGCAATTGTCGTAGTAGGAATAATGATTTGGTCATGATTGTCGTCGTCGTGCTCAGATGGCATAGGAAGTAAAGACGCTTTTGAGGCATCGATAGACTCGCCCCAGAGCTTTAGATGCCAATCTACGAAGGTGCCATTATGTTCGTTGACCATAGAGTCTTTAACAATAATGGTCCAAGTACCAATTCCAGATTCACCCCTAATTTTGTTAGCAAAGCTTGATAGGAAGGTTGTAAACTTACCAATGAACGACAGACATGAACGTCCAATCCTCATACCCTTCTGGTGCAGTATCCAATCGTCGAGTAGTAGCAATGTGACTAACGATCTTGTCTGGGCTAATGAGGTCGACGCTGAGGTCCCCTCGTTGAGTATGATCAATATTCATAGTAACTGTAACATGCTCAAGTCGTTCAAGGTTGGCCGCCTTCAGCATCTCGGCAGTTACTTCGAAAGAAACAGCCAAGCCCTCATCCCCCTGGGGTATTGCTTGGTTGACGTGGATCCATGGGGAATAAAACCACGCTTGTGGCTTGACATTCTTGAATGTCTTGGCAGCTTCGACGGTTGCCCAACTGTCGATTTTGCCGTATCCAAAAGTATGACTGAACTTTTTTCCAATAGAGGTTGTTTGCCATTCTCCGGTTTCCAAATCAATAGGTAGAGCTGTTTGCATAACCAAGTATTGCATATCTCTCCATGTCAAGTCGGGTCGAACTTGCAATACCAAGGCGAATATTCCAGCTGCTAATGGTGCGGCAGCTGAAGTACCACCATGACCAGAGTAACATTGATTCGTGCCAACGTCAGTGGTGTGCTAAAATTGTTAGTGAAGCTCACATCAAATTCAAGAATTACTCACAATGGCGTCTCCGCTTCCACTGCTGTAAGTTACCACCAGTTGTGCAGAGCACTTCTCGGAGTAGTAGGGATGCAGACCCTTCCGGTCGATAGCTCCAACCGTGATGCTGTATATACTATTGGTATATCCGTCAAAATTGCAGTTATCTTCATTCGCAGCACCATTTCCAGAGGCGAAAACGTAGATAGATCCCAGCCCTCCACGGCCGTTCTGGACGGCATTGACCATAGCCTTCTTGATGAGTATACCAGGAGCATCCATAGACCTGCCATCGTCTGGTGGGCCCCAGGAACAAGAATAAATCTGGTTACTTTGGTATGCGTAATTCATAGCCACAGCCTCGTCCGCATCAGTGATTAATTTGGAAAGGATTCGGATTCCAGCAATCTTCGAGTCCCAAGCAACTCCTACACCACAAACATCATTCTTCACTGCTGATACCTCTCCAGCACATCTTGTACCATGTCGATCGTCAGATAATCTAGGTTTTGGCTCCAAGGTGTTATCGTTGAAATCATAAGATCCCTCAGCGAAATAATTCGCCTTCAAATCATCACTGTACATATCCAATCCATCATCTACAATTGCCACAGTCGCATTGTGACCAGTGATGCCCTGCATCCACACATCCGTCACATTGACATCATGGCCAAGTTGTACTGGGTTGTAGAGATGCCATTGTTCTGCAAATATAGGATCTGAGATTTCGAGCGCTTTCATGACTGCTGCCTGTTTTACCAAAGCAGCATCTACCGGTGCAGCTTGCCTTTCTTCCACAGGGGCAACGTATCCTTCCGGCGGAGGCGGTATTGGACCTCTCTTCTCCATTCGAGCCTTCAGCTTCTGTTTATGGGATGATCTGACCCCATCGAGGATATCTGTTACTCCATTCGATCGTCTCCTTTTTCGTTGCTTCAAAGCTGTGTGAACAATATCTTCCTCGTGCTTATGACACGAGAATATGTGGTGATCTTTCAGCTCTCCCAGCTGACCTTCATGGGTCAATCCCAACTGGACAGCAACTTGTGAAGGAGGAGTTGTCGAGTCGAGGTGAAGAACATAGTAGTCTCGCGCTTCGTAATTTCGAGGTCGCAGATTCGAGGCAGATGTGATGCATCCCAAGCCAAGGAGGCCGAGTAAGGAGTGTATTCTCATATCGACGAGGGAAGAAAGCTCCAAGAACTTGGAAGGTGGATCAGGCCAGAGAGCGCAGCTCTGTCTGTTGTGAAGAAGTATTTAACAGAGGGGGTTTTTCAAGGGTTCTCAGAGTTCGCGCATTGATGATTAGATGTTTCAATGTCGTGTCCCGAGGCGAACAAGTACAAACGAGATGGTCGCAGTGAAAATGGAGAGATGGTTATCGTGAACAGCACATCGGTCTAGTAGGGACAAAGATGATGAATATAATTACAAAGGGATGTTGATGTGAATTGAAAGTGAAAGTGAGAAGAGTCGCAGATGAGGTCGAGGCGTGGAAGAAAAGTTCGGAGGGTTTGGCGTGTTTCGAGGTTTGAGAGTTTGTAACTGGAACGAAATGTCCCTGGCAGTTTACAGTATTAGGTGGCCTCCTGTTGCTCCACGAATTTCAGACAAGCCAAGAGTGAGGGTGAGCAGTAGTGCCCCACATAATAGGCTGCAGAATTAATGATGATTGGTTCATTACGAAGTGCCGCAATGGGAATGGACCTTCCCTTTATAGAGCTGAGTCTAGCTATTTTTGGGCTGCGCTCAAGATCGTGAAAGCCATCATTATGTGGTGTCAACATCTGACTTTAAGGCATGAAATTATGGACAATTTCTGGCCTCAGGAAGGAATATTTATCAGGCTTCACTTCACGTGCCGGGTTCCGGGGGACAAGCTCGACGATCCATCTCATCCATCACTTCAGGTCCGTTCCGCGAAGTCTTACCGGCCCCCAGCCTTGTAGCATCAGAATAAAGCGGCATTGAAAGCAGCCGATTTAGTATATCCAGATTCTAGAGTCAACATAGGGAAAATTCGTAGCTATTGATCACCTCAGCTGGATGAGTTTATGTCGGGTGTACTATACCTTTTACATATCTATATGCTATAGAAAGGCTTGTAAGCGGAAACAAGGTGGTGTCAGCTACTTCGTATGTTCATAATTCGAGGAGACAAATCCTCTGCTCTGAACGAAGAGTGAACATCACGTTTCATGAAATATATCACACTCCGCTGGCCCTTCGCAGGCCACTGTCGTTGAAGCCGGGTTGACTTCAAGTTGAAGCTCTTGAAAACTCGATCACTATTATTTATGATCAGTTTCCCTTAGTGTTATGCTTCTTGATGAAAAATATGAAGACATTAAGGTTCCGTTCAGCATATAAAGACAGCGGCTGGTAGCAATGCCCGGGTGCTGCTTTTCCCCAGCCAGCCACCTGTACCCTGTCACTCAAACCATGTTTTTCCAGCTATTCCAATGCGCTGGTGAACACCACCGCCAACCTGTATTCGTACCAGCCTCCTCATAATTATTATCCCATCCACTACCTCTCATGTTCCTCCACTTCGAGTCTCGAGTCTTGTTACTTTCTTCAGCTGCAGGCTAATCATGCATCCGCCGCCTTCATATATGTCTTTGCAGCTCTGAATGGTCCAGAATTCGTTCCGGCGCAAAGAGAGCGGTGATCAATCGATGACGACGAAATACACATTCACACCACTTCCTTCCACGACTCACATCGATCCTTACTCAATTATTCGTATCCCGCCAGGTAGAGATACTGCAGCTTAGAAAGCTCTACATCCTTGTCTGCACACCTCTGTGAGCACACTCCATATTCCGTCAATCATGACAGAAACGGCACCATACTGGGGGCAGCTTCCCCCTCCAAAGGTTGCGCGGGTAGAGTCAAAGCTTAGACATGAAAGGGGAAACCAAAACCTGTCGGTGGATACGAATATGGCAGACGATCGTGGGTATCAAGCTGCTCCAAGGCAGAATCGATACTCTCATCAAACCGACAGAACCGAAGCTCCTACAATTTCTACGCAAAGCCCTTTCGCATCACCAATAGCTTCGGAATTTCGTGGTGAGGGACTGCATCCACGGCCTCCATCATTTCCTGCAGGATCTTCAGACGCAGCATACAACAGGGAGCTTTTGGAGAAAAGAAAAAGGAGGGAAAGTCGGAATAGAGAGAGGGAACGTGAGGAATATGAGGCAGCAGCTATTCCACCAGCTGCACCAGATGTTCCAAGCAGAGCCCCTCCACCTTTGAGCTACAAACAGCCCGGGTATAGCAACGGCGGCTCAGCTGGCTATCAAGCTCCAAGGCGGTCAGGCTCGACAAGAAGATCAGAGGGGCCTGTGAGCCCAAACAAAGCCACGCCTGAGGAATACTATCGATCGCGGGCAAGGGAATATCAGGTAGAAGCAAGCAACGGAAAAGCTCCGGCGCGAGTAAGAGATCAAAGCGAACGAAAAGACTCTGTAGTGTCAGAAGCGGAAGCACAGCGACGCAGAGAGTGGGCACCGGACAGATCACCTCTACAGAGGTTAGAGCTGACGCTTGACAGCATCACCAAGGAAGAGAAGCGAGCCCGTGTCGAGGAAGCAGAGTTGTTGGCCAGAGAAGACAAGGCTGGACGAGGTGGTGAGAAATTGAACGAGAATTCTGTCCGATTCAGAAATAGACCCGTCGCGAAAGCCCCCGAGAGTAGTACTCAACCTCCACCTCAAAGCCTCCCTGAAGCAGGATTGGTAAGAAGTTTGAGCACGAAACAAAAAGATCAACTGCAACGAAGTGGTACTGTTGAAAAGAAACGACCATCAGAAGCGGATTTCTCGCCGGAGCATGCTGGTAAGTAATCTGGGAGATATATCCGCCACGTATTGACAATATCAGGCTTTGAATATGAACCTGGCCAAGATCGAATTGATGTCCCTAGAAAGGCAGAGTTAGTAGACATCCCCAAACGCGGAACAAGCACTCGAGACAAATCTCGCATTCCGGTTGCGACTGGAGCTGCTACTGGAACTGCTGCCGTCGCCTCGGGACTTGGTCGTAGTGGAAGTAATAAACTTCGAAAAGATCCACCAGGCGACCCCTGGTTCAATCGAAGGGCAGAAGCGGAAAGACAATTTCCTGAGGTTGTAGCGGTTGGTAGAAATCCTTCCACCAGTCGTCATCGAGGTGTTGCTGTAGAGCCAGCTCGAGACACAGCATTCCGAAGTCATCCACAAGCGATAGATAAGGAGCTTCCAAAACTTCCTTCCGAAACAAGGCAGCCAGCGCCGGATCATGCTATTGATCGTTTAGATCTTGACTCTGCAGATGAGATGGAAGCCAAGCCTGTGAGACGCGGGACAGCCAGTAAAATTGAACAGTTGACTGGTCATAAAGCAAGTACCAGAGGTGCCCCTACACATTCGGGGAAAGACATTCGGACGGAACGCGTGACTGTAAGTGTTCTTTTTTTATTGGGACAATTTGAGGATTTGGTGGATTTTCCAATGCCAGGTCATTGAGTCGGGTAGCCACGATTGGTCAAAATCTGGAGGATTGGCATTATCCAAAAATATCCATATTTGATGGGGACAATGGTTGCTAACTTTTCAGGTCAACGGAGTTCAATATGCTGTCCCACCTACACATTCCGGCACCCTTTCCCAAACGTCAGCACGTGAAGCTTCTACTCACCACCATCATCTATCTGGACTATTGCATCACCACCATGATGCCCCATCTGGACAGGTTGTATATACACCACACAAACGTCTAGATGAATGGAAAGCGGGTGGCGTCGCTTTACTTTCTGGAACGTTACTTGACCTCGAAATTAATGAGAAAACAGAAGCAGAAAAAGACAAAGCATGGTGGGAAGCAGGTAATACTGGACGAAGAAAAACTTCCACCAAACAAAGAAAAGCCGAAGCGTATGATGGAGAATATGATGATAACAACGGTATGCAAAATCTAAATCTTATCTTGTCAAAATGCGAAGGGTGCGACTCAGAGCGAGTTCTTCGGCAATTGAAGAGCAGGCGAGACCAAGAATCTCATTTTGCTCAAGACGTAGGGTTGTCAGCTTCCAAGTCTTCTCATTTATTCTCTGTTGAGTCAACGTTGTCATTTAAATCTGATCATTTTTTAAAACCACATATACTGACTTGTGAAATGCGGTCTATCCGCGTTCGCCCTGATATAGCCCCAACAAGATTCAAACCACCTTTGTTCCTGAAGAGCGGACCGATGTTACGCTACCTCGGTATGAGGAAAGAAAGGGTCAAGAGTCGGTCACGAGGCACTACTTCTGAACGAGAAGTTTGGAGGGGTAGCATTATGATTGTCACCCAGGATTCACAGTCATCCTACGAGTTGGCTCCTACACTTCGATTATTTTTACAGCCAACAGACTTATTACCACCACCTCCAGCACAAGTTGATGGTGAAGAGCTTGCTCCGGAGTATATCGATCCCTTGGCTGGTCTGCCAAAAGTAGGACGTGACGGCAGGACTCTCTACATCCGTCCTGTCGATTTTCTGGAGGAAGTGAAGGATTTATCGCAAACAGAGTCCGACGAAGGTCTTTTTGAGACTCGTCGAAGTCCCCTCGATGGTGCCTCGGATAAAAAGCCTAGCCAGAAGTCGCATTATGATGGTGAAAAGGCCGGAAAATACAAAGAAGTTCGCGGTTTCCGCCTCCATACTGAGCAAGGAGTAACATTCTGGAGATTCAATGTTGAAATCGAACTTAGGGAGAAGCAACAGAGAATTGCTTACCGTATTAATCGAGGTCCAGCAACCGGATTCTGGGTTCCTGCTCGTGGACAATCTATGAATATAATGTTCCACAGCTGCAACGGTTTCAGCAGTGGCGTTGATTCCAATCAATTCTGTGGCCCGGATCCGATGTGGAGGGATGTTTTGAACACCCACCAGACTCAACCATTCCACGTTATGCTTGGAGGGGGAGATCAGATTTACAATGACAAAGTCATGTATGAGACGACTCTTTATAAGGCATGGACCGAAATCAGAGACTCAGACCACAAGGAGAGAGCCCCGTTTACAGCTGAGCTGCAAAACGAGTTGGAAGCATTTTACCTCAATCGCTATTGCATGTGGTTTTCTCAAGGTCTTTTCAGTGTTGCGGTCTCACAAATTCCCATGATCAATATTTTTGATGATCACGACATCATTGATGGATTTGGTTCGTACGCGGACGATTACATGCGATCCGCTGTGTTCTCAGGCCTGGGGATGGTGGCTTTCAAGTACTATATGCTTTTCCAACATCAGAGCGTCATTGATGAAGGTGAGGAAAGTGAGCCAAGTTGGATATTAGGGACACAGCCTGGACCATACATCTCAGAACTCAGCAGAAGTGTATATGCAAATCTTGGCCGAGACATTGCATTCTTAGGTCTTGACTGCCGTACCGAGAGAATGTATGACGAGATCGTCAGTGCGGAGACATATCACAAAGTTTTCGATCGACTCGAAAAGGAGATTATTAAAGGCGAAACGAAGCATCTAATTGTCTTGGTTGGTATACCAGTAGCCTATCCACGAATGGTCTGGTTGGAGAATCTGTTAGTGGCTTCCATCCATTTTGAAAGATTTGCTAATGATTTTAGTTTGACATCAAGAGCCATGGAACCTATCAAAGCTCTTAGTAGAGCTGGCATTCTCGGCAAGAAACTTCTTAATCGTATGGATGGTGGTGTTGAAATTCTTGACGATCTTGATGACCACTGGACGGCGAAACATCATAAAGAAGAGCGAAACTGGTTCATTCAGGAACTTCAAGACTTGGCTGCTGAGAAGTCGGTTCGAGTCACCATTCTTGGGTATGTGATAATTCATATTTCTGAAGTTTGCTAACAGCTCCAGTGGTGATGTTCATCTCGGCGCAATAGGTCAATTTTATTCAAATCCAAAGCTCGGAATACCAAAGGATAGAGATTATCGATATATGCCAAACGTCATATCATCCGCCATCGTCAACACACCTCCACCCGATACACTGGCTGATCTGTTGAACAAACGTAATAAGGTACATCATCTTGATGCTGATACTGACGAGGATATGATACCAATATTCACTCATGATGTCAACGGTAAAGCAAGGAATAATAAGAGACTTCTCAATCGCAGGAACTGGTGCTCAATCAAGATGTATGATCCCGAGTTGACGCCACCACCTACCCCCCAGACGGATGGCTCTCCTACCCCTCCTCCTAAACGTGGGCTTCTTCGTCGACTTTCATCTTCACGTGGACCGACATATCGCCCAGATGCTGCTACAGCTGCACCTCCGGTATCGAATGCTGGCTTCTTTGAACGACGTGGTTCTTGGGGTGCTCCACCTCTATCAAATCCAGGCTTTTTCGGTCGCCGTAATTCAACGACCCGCCGTGGGTCCACAGATTCTGAGAGACCCGGGATGCTGACAAGAACCCTTTCACTGACACGAAAAGACTTTATGCCTGGAAAACTCTTTCGCCGAAACAGCAAGAAACGGCCAGATAATGGAGGCATCAATGGCTATGATGATGACACTGAATCCGAAAGGTCTTACGATGATTACGACAGATCAGGTATCCGCGACGGAAGCGGTGGTCATGATGATCCAGATGAGGGATATTTCCCCTCTATGGCCCCAGCCAAAGGGCGAACGGCCGAACATCCAATTGATCAAGCATCTACCTCCGTCGCAGGTGCTACTCCTCACCAAGGTCTCCCCAGGAACCAGTTCAAACGTACACCTACTGGCCTATCTGCTAAGCAACGCCGTAAAGGCGGGAACTATGAGATTAACCTGGAGCACGGACTCGATATTTGTCTGAATATGGAAGTCAGTCCCAAAGATCCAGCGGGTATTACCACGCCTTATAGGCTTCTTGTTCCGGCACTGTGGTATGAAGAGGGGAGCCGGATCAGTGTTGCGCAGAGTCAGAGACAGGGTCAAGCGCAGACAGGAGGGATAGGCAGGGAGAGTAGAGAAAGTGCTGTTGGTGGCGGAAACGCAACTGCTACGCATCACCAGACCGGCAACCATACTGGTGGTGGTGTTGGCGGTGGCTTAAGGAGGTTCCTGAGTACCAGAAAAGGGGAACCTAAGGGCAAAGAGAGAGATGAGAGGGGTGCGCCGGTGGAGTGGAGGAGGATTGGTTAGGGTTTGTGATTGATGAGGGAGGATGAAAGATGGTAGTGAAGGAATGATGGAATGATAGGTTTTCATGATTACTATTTGATTCTATGGCATGATGTTTGATGGGCGGTTTAGCGTGCTGTTTGTTGACACCGTGTTTGGTTGATAGGAGGGAGAGTAAAAGTTCTGTGCATGAGAATAGGGGAGAGAGGAAAGGATGTGAGATATACGGAGGAATAAGGGAGCGTTATGAAAAGTATACCCTTGATATGAATACTCGCTTTTCTTCTATGGCATGCTCTCCTCGTACTCCTACGGCGAAGTAAATATGTGTTGATATATATTTGAAGGTGAAATGAAGATGTGGTGATATTTATATATTTGGGGTGATAATGTACAGGTACATCATTAGCGAATGTAAAGAAAGCAATATCTACTGCAAATTAATTACTGAATAATTAATTATGTATTAGTAGCGGAGTGCACAGACGACGGACGGCGGGGAAACATTATGATGGATACGTGATGCGTTATTCGCAGTGCATTTGATTTGATTTGTGTTAGACACGAACTTGTGAAGGGTTTCTTACCCTTCTTCTCTTTACTGGATAATGGGGATAGAGGTAGAAGTAAAGACTTGCAAATGAGACTTGTGATTGGATATTTGGATGCGAGTGCTAAGTAAGCTTTTAGCCCATCTTTAGATTAGGGTCTGGTAGTGTATGCGGGAAGGGAGGTAGTTCTTATGTCAGATCGGTATGAGATGGTTACTTTATTGGGATGAGAGGGGTATATATCTACATATATGTTTTTGAACAAGTTCTTTTTGGTCTTTGAATTCGAAAGTTTTTCGTGTGGATCTACGTTGCAGAATATATAGTATTTCAGTGGGGGCTCATAGAGCTTGAATTGGTGAGCTGTTGGGCTTACAAGGAGGAAAGTGTTCAAGAGGCACAGTCCGGATACCGAGGTATATTAATTGATACATAAGCAAACGAAAGGGAAAAGAGGGAAAAGAGAGGGAAATAGTATATACGCCTCCCATATAAGGCTTATATTACTAAGCACCATTTTCAACAATCATTTTCAGGTATCTACTTTCTCAACAATTTCTCTCGTGGTTAATATAAAAATCTGATATCTGATTTCTGTTCTTAGATCACACAAATCCCAATCCTCCATTCTCAACTCAATCCACGTATACCAAGCCGACCAAAAATATTTCAAAAATAAATCATGGCCCCAGAAATAACAGAATCCTCCCTCCCCTTCTCTCACCCCTCTCTCCCCTCCCCCTCCTCAACCTACTACAAAATAATCGGTTCTCTCTCCTCTCCCCTCACCCCCCTCATAATCCTCCACGGTGGTCCCGGTCTCTCCCACGATTATCTACTTTCTCTCATAGCATTGAACGAGAGATACGGTATCCCGCTCGTGTTTTATGATCAGGTTGGGACGGGGAGGAGTACGCATTTTCGGGAGACGAGGGGGGATGAGGGGGTTTGGAAGGAAGAGCTTTTTTGGAGGGAGTTGGAGGGTCTTGTTAAGGGATTGGGATTGGGTGGGGAGGGGAGAGAGTGGGATTTATTGGGGCATAGTTGGGGGGGTATGGTGGGGAGTACGTATGCTGGGTGGGAGGGACGAGGGAAGGGGTTGAGGAGGTTGGTTTTAGCTGTGAGTTTGTCTTTTTCTCTTGTTTTGATACAACAGGATCTATGGTATCTTTATTTTAAAAGAGGCTATGAGTTTGAATTCCATCCAAACTCTAGTATTCAAAATATTTCTTCTAAGGAAGAAAACAAGCAAAGGAATAGCTAACTAAAACACCACAGAACGCCCCAGCATCCATCAAATCCTGGAACGCAGCCTATATCTCCTATCTCTCTTCTATGGATGAACCCGCCAGATCCATTCTACAGAAAGGAGAAGAGAGTGGCGAAAGAGAAACAGAAGAGTATCAGGGAGCCCTGATGCAGTTTTTGGGGAAACATGCTTGTAGTGTTGAGTTTCCGCCGGAATTGATGGAGAGTTTTGGGTGGTTGAAAAAAGATGATACTGTTTCTTGGACAATGTATGTTCTTCATTTTCTTTACTTCTTTTCACGACTATGTTCAAATTTACTTCCATTTTGCGTTCCCTTCCTTTCTATAATTGTCAAATCCTCTCCGTCCCCTCTCAAGCAAGAATAGTATATACCATATACATACTAAAAACCCCAGGATGGGCCCCTCAGAATTCGAAACCGTTGGCTCCCTCACAGATTGGGATGCTACAGAAGCAGCAAAGAGAATCAGTGTTCCTACACTGTTGATTAATGGCGTTAGCGAGGGAGCTAGTGATGAGGCTATTAGACCTTTTAAGGAAGGTATTAAAAGTGTTAAACATGTGAGGTTTGAGAAGAGTACCCATTTGCCGTTTGTGGAAGAAAAGGAGAAGTTTGTTAGTGTTGTAGGCGAATGGCTGGTTGCTGGGGAGGTGTAAGGGGTATGAAAGGGAAGTGCTGGAATGGTAGGATTAAATGAAACTTATTTTTCATAATAAAGTGTGAAAAGAGAATTCTGAGAATATTGTCAAGACACAAGAAATTGTGAGAGGGTGATGAATGTGTGAAAGTGAGGGGTACTTTTTGACCCCGCCCCTTTATCTCTTCTTGAGATTGCAGGAGTGACATACATACAGATCTCCAGAAACTGATATAGATTTTTATATTAAAACATATACCTTAAGTAGTAGTAAAATCATGAAATCTTTATATTTCTAGCTCTAATATCCAAAATCCTCATACACAACTCTCTTCCCCTCAAGCCATTTCAACACTTGCGTTTTTAACCCTACGCCTACGCACATATACCACTTCTCTACTCCTCCTTCCTTCTCAGTTACCTCCAAATCCGCCTTTTCGATTCTTCTCTGTTCTACTATAACACCTGATTTCTTCATGTCTTCCAACATTTCCTTCTGTTTGTCCGTCTTGAGCGTCCCAGTAACAAATAATCTCATTCTTCCAGCCAACCCCGGATATCTTGTCAGGGTATCAACAACTAATCCCAAGTCCCCCGTGTTAATAGACCAGAATAGTCTTAATTTATCCATATCCATCTCATCCATATGTGCCAGTAACGGTGTAATTCCAATTCCACCCGCGATGAACGGGAATATCCCCTTATCCTTTTCATCCAAGCCAAAATTCCCTCCAAATCCCTTAAACAAGACCTTGAACCCCTTTCTCTGCCTCGAAAGAAAATTAGTTACTTTTCCTACATTCCGAGCCGTGATTTCGAATTCTGTGTTGGGAGATGTAGGTGAACCTCCTCGAGGATTTGAAGGAGGACTGGAAATGGTGAATGTACGAATGAAATCATCATTCAAACTCCCTGGATCGCTTTCTCGCATATGACTCCATGCTCTCTTCATATGTTCTTCGAATCCTAACGTCACATATTGTCCCGCCTTCCATATCTTTTCCTCCGTTGAATCATCCACTTTAAATCTATATCTAGAGATCGTAGTTGTAAGCTTCGTCGCCTGCAGAAGGGTAAGATATGTCCCTTTTCTTAGAGGAGAAGTAATAGCATCAGGTTTCTCGAATGTGGTGTAACGCAAAGGAGGATTATAAGGTGATGCCTCCCCCTTTATCCCCCGGAAATTAAGTCCCTTTTCCACGAAACGCGCAGAAGAGATAGTTATCTTGACTGCTAGATCTGAATGTAGCAATACAGCAGAAGCTTTCTCTCCAATCAGGATTTCAGTCGTACCGGTTAGATACAACACATCTCCATTCTCGAAATCAGGCACCACGATTCCGATACGTGGATTTGAGACCAGGTTTCCGAGTGATTCGTAGAGTCTGTTGCCGGAGTATTCGGGGTATATGATTTGTGCACCGGAAGGAGAATTAGAGAGTAGACGAATGAATCCTGATGGACCGCCGCGGTGGTTGGTGTCCATGTCTGGATTGCGACCAAGTGAGAAGGAGGACATGAAGAATATATCTGCTTTTTGGAGGAGGGATACTGCTTGTGGTGGGAGCTTAGGGGAGTTGGAGATTAGAGTTGGTGATGGTGTGGAAGGGATGATGTGTTTTTTGTTGAGGTATTTGGGACAGTTTCCTGGGGATTGTTAGTGCTAGTTTTGGGAGAATGGAGGGCTAATAGACATACCTAGACTTTTGTTGATATTCATAGCAAGTTGCATTTCTTTTGTAGAAGTAGAATCTCCGCTCTTCTTTATACTTTTCCCTCCATTTAAGATCCCAGCTAACATCTTCCCATGTAACTTCACCCTTTCCCGTGTCTCGAGATCAATAGCCAAACCACCCATAATCTTCTCATTCTCATCAGCTGTAACAATTTCCTCATCGTTTTTACCACCTAATAGAGCTTCAACAACAGGATCAAATCGATTATCCACAATAGCATCAATTCCAAGAACAGACTCAGCAACCGGTCTCGCAAACCCCGGAATTCCACCATAAACCGATGTCCAAGGTCTCCCATCCGCATCAACTGTTCCGAGTGCTATAAGAGGAGATTCAGAAACCATGTATCCTGCACCAGGTGTCAGAAAGGGTGAATTTGGATTTCCTTGTCCTTTTACATGCATGAGTTTGTGCATCTGTTTTTCTCCCGAATGCCAGGGGACTTCGAAATGTCTGTGTGGTGGCATCGCGAATATTTGGGCTGGTGATGCGAGATTGGATTGTTGGTTGGTGATATGTTGGGTATGATTTAGAATAACTGGGAGGAGATGAAATGTAGAATTGAAAAGGGATGGGGAATGCATATTTGATGAAGAGATGCTTCTTTATAAATAGTGGGTTGAGAATAGGCCAGCACGTTGCTGGATGAGAAATGGCTTTCTAGCCTCATCTTTCAAATTCTAGCATCCCCCGGGAATAATTCAATTGACTCTCCATTGTTGAGTGATATGTAAGAGAGGCTCGATAATGTGCTGTAAAGCTACATGAATTGAGGAGGGTATCGTCATTGATGCTGATTTCTTGGTGTTTTCGGGGTTTGAAGCCAAGCCATCGGTTGAATGCCTGTAGAGTGGCTGAAGTATTTGAAATCCGGGGTCTGAACAAGAAAGACGCTCTTCTCCACGAACGCCATCTTGAAATCAGATGAATATCAAATCTTGCTCTTTTGAGGATCTTTTCGCTTCTATGTTTACGTACTATCTTATCAATAAATCAATCCAAATAGATATCACGAGAAATAAAATGTAGCTAGAACCCCATTCGCTTCGCATCCATGTATTTTCAGCAGACATCCACCATCTCCACCAAAATTACATGCACACCTGAGACAAAAATTCGAAAATAAAAACATACAACAGCAGGTATTCGCTGATGGTCACCCACTCAACTACTAATCTGCCGATCTACAGTTTAAATATGGGAGAGCGGACGGGATCCCTTGTTCTCTATAGTCTATGGTCGTATGTGACAGAACTGATCGTACCTGCGATTATATACAAAGATTTTGGGAAAAGAAGGAGCATTTCGAGGTGGGAATAAAGTCGCAGAGGTTGAAGCCGTAACTGAAATACTAGAAGATGAATTGCAAGTTATGAAGTGATTCTCTGTATTCATATGGCATTTAATTAGTGAGTATAAACCTGAGCATATCTATATCGGTACGCCAGATTTTTAGTGGGCACTTCAAGCTTTTTTATTCCCTTCAGGCTTTGCAACAGCTAAGATTTGCAAAATGCAGGCGCAACTGAAGAACTTTTGTGCAGCACGCGAACTGGTTCTTATAAGAACATAATTTTGAAATCACAATCATTGAATTGTCTCATTCCAACGCAATAGGCAATTCCCCGCAAAATAATAAAACGCTTTGGGGAGCCTGTCACAGGGAAGTACCAGACCACCTTCCTCTACTGAACCAAGTGACGAGAACGCCTCTATCGGGGAGAATTGAGAATCTAGAATTGGTTTTACATTTCAGTCGCAAGCCGAGTATAGCACAGAGCAGAATCACATCAATTCTCAAAGCATTGCTGATTGAGCAACAATGTCGAAGGATACAATGAATTAGTGTAACGATTACATGCATCAGACCTACATTCATACTCTGAAAGTCCCGAGTAAGCAAAACCTTTTGCCACCGACCAACGGCAACTACAGAAGTAACGTTTCAATATTAGCTAGCAATCGTGCATTATATATGCACAAGTCAAGGAGCATCGTGCGATGCACTAATCTAACCACAAGCCCGTTCTTGAGTCTGCTCGGCCTTGACATTTTCTAAGGTACCCCGCACATTGTGCATCTCAAAGCTGAAGCCTGCTTTTATCCCTGGAGAAAGGTCAGAATTCCATTATCATCCCACAACTCCAACATACACAAAGCTGGCGACCGAGTCAGTCTCACTTCATCAACCCGATGAATCTTGATATATACAGCCTCAAAGATCACGCAAACCCATGCCAAGTTATTTCCAAACATCAACTGGCTTCCTTTGCCAGCTGGTCCAAATTCAAAGCATCAAATGAGGGGCAATACACTGTCCGGCATGTCCGAATGAACTCTCAACTTGTGTAGATATATATGTTCGTTTACTTTTCTCCCGAGCCGAATGCATCATGGACATTTTCCCCTCCAGATTATTAGCAAACCTTGAAGCTTAAACAGTCACGATGGCTATTCAATGCTACTACCCCTGGACTGAGCAGGCAAGCCCTCAAGCCTCTTCCGCATGGCGCTGTGGGGAAGCCTGAAGCCGCTATTCCATCCTTCAAGAGGCTTAGCTTTCAGCACACTTCAGGCTTATGCTGTCTAAGCTTTCACCACCATCTTAAAATATTAACCTCAACCAAGAAATGATCGTCTCAGAACCTCGTTCCCTGTACTTTCACTTCAACAATCTCACCAAATAACTCGCCGAGCTGCCGAAATTTCTGACTATCCCATGAAGAAAGGATGCACAAAAGCTCGTCTCCGCAAGTGTGTGGTGAAGGATTAGGATCAACCCCTGGATCTTACAAGCAAGATCACTTCACTCTGACGTACATCATCTGCTTGAAATCATCACGTACACAAGTCGCGCTGTAATCTGACAGCATGCCGATGGACGCGTTCATAAGATGCTCTGCCGCAGTGGCTTCTTGGATTCTCTCTCCTTGTTCTACGTCTTTGAAGGATTTTCGTCTCTAACCTCGCGTTGGTATTATTTCCGTTTTGGCGGCTCTAGGCTTCACGAATAGTTGTGCTCTCAAGTGAGAGTCATATTTAAAGTCTGCAGATATGAAAGCAGCAAGTTCTGTCCTGGCGCTAGGTGCCTGTCTTTTCGGCATCGCCTCTACGCAACCCGGTTCCACCTTCTCTCCAGCACGGCCACCAGCAATACCACTCGCAGTCAAATCCCCATATCTGAATACAATTCAGCAAGCAGGCAGAGATGGAGGAAATGGTGGATACTTGGCAGGCCAATGGCCGACACACTGGGCGTGAGTTCTCACCTCTTCCTAGATATCTCAACTATACTGACTTGAATAGTGGTCAAATTAATGGCTGGACTGGTTTAATCAAAGTCGATGGTACTACATATACCTGGATGGGCGCTCCTCTAGGCCCTCCAACTGTCACTCAGACAGCTTTCTCATATACATCTACTAGAAGCACATTCACGATGGATGTTGGGGGGTATGTTAGCATGAATATTACATTCCTGACTCCAATCACCGCAGGTGATCAGAAGAGACAATCTTTGATTTTCTCCTATTTAGATGTGGAAGTCGAGTCATTAGATGGACACTCGCACCAAGTCCAACTATATACTGATATTTCTGCTGGTAAGTCATTTAGCTTAAGTATTGAAAAAACTGAAGAAGCTGACTGATATCAGAATGGGTATCTGGTGACCGGTCCGCGGTTGCTCAATGGGATTATGGCACCACCAGCGATGGAATAGCATATCATAAGGTGTGGCGTCAAACCCAACTTGCGTTCAGCGAAACGTCAGATCAAGCAGACTGGGGATACTGGTACTGGGCGACAAAGAGCGCAGGAAGCTTGACATATCAGTCTGGTGCCGATACTGACGTCCGAACTGCTTTTGAGAATAATGGGAAATTGGCAAACACCAAAGATTCAAACTATCGACCCATCAATCAGCAGTATCCAGTTTTTGGCTTTGCAATTGATCTAGGGACAGTCGTCGAACCTGTAAATGCCTTATACACTATTGGGTTGACCCAAGAGCAAGCTATCCAATATGATGGAGAGACGGGGATTGTACCACTGGCAAGCCTTTGGACAAGCTACTTCTCAAGTGAGACTGATGCTGTAAGTCATGAACCCCGCCAAAAGTTTACTTCGCTCATATTCAAAGCTTTCGTTCTTCTACAACGACTACTCCACCGCTTCCTCTACAGCCAGCACTCTCGACTCAAGAATCGCCTCGGATTCCATCGCCATCGCAGGTCAAGATTACACAACCATTACCTCCCTATCCGCACGTCAAGCTTTCGGAGCCACCCAACTAGTCGGCAATCTCACAAAACAATACCTTTTCCTCAAAGAAATCTCCTCAGACGGTAACGTTCAAACCGTCGACGTAATCTTCCCCTTCTACACCATCCTCCTCTATCTCGAGCCCAACCTCGTAAAACTAATGCTCGACCCCCTCTTCGAGAACCAAGAATCAGGACAATATCCAAACCAATACTCCATGCACGATCTCGGTTCCCACTACCCAAACGGCACCGGCCACCCAGACGGAAACGATGAACAGCAGCCATTAGAAGAATGCGGAAACATGCTCATCATGACACTTGCCTACGCTCAACGAACGGGAGATACAGCATATCTAAGTCAGCACTACAATAAGCTCAATCAATGGACCCAGTACCTCATCGCCGAAGCTTTAATACCAGCGAACCAGATCTCAACCGATGATTTCGCGGGCCCTTTGGCGAATCAGACAAATCTAGCTCTAAAGGGCATGATAGGTATAGAAGCCATGTCCCAGATAGCGAATCTCACAGGCCATACCACCGATGGAGTAAACTACACAAACATCGCACATTCATACATTACCCAATGGCAAACGCTCGGTATAGCGCACGATGCCAATCCTCCACATACAACACTAGCATACGGACAGAATAACACTCATGGATTACTATATAATCTCTATAGCGATCGCTTGCTAGGTTTAAATCTAGTACCAGAGAGTGTGTATAAAATGCAATCGGATTTCTATCCTACGGTAGCGGATACGTATGGTGTGCCACTAGATACAAGACATAATTATACAAAGAGCGATTGGGAGATGTGGACAGCTGCTATTGCAGAGCCGGAGACGAGGGGGCTGTTTGTGAGTAGGGTCGCGAAGTATATTGCCGAGACGCCGATTAATGAGGCATTATCGGATTGGTATGATGCGCAGACTGGGGAGTGAGTTTTTTGTTTCCTTATTCAAATCCTTTCTTTCAAGTTCTTTTGTTTCTGGTGTTGTTTTGGGTAGTTGATGAGTACTTACTAACAAACTACAGCTGGCCAATCGATGGTGGACACTTCCAATCTCGACCGGTTGTTGGGGGACATTTTGCTTTGCTTGCTTTGGATTCTGGGCCGAAATAGGGCATTATCGGTGTTGAAAGGTTGTTGTGTATATATTTGGTCTAATCTGCGTTTTGATTTCGTAATGATATACTTGAGATAAAATTCTCTGTTCTTCATAGAGTGCCCGGCCAAATATACGTCAAGTGTTCCTTTGACGTCACTGTCACCAAAACTGCGCTCCAAAAACTTGAGGAGTGTATATCGGGAGCTTTGCCTGACCTGTGTGAGCGGGAGTGGATAGTGCAGTCTGTGGTATCGCGATACAAAAGTACTTGAGAGGTCGACATGACACCCTTTCGCACGCATCATAACATTCACAACCCGAAACCTCAAAGGTGCATCGATAATTCCTCTTGCATTACAAGTATCCTAATGAATGTATTATATATATATTCTCACTTCCCAAATGCCAACCCTCAACATGACCTATTCATCTCTCCAAAGAAACACTCCACCGATGTCAATATGCCAATGCCAGTCTCCTATCCCACGTGTCTTCCTATATCTGAATCTTCCCCCAATCGGAGGCTTTCCGCACCCAAATGCGTATATCTTACTTGTAGACCGTGGATGTTAGCGTTACAACAGTCGGTCCCTTCGTTTCGCATCTTGAAGAAGACCCTGCTCGTCGAATTAGCATCAATTCTTATCTCGCCTTTTTTTATTCCTCTGCCCCTTCTATTATTCCATTTCTCTTCAGGCCTACTCAATTCCCTCATGCCCTCCCTCCACAAAATATCGTCTCCCTCTTATCCGATTATCGAATCCAAGCCCACAAAAGAAAACACACTTACACATAATCGATTTACAAGTCAATCCGGCAGCACAGCTCCTACACCCGTTGGGTGCCGGATTCCACAGCCCACATGAGCCTCCTAGACCTAAGGGGCAGGCTGGTGCAGCGGTCACAGAAGGTTCGCCCACGGTAACGGTGACAGTCTTAGTGCTTGTGGAAGATGTAGGGGTTGGTTTCGAGGTAACGGTCACGACAACTGTGGATGTTGCTGTTGTGACTGGGGCGACGGTTACAGTGATGCTTGGTGTGTGTTAGATATGTAGATTTTTCGCGTAGAAAGCTGAAAGGAGGAATTGGTGGCAGAGAGACGCGGAATGAGGACTCAGGAGGAGGGTTGGCATGCTTACACAGTGACAGTATCTATTTACTGGTTAGCCGGGCACCTGCAAGGTCAGATTTGGTTTCAACGTACTTGTGACAGTAACAACAACTTGCTGCAAAACAAACAATATGTCAGCATATTGATGCCCTGATCAACAGAGCTTCGAAAGTACTGTACTTACACTAGCAACTGAGCTTGCAAGCGCGAGTAACGACGCAACGATTAGCTTCGAGAATTGCATTTTGACTTTGATACTTCCAGGTGACTCTCAAACTTTGATATCAGAAGATAAGATGAAGTCAAAAAAACCCCAAGAGTATATAGCAGACCCTCGGTAATACATATACCAAACCCTCAACGCGCCCCACAACGCCACTTCGGATTATGTCCTCCGGTGACAAGTACAGCTCGTGAACAATCCTGGAGATATAGTATGTGTAACTATAACAATAATAGAAACATACTCTCTTTTGATTGCCAAACCAGGGGTTTGGGAGAATGGGAGTTCGGTTCTTCGGGTAATGTGTAAAGATATGTCTGAAGCGTTTTTAAATTTCTTACCCATATTATCGAGGACCCCAGAAACGTGAAACCTTGAGCCAATCAAAAGAAAGAGGCTTAGATGAGATATATAAACACGGGTTGGATAAGAGAATGGAAGTCGTGAAAGTTCTAAAAGTTTTATAATTGGCCACCCTCGAGCGGGAAGGATATGTCATTGATCAAAAGGAACTACCCTTCCGTCCCATTTCGTATCAAAACAATCAAAGCAATGCCCACTTGACGCTTTACTCTCGGGCCTGAGCACCGACAATTAACAACGGATGATTCCCAGCAACGCAGAACTGGGACCGGAGTTCTCCAATTATGGTCCTCAAATTGGATTCGGGAACCCGGCCTAAAGGATCGTATGCACGAATTTGTAAGGCATCGGACGACTGCGGGTTTAAATCATTGATAAAGAGGATTTGTGACCACAGCAAATGCTGGATTCAAGATTGGGAGTGTGGGATCCGTCGTGCAAGCAGCGGGCGGAATGCAACTGTTCAGTAACAACGCATGACCATGTGCGGTATCCGGAGTAGTCAAGAAGTCGATCAAAATGAACATGACTCTCATTGAGCCTGATGAGATTGACGTGTGAAATTTTGCCACGACAGTACGGCCGTATGAGAAGGACATGAATAGTTTCCGTTTGTCCCTGTTTCTGCTGATAGGACATGTGCGTGAAGATGTGATGAGCTCAAGAGGATGATAATGGATACAAGATTTCTGAGCAGGATATAGTTTGGTGCAAAAGCGTTGTGTATCAACAAAGGTCCTCGATGCTGTTGCAAGTAACTTGGGCAACATTTTCCATGTTTTCCCAACAAGGCGACCTGAAGTCCTGAAGCCAGGTTTTTCGGTCAAAGCCTGGAACAGAATAAAATGGCCACGGAGCCCATGGGACGATAGAAAACATACCGGAGTGGAATATGGCGTCAATTTTTGCCTTTTTCGAAGCAACGAGTGTTGAATGGGTTTCTGCTCGATATCATGACACCTACAAAACAGTCCAGCATATCTGCTGCCTCGTCTGTTCGGCCATGTGTGTTTGTTGAGCATGGTCGTGAGCTTGTTCCTAAGGTGAGCTGCTCGAAGGACTTTTGACAGTCGAAAAGGAGGGAGCATTCTGCTTAAATAAGACGTCCTTCTTTTCCTGATTCATCGAGAGCAACATCTCAGTGTTCGACTTTAATGTCTCCTCATTTTCTGCATTCAAGAGCCTACTGAGCTGGCGAATGTCTCATCCGACATCCTGGATAGGTTGCGCGTGCAAATCTGTTCTCGAAAGATCGTTGTAGGGCCGAATTTTGAAGAGCATGACTTTTAGAACTTGTTGATCTCATTGACAGAAGATCGGTGAAATGATTTCAACAAAGGTTTGACGGATTCCAAACTGACTATGACCTTTCAAGGAAGTTTCCAACTGCTCTAAGGTATTCTGGAATTCTTATTTGAAAGACGCGAGGATGTGAAGAAATCAAAGATAACCAAACAAAGGCATATAGTGAGGTATCCGCCACTTGCGAAAGACACCCAAGCTGGCGTCCTAAAACATCACTCCACAATTGAAATTCTGAATCTGTCTGCCGTAAATCACGACCAGGAGCTGAAGCAGGAGAATGGTAATTCATCCATGCAGCATCCAGTATGAGAATCGCATGAAAGTTGAGCCATCTATATCGAGATTAAACTTTGTTCCCTCGAACAACCACGGATGTGAGGTGTGAGATGCTTTCGCCGGGAGATGTGGCAGGAGATATTTATGCTGCCACGAAGAAGACGCCATAAAGCTTCCAAATGATGAAATATCTCGGCCTGAACGTGATGCGTACCAAGTCGAAATCATGAAATTCGTGGGACCACAATACGTCCAGACATAATTTGTTACGTCTTTGGAGGAGCATGAATCTACACCATCAAGATGCTGAAGCCGCTGCATTTTTAGTGATCGAATCGGCTCTAATATCCAGTCGACACGGACTTCATAAACCCACCTCACAATAACCAATGCCCATCCCTCAACATTTCCCAGCGTAAGGCGCTTACCGTCCAACCCAATATCCACCTCCAATTCTCTCCACCCCCTTAAATCCTCACTATCCGCACTTCCTAGCCTGCCTTACCTACCCAAGGAAAAAAAGCGAGAAAACAAGCATCTCACTCGTCGCAATCCTTGGAACCTTGGAACCCTGTGTAACGCATCCCGCGCTCAGAGCGGTACAAGCGCTCCACGAGCTCAGCGCGGGAACCGTGATGATCGCGACGGCTTGATGATCTTGTATATTAGAGATGAGGAGCTGAAAGTTGAGAAGGGAAGAGAGAGGAAAGAAATGAGGGGGACGAAGGTGAGGGTAAAGGGAAGATACGAGAGAGAGGGAGAAGTATAAATGAATGAAAGGAAGGAAAGGAGGAAAGAAACCCGAAGTCTGGGAAAGGTGACAGCGACGGCTCGGGACGAAGCGCAAAATTACAGGGGTACAAGTACCTCCATACATCTCAGTACTTCGTCGCCCTTCCAGAACAGACACCAACCAGATGTAACACACGAGCAAATAAAAATAAAGACTAAAGTCTAAAGTCTAAAATCTAGGTATAAGATCACCATATCCTCTCCATAATCTATATGTTCCCGCACCTATATTTCCACTCCCATCTCTAATGCGAAAGAAGATCGGTACCGTTATCGACGGCGATCGGTATGAGTAAACAAATACTACCTAAGGCCTATAACCCAACTTATATTTGTTTGGAAAGAAGAAGAAAATTGTGGTTCGCATTGTTATATGGAAAGGTGATATAATATACTATGGTATGATAAGGAACCGATCTTATGATCCTTTTATACTTACATGGCATTAACAGAAAAGTATAAATCAACGAATGCATCCTCGGCTTACTGCATAGGATGCTGATAATTCCATTTCTCATTCATCTGTCTCGTATGGGTATCCCTTCGTATATTTTCTCTACTCATGCTAACGACCACATGCTATGCAAACCCGAGTTGAAGCAGAACTCAATCGCACCACAACCATAAACACAAGTACAGAGAACAACCAACAGTCAAATGTCCTCCCGCCTCCTCTCCATTGTTTACCTATATTCTTACCCAATGCAAAACCGACCTCCATGCACCTACCTACCTTCTATATGCATCGTATAGACGTGAATTCGTTAAAAGTACATCGGCCGTGTCGTTAAGAGACGAGAGGGCATCCTTCGTAAGCTAAAGTCCTGATGTTCGTGGGGTTCAAGAGTGTCGAAATTTTGGGAAGTTACTGTTAAGAACCGTGGAGAGCTTTAAACCCGGCTGAGATAAGACTTCTAGGACCAGGTGGCGCATCTGCTGTCCCCGTCCAGTAGAACAAACCCTGTTGAGGATAGAATATTAGCTGACGTACTTCCAGACTCCGAATACAAAGTGCCGAAGGTTTGGAAGGGAACTTACTCCTAAGCCTTTCTCCCTACAGAAATTTGCCTTGATCTTCACCGTCTCGGGGTTGTCATATGTAACCCATCCTCCATCACCACCTGTACAAAAAGCAGCCACAACCCTCGTATTCACAATCTCTTCTGCTCCTTCTCGAGGTAAATTCTTATATTCAAACGAGCCACCTTCGCCTCCAACACCTCTATATGTCTGTCCCGGGCCAGCAGCACCCAGGAAACTCCTTCCATATACAGGAACACCTAGAAGTATCTTTGCAGCCGGAAAGCCGGTACTTATCACATATTCTACAGCAGCGCTACCGCTTGGCTCTCCAGAGCTTCCTGGATGTAATTGTGCGTGGTGCCCTGACATTTGACTCCACTCACCGTGGAAGTCGTAGGCCATTAGGTTAAGCAGATCGAGATAGTCGGAGGCACGGTAGAGATCTATGTTTTGGAGAGCCCATTGACCAGCTGGCAGAGCAGCTGTGAGTAGGTAGTGTGCATCTGGGAGGTGGAGACGAATGGACGCGAGGAGGGCGAGGAAATTGGCACCTTCCTGAGGGGTGGTAGGGTGTTCCCAGTCGACTTGATGCAGATGTCAGTTCCTCTGTATCTTTGCAATATGTTTTACTTGGGGTCGAGTTGAGGCATGAGGTGTAAAGGGTGCAAGCAACTTACTATCGATCCCATCGAAACCAGAAGCATCTACCAAACCTCTGGCTGAGCGCCCAAAATTATCGCGGAGAGCGGCACTGGCTGCTACAGAAGAGAAGTTTTGGGAGGAGTTTGCGCCGCCGATGGAGAGAATGAGTTTCAGATAGGTGTGTTCCGATTTCAGGCGCATAAAGGAACCAAGACAGCCTGTCGAGCCGTCAACCGGCATTTGGGCATCGGCGTATTCGTCTGAGAGCTAGGTATATTAGTATAGGTTGAAACAAAATCAGGGATCGACAAAGAGTGAAGAGGGATCTCAGAGGGAGAAAAAGCATACAAATACGCCACCGTCTGGAGAAACATGTGCAAAAGCATAGAAGACATGGCTAATGCAGTTGTAGTTCAACGTCGCAGGAGTTTCTCCTCGATAGACACGGTAGTTTGGGTAGTAGACTGCATTCTTTCGAGTGAGATCTAAAATCGATGCATCAAGTGATGGCTGGGAAGGTCGACGAGGTGGATTTAATTGTGGTCTTGAGCCGTAAGGTATCGAAGGCGGTATGGGGCCGTAGTAATTCGTCATCTTGAAATCCTTCTGCAGATCTGAAAGAGAATAGGAAGAAGAAAGATAATATCGTCGGGACTATATCCCTATTTTGCTTTGATGACCGAGCCGAGAGAAGGAAGGAATGATGGAGTATATTTTCATGGTACGTTTGTTGATATTTCCTTAAGCGGAAGTCTAAATTGCCTCTTTGAGGGAAGACGTTCAGGGCTTTGAGATAGATGTTCAGCTGTTGGTATACAACATGGTCAAGAGGGAGTTTTTCCACGAGGCTGAATGCAGTGTTCAGCTAATTGAGAAGAATAACATAATGACCGAGTAGGTGGGAACAGATACGAAGCAGCCCCAATCTGCTGTCCGCTGGTTATATAAATCTGGGAGAAGCTTTCCAATCAAAATTTGGTATCGTCACCGCCCATACGGCTGTCGATCCTGCTGGGACCAGGATAGATGAAGAAGTGTGGCATGGAAGTAAGAATTACTGGGAGCAGTTCAGGTAGGGAGGGGTTTGTATGAATATGGAGGGGGGGGAGGAAGGGCAGAAGGGGAGGGGTTGTTGGTGTGTGTGAGTGTGTGAGTGTGTGTAAGTGTGTGTGGGACGAGCGTGGAGAATTTAGATGTTGATGTCGATGTCTAGGACTCTACTTTACCTTAGTCTCTAGGTAATGAATCAATGCTACCGAGAGACCCTACCTACCTACCCTACCAACCCTACTACTGTACCAACCTTACCTCCCATCCTACCCATTCTATGCTAGATCCCACTGCAGCTGCAAATGCCATTGCCACGCAGCTTCAGCGACCACCGGCGTGGGAGGCTAGCTATTAGGCAAGATCCGAAGACGCTTTACTGTATGAGAGTTGGACTGCATTAGATGTGCCTGAGCTAGAGAGGCGTGGATTTGCATTGCAGTCGCCGTTCAGCACGGCATGGAGAGAAGATCATAGACGCTCTGCACCGCTCTCGTAACCGTGTGGCTGATTCTTCATATCCATGGGGGCACGATTAGATAATTAGGGGAATGAGAAGAAATCAGTAGTGGAGTGGCACTGATGATTTGGCTTAGCTTGTGAAGAGGGTGAGAAGGGCTCATGTCGATATTCATGGCCTTGACCATGTTCGTGATCAGAAAGGATGATTGTGGCGGGGATATGGAGGCCTGCTCCTGGCATGCGTTTTCGGAGCAACCTTTGCCCACAAAGATGGAGTAAGACATGGCCGGTTTGGTAGTACAGAACTGTACCAAACTCCACCCTTAGCATTGTTCATGCGATCTGGTCGGCTAATGCTGCAGAATACTTTAGGGCTAGAACGGAACACTTGGTCAAGCCAAGAATTGCATTGCATTATAGGTATGTAATTGCTTTGAACCCTCCGTCTTGAGCCCTGGAATCGACAGGAAAGAAAGCCGCCTAAGTGACTGACTGACTGAAACTGACTCGTTTGTCTGCATTGGGGTTGCAGACGCCATGTGTTCTGACGCCAGAAACAATACTTAAGGTTACCGGTTGACAGGGCGGAAAGTGGGAGTGGGAAATATGTGTACCAGTCGCACTGTTTTTGCCCGAATAAAGATGCTGCATCGACGATGAGAATGATGTCCAGCTGGCACTTTCGGAGATTTACATCTACGCGCATCTTCATCTGTCAAAATTGCCATGGACAATTGGCAATTGGAGCCGAACCGGAGGGGCAATGAGCAAAGTGAGAAATGGTAATATTGTTGATGCGGGAATCCGTTGAGAATGATTATATATAATAGTGGTAATATAAGATAATCCATATCGATCCGTATGTACAGTACATGTAGTTGCTCATGGCCACCTACCTGGACGCGAGCGTGCCTCTGGAGGGGCCGAGGGTACAAGGTACCTGTGAAAGTCCGAGCCCGAAGACAAAGCCAAAGCCAAATCCAGAGCCAAGTCCATCTCATCTCACCGCAGGTCCGTACTCAACGGCCGATTTGACGTGCATAAATGGGCCAGAGCCAGTATAGTGTGTGACTCGCAGAAGTGGAGTGAAAGGGAAGTTAAGGGAGAGGGGCTTAGAGTATGAAAATGGGGTGGAAAGTTAAATCCGTTCTTTAACCATGAACATGTGTTTTCGAAGAAAGTTTGAACTTTGAAGGAACGGAACGGTCAATCATACGATGAAGGGTTCCGTCTGCGATCCGATAATCCATGAGTAAGTCATCGTCAAAAGTCAAATATATTGTTCGATCGAAGGATGAAAACGCCGAGATGTGGCGGTTCTTTGATGCGGGCTTGACTCAGTACAGACAGGGCAGATCAGAGACGGCAAGTGAGGCTTGATAATGGAAGAATTATAAGCAAGGAGGTGTCTCCATTTCAGGTAAGCCGTGACATCAACACGCTGGCAAACCTATTCCGTTATGCCTTCTTCGTTGTCGAATTTCTTCTTATATGGAGAAATACGACGCAACCCTGTTCTGCTGGGTTGCACTGCACGTTTCTCGTGCTTCTAATTGCTGCAGTCAAGGGTTTTGGTCGGAGCAGACATTGAATGGGATGGAATGGAGTGGGGGATCGGAGTATTTTCTTTTGATTGAGATTCGCACCGAATCACATCTTTAATTCGGATTCGGATATGGCGACGATGAGATAGACAGAGCGTAATCTAGATTGGAGATTAATATGGCGAGATTATATCTGTATAAATATATGGATTGATAGCGAGTGGCTACATACGAAGTTGATAACGGATGATGGTAGCAGAGTCAGTGGAAAGTGATAGACCGCAATGTATACAAATATCGAAGTCAAACTTCTGGAAGAATTATATGACATTTACTCGCGGATACTGTCAATACTGTCATGCTTTGATACCTTACTTTCGCTTGTGATTTCAGTAGCTTTCGATTACTCTCTACTCTCAGCAGACACCAGTCCTCAATGGTACTATTAGTCAGCATTCCCATTCTGCCAGCCTCGTACGAGTTGCAAAGAAAAGAAAGCATAAGGCTGTGGTAAATCTCGGCTCCAAAGTTGACTTGAACCTCATCAACATCAACCTCACCCATCTCCATTCCCAAGCCTAAACACTCCCCCCGATCCCTAGAACTCCTCAATCTTGGGATCAGATCATCACAACCTGGCGACACGTCCACATATCCCGCCTGCGCGTCCCCTCGCCTCCATCGCACATCTCACGGGGCTGCATCACAACAAGCATCCTGCAGGCCGCATAAAACACAGCCTCTCCACCGTGCCCTTGACGAGCATAATCGCGACCTCATCCTATCTCTGTTCCATCTGCAGCTCTCTCTTTCGGGACAATTTCTGAAATATCTTCGTCTCAACCACAAAGCCTTCGCCTTTTCCTTACCATGGCTGTCCTCTCTCTGGGCCCAGGTCCCAAGGACCTCGCTCGTCAGATCCTCGAGCATCAATCGCCGCAATACAGTTTCTCGTTCTCGCCATTCCTGCTGCAAACCTATCGTCATGGCGTTACGCCCGATCGACCCATCTGTAAGGCGTACTTGCAAGGCCATTGTCCTCTTGGTACCTCTTGTCCGGATCGACATACAAGTGCCAGTAATAACAATTTCAATAACCTGGTGTGTAAGCATTGGCTGAGAGGATTGTGCAAGAAGGGGGAGAGTTGCGAGTTCTTGCATGAGTACAATCTGAGGAAGATGCCCGAGTGCAATTTCTTTGCTAAGAACGGGTATTGTTCTAATGGAGGTATGCTTCTCTTCTCGACCATGGTTGTCATGATATGGTTCTTAATGCTAACAAAACTAAACAGATGAATGTCTCTACCTCCACCTTGACCCCTCCTCGAAACTTCCCCCTTGCCCACACTACACCAAAGGTTTCTGTCCACTCGGTCCCATATGCTCGCAGCGCCACATCCGCAAAGTTCTCTGCCCGTTCTACCTAGCAGGTTTCTGTCCTGATGGTAAAACTTGCAAGAATGCCCATCCACGTTGGCCGACTGATCTCCCGCCTCCAACCGTGAAGGTTGAGAAGGATGCAGAGGAATTAGCAGAAGAACAGAGATTACTTATGGAAAGAGCAGAAAGAGATCAGGAGGCTGAGAGAGAGAAATATGGAGGTGGAGAAGGTGGCAGAGGAGGTAGAGGAGGGAGATGGTTCGGAGGCTTCAATAGAGGTGGCGCAAGAGGAGGTAGGGGTGGAAGGGGAGGTCGATTCCACTGATCTGTTTCTTCAAATTCCCCCACACATCTTCCACCCCATATCACACATAATACGGTATATTGCCCAAATCCACCAAACTCCAATTTACCAATTCATACTACCCCAGAGAATGGGGTAAGAAACGCACAATCACCATGTTCGGAACGCATATCACCACACGCATGAAACCTATTATTGGCCTTGTTTTACGTTTTGTGCTTTGCTACTACTGACTACCAACGCATAAACACATGGGAATCTCGATTAACACCGGGACCATGGTAGGCTTCTGGAGGCTTGGACGTGGCTTGCTGAGCTGAGATGGAGGGGCTGAGATCGGCTAGAGCAGCTCATGATACTACGTATGGTGATGCAAATGCGGGATAGAAGACGGGATGGATGATGTTTGGTTTCGGGATGGTAGGCCGTGCTACCGGATAATTTAGGACATGTTCCATGTTTTCTACTGTTTCCGGCCCGGCTTGAGATTGGAGAGGACCGTGGTGTGCACGCGGTTGCGGTTCTGGACCGCTTGGGTAGATTTTCTAACATTGAGACACTAAGAGAATCAAGGAAGGGATCTACCTTGTGTAGAAAAAGATAGTCTTTATGAGAGAATGAATCCTTAGGAATTATTTTGGATCGT
Organism: Filosporella fistucella; assembly: GCA_030077755.1. Taxonomy (NCBI): domain Eukaryota; kingdom Fungi; phylum Ascomycota; class Leotiomycetes; order Helotiales; genus Filosporella; species Filosporella fistucella. The sequence goes on from JAQJZZ010000002.1 coordinate 1,457,871, forward strand.
TTAATGCAAATGCGCCTCGAGGTCAAGTGCTCATCATTCAATTCCTCTTTTCCCGAATTAAAGCGGATGTTAAGATAACTTGAGATAGAGGGCGTATCCTAATCAAGACTCCACAGAGATTTAGTAATTCTTCTTTCTCTTGCTATTTCTATCTTTCTCGTTAGATGAGGTACGTTGGATACTCCGAAAAATCCCAATACTTTTCTTTTCTCACTCTACTTCTCATCCTTTTCTCTTGGTATATCATCTAGCGCAAGTCACACAAGATCCTGTATTTACAATTTCAATTTAAGCTTGATACATGATCAAGCTAAACACCGGATACTACGACATTTCATTCTTTTGGATATTACATAGATTTGAGATTTTTCATTGAATGGTCTAGTTTCATAACTGAATGGAGATTCGCTCCACTGCTATATTCTCCTCTATCGAAAGAGCAGATTCTCTGATACATTGTCCTAAGCTGCCCATACCCTTAAATACACCTTATTCCTCTATCCCTGTCAGTTATCTTCCTACGCACCAAATTTAACGTGATTCCTCCTCTCCATATCCATCGTCACCCGAGCCCTCTCCGCGCACAGAGATATACTCGCTTTCTCCCAGGCCAGACACAGGACTTCTCTCCACATCTTTAATCATCTTCATATCTCCCTTTCGTCCAAATTCTCTGTCTACACCCCTTACACCCATCATCCATGCCACTAATCCACTTGGTACCCAATTGCCTACAAATCCGTATAACTTACTTCCCATCCCAACTCTTACCACGCCACCTCTCCCTTCCACCATTGCATCAAATACGGCATTATTAAGTTCTCTTAACGAACTTCCTTTGCCTACAGCGTTTCTACTCGTCAAAGCGACAAAGTTGCGCCCATAGGCGCTTCTTGTGCTATCGTCCCATTTCAGTGTCTCTGCTCGTTGGGACTGGATATTTTGAGCTCGGGAATGGGGTGAGAAAGAACTGAGATCGAAGGCTCCGAGTTGGAGGTGCGTAACCGGTAATTTGAGCGGGGAGAGCTCTGCGGAAAGAGTTCGAGCAAAAGTTGTGAGGTAGGATATCGATGCGGATTCGGGGAGGTGGAAAGGGGGTGAGAGTGAGGAGATTATCGAGGGGGTGAGGAGGAGGATGGACGGCTTCGTGGCGGAAGGAGAGCTTTGTTGGTGTGGATGTGGAAGTGGGAGAGATTGTAGGAGGGGCAAGAAGGTCTGCGTTGTTAATACTGGAGTTAATAGGCGAGTATTGAGGAGATCGGAGAGAGTCGAGGGAGCAAGAGTGGCGATCGGTGAGGACGGGTATGACTGCGGTGGAATGATGATTAGAGAGCGGAAAGTTAGGTGATGTGGTTTGGCGCCTTGGAAGGCTGCATGTGGTGTTTGTAAGTGGGCTGTAAAGCGTTCGATGGATGCGTGCGCGCTTTCTGGCTAAGAGATGTCAGTAGGTAGAGGCTTTTGACATTGAAAAAGAGACTTACGTCTACGATATCGATCATAAGCGGCCGGATATCCGCTCTAGATTCATTTTGTACCAGCACCTCCTCTTCAATAGTATTGCATACAATATACACTATGAATCCTCGTCGTTCCAAGTCCAAAGAGATAGACCGAGTTATCGGTTCTGAGGGTGATCCAGCGACGACAACAACCTCGAGTCTAGCGCCATTGCCCGCACGCTTTGCTCTTCGCTTTTTGCGATTAGATTTTCGTTTGATAATGTGATATGTGACTCCTCCAAGTGCAACGACAATTACAGCTGTCAAGAGTTTGTGCTTCGAGATCCATGTCTGTATTTGGCTATATGTCGAGGAAGAGATAGGAAGAGATCGTCGGAGTGAGCTTGGAGGTGGCGGAGGAGGTCGAGGCCGGCGTGACTCGGGTAGCCATTGTGCTGTAGATAGAGTATCTCGTATGGTATTCGCTACCTTGTCGACTTGCTTGTCGATGTAATCCGCTACATCCATCGAGTGCCTCTTGATATCATTGGGGACAGAGGACAGCTGAGCTTGGTCAGTACTGGCGATGTGAAACCTAGACTAGATTACTTACAATATCCAAGAATGCTTGATCATCTGCAGACATGTTGGGAGGTTTGTTGATGGGTATGTACAATGTGGTAAGGTGATATGATGGTGTTGATAAAGCTTCAACGTTTAGGTAGATTGCGGGGAAGTTCCCGAGGTTTGTCCGGGGCTTCTATCTTCCAATTCTCTTCCGGCGGCTGCAACACAACAATTATATCATCTTTTTTAACCCAACCTTTACAGAGATTATCCTACATCAGTTCACAATACAGTATACAGAATCAAAGCTCTTAAGGCACTAGTAGTCTGTATCTACCCTTACATCAGATGATGTATCATTTGGTTCAACTTCGTCTTGTTCAATATTTCTGCTAGGCAATGCTATTACTATATTCTCCTATTGTCCTAAGTAACCTCACTTTCAATAAGTGGAATTATTAATTCAAAAATTCCTTGCGGTGTTCCTGAAGATAGCTGGGTGTCAAAAGAGTGCCAGATTCTTGCGCCACATTGGAGTGAGCAAGTCACTGTGAAAGTTTTCTTGCACAAGGAGAATGGTGACATAGTCTGAGCAACATTTGGGACGTTTGTCACGATTATTCCTATCTGTCTGTGATCTCTGCGACAGATCTCACAGGAGCGCATAGCATGCCCGAGAGTCACATGCTGAGGAGTACTTCATTGCAGCTAGGAGCTCAAAATCAATAACCTTTTAGATATCTCAGGGAAGACATCGCACTACTGCCATCATCTTCCAAGACTCCCAGACTCTATTTATTGTCATAGGATACAGATTCGGCTACTGGTTTCTATATGGGAGGCCTCCTTCACAATATGTTGGATGCTGATGGTTGCTCAAGAGGCTGAGAGGTTCAACCGCATTCTCAAGCTTGGCAACTATTTGAAACAGGCACGTTTCGAATCTGTCAATGGGGTAAATACCCAAAGCTGTTATTTTGTCTGTGAGGATTGGAATGCTTGTCTGATTGGTACTGTGCCTCACGGCTGAGCATCACTTCGCCTCTTGCAATTTTGTTCTTCCAACATCCATCTTCCCCGCCTCAAAATGAACTTTTCAATATCGCTCTCCTCAAGAATGGAATACAAATTATGTCTCGTTTCGAAAGGAGATGCTCACCCACATTGAATGTGTGCTTGTGTATCATTATATTAGCTGCAACTCTTATCTCTGGTACCCCACCTTTTAATTATTCATTCCACCCTGGAGTTGTTAAATGCCGCTGAAGACAAACTTTAGGGCAAATCTCTCCTGGATCCCAGATAAACTCCTCAACCCCGTGTATAGCACCCAGAACCGAAAATAAAAGTATCTCATGGATAACACTTTTCACGCCAGGAGATGTAAAGGCCATCTCAGGTTGCGTTTTTTTCCATGGGTCCATCTTTGTTGATTCTTCCTTTCAAGGGGATATTTTTCTTCCGAAACTTGATGCTGTAGATGGTCAGATTGTTGCTCGTAATACTTCTGCTTCCACCACACTTCCCGGCTTGACCGGACTGATATTTCCCAATCTTACAACCTTGGTATCAGCGAATGCATCGATATCAGAGGGGGGTCTAATCGTATATTTTCACACCCAGCTCAAGACCATTTGGCTTCCAAAACTGTCCAACTACACTGGGGAGATCACCCTTAATGGTCTTCCGGCACTTTCAAACCTTTCGACATTCGAATTCAATGTCGGCTCCCCAGCCTCTAACTCCAGGCTGCAGGTGATCAACACCAACATAACCACATTGAAAGTGTCAAACAATCCAACACAGAATCCTGGAGGAACAACATTCGAGAGTATTGCAATTCTGGGGAATAGGAATCTGGTCAATCTATCGCTGATGACAGAGTCTGTGAGGGACATTCGGATTATGAACGTCACTGGTGTTCGATTTGAAGGAACAGAGAACGTGCCTATTTCTGTTACGGGTTCCTTGGCTGTTGAAGGCTGCCCAGGATATTTACCTACTGGACTTAAATATGTCGGCGGAAACTACAGTGTTCTTGACTCCAACACGACATGGGAAGGCCCTTGGAGATTGCCCACTCTTGGTAATTTTGAAATGTCGAATAATCCTCATCTTTCCCGTCTATCTTTGATACCTTCAAGCGAATCTACCTCTTCCACAAATTTGAAGACAGGGGGTCCATTCAATATGAGTGGGTCAATCAAGATTTCAGATTATCCAAACACCAGACAGATTGAAGTTCTTCAAATGGGAAGCATTGGAGACTCTTTTATGGCCTTCGATTGCCCCTCTTTGACGACAATTTCACTTCCAGATACTAGGACTATTGGAGGGTCCTTTGTCACCACAGGATTGCCATTCATCAACAATATTTCAGTTCCAGTCTTAGAAAGCATTGGCGGAAATTTGAACATCACATACAACTACGACCCCCTCAATAATGTAATCGAGTTCCCCAGCCTACAAACCGTCAGTGGGGCGGTGCTTATTGAAGGCAATATCATTGAGTGAGTTGAACAATCAGTCTCGAGCTGGAAGTCTGCTAATGAACCAAAGCATTCGGTTACCCTTACTTGAACACGCCTTCAAGGGCTTCATTATAAATACTACGAATCCAGCATTCAAATGTACTCTATTCGACCAGTTGTACTCATCACAGTTCATTCGAGCTCCATACTATTGCACGGGCTCCAAATTGAGCACAATCTCCGAGCCATCATCAAGATCGAAACCCGCTCTCTCTACAGGAGTCAAGGCGGGTATAGGTATCGGTGCATCTATTGTATGCTTGACACTCATAGCAGTCATTATATATTTCTGGAGGAACAGAGGAACGAAAGAAGATAAATTATTAGAAGAGCGTGATCAAATCCCGGAACTACCTCAAGGTGGATATTATGAAAAGGTTGAGTTGCCTGCTGCTTCGATACCGGGAGAACTGGCAGGGAGTTCGGTGGGAGACCCTCTCTTACTGGTAGTTGCTCAAAGACCTATACCGCATGGAGACCAGTCGAATGGAGAGGGCCTAGATTTTGGAGCGAGAGGCGGATGTTCACGGTGGGGTTGATGAAGAGGGAATTCGTTTGTAGTAGTAGTGATAATGCAAGAAGCCCATACACTGGCGGAATTTTTAAATTGCATTTGTTGGAATAGCAAACTGCTGCATCAGTTGCCATTGACGTGCACAGGATGTTCACACATTGGATGCAAGTACCCTTAACGAATATTCAGGGTATCGCTCGCTGGAATAGCGCTAAAGCCGGCGAGACCTGGGGTCAATTTAGTGCTCTCCACCTACAAGAGGGGCAAATTCAGGCTGCATCTCGCTAAATTTACAGGCTTTCAGCTTCTATCATATCACTCTGGTTCAGAAGCCTCGGGTCAACACCTCATCGCTTCACCCCCTTTGTAGTCAGTATCATTGCTAATGGACATGTATAATTTGGGTGCTTCTACTAGCATTAATTTCTATCACTATTCTGAAGAATGGAGCTTAGTAAAGTAGTCTGACCCATACTGGTCCTCAAGGCTCAAGCATTATTCCCTCCCACAAATCCCAAAATGATTTCAGCTATATCGCCAACTCTTTCTCTTTCTCTTAAGTGGCAGAATGGAAGAGTGTATTTATAATTTGTTTGTAGCGCTTTAGGTATGTATAAGGCCAACGAGGACTTGTAGCATGAGAAGACCAAAATTATTCACAAGCATCAAATGTAGTTCAAGCCCACGAATTTCTTTCTCAAACCAAGCATATCACACACCACCTTGCACAATTCTGAAGAAGCATTTGATAGTTTCCGTGTTCATCCTGGGACAGTCATCCCCTTTCAAAGACTATGGAAACTTGACACAAACCACGCGATTCCCTTGCATCTGGTATCCATACCTCCCTCTGTCCGTCCAAGGAAGGTTGTCTGGATTCGCTTTACAACCAAGATGAGAGGTCCATGTAGCCTGCTTTGTTTTGACAACCTGAGATCCGCATTGTGAAGGGGGCCAACCATGGCGTCTGGCTTCAGCACATCGCTTGGGTTCGTCTTCAGCTTCCCATGTATTCCCGCAGTGTATGCATCTGTATTGAGTAGTTTCACACAATTTGATACTCTGTATTTTAGGTGGTAGATGCATGTGTGGTAGTAGTCTCTTGATAGATGGTAGTTGTTTTTGGAGGTGTTTGTAAATTGTTTTGTTGAGGGAAGGTGGAGGACGCTGTTGAGCTTATATGAACTATTCCGTTGGAAATGATTCAGAGCAGACTTACTCTAATAGTGGTGCTATTGTCCTAGTCAATCACTTGATTATTTTAGGTAGTGATTGTAGACCAATACTGACTCAAAATTACCTACATACCTGAACACGGAGACAGGTTACTGATTACATTTATAAAAAGAGCGTAGAATTCTTAAGAGTATCGGGTTATTTTCTAAGTATTATATAGATCAAAGGTAAGATCTTGTACTAGAACTAGCTAAAGAAATTCATTATCGTTTCAAGTTCAAATCATCACAAAGCAACGGATGTTCTCGTCAACACAGCCTATTTTCCATACCCTTATTTCATCCTCCAAAACACTTTCCCAAGAATTCTCCAAGACACAGAGGTTATGCCAACATATCCAAGATTCCAGAACTATCTATGTCCATTGGTATGTCCGTACGGGTTATGCCCATTAGTGTTACCATACGGATTATCCTCTGGAGGCACGTATGTGCAACCATGACGCGCCTTTTTAGCTGTTCAATAGTATCGAACAGTCACAGGTCCTTTGTATTCATGTTCGCATGCAGCTGGCTCAAGGTGATATCTTTCTGCCCGGTAGCATCGTTCTGGTCCATGTGTCCATCGTTTACCGCAGTCTTGGCAGTTGTAGTCCGTTATGATACACATTTTGTGTCTCTGCGGTGGCGTGAGCTATGTGTATGAATGAGATTATGTATTTTGTTTGACTAGTAGATTGGTTTGCGCCGTTTTGTGTATAGCTGAGCTGTCTTTGGGTCATGGAATGTGTCTCTATTTCTATTGCAGATGAGACATAGGAAGAAGTATGACGGCTTAAATAGACATTTGCAAGGCGCAGATTAAGGATGTGATTCGGAGGTTACATGCTGGAGTCTGAGTATCGAATAGTTTGGATGCTCCGTTCGTTCCGCAGTTATTCTTTTCGCTGGGAATCGAAAAGTTAGGTTGCGTGAATCTAGAAATAGGAGAATTTGATCTGTGATTATAAATAATGGCAGTATTACATGAAATTAAACTGCAGAAACAGAAATCCTGAGTAGTGGAAGGGTATCTCATTGCGGCCTTCAACCTACCTCGGACCGTGTTGTATTTTGGGCATGCTTCTAAAATAACTTAAATATTGAAGATTGAGAATACGACAGAGAAAAGATTCATATTGCTATGATCCCATGTTGCAAGGCTTTGACCCTGTAAACGCACCACAGGATTTGCTGATACAATTAATATCAACCTCTCCAACCATTCTACTATGAACCTCGACTATGTCTACCTCTTCCATCCATCGCACAATCGGGATGGACGCTGTACCACCAATATCTTACTTCTACCTCTCGTATCCTTATAGGGCCAGGACATTGATCCCATTGTAGGTTCAGATTCTTAGCCTCCCTGCATCGGCTTATTTTGGTCCATGTCGCTCGGCAGTCTGCACAGCGGTATTCAGTTCGAGTGCACATTTTGTTCTTCTATGTTCCCTCTTAAGAGATCGATGAATGGAAGTTTAGCGTAATCAAATTTCTTTGCAATTTAGTTGTTTGGGATAACTTGCTTGTGTTTTTTTTTTGATCCATGGCAGAATGAAAACTGTTATAGAAGCTTACGGAGAGACTTGCTGTTTTCGACCAAATAAGTGATTCAATTATTATAGTGCCAATGATTCGAGATATTCACGACAACAATCCAAATCGTACTTCTCATGATTCCGCTTTCTTGAATGGCAGAGAGAGAGCTATCCAGACATTAAAAGTGAATCAATATTCTTGTTGCCTAGAGGAGAAAGTCTGAAAGGGCATATTATAGGGAGCTTTAACGGTCGATTCGATGGGTATACAAGCTTCCAGACGTGTAGATGCTAAATAATCCCAATCTGTCGTAATTACCCTCAGCCCTTTCAAAGTGAGTACAAATCTCATAGAGCTCAAGCAACGGAAGTCAAAAGCAAAAACTTTCTTTGTGAGAGATAATCCATTCAGCTATTCTTGTGAGATAATCTAATATCGTACGTTCTCAGGTATCCCTTTTTTCCCAGTTCCTGTTCCAAGCCAAAGATTCCCTGAGAGCCCGCACTCTCATGTTTTCCAGTTCCCTCCTTTCGTACTTCTAATCTCATGGCTGGGATTGTCTGATACCCAGTCACAGGCATCTCAATACGGATGGTAACTTCCGCCACTCGAAACTTTGCTTTGCTCTACTCTGCTTCTCGCAACTTCTCTTTTCCGCAGACGTGTCTTTTCGCGGACTTGGAACCTTCGGTCTTCTTTATGGCATCCCTATCTGGCGGACAACTCTCACCCGACAAATTTGCGTCCGTACAGTTTTCATGTATTTCCATCGTCCAGTAGCAGTCTCTGCAGTCAAATTGGGTTATCCAACACATTCTGTGAGCTGAATTTTAAAACAGTGAGAATTTTCTTCGAGGTGGAGGTGTGAAGAATTCTCACCTAGCTTTTTTGCTGTGTTACTTTGTGGTGATGGGAAACTTTCTCGGCAACTGAAAGTTTCCTTTAGATAGACTGGGTAGAGCACTGGGATTGGGAGTGTGAATCACATGATAGATGATTGATTCCCTCGTTTGATTTCCTGCATGATTCTCGTACGTTGGATTTAACCGTTGGAATCACTTATCTTTGCAGATTGTATTGCTAAATACAACCTCTGAATGTTGAGATTGAGATATTAACACAGCACTTGCTTGAAATAGGGAATTCGGGGTCCATGCAGACAATGACCGCCGAAGCTATAGGAAACATTTCGGTACATCGATACTTCTCAGAGCATTTGAATTTTCGATGAAATCGTAGCTGCTCATAAAGATTTACCCCGCCATTACCCCACTACGGATGAAAGTATATCAACGTTATATTTGGTCAAATTTGTGAAACACGCAAGATAATAAGATCAGGGCCACTTGTGAACTTTCCCACCTAGACTTCTTCATAACGCAACTAAACTTTCAAGCAACGTCAAGAAAAACGAGGTTGAAGTGGGGTACATGCTGATTTTGGTTGCAGTGAGTCTAATCCGTAAATGGCTAGGTGATTCCTTACCTAAGCTATCCTAAATTCCCCGTTGCCTCGGCTCTTCTATCCTTCTCAATTCCCTCCTGATAGCCTCATCTTTTCTCATCACATTAACAAGCATGTAAACATCCGACCTTTGTATTTCCTACTCATCCACATTATATATTGCTTCATATTACTCCGGACTTCTAACGAAACACAATCCCACACCTTCGCACGCATCTTGCACCGCCGAAAGTCAATTACGATCGGTCAAGCTTGGCAACCGCATTCTGCTTGGAGCCGATGCAGTGGTAAGCCGCCAGGCCTTGGCAGGCGGGCGATAAGAGCCGGCCAATCCATCGTCAACGTGCGACCATCAATCTGCATTTCTGGAAGAAGCTCTAAGCTCTCAAGCAGGTACACTCCGAACACACTTTCCCCGAAGATGGGGCCATGGTCTACAGGTTTTCCTCTTCAAGTTGCTCGGCGTATCCGACTCCCATGCAAGGCGTGGAGCTTCTACCCTGCTCTGTTGGCTATATCAGCAGCTATCTTTTCCATCCTTGCACGTGTGTGCCATCTTATCTGAGCAATTGGTCAATTCTCACAATTGCTTCAATATAGCTGCATAGAGGGGCTGGCAAGTGCATGTATCCCAGGACCCAGCGGTAAGCTGTCACCCCGCTCCTACGTAGTGGTTCATGGGTTTTGGAGCTCCCCAAGCTGTATAAAGTCGTGGGATCGACTTTTGAAATCTGCATCCTCGTTGCTCTTGTCCCTCGTTCTCTTGTTCTTGCAGCTTGCTCACTGTCTAACTCATCATGCGTTCTTCTCTCTTGAATCTGGCAGTTGCCTCTCTAGTAGCAGATTTTGCTACTGCTTTGCCAACAAAGGGTCACGATGATCACGAGCATCATTTCCACAAGCCAGAATACCAAGTTTCCTACGATCCTCGACCATTCTACCTCATCAACAACATGACGAACTCTCCCCTCAAGAGTAAGCTTCAATCATGCGAAAATGGGCCCTTCGAAATCACCGGATGGTCAATTGGTCATCGTGGAGGTGGAACACTACAATTTCCTGAGGAGACAGTGGAAAGCACAATTGCCGGTGCAAGAATGGGTGCAGGTATTCTTGAGTGCGATGTTGCTTTCACAAAGGATAAGGGATTGGTCTGCAGACATTCACTCTGTGATTTGCACACGACGACCGATATTCTCTTGAAGCCAGAATTGGCAAAGAAATGCACCGTGCCTTTCAAGCCTGCCAATGGAACATCTCCAGCCACAGCACTTTGCTGCACGAGCGACATTACAGTGGCTGAATTCAAGACCCTCTGTGGAAAGCAGGACGGCTCCAACTCCAGCGCTACAAATGTGGCAGACTATCAGCACGGTACACCAAGTTGGCGTACTGATCTGTACTCTACCTGTGGGACTGTTATGACACTGGACTCATACATTACCCTCGTGGATTCGATCCCGGGAAACCGAAATTTCACCCCCGAGCTCAAGACTCCTCCATCCCAAGTCCCCATGCCCTTCAACGGCTACACCCAGGAACAATACGCCAGAGACATGATCAACGCATTCATCAAGCGTGGCATTGCTGCCAATCGAGTTTGGGCTCAAAGTTTCCTCCCAGCAGATGTCTACCAGTGGATTAAAGAATTCCCAGCTTTCGGAAAGCAAGCTGTATATCTCGACGAAGACGGAGACACCCCAGAAACCTTCACTACAGCCGTCGCTCGTCTCGCTTCTCTCAAAGCAAAGGGGGTTAACATCATTTCACCTCCCTTCGGATACCTCCTCACCACTTCCGCAGACAACAAAACCATCATCCCTTCCTCATACGCTACCACCGCCAAAGCAGCAGGTCTTGACATCGTGGCATGGAGTTTCGAGCGTTCAGGTCCATTGGCTACGATTAAGAGCCGTGGAGAATATTATTACGATAGAGTATCAAGTGCGATCAAATACGATGGACAGGAGTTTGAGGTGTTGGATGTGTTAAACAAGCAGGTTGGGATCAAGGGTATCTTCAGTGATTGGAGTAGTACGACGAGTTATTATGCTAACTGTTTTGGGTTGAAATATTGGACGAAGTAATGAGAATATGTGGTGGATAGAGATATTGGATAACATAGAAAAATGATAATATAATGAATATATCTGCTATTTTTCGTCTTGATTGGGAGGTGTGCTTGAATTTGCGGTAAAATGCTGACCAGATTTTCAGACTTTTGATCCCAGATTTTGAACAGCCACTTCGACTACAGGGCGCGATTAGCTGGTTCCACAAAGTTGACTTCACAACCTAGACAATGCGAATACTCACTATTTAGAATTCAGCATACCTTTCAAGGAACTTCCAGGCCACACGCAATAGCATGTAATTTCTATTTCTAGTGTATGCATCTTGACTCAAGAACGGTCTACTGCTTGATATACATTTTAATAATGATCTTGACCTGTATCCCTGGATTCCTTGAATCAGAGAACACCCTTGTCTGCAACTGCATCTAACCACTGTTTACTTCGAATGCCAAACTTGTTCTGTTTTTGCATAGAGACCACGAATAGAGTCCTTCATTCACCACCTTCTTCACTATCACTTTCTTCACTCGCACTCCCACCATCGCCTTCTCCATGGACCATGCTACCGAATCCCTCGGTCTCCTGAGCGAGGAGACTTGCTCTCTCGCCTTCTTTTCTTGTATACTGTCGTTAGTTAGTACAATAATTCCTAGAAATCACAGCCAAGTTTGGAAGATTGATGAGGGCAAAACATCTGACCTGTCTCCCTGCAAAAAATGGAGGATGAATAACTTACATGTCCACCTACAGCAATAACAACTGTACTCAACCCATGCACAAACACACTCCCCAACACCACAAAACAAACCACCGGCCACACCAAATGAATAGCCCTGTCCACGTCTCCTTTATGCTTAATACCAACCCTATGTTTCCCAAACGGAAAAGTGGCTTTCTCCTCTAATTCCTCTCTAGCTTCCATAGCCAAGAACAGAGCCCCAACACCCATGGGTCCAAAATGTCCACAGAAAAGCGCTTCTCTATACGTCCTGAGATCAGGTATAAAGCGTTTCATGACTAATACGATAGGTATACGACGGAATAGAATAAGTAGGATAAGGAAAAGAATAAGTTGCCAGATACCGATATGGGGCGTAAGTTCATGCGGCAAGAATTTCCTCCATGGAATGATGGCGCCGAAGAAGATGAAAAGAGAGGAGTTGAGCATCATATCTATGATGGTCGGGAAGGGTAATTCCTTTGTTTTCTTACTGAACCAGCCGTCGTGCGCGAAGCCTACGCCTGCGCCGAATGCGACTAGGAAGTCGTCTGAGCCGAGGACTGAGCCTATACCTACACAGAGGAGCGCTAGAAGGAGGTAGAAAACGACGAAAGAGGGTTGAGTAATATACCTCTTTTCGTCTGCGAAACGCAGTGTTCGATTCGCGATTCGGCCTATGAGGAGACCGAGAGAGAGACCTACGACGCATTGCCAGAGAATGGTGATGAGGATAAATTCCTTGATGGCTGTGCCTGTAGATGTATATTTCAAAGCACAAATCCCGATATAGAGGAAGGGATAAGAGACACCGTCATTACAAGCTGATTCAGCGCTTAGGAGATGCTTTAATCTTTTCGGGACACGCGCGCTGAATCTACTTTTCGAGAGGACCGAAGCTGCAAGCACAGGGTCGGTGGGCGAAAGACAGGCGCCTATTATGAGGGCACATGGGATAGAGGGCTTGAAGATTAAATAGGCGAAGAGAGAAGTGAGGGCCCATGAGAAAGTCATTATTGGGCCGAGGAAGTAGAGGACTGATTTCCAGTGCCGATTGAAGTAGAGCTTTGGGAGCTCGATGCCGACGGCGAAACATTGGATTGCTACGATCACGCGCGTGATTTCTTGGAGAATCTCATCGTCCTCGCCTTTTACGCCCCACTGGCGCGGATTGAGGATATTGAAGACTGCTGGGCCGAGGAGGATGCCGTAGAGGACAGCGAGGGGAGGCTCTGGGTTGTGTTAGGAGGTGGTTTGTATGAATTTAAACAGAAATAAGGTTTGGGTGGCGTTGAGAGCACATACCTGAGAGGTGTAGATGGTTTCTAATGAATAATGAAAACAGCGCATATATGATAAGGAATATCGATACAGTCAAGTAGGCCACATGAGGAGAAGTAAGTGAGAGTTGATCCCACATCTTGGCATGTGTAACTAACGGGCCGTTTCCGTCTGAACTGCCTCAATTGGAATAGAGTTGATGCTATCCAAAAATCCTGGCTGGTAGCGTCCCCAGACTCCCCAGATTTCTTGGCAGATGTTGAAGCTGCAAGTAATCAACTAGGAGGGAATATCAATTCGGTTGCCGGACGATATAAAAAGGAATATGAGATAGATAAGATTGAGAGATTACATAGATGCACTGTACATAAATGCTCTACTGGTAGCTTGTCTTGGAGAATCAATGATGTCACACATACACGTGACTCCATCAAGGCATCGAAATGCTTGGGGGTGGATCTGAAGAAGACAATCGACATGTAACAGGGAAGATTGAAAAATAAGCGCACAGAGAAGTTGGAAGGAAATAAATTGGATCGGAAAACCTTTCTCGATTCCAGCAGCTTGGTATAGAGTGGATTGCCGTGCAAATACCGGGACATTGTAAGTTCCAGCAAGTGGTATCTCATTTAGACAATCGTCGCTCTATCCTAACGCCTTAAATGCTCGGTAACTAGTTGAAGTTCCATATATCCTTGAACCATGGAAAGGTTGTTAATCATCGTCTTCCATAATGCCGTCTTCTTCCTCATCAAACGCTTCCGAATCTCCCAATGCCGACTCCTCGGACGATGAGTCGCTACCTTTCTCTTCTTGATTCGGATCATCATCTACCTCTGGGTGTGGTTCTATCTCGGTCATCTCACGAGGTTTATCAGTAAATCCAACAGTTTTCGTGCTTGTTGCTGGTTTAGTGACTTCTTCAATCACATCTCCGCTCCAAGGTTTGCACTCCTTAACTTCCTCTCCACAGCGGAGACACACCCAGCCTTCTCCATCTTCGGCTTCTAATCTGCCAGCAAGACAAACGAAACAATATATACAGCCACAAGGGATTGTCTCGTAAGGATTTGTGATATCCGTTTGAGCCGAGCCAATAACTCCCGAAGCTCCTGCTGCTGCAATGACTTCTGCCTCCGAGGTTGAGGTCGCATTTTGGTCCTGGTAGCAGATGGCACATGTTCGTTCGGGGAGAAATGAGAACTCTCCGGTCTTGATGTCGGCCTCCTCTTCTCCACCACTCCGGACAATCGATTTTGTTTTTCTCCACACTCGGGCAAGCCATCTCCTCCATCTGCTGATGCCAACAAGTGGCAGCACAAACAGTAAGAACTCTGTGAATGCATGCCAGACCAGTTGCCTATTCAGGTATTCGAAGGATACTTCGCGGCTGACTTGACTTGTTGGGGGTGCCAGACGCAGTCTCAGTATCCTATCCAAGAGCGTCCGATATCTCCCGTTGACAAGAAAAACCAGGAACGAAGCAAAAGCCGCAGCAGAATGAACTGTCGATATCGCGTCGGAAAGCCGTGATAGTTTTCGTACTGTCGGACTTGGTTGGTCGTATCCATTATCGCTATCCATCAACCAGTTTTCCCATCTGGTCCATCCATATCTACCTCCCACAGTAAATAAGCCATATAACGACTTCTGCCACCTCGATGGTGATATCAAAATGGGCTCGTCTTTTCTGGCGTCAGTGAACTTTAAATTCTGCAACGCTGCGCCATAGGTAGCATCATGATCCCAAACGGTGAGTTTGAACAATACCGCTCGTAGAGCGAGCATAATCTCCGCAGACCAGTCATCTTGTAAATGCGACCCAAAATATTTCAGTCCTTCCCCCACTTGTCCCTTTAACAATTCAAGCAATTCCTCGTCCAAAAGCTCCGCATCAACCTGACCGACTCTGAACGCAGGTCTTGTGCCTTCTCTCCCCTTTATGGCATCCCAAATATTCAATCCAGCCTGCCCAACTCGTCGGAAAGGGGGTGGTAATCGTTGTAATTGCTCAGTCGCTCTCGAGGCTTGTTGTGCTGCCACGATACGCGATTGTGCTTCAGCTTCTCGGACTGCTCGTCGCGCTGCTAGTCGTTGCTGAGCTTGAGCAAAGTCGTTGGAAGCCATCGCAAGAGCATTGATGTCGATTTGCACGTTGTCGTGTGCATCTAGAAAATGACATACGATGGAAAATGTGAAGCTATCTAGCCTCTTGCTTGTGAAAGCCGAGGTCGAGGCTGCCTTTCGCGGAGTGTAGCCGAACCGCCTTGTGCCCAGGAAGGAATGCTTCCAGAACAATTTTGCCCAGCCTTCTGATTCACATCAACATCAAACAACACAACGACAGGTAGGGGTAATCTTGCTTGATAGATCATGGCTTCTATTTCCTCGATTTTATTGTTACTCACAAATTTAAATTGTTATTATGGATTTTCCGATTTGCAGGGGAACCTGCGAGCAAAGCTGCAGCAAAAATGTACGCCGTACATGGTCTAATATAGATGCACCTGTTAATGCATTTGATTTGTACCCTCTATCTCCCATAGGAGAATCGAATTCTTACAATCCATTCGTCATAAGGGTATGGTGCCTCCAACCTTAGATACTGTCGAGGGATGAGCGTCGATGAAAGTGTTGACAAGTGGGGATTCTGTCTAAGATTTCGCGATCTAAACAGAAAGCTGTGCCTGACGAGCCGATATCATTTATTGATATATCGCTGTGAGGAATAAATATTCTTCTTTCGTTCTTGGCTCACGACATGCCTCGTCGTACTGAATCAACACTGCGAACTTAGGGGCTATGACTTGATGCTGTGTTGATAGAGTGGTACCAAGTGATGTCCCGCCGCACTTGATTTGTGGTGTGGTGTCAAGAGGCGTTCGCAGCATCAATCTCAATCGTTGGATAAGCTTATGGTCTCACAATTTGGACACGGAATTTTCAACCAAAATGTATTCAATTTTATCCAACCTCAAAAGAACCCCAGAAGAAATAAAACAGACCAAGGTGTCTGAGCAACCACGAAGCATTGAAAAACACAGTACTGAGGAAGACACGATATTCGAAGCCAGCGACCTAGCGGTATAATCCCTCGCTCCTGACCACTCGTCTCGTCGGGCCATGTCTTCCTCTTTCCCTATCTACTTGTGATGATAAATACCATACTCAGTCCTCGCATTGCCGCAGTGCATGATCCCTCTTGCTCCAATACGGCCTCCAGATTGAAACCTCGAAATTGCTCCATTGATAACATCAATGATATCTTGATTGCCAACATACCCCATGAAGCCAGACTGAACTTCAGCACCAAAAACGCATTCTCCATAGCCGGCAAGTGCTCTTTGGTTAGACTCACCCAGTGTCCATTTCCCATTGCCAGCAATATTTCGGGCGAGTTGCTGACAATCCGAAACAAGCGGGGAGCCTCCGGAAGTTTTGTTCTCGTAATCGTAATTACCGCACTGATGAGTGGAGGCGGCATCAGGCTGGAAAACATTGATCGTATCTCTCGGGGACACAGGGGCGTTGATTGCAATGTCGACCGGAGCGCTTTGCACAAGGGCAATTAGGGCAGCCAAAAGAGCTGCGCTCTTTCCATTCATAAAGAATTGCATGATGAACTATGGGCATTAGCACATGAGTCTGGTGTGTTCACAAGAAAACGTACAATTGGTGAGAGTGCTGTTTGGGGTGGTGGAAGAAACTCGGAATTATTTGATAAAGTCTGGGAGGTAGGCTAAAGAGTCAGTGAAATGTTCGAAAAAAGAATGAAAGGATGGTTTCGTACTTGGCTTCAAGTTGAAGTTTCTCGAATTTGTAGTGAGAAGAGAATAGGTAGATCCAAAGATGATGAGATTAAAACTCTACAGAGGAAGCTCTCGGACTTTATACTACTCCTTGGTCCTCCCCTATCCCCTTTTCACGTTTCTCTGCCTCTAGTCATTGTAATGATCAGCTCATGGCTAAGATCGAGCTGTCCACTGCGGCACACATCATTGATTCCTTTCGGCATCACGACGAGTGCATAAAATAGGACGGTTACCTTGAGACGAAGAGTGCCTTGCGCGACGCATATACTTCGTCGTCGAAACAATGAGGGAGAAGGACTGACGTTTTCTAGTGTTCTTCCATCGTGAGGCGTGAAATTTAGATTTGGAGGATGAGAGAGTATACCAAAAGGGTAGGCCTAGCTAAGCTTTCTGTTTAGCCGCACTCAATCGTAAAAGCTATTTCAGCCTCCTCTGATGATGAGGCGAAGCACTGAGGACAGTGCACTATCGGCGAGGTGGCGAAGGTGATATTGAAATTTTGAAAGACATCAGATGGAGGCAGGTATGTGGCAGAGTAAAAATTATCATGCAATGATGTGATCTCTCTAACAAGTTGTAGATAACTTCGAATATTAAAATTCCAATTTTCAACGGCTGTATTCATGTAACAGATACAACATTTGGACAAATATGGAGATGCACCGCGATGCGACATCACCCTCGATGAATAAAGGGTAGAATCGAGGTAAATATTAAAGAACTTTTATCGGCTACAAAGTAGCTCAAAAACGGAATATCACCATCATCAGGCCACCATCTTTCTTGCTAAGAGGCGTAGTAGAAGTGGTACTTTTATATTTCTCATATTTGTAAGTGTCCTTCAGAAGGATCTTGAGATTTAGGCTAGAAAGGGTAGAAAGAGAATGTCAAAATGGGATGCATAATCCTAATTTCGTGAAATGAACTAGCGTTGACGGATTGAACGATCGAGGCAAGTTATTGCATTTATGGTTGGAATCATGAAATCGAAGATCTTTCCTCTGGTCCTACAAAGGGGCGCTACTACACGAAATCAAACTTGGCCCACTACTATTTTAATGTGAAACAGGTGTTGTGTACCAGAAGGAGAAGGCGAGTCCCTAAACTTTGAGGATATACTTTTCTAACCCCTCGGCCCGTTGCATCACTTCCATTTTTGACAACACAGATTCAGTTTTCATTAGTTTACAATTGATATAGTAGAAAAAAATCAACTTGTAGGTTGGGGAGAAGAAGTGAGTGAAGACAACATCGAGCTTGATGAAAGCTTTGAAGTATGAAGACTGTGACCTCAATGAGTTCTGCACAGGAGGATTGGGGTTGATTCAAGCGAATGCCCCCGTGAACGGCGCAGTTTACCAGGTATCTAGGTACAAACAGGTTGCATTTACCAGTCTCGAACGCTACCTCTACTTTAACCGCCAATGTCACCTTCCCTGATACCTTCACGACGGCCCGTGAAGTATCTGTTTCAATGAAGTGGTGAACAATACCAGGCGATGGCAACAAACACTCTGGAAGATAGCACTTCGCCGCAACTTTGCCCTTGAGTATCAGGTGACTTTCTCAGCTTTCACATTTTAATCCTCCCTCTAGTAGATTATTACCACTGTTATCAATCCTCATGTCTAGAAAGCTTCCTGAGTGCCTTGACATGAACTGTGTACCAGAAATACCGCTCAAGAAACACTGCATTATCTCTTCATGCTTATGTATGCCAACTGTGACAGTAGGAAATGGTCCTCCTGTTATATTAATTTCCACAATAGATATTCAATTTATACATAAAAGTGCATCACCCGTTCCACGAAACTCTTGGGAGGTGATGATGTAGTAGATGGATGAGCTCACTTTGGCTTAAATACCGTTGCCGATGAAACAGTATCTAGTTCCATTCCGCTGTTGAATTTCTTAGCTGTCGCTAGGACAATTCTTTGTCCACTTTCATTCGTAGTTATGAGTCACAAAATGCCAGATTTTTTCCCCATCTTGTTTTACGAACGTAATAAGTAATCAATTAACTTGAGAAGCCTTAGAGGTATCGCATCCCTACGCAGTAGTGGGTGGGATTCAAGGTCTTGGAGTTCCTAGAAGGAAGGAGAACTGGGATAATGCAGAAAACAACTTTAATACGCAGACAATGATGCAGCTTTGTGTACTATAAGCCTCCTCTTTCTTCAAATTCTCTCACGAAAGTTAAAGATTGTCTGGTACGTTATCACGTGCACAAGAGATCTACCTGGCTGCGATAGCTTTTGAATAACAACAGGAGATAGGAATGGCATAACAAGAAAGCCCACTTGGAAAGTCCCGATTCTATGTAAGGGCGCGGAACAAGTTAGCTGCACCCTGGTGATCTGTCCTTCGAGTTGAGATTGGAGATCCCGACTCATCCGCTAGAGTAAGAAGCAGTCCCAAGGCTGATCTTAGCTCGCTGGTAGACATAGTCGAGTGAAGTTTTCCTTGATGCTTCGGCGATGGTATTAAGTTGAGGATATGAAGTTGTTGTTTATGGAGTTTTGGTGAACATTCTTCCCGACTCGATATTGACCAAGGCCAGGGCACAAAACGTAGCGCACGTGATAGGGAACCTAAAAATTACCTCGGCCTCGGTCTTCCAGATTTCAATTGTTCTTCCTCCCTAAACTCCTTCGTCGTCACCATGTTATCATCGTCATCATCACCGCCTTGAAACATCTTTCCAAATCATTTCAATCTGATATTATAACAGACATGGTCCACTATCGCCGAAGCGCTAGGACTTACACATCGACTCAATCTGCTGAGTAACGCTCGCTCCCTGACTCAATCGAGTACAGCGCAATGCCAATTTACGATGCATGCGCAGTATCTTCCGCACGTCGGCCGACAACTTCAACGATTGGGCACATCGTGTTCCTACTCTCCAAGATGGAGTGGAGGACCGAATAACCCCGGGCAAAAACAGGCACACCTGCTGCCTTTATTAGAATCTCATCAAGCGCTGTGCTTTGAGCATATTGTGATTTGTACACATCCCAGAAGTTTCTTGCGAGTGTGACAATGTTTGGACGTTTGGCCTTCTTGATTCTGCATGCCCCGCTTATTCGAGTCTGCGGTGTGCCTATGCTAAAAGCGTGTTAATTTTGCCCAGTTCTCCTTGATATTTGATGGCACAAGACTCCTTTCCTTGCTATACGGACTTTCTTTGACCGCTTCTTCCAAATTTGAGATTTTGTATATGATGCAATCGAAGTTCAATGCTGGGGCTGGAACGACTTCTATGATCGAAATCATACGTCGGGTATATCGTATCCTGTAATTTGGCCAGCCAAGGAAGCACTGTCATGTTTTGACAAGCCAGGGATTGTTTCTATCGTTGAATATCAGGTGTCTGAGTACCTCATTCGAATAATTCAATGACAGTGGCAAGACATTGCTGGGTATCCCTTATGATATTCCAGAAGACGGCCGCAACGCAGTTGCAGATCCCAGAACCTGGGAAGGAAGTCTGCTTCTCGGCCCGTGTACGATGCTCGCTGCATGCCTTTTCATTCGCCTCCTTTTGTTTTTCGACGGACTTAGCAACGCTTGCCTCTACTGCCGCGTCTGGTGCGCGCATGCTCGAGGTACATTGCATTATTGGCATGTCAGATCTTGATTCCAAGACTTTGGTACGCGGCTAAGGAAAGCTGAATGTGAGATTCATTCAACGGGCATCATCACAGCTGGAGAGCACTGTCTGTGCTCTCTATGTCCGTAGTCATGCTTTTGCTCGTGAATAAGAGTTTAAAACTACCTCAAGGTAATTGAACTGATTCATTACGGAAATCTGAGATCATGAGTTGCACCGATGGTGAATCAGCAAGTTTGAAGCTATTAGACTAGAGCTCGAGCATATGCAGGTACAATTTTGTTTCGGAGAGCCTCCCGATGGAATATTCTATCGGCAGACATTGATTCACATCCGGGGAGTGGTGGAGGCAAGATGTAGATCGGCTTGGCTACCCCTTGTGCTTCTGGCTTAGATTCCAATGAAATGGTGTACACAGGCGAATGGTGTTCATGAGACTATGTGCAAGTTGGCACTCATTTGCCGACTTTTTCGTGGAAAGTACCAACCCTTGACATCGTTCATCCCGACCCCTCATTTGGAAGCGCTTCATGCATGTCACTATGGGGTTGTTGGAAAGAGTGTCGCCTGGACTCTGGATTTGGAATTGCTGCCAAGACCTTGAATGCTGCGCCTCACCCTGCCCTCGCGCATCTCCGCCTATTTTTCGAAGAATATCTAGTGTTGGATATCGAATCTTGTATCAATTGAAAGTTCAGGAATTGATGCTATTTATTTCAGGCGAAAAGATACCTGAGTTGGCGTCTCTTCACGGGGGTTGCGCACAAGACTCAGCACGTCGCTTGACCCGCTTTGGTCAGATTCACCTGATTTGGAATGCCAGCATCACACTCCAATCAGTGCTGACTATAAGGCTGAAAATTGACCGGGATAGAATGCTCTTCTATTCATGGGGTGAGTGCGTGGGTTTGTGCGCTAACAGATAATCCTAGGTAAACGTGTCAAGAGGATCATTAGGGAATTCTTGGATCTGATGGAGGATGTAATTGGGGAGGCTCTAGGGAGGTCAGCATAGGACAAGGTTGATACTTGTGCTGACATGACATTTCAAGCAGCACGCTGAGTCGGGAAACCGGTCCCTAATCTGGTTGGCGTGAAATTAATCCGCATGGCTTTCGATATACACCTGGCCACCAAACTGACATAACTATAGAAGTCTGTCCCACTGTCAACTCGATTCTGCTAGTAATCAATCGCTATCACCCTCCAAAGTCAGTCATACTGATAGCTTGCCTCACTGTCGACAAAGTCCACATTATTTTCGAGCCCAAGATATCGCCTCGGAAACATTCACACCAATTCCAAACGTGGTCCAAACTCACAATGAACGTGTACATGAATGGAAATGTTGGACAGCCACGTGATCAAACCGAAGACCATTTCTCTATGTTTTTCGATTTTGATACCCCAGGTCAAACTCCTCCAGCATCAATCTCGGGATCAATAACACCTAAGAGCCAGCAACAACCTCAAAGGAGTGGAATACGGGTGTCTTTGGCTTGTGTGCCGGTGAGAATCTTGCCCAATTCTCACGTGGCGAGCTGACCTTGCGAAGTGTAGAAGTCGGCATGTGAAATGTGGAGCTGAAATGCCAGCTTGCAAGTATGTAAATCTCTCGTTAAAGGTTTGATCTAATTAGTGTAGTCGTTGTTTACAAGATGATAAATCGTGTTTCTATGCAAAATCTCGCCGAGGGATGAGAGATCGAACCGTCCCAAAAAAGAGGGTTTCACTGCGAGAAGCAGGTAAAGGAAGTCCGGGATCCAGTTCTAGACAGATTCGAAGCTCCTCGGCAAATCTTGCAATGGGCTCATCTGTGGAGTCCTTTACTGGCCACCACTCAGATTCATCTGATAGCCCTTCAAGTGCATCTTCGAGACCCTCAACCGTTTCGCCATGTCCTAAACGTTTAGTCGAGCTGTATTACAGGTAAGTCACATTATTGAGACGTTGTTGCCGATACTGATATTTCAGCTGTTTTCACAAAGCCCATCCAGTCCTTTTACCGAAATATTACTTCCTAAGCCGCTACCAAACGGATCCAGACTCCCTGAGAACTATCGTACCAATAATGCAATATCTTGGATCACTTTTTGCCAACGATCTGCCATCCGATGAGATGAAAATGGCTGCCATGAGTGTTCTCGATGATCCGACATTACCACCAAATGGGTTTACTGTGCAAGCTTTACTTTTAACCGCCATTGCGGTTCACTCTCAGGATGACATGTTACTGGCAAGGACCATACTCGATAGAGCAATATATTTGGCTCTTGACTTGAGGATGAATTCAAGGACATTTGCAAACATGGAGAGAGATCCCGTCTTGGCGGAGAGCTGGCGCCGAACGTATTGGTTTCTTTACGTGACAGATGCCATATTTGCTGGTATTAGAAGGGCAGCTAGTTTCTTGCAAGTAAATTGTTCCCTGTGTCAATTAGTGGTACTAACAGAAGCAGTCTATACAGTGTTGAGGCAACCGTAGAGTTGCCATGCGAAGAGTGTGATTACGATGGTGTAAGAAGTGCCCTCCTTAGTCCTATCTCATCACTTACACGAATAGATAATTCCCCGATCAAGGACACTAGAAGAATACGAAGCTCGTGACTTTGAAGACGAAGCAATTATTTACTCCTCCTTCACTTACCTGATAGACCTCACCCGTATCATGGGTTCTATTTTCGGGTTCGACCGCCAGCCAGCGAAAACTATGAAGTTGACTATTGAAAATGCTGACGCTATGCTTGTGAATTGGAAATTGCATTTACCAAAAGAAAAGCAGAGTGTGGTGGATAAATATCAGGAGGTTGATGAGATCCTCTTCACCGCGCAAAATATCTTGCATCTGTATGTCAATCCTCCTTCCCAAGCACAAAAACAGGAAAAGCAAAGTCGAAATTGGGAAACATAAATTAAAATTATACCCAGTCTCTTAATATTCATCCATCGTCCTCTCTCTAGCCTCGCCCACAGCCCTATCGAGTCTATCTCTGACTTCGCATGCCCCGCCCTACCCCAGATTCTCCCAACCCAAGACGACCCTTCTACCTGGTTACACACCAAAAAGACCCTCGAAGCAGCCGAAGCAGCCATATCACTTTACGCCCTCCCTTGTAAAATTGTTCATCACACTCCCCTCAGTATTTGCGGTATTACTCTCTCCACTCTCGCCAATCTAGGCGCTTGCACCCATCTTCTGCAAGGCATTGAATGGTGCAGAGTCAGAGATAGAATACGACTTGGACTTGGGGGACTTAAGGCGATGGGAGAAGTATGGGCTGTGGCAAGAAGAACGGAGAGAGAGACAAAGAGGATTGCGAGGGATGTTTTTGCATTGAATGGAGGACAGGTGAGTGGAGAAATGCCGAAAGAAGGTCTGGAGAGGGTGGAGATAGGTAGCGCTATTCCCATGCATCAGGAAAGCACACATGGCGACTCGATGCAAGAGGTTGCGTGGACGGAGATGGACAGGGAAGCGATGAATTATTTCGCGACTTGGGATCTGGAGAGTTTCAGGACGTGATTGATATGTGGTGGCGGCCTTTTACATTGTGTGCCTGATATTGAATATTGGACGGAAAAGGGTTAAACAAGTGAATTTAGCGCTCTGGTTTTGCTTTAGAAGGAGGGAATACATCTGGGATCTTGAGTAGAATTGGAGCTTGATGCTGGCGTTGTATACAATGGGCTCGATTTGGCAACATGTGTTTCGATATCGGAGAATTTCATATCAGCCCCATTTTTTGGCAATTCTAAACGCGAATAGTATGATTTTTGTGTATATTGTCCTGACAATCAACGCTCTATGGAATCCTCAAAACAACTTTCCCCCTAACCCTCTTCCCCTCCATCGCCTCAACAGCCTTTTTCCAGCCTTCTCTTTCATCGAAAGCGCCCTCAATGACCTCTTGGACCTCCGTTCTCACTTCTCCTCTCTCCGCCAAACTACTAAGTCTTTCCAACCAAACGTTCTCCAGAACAAGGGAAATACATGCGTACCGGGGACCCCAGATCCAGCCTTTGATGAAGCGGATTACTTGTGCTGGAGTATTGAAATAGGTTACTGGACCACCGAGAGTTTTGACGTCTGATTTGTCGCCTACGATAGTAACATATGCGCCTTTGGGGTGGAGGATCAGGGGCTGAAAAACATTAGTCTGCTGAGGTGGGATTGGTGAGGGTTGAATAGGAGGTAGGAGGACAGGGATGTATAATATCTTAAAGAATGGGGAAGTTACATATAGAGAGAGAAGTTCTGTACCGCCTACACAGTCGACGAACAGATCACTATCACCATTCCCTTCTTTTTGGGAGAGCAGAGTTTTGCTTATATCTTGAGACGTGTAATCGATCACTTCATCGGCACCGAGGTCCTTGACAAACGAAGCATTTTTGCTTGAGCAAATGGCCGTTACATGGCAGTTGTAAGCTTCTTTCGCTACTGTGATATTGTAAGTATGCATGTAAGAATATTGGGAAAATATTTCTGTTCAGGGATTTGAGACAAAATGGAGATGACTTACGTTGAACAAGCCACATGCCCGTGCCACCAGATGCTCCTCTTATAATCACTCTTCTCTGTCTCTCATCTAACTGTGGAGGCAGCCATTCCAAGCAGGCATAAGCCGTGAGAGCAACCAGAGGAATAGAAGCAGCTTGTTCGTGCGTCAAGCCATTAGGTTTCTTTGCGACAGGGCCGGTAGCTGGATTAATTGAGACGTATTCGCTGAATGTGCCTTGGCCAAACTGAATACATTTAGTCGACGGGTTTTCAGAAAGGGGAAAAACATACGACATTGAATATAAGACCAAATATTTCGTCTCCTTCTGCCCAGCCTTTTACATTGGAGCCAACGGCTACGATGGTACCGGAAAAGTCTCGTCCCATTCCTTTATCACCTGCTACTACTGCTACCAGGCGATTCCTCCATACTCTATAGGCGAATCAGTATAAGTTATGTACAGTAAGGCAAGAGGAAAGCAGTTGATGGGGAGATTGGCAATGCTTTCTGGAGAGCGCCACGAGTGAAATTGCAATCGACATACTGTATATCAACTATAAGAGTCAGTGAGAACGTATGTAATATGATAACATGAGATTTCCATGCTGTAAACGCAGTACAGTCTCACAAACAGGCATTGAGTTGATATTGAAGCATCAGGTGATCTCTGATTAGAAATGGGATATCCGGAAAAGGTTGAAAGAGATATTCTTCATGGCAAAATAATTTGATTTCCAGTACCGTGACAGTGTTGACTTACCAGGGTTGATGGAAGCTGCGTGTACTTTCACTAAAACTTCACTTGCAGCCAAAGGTGGTATGTCCTTCTCGACAATTTCCAGGTACCCTCCCGGAGTAGAAAACCGAAGCGCTCTGTTGACTTTTGGATACACCATGTTGAGAGTTTGCTTTCCAACTGACTAGATTGAAGAGTTGGAGAAACAATATAAGAAAATGTTCCTTCTGGCAGTCCATTTTGGGGAGTGTTACATTCGTCATTGTACCTTGCCAAACTTGGAAATTGTGAGGTCGATGATTGCACCCCTGTCTCGAACCCCACCATCAAGCGAGGTTTGGGAACCTCATTCAGCCTTGCCCTTTTTTTGTCAACACAACTTGCAACTATATCACATACCACATTGTTGCCATGTCGGCCTTTTCAAACTTCTCCATCGAGGTACCGGGAGCGGCGGTTCCTTTGAACCCCGATCAGATTTACCGTGCACTACAATCTGCAGGCTCGAACCAGCAATTGAGTAGAGTGACCGGGACACAGCAACTGCAAACTTGGGAAACGCACAAGGGCTACTATTCTCTACTGCAGGTGGGAGGCGGAGAAACGCCATGATATACAGTAGCTGATAGCCAATTTTATAGGCAGTATACCTAGACAAGTCTCTCCCCACCGAGATTCGATTTCTGGCAATCATCCAACTCAAAAATGGCATTGATAAATACTGGCGAAAAACCGCGACGAACGCTATAGCAGCAGAAGAGAAAGCACAGATTCGATCTCGTATGCTAGAAGGTGGCTTGGGAGAAGCAGACAACAATCTCGCGCTTCAAAATGCTTTGGCTGTGTCCAAGGTGGTTCGAATTGATTATCCAAATGACTGGCCGGACGTCCTTACCAGTCTGATCAAGATTTTACGAAATGCGAGTCAAGGCAATCAGCTACATCTGCGGAGAGGAATGTTGATATTGCTGCAAGTAGTGAAAGAGCTGTCAACAGCACGATTACGAACATCACAAACGCGTCTACAATCCATCACGCCTGAGCTAGTATTCTTACTGAGCGAGATATACACCGAGAAGGTTGCCATATGGGTCAACTTCTTGAACGGAAATGGCGAAGACGAGGGTGGTGCTATGGATGCTATGGAGAACAGCCTTTCTGCAATTAAAATCCTTCGGCGGCTGCTGATTTCCGGCTATGAATATCCGAATCATTCAAAAGAGGTACAACAATTATGGGAACACTCTCAATATCAATTTGGTCAATTTCTAGAGATGGTCTCTCGAGAGCCTCCTCTCCTGGTATCGCCGGCCAAAGATCTAGTTGAGAAACATTTGCTTCAATTCTCCAAACTGCATGTCCAAATGGCCACTCAGCATCCTGCCGCGTTTGCCCTTCTGCCGAGCTCTCTGGATTTGTCGCGGGCTTACTGGGGTCTGGTGGCTAAATTTGGCGAATCATATGGGTCCGAGTCTCAGGATTTTAGTGCAAAGGCTCTGCGAAAAGACGAATCGATGAAGCACGCCAGACCTGTTATGGAGAGACTATGCCTTCAAGGTCTGAAAGTGCTGAGAGCATGCTTAAAAATGGTGTTCAGCCCTGCTCAGTCATTCAAATACAGATCGCCTGAAGTCAAAGCAGAACAGGAAGAAGCTATCGCCTTTCTCAAGTCTCAATTATTGACCGATGAGTTGGTCGCTCAGATGGCGAGTGTGATTGTTACCAAATTCTTTGTCTTCCGTCAGGTTGATCTTGAGGCTTGGGAGGAGGATGAAGATGAGTGGGAGATCAGAGAAGAAGGTGGCGGTGATACATGGGAGTTTGAAGTTCGACCATGTTCAGAGAAGCTGTTCATGGATCTTGTCATCAACTACAAACATCTACTGGTCCAACCACTTCTATCTTTTTTTGAATCCGTTGCCGGTGTCAATCAGGGGACTGTAGTTACGAAAGATGCAGTGTATACTGCAATGGGCTTAGCTGCTCCGGTTGTCTTCCAAAGTTTCGATTTTAACACATTCCTGACGTCCACTCTGGTCAACGATGTTCAGCAGACCGGACCGGGTTACAAAGTATTGCGACGACGAATTGCAATTCTGTTGGGACAATGGATCACGATCAAGGTCGACGCCAAAAATAAACCGCTAGTATTCCAAATATTCCAGCATCTGTTGAAGGCTGAAGATGAGACAAACGATCATGTTGTTCGTATCACCGCTGCGAGACAATTTAAAGCTGTGGTGGATGATTTTGCTTTTGATTCTGAGGTGTTTCTTCCATTTGCCCCTGATATTCTGAATAGAATCCTGGTTCTTCTACAAGAGGTTGAGCAGACCGAGACAAAAATGGCTATCCTTGATACTATCAGAATGATTGCTGTGCGAATGGAAGGGCACATTAGTCCCTTCGCAGATCAAATTGTGTCGATGCTACCAGTTCTCTGGGAGGCATCTGGCGAAGAGCACATGCTCAAGCAGGCGATTCTTGTGCTACTATCAACCTTGGTTACTGCCATGAAAGATAAATCCCAGCGGTATCATGCAATGATCTTACCATTAATCCAACGGGCAGTCGAAGTGGGCTCTGACATGCAAGTTTATCTTATGGAAGATGCTTTGGATCTTTGGATTTGTATTTTGGCTCAGACTCCAGCCCCTGCACCGCCTGAAGTACTTGCTTTGGCCGAAGCGGCGTTCCCTCTGCTCGAAATTGGTTCTGATAACCTCCGCAATGTCATGAACATTGTTGAATCTTACATCTTGCTCGCCCCAGAAGCAATGCTTGCTGACGCAGTCAGATACAGAGTTATCTCGCACATGACCAATCTCCTGGGTGTCAAAAAGCGTGATCTCGCTGGAATGGTTATCACAATCGTTGAAATAATGATTCGAGCGGCTGAGTCGTTAGGAGGTTCCAATGGCGTTCGACAAATTGCTAAGGATCTTCATGAGTGTGGTTACACCGACAAAATCATGGAAGAACTTCGGGATGCTTGGGAAGCACATCAGACAACTGGACCTACCCGAAGATATCCAAGACTTGATGATGTGGTCGAGACGGATTATTTCACCATTCTTGCTCGCATTGCTCTGGCAGATCCTGTTGTGTTTGAAGGAGTATTGGGGTCATTCGGTGATGCCGCTGAAGTCTGGAGATGGCTTAGTTCAGAATGGTTCCATCATTTCGATAGTATGGCGAATATTGACCGGCAAAAGCTGTCCTGTCTTGCTCTCACTCGCTTGCTGGAACTGCCTTTACCCACAGTAGCTATTTATCTCGAGCGTTTACAAGATTACTTCGCCATGTGGACATCCGTCATTGCCGAAATGATTAGTGGTCGTGACGACGAAGGGGACAATTTAATCTGGTTGGTTAGCGAAGGTAACGAGTACGAAGGCCCTGAGGATGTCCGGCGACGATTAGACAGTGCAAATGATCCCGTACACAAAATCCATACCTTCAACTTCGTTAAGGAGAGACTGGCAAAAGCTGTTGAGACTTGTGGCGGGCAAGAAAACTTCAAGACTCATTTCGCAGATAATGTTGATAATGATGTCTTGGCAGGGTTCCAAAATTTAGGCTTGAAGAGAGAAGAGAGTGGGCCTTTCTGGCAGAATTGATAGATGGAAAATAACGACTAAATGATTGATGGGATAGATGAGATACCCGAATGAGAAAAAGATTCGATGGTTTGCCACGTTGAGTCAGTTGAGCACTTTAAATTGTGGTGATCCGACTAATGCTAAGTCGCTGTGCCATTTGTGCCTCGCCACTTCCATCCCATATTCTACATTCTGTAGAAATCCATAAGAGCACCACTCTTTGATCACCAGCTCCCTGGATCCTTCGTCATACCATCCGTCCCACGTCCTACCATCCCATAGTCCCCAATCGTCATTTCCGTTCACAGCTCCTTCTTCACCCCACTCCTTCCCCTTTTCTCCCCCTCTCTCACAGAATAAAACAAAACTGGATACACCATATCCGCGGCCGCCCCCGTAACCAGAAGCAACAATGCAAATGGATTTAGGAAATATGGATGTCCTTCTGGCCAGGTATACCAGAGCCAGAAGTACTGGAGGTAGAAGCCTAGGATGCTACCGAAGGTTCTTGTTGCCCTGTGGTTTTCAGTATTGAGGTTCTGTCAAAGGGGGTTTTTTGGGTAAAAAGAACGCAAATCTTACCATATGCTCCAACTCACACCTCCAGTATGCTGTCTTATACATAATTGTGCTAGACTTGCGACACTGAGATATGTTTGAGCTACTAAGGCGCTCCAGAACCCAAGCTCTGTTGTGTCAGGTCCTATGACGCCTCGGTAAAATTTTCCTTCTCTTGGATTGACGCTGTTATCAATCCCTATAGAATATCAGCCTCTTGGCGCTTGCTTGGTATAGGAGACTCCTTTGACATGATCCAAAAATGAAGGGAGAAGAAATAAACATACACCATTTGGCAAAACCCCACTGCGCAAATACGCACCATATCGTCATCCCTACAAACACATGCCCTACATATTTTGTCATGAATTTAGAATGAGTCCATTCTTTGTATCCATATTTCAAGAGGACATAAACCATAGGTAAATCAAGTAACAACCAAACTGTGAATACACCCTTCTCCAGAGTCGTTTCAGCGACGAAGATTGCATATACGAGTTCCCAGGAAAGATTCAGGGCGAGTGCGAACAATGGCATGCCATAAGTCCGATCACGTACAGCCTGGATAGTGGAGAATAAGTAACATAGAGTCCAGAGAGTGCCACCGCTTTGGAGAAGGGAGTTTGAAACTGTGAGGAGGTACGGATAAATAGCGAGAATACGTGCTGGAGGGATGTCGTTGGAGCCCATCTTAGAAAGGGTATAATTGCAAAACAAACAGGGAGCAAGAAAGTACAGTTTAACAGAAGTAATCGGGATTAGAAAGACAACAGGAAATATTAAGAATGAGACAACATTCGGGTTCCTGACTGAGGTTACATACTGTGCCTCGTCAGATGAACCCAGCAGAATCCTTGACACCTTGGCGTAAGCGGATACGTCCCCAGTAATTACATACCATCACATTCAATAAGTATGAGAATAATCCGGGGTAGTAACAATATGCCGCTATGAATGGCTTGCATCAATTCATCAAGAAGCCACAGGGGAGCTGCACTGATATCAAACCCTAAAACCTTGTTTCTACGCAACCTCGGCTCCGGCCCAGTTTCAGGTTTTGGCGGCCGCTTAGACAAATTCCCCGCAGTAACAAAGACTTTCTCCAACGTCTTTATCACCAAACGCCCGAATGTCGTTCAATGTCTCTCTATCGATTAAGAGGGGTCGTGACGAAGAGGAAATTCTACCTAGGTAACTATAGTATCAGTAGCAACGTCGGTCGCAGTCGTTGCTTGCATACTCTTCGCCCTTGCAGCTCTCCAGCTCCAACATCTACACCATTTCAAATTCCGAGACGGGCAGTTTTTGGGAGATTCAACACGTTGAAGATGGCGCCCAAACCGGATCTGGAGAAGCAGTATATGTCTTCCGGAACTAAAGACAAGAAGGAAGTTCCAGAACCTAGACCTAGTGCTAGGTATGCTCGTCTAACACTGAGCACTGCAGGAAGCTGATAAAAGTAGTATTCTGCTCATATCCCCTACAAACGAAATTCTACTTCTTCACCGCGTCCGCACATCCAGCTCATTTGCGTCAGCACACGTTTTCCCAGGTGGAAACCTGTCTGCGAACCAGGATGGGGGAATACCAAAGGATGAGAAGAGACATGTTGACGGATTAGAGTATAGAGTCGGTGCTATACGGGAATGCTTTGAGGAAAGTGGGATCCTTTTAGCTAAGAAGAATGATGGCTCTGGGGCTTTGGTAGAGGTAGAGGAGAGTGTTAGAGAGAAGGCAAGAAAGGATATCCATGCTGGCGCAATCAAATTTCTAGATTGGGTGAAGGAGGTGGGTGGGGTGGTTGATACAGGTATATTCTCCGTACGTTATGAGAAACATGAACTGATATTAAGTAAGATGGACTACTACCTTTTACACGCTGGATCACACCGACGAATATCCCGAAACGATTCACGACACAAATGTATATATATTTCCTTCCTCTTTCCCAAGGCATCAAGAACCTTCCCTCCGAATCTGTAATACCAGTACCCACCTCAGATGGCGGAGTAGAGCACACAGCTGCTTCTTTCGCCCCCTGTTCAACATGGTTAGAACAAGCCACCAAAAACGAAATTATTCTCTTCCCACCACAATTCTACCTAATGTACATGCTCTCTCCCTTCCTCACAACATCTATCTCTCCTCTCTCTACACAACAACTGCAATCCCAGCGAGACCAGGTCTTAGAATTCTTGCAAGGCGATGGAGGGGATGGGAAAGGCGTGAAATGGGCAGACAAAGTAATGAGTCCTACTGGATTGATGATGAGAAAGAGAGATGGGAAGAGTGTGTTGGGATTGGATAAACCGGGACCGGAGCTGGCTGGGAGTGGAAGGGCTGGCGATCAGAAGAGGGTAGTTCTTGTAAAGTTTGGGAAGGGGGGTCCAAGAAATGTGGAGGTTAGAGAGAGGCGCGAGGTATTAGAGGAGGAGAGATCAGCGAAGTTGTGAGAGAGTAATCGGCTATTGGATGTCGACTTATATGTTGGATATTATAGACCATAAGATAAATGGTAGATTTACATCTACCGTCTCTCTTTTTCGTCAAAACGTGAGCCATCATTCAATATCCTTGAGATATTCTTTTACTTTTGCTGGGTCTTGGACGTCCTCTTTGTTCGGGATGGTCATCATTGACCCTCCATCATTTACACCCGAAGTCTCGGGTACTTGCTACACGTTTCCAGGTCTCTCGTCCTCTTTGGTAGCAAAGAGGCAACGGTCAGAAAGGGCCTATGTGGGTGCAGCAATATGGCATATCTGCTTGCCAAGGGGCGGGAAAGTTTCTCGACGCATTCTCGAACCATTTCGAAGTCTGTTCCTATGCCACTGATTCACCAAGGATTCTCCTCATGCGGAAATTATACCGTAGAACAATACGATGGAAAATGGTGATCGTCAAACGGTGTCGGAGGAACAATACGAAGGATCACGGGATCATGTTGCAAGAACAATATTAAGAATCACGGGACTGTGTTGGGAGAACAATATGAAGGTACGAGGGTAATGCATGAGAGATGTTGGGAGAACAATACGAAAATTAATGGCGATCACTAGGTCCAAACAGTAAAAGTGACACCGGGATTGTCATGCCAGGAATCTTCGGAGTACGAACGCTAAAAGGGTTCATGGGCACAATCCAAACAATCCTCTCTGCAACATCCTCGTCCACGTTTAGAAGCCATGAAGTTTCTACTCAAGCTTGCAGCTTGCTTCTTTGCCCTATCTACGGCTTATGGTTCTGACACGACTGATTTCTCTGCTTTCGGTCGTCTCAAAAATCGTATTGGCAAACATCATCATCTCGATGCTACACAAGATTCACGCGCCAATACAAAACCTCCGCGACAGGATTTTACTGCGAGCTCTAGCAAAAAGTTTCGATTCTTATCAGATGCTACAAGACGTAAGTGTAGCCACTTTCGCAAGATCATCAAACTAATAATAGACTAGCATTTCAAGTCAAGTCTCTACCAGATGTTCTTTACGATGTGGGAGAGATGTACTCAGGTCTGATTCCTATCGATACGAAGAATAAATCGAGGGCTCTATTCTTTGTGTTTCAGCCTACTGTTGGACCCTCTGTAGATGAGGTGACTATTTGGCTCAATGGTGGCCCTGGTTGTAGTTCTCTGTGGGCTTTCCTGCTAGAGAATGGGCGGTTTATCTGGTCTCCTGGAGTGAGGAGTCCGGAATTGAATCCGTATTCTTGGGTTAAGTAAGTTGAAAGCTCTGGCCTACGGAGTGCATCTTTGCTGACGGAAATAGCCTTACAAACATGCTATGGTAATTCAATTCATCTCGATCATACCGGGTACACGTTACTGACATCGCGGTTTAGGGTGGACCAGCCAGTTGGTACTGGCTTCTCGACTGGAGAGATTACAGCAACGAGTCAAGAGGAGATTGCTCAGAATTTTGTCAATTGGTTCAAGAACTTTGAAAAGACATTTGGTATTAAGAAGTTCAAGATCTATATGGGTGGCGAGAGCTATGCTGGTAGATTCGTCTCGTATATTGCTGCTGCAATGATCGATAAGAACGACAAGAACTACTATGATCTTGGAGGTTAGTATTCTGGTCCTATCACCACTCTCGTCCTAATTCTCCCAGGTGTTATCCTCTACGATCCCACAATTGGGTCCAACGACTACGTCCAAGAAATCATTGTCACAGTACCATTCATTCACCAAAACAACAACCTTCTAAACTTCAACTCTTCCTTCCTGGCGCACCTCGATGCTCTTGATGTCTCTTGCAACTTCTCCTCTTACCGCTCTCAATACTTCACCTTCCCCCCCTCAGGTATCCAACCACCAATGCGCTTCGACTTCAACACTATGTCTGATTGTGACGTCCTCGGGCAGTCATACGTCCCCGCCTGGAATATCAATCCCTGTTTCAACATATACAAAATCAGCGACACCTGTCCGTTCCTCCCAGACGTCTTGGGATTTCCAGCAACAATAAGATACCAAGCACCAGGCGTCCCGATATACTTCAACAGAACCGATGTCAAGCTAGCTATGCATGCCCCATTAGATATCGACTGGCAAGTCTGTGCCAGGCACCCTGTCATGCTCGCTCCTAATTCCGTAACACCCGAACAAGACTCTGGTGATCGATCCGCTCATCCCATTCAATCCACCCTCCCGAAAGTAATCGATTACACCAAACGAGTTCTCATCTCCAATGCTGCATTGGACATGATAATAATCACTAATGGCACACTTCTCGCTATCCAGAACATGACCTGGGGTGGTAAACTTGGTTTCCAGACAAGACCTAATACGAGTATAGTTATTGATTTGCCGGATTTGCAGTATGAAAACGTTTTTGAGGCTGCTGGGCTGACGGGTCTTGATGAGCCGCAGGGAGCGATGGGGGTGCAACATTTTGAGAGAGGGCTTACGTGGGCGGAGACGTTTGCGAGTGGGCATTTGCAGCCGGCTAATCAGCCTAGGAGTAGTTATAGACATTTGCAGTGGATGTTGGGACACATTGATAGTTTGTAGGTGGAATGAGGGCGAGGAGTTGTTTTCAAGGAATAATTAAAAAAGAGGGGTGCTTTGTTTGAGAAAAAGGTGGTGTTACTTTGAAATATCTGATAGATTAATATTGCGGCAATGCTTCTATTCTTGACCGACCTAGCTGCTAGCCATGAGCATATTGTTATTTGGGAAGAGAAGGCGCCAGTTTTGGGATTGTAGAATCGCACTGAAGGTTTGAAACTGGATAAGTGTTTTCATAAATGGTTTTTTTTTACAACTATCCTCAACACCCAATCCCTGGACATTTAAAGTATATACTCTTATGCTCCAAAAAGTGATCCATACTCTCCAATAGACTCTCTCTCCCAGTTCCACTTCCCTTCCACCCTCCAAACGGCAGATCCCAAGACCCTGTCGGACTAGCACAGTTCACACCTACCATTCCACTTTCCAGTTTCTTGCTAACCCTCAATGCCCGTCCCAGATCATTAGTCCAAAGCGATGCATAGAGACCATACTCTGTATCATTCGCCTTTGCAATGACCTCTTCCTCTGTCTTGAATGTATTGATCACTACCACAGGCCCGAACACTTCCTCTTTCATGATCCGGCTATCTTCCGGCTGGTCACGGAAAATGACAGGATGAACAGTTAGTCTCCCGTCTTTCAACACATTCGGTTCGGCACCTAATTCGATCTTCCCACTTTCTTTGCCTATCTCGATATATTTCAACACAGCTTCATATTGCGTCTTATCTGCCTGCGGTCCGTGATTCACATCTCCACTCGTAGGATCACCCATCTTCCTGCTCTTCGCTAGCTCCTTGAACAGAGCTACAAATCTCTCCGCTACGTTCTCATGCACATATATCCTAGAATTCGCCATGCAGGTCTGGCCCGCGTTCCAGAAAATACTGAAATCCGTTCCTCGAGCTGCGTCTTCTAGATCCGCATCCTCGAAAATGAGAGAAGGGCCTTTACCTCCGAGCTCAAAGACTACTTTCTTGAGATTTGATTGTGCGGAGGCAATTTGGATGGCGCGGCCGGTACGAGTGCTTCCTGTGAAGGAGATGGCGCGGATACGCATATGTGCTCCCATTGCAGCACCGGAGATGTGACCATGGCCTGAGAGTACATTGATGACTCCTGGTGGGAAACCGCATTCTTGTATCCAAGATGCTACTTTCCAGGACTGAATACTATTAGCATCTCTATTTGCACTCTTCTTGAGAGGATACCAACAGTCAAAGGAGCCTTCTCACTACTTTTCAAAACCACCGTATTACCAGCCGCCAAAGCAGGTGCAACCTTCTTCGCAAAGAAAACCAGCGGTGCATTCCAGGGAATAATAATGCCTACTACACCGAACGGCTGTCTCAAAGACATATTCAGAAAACCAGGCGTATTTAAACTTGTATGACCTTGGGCATATCCCGCTTCCCCGAAGTAATTGAAATGTACAGCAGCATATTCTTCATCGAAACATGTCTCGATTGGTCGACCCATGGATATAGCATCAAGTGTTGCTAATTCTACTTTGTGCTCTAGGATTTTGGCGGCGAGTTTCTTCATGGGTAGACCGCGGGCTATGGGGGATAGAGCGGACCATGCTGGGAATGCGGTTTCGGCTGAGGAGACTGCGAGGTTTACATCTTCGAGTGAAGCTTCGGCGACTAGGATATGTTAGAAGGTGTGAGGAATTATAAGGGGAGCTGGAATACCTTTGGCGACGAGATCTCCATTGTAGGGATTGAAGAGCTCGAAAGTGTCTTTTGTTGAAGAAGGAACAAACTGAGTTCTGTCAGCTTAGGATTTTCCAATTCTTAGCGTTATCTTACCTTGTTGTTGATAAACAGTTCTGATTCGATTATACCCATCTTGAATTTTGTCTCTGGTGTAGAAAGAAATAATGTCACCTGGTCTGTGATTCAAAAGCTTCAATCACCCATAAGGATATAAGCTCTCAACTTGCCCCACGATAGCTTCCAGCTACAGAAGTGGGATACAGCATCTTGGTCAGCCTGCATATTGCCAGTAGATTCACGACTACCAACGAGGAATTAGGTCAGCGGTAACCTATATCCGACGGTAACAGAGATGGATTCATAATTGCCGCAGGCTTTGATGATGCGGCATGTTGTAGGCGTTATGCTGACCGGGATATTGAGGCTGGTTTGGTTGTTATCTGACCGAGGTTCGGAAGTCCGTTCCAGATTTGAGAGTGATAAGTCTTAATGAGGTAAGCATATGGGCTATGGAATTGCTAGGGGGTAGAGTTAGCGTTAAGGTGCCTGAAAGTTAGTGGATGAAGGCCAGTGGAGGTGCTTGTGGCGCCAAAATTACAGGGAGTGAGAGCCTGGATGAGCTTGGCGAGGCTGTTTTCAAAAATAGCGAATACGTGAATTTACGGGTACGGCTGAACAGTCGACCATTAGCGTTGTCGCTAGAGGCCAAAATTACTATATTCGGTATAGTAAGCGATGCCCTGGTGTACGCTTTACTACTTTTAGAAATGCAGGACGCTCTTTGAATAAGCGAGAATCACTAATCCTAATATAGAAAATTCTCTTCTCTTCTTCTTACTATTATTATTTAGTAATAATATATAAAATAATAATAAGAATAACTATTCTCAAGTATAAGAAAAGCGTTTTCTATAGTGCTAATTTATTTCAATCTTCCGAGGTTGAAAGTACTAATAGTAAGGCTACTCTCACGACTTTAGACTTCTTGAAATTTCGCGAAGTCAATGGGGTATTGGCGTAAAAGCGGCATGCGCTCAGAATTTGGTGTAGATGCGCTAATGGTCGACGATTCAGCCGTACCCGAATTTACGAGGAAGTACACATAATAATTCTGATGGTACGAGTGAGAAGAAGTCAATAAAGTAGTGGCATAATTTGGCAAAAATATTGCATTGAAAAATTGACAAAGGGTAGGCCACAGAGAAATAGGTCCAACAAATTATGTTACAATTTAGATGCCACCTGCTCTGTTTGAGTTGGCCGCTCCAAATCATACTCCTCGATCAATTTCTCTGCCGCAATCTCACCCACTATATAAGCTGTTGACTGGGTATGGTTACTGTATTTCGATTAATTTGAGTTCGATTGTCGTAACTCTCAGAGCTTACTTCGGCACAAAAGGACAAACACTCAAATCCACAATCCGCAAGGCTTCTACCCCAAAAACTCGAAAGTTTGAGTCCACACAGGCACAGCTAACATCTTTTCCCATACGTGCAGTACAAGACATATGCCATGAGCTATGTGTGTTGTTTTTGATATATTCCCAGATTGCCTCATCTGTATCGTCTTTTGGCCCCACTTTCTCAACTGTGGTTTTGGCGAAAATTGGTGTAGAAAGAAGATTCATGGTTTGACGAAGACCATCGATGAGAACTCGACGATCGTAGGGATGTGAAAGAAACTTTGGGTTGATTAGAGGTGCTGCTGATGGATTCGATGATTGTAGTGTCACTGTCTTGAGGAAATCAACATCTGGGGTTTTGACTGAGAAAGACTTACTCCTTGACTTTGCGGGTTCATGACAAGACACATTGCTCCTAGGAAAGTAGTATCTGGAGTTGGCGCATAGGCAGCTAAAGCTGGAGGGGTATGCTTGAAGAATTCAGGAATTGATTCATCTTACTATGAGCTTTTGGTACTCACTGTAGCAATCTCGATACTCGGCACATATGCCCGCTGAAGAAACACCTTTTTCTCCTCTGGCAAATTTTCAAATTCCGACGATGATAATATCGAGGGTGTTTTGAACCACCCCATCGGCGTGGGACTTTGCTGAGTTTCTACAACTTCGGGGTCTGCCTTTGAGACCATACCGACTGAGGAGAAGCAGTGATCTTGAAGATTTCTGCCAAGCTGAGGTAGTTCATGAATCACTGGAATTTGATGCTTTTCCAATTCCTCTCTCGGGCCCATACCAGAGAGCATCAGTATCTGTGGAGTATTAAGGGCTCCCCCAGAAATTATTATCTCCTTCCTTGCGGAGAATTCACGCCCGTCTACCGTCCGGACGGCGGACGCTCTCTTCTTATCGAAGAATATTTTGCAAACAGCAGAATTCGGCAGGATAGTGATGTTCGCGGGTGGTCTTGATAGGTACGCAATCGAAGACGTTAATCTTCTTCCTTTATGAATGCATACTGCCCCCATTCCCATCCCAAGTGGATCTCCAGAATTCACATCTGGATTCGTACCAAGTCCAGCTTGCTCCGCTGCTACGAAAATGCTTTCAAGATCAGGAACCCAAGATTCGCCGTAAGTCAGGTGTATAGGACCGCCACTATTGGTACCTGCATTATTCAATTGGTATCTGTTTAGGATATTATGAAGATTAATATAATTTGATTACCTTTGATAGTGGGGTCCACATATTTCCTCATCTTAGGATTCGGAATCTCAGGATGCAGAGTTTCGATCTTGTCCAAACATCGCCTTGCATTTTTCCAGGCAAAGGATTCATCACCTACGAGACTTGCCCACTCGTCGTAATCGTCTCTTGAGCCAATGACCCATCCACAGAAATTAATTGCTGTACTCCCTCCAAGTCCTTTGCCGCGCGAGTAGTCTATTGTTTGTCCAGAAAGCTGATTCTGAGGAGTAGTTTTGTAGTTCCAATTCAACGGAGAATCTGGACTAAACGCGACGCTAAACCTTTCTGTAGAAGAAAGATCACTTATTGAGTCGTTCGAGCCACCAGCTTCGAGGAGGAGGACCGATGGTTTGGAGGCTGTATTTGCGAGACGTGACGCCACCACACAACCAGACGCACCGGCTAAAAGATCAGTATGTGGTGAGTTTGGAGCGCTTGAAAACTTACCTCCAACAACTATGAAGTCGTAAATCGTGTCCATCAAGTTTACAGAAGGCATTTAAACTGTAGATGACGCGACATCAGCCTCAGAGCTTCACCTCGTGGTCGACACATGCAATAAAATGATGGCATCCGCAACCCCTACCTTCCCAAATTCCAGGTATCATAAGCAGCGCTCCAATGCATGTCTACTTCACACTCAATCACAATGTGTGTCCAGATCATGAATCACTTCTGCATCTTATCATCGGAAGCATGTTATTACCGTCGGAACAGCTAGCCGATGCCAATATCACTACTACACGCAGCGCAAGCGAGGGAGCTTGGGACAACTTTTAACATTCTTATCGCAGATCCTAGGCAGCAAGCTCCCTAGAATTACAGGGGCTTGTTCTTGGAGTTCAGTGATGTTCAGCTCGAGAATCACGATAACGAATTTGCTGGATCTGAGCACTTATAGCTGACGCTATACCTCTGAATTTCAACGGGTTTACGTGCAAAAAATTATCAACAACACCAACATGACATTCTCAACTTTCATGCAGAAGTTGGAGGTCAAGCCTACCGAGGATGAATATGAATCCATTGAGACGAGTCGTTGGGGAAATAGGGATGTGTATCCCATTCCCCATGACAAGAGGACCTATGGAGTTTATGCATTTGTGAGCTATTGGGGTAAGTCTTTCTGATTTCTGTACATTTTATATAATAACTGATTCGTAATAGGCACTTGTGGAATATGTTTGAGTTCGTGGACAATTGGCAGCAGTCTAATTGGTATAGGCTTGACTACTGGTCAAGCAATGGCTGCAGTCACTGTGGGAATGTTTCTTGCCAGCATCAACGCTTTCTTGAATGGCACGCCTGGAGCAAAACATCATTTGGGCTATGGAATGCTAGCGCGAGCTTCATTTGGGATGTGGGGCTCATACTTTTGTATTATGTTGAATGTGTTTCAGTCCTTTGTGTTCTATGTAAGTCATTATACACTCACAGAAGAAATCGGCTGATAGAATTAAGGGAACACAAATGTATTTTGGAGGTCAAGCCTTTGTTCTGATTCTAAACTCTATTTTCCCGAGCTTCCTGAGAATGAAGAATACTCTTCCTGACAGGTAGGTGACTTTCGAATAGCCACGAAAGCTCAAACTGACTCGCACCAGTGCAGGAATCACGACACCAGGACTCATTGGATTCGTCCTCTTCATCATTCTTTATTTTCCAATAATTTACTATATCCCGGCACACAAAATCCAGAAGCTTTTGGAGGTCCAGGTGGTCATTGCCACTGCAACACTGCTGGGTATAATGGGCTGGGCTATAGCTGTAAGTCCGATGACATTGGAACTCAAACTGGTTCTAACATGTAAAGGCCAATGGTGGAAGTCCAGGAGACTTGATTACACCAGCCGTAAAATTATCCAAAGCTGAAGCTGGTTTCCGCGTAATCCAGGGTATCACTAGTGTTGCAGGAACATACACAGGAGGAACGGACAGAGTGTCAGATTGGACTCGTTACGGAAAAGCTCGTCACACCTCAACACCAGCAATATTTTCGCTATTC
This sequence comes from Filosporella fistucella, assembly GCA_030077755.1. Lineage (NCBI taxonomy): Eukaryota > Fungi > Ascomycota > Leotiomycetes > Helotiales > Filosporella > Filosporella fistucella. The sequence goes on from JAQJZZ010000002.1 coordinate 1,499,435, forward strand.
GTGACAGTCATCCTCACTGCACTGGTTGGAATAATATCTACCTCCGCTCTCTCAGAGGCATATGGCATTTTGCAATGGAACCCAATCATCGGACTTCAAATAATGCAAGCAACAAACTACAGTGCACCCTGCAGAGCTGGAACTTTCTTTGCAGGACTCGGTCTCTTATCTGTCACAGTTTTTGTCAACTATACTCAGAATTGTGTTTCCTCTGGAATGGACATTGCTATGCTTGTACCACGATACATCAGTCAACGTAGAGGAGCAATCATTTTCTCCATCCTCGGCGTTCTTGCCAATCCGTGGCGTTTCCTAACCCAAGCTATTACCTTCATCACAGTTCTGAGCAGTTTTGGGGTGTTTATGAGCCCTGCAGCAGCTATTCTCGTCGTCGATTTCTGGCTCATTCGCGAGACGAAATGGAATATTCCTGAGCTCTACAGACCCGGCGGAATCTATTGGTTCACAGGTGGAGTGAATTGGAGAGCATTTGTTGCATACTTCATGGGCATGTGGCCTGCACTGCCAGGTTTCGTCAATGCTGTCAGTGGGCTTGAAGTGGCGATTACCTGGGTAAGGTTCTATCAGATTAGTTTCTTCTTTGGTTACATTGTCTCGGGGACTTTGTACTTTACTTTCTGCAAGTTGAGTCCACCTCCAGGACTTGGCGTTCAGGTCAATTTCGACGTGGATGGCACACTGGTCGTGGATGGCGTTGAGAAGGAAATAAGCGAGCAGGAAAAGGGGGCGGGGGAGACAAAGACGGAGGTCTTTTCTTGATTCAGCTGCTTGCTCTTTTTAACTTAGGTATTATCGAAAGATCTTTAATGTTGCACCCAAAATAATTCCCGACAGCCTCACATATCTTCAAAATTTAGATACCATAAGCCTGGATGCTGCCTCACTCCCATTTCCTCTCCTCCACGTCAACGCCAACTTTTTAAGTTGGGCAAGACTAGAGTTCTGCGACGTTTGAAGCTTACATAAGCTTGCAATTAATTTTCCACACATCATCTCTCACATGTATCCCTGACTTGGTTCGATGATGATCGTCCCTATGGTGCCTCGAATCGAAAGTGGGGGGATCACTTTATTGAAGATAAGGGCGGAGTGCTGTCTGAATTCAGCCTTCACCGTTCCCACCTAACTGCTTGCCCCACAAACCAAGCATATGGACCCATCTTCAACCAGCTTCTTGGAAATCCTTTATCGGCCCTCCTACTTTAGTCTTTCTCTGTCCGATTGTGTTGCACGGAAAGCCATTCTCGAGAACATTGTCGCTCAGATTATCTCTTTTCCTATGCAGTGCAATCGAATAGATTTGTTTTGGCTGACAATCTATAACCATGGATCCCGCTGCACGTCGTGTACCTCCAGAGAAAAGGAAACGGACAGAAACTAGCTGCGATAAATGCAAATCACGGAAACAGAAATGCGACAAACTCCCAGGTCAGCTGCAATGTCGATATTGCGAACTTCGGGGGATAGAGTGTAGTATCACTCAACCTCGAAAGAAACGGGTATATTCAAGTGTGGAAGGCGACAGCAGTCGTCTAGCACTTCTTGAATCCCTCGTGAGAGGGCTGCTGCCAGAGGCGGATCTTTCGAGTAGTGATGAGATGCGACAATTGGGTAGATCTTTGGGTATTCCAGTACCGACGGCTCATGAAAGTTCCAGAGATTCTCAAGACAATGAGAGAGGGAACAATGGAGAGCAAGAAACCATACTTCCACTTTTGCCCGATCAGCAGGGACAAGTGCAGTATATTGGTCCTGCGAGCTCGTTCTCGTTTCATCTGAAGATGAGGAGGTTGATGGGAAATTATTCAAACTTTGAATTCTCGATGTTCGGGAAGAACGCTGCGGAAGAACATGTTGGTTGTGACACAGTCAACACCCTTTCAGAAAGTATTCTCGATGAGAAGCGATTGAGTACTGTCGCGAATGACTGCAACTCCCCGTCGGACGCAGTGAGAGAGATCGATGGTCCAGTATTGGATTCACTCATTGATTCATACTTCGATGTTGTGCATAGCGACTTTCCTGTCTTGCATGAGGCTTCATTTCGAGAGGCATACGAAATATGGTGTGCATCAGATGCGACTTCTGCAGCAAACCCTGTTTGGCTATGTGGACTTCTATGTGTTCTCATCCTAGCTCGAAGGGTGGCAACTGTTGCAATCCCTGAGGAAGCGGAACATAAGTGGTGGAGGCATGTTCAAACCCTCCTGCCCACCGTCTTTTTTGCATCGAATGTTTTTGCAGTACAAGCACTAATGCTTGGAGCTCTCCACCTGCACAATACGAGCCATAGAGACGCCTGTTGGAACCTTACTGGAACCGCAATCAGAATTGCTTATGCGATTGGATTACATCGTGACGACGTCAAGCACGTCCAAAGTCCTCTTGGTCGAGAACTTAGGAAACAATTGTGGTGGACAGTATACGCATTCGAGCAGATGCAAGTGTCATCTTATGATCGACCGAGTGCAATTGAGCACACCCTCAGTTCAGTTGGATGTCCGAACGAGAGGATAATAGGAGCAAGTAATTGCCCTCAAGATTACATGAAGTGTTCCCAGTCCCTTGTAGTCCTCTTGGGTGCAGCGTGTAGAGCTCTGAAGCAAAGTGGACCTGGTACTACCGCTTCGGATGAAGCATACATGAGACCATTATCTCCAGCAGCGATCATTCTGAGAGATCTGAAGAAATGGAAGGAAGACCTACCTACCCATTTGAGAACCCAGAGCATTGATTCTCTGTCTCCTTCATCCCAGAGACCACTTATCTTACTGCACACTCAATTTCACTACACAATAATCCTGATGTCTAGGTCTTCACTTCTTAGACGAGCCACTTTACTCTCCAGCAATCACTCTGGACCTTTATCAAAAGGGATGCAAGCTGTCTCCGAGACTTGCATCGAATCTGGTCGCTCCCTTGGACGCCTTTTGCGAAAATTAGATATAATCGACAAGCTGAACGTTTTCACTTGGTGGGATGCGTTTTATACCGTCTCATCATCTTTGGTCCTTACCCTAGATATCAGCTGTAGTGTCAGACAGGGGAATCTTTCTTCAGCCGATGAATCGCAAATTCTTCTCGGAGAGCTTGCTAGTCTAATGCAGAAGCGACTTCATCATCCAAGAATTCCTGGATCCACGAGGAAATGGGCAGGTGTTGTATTGGACGTCAATTCAGTGGCTCAGCAAATGGTCCTTGCTACTCAACAGGAGGAAAGTGTTGCACAGATCATAGATCGAAGTCTTCAAGAGTACCGCTCTTCTTCTATGAATTCAAGCGTTACGCGAAAATATGACATTCGAAATATGGCTTCTATGGAATCTTCCGCACCGAGTCCAAGTAGCGAAGCATTTTCATACGCCGACTTCCATAATAGCAATGTGCATCAGTTCTGGTCACAGATGTCTTTCATGGATGATCCAAATTATCATGGAAGTGATTGGAACTGGCAAGACATCGATACCATGCTAAAGGGCGGGCTGTCTACAAAACAATCGACTTCGGATCGTCGTCAAATCTAAATCTTGAAATGATTTCGAACTATCAAAATACATATTTATAATCAATCTGCTCATCTAAATCCTCTCCCGCACCGAGTTCCGCCTGCTTTGCTGCCACTTTCTTGTTATGTGCCGTGAACAACCACATCACAAGTACCATGAGTGGAAATCCTAAAGCGGTGATGCCAAGCCCCGTTCCAAATCCAATAGGATACCTTGGTGCCTGTTGGGTGATGAATATGTTTGACGACACAAAGTTTGCACAGTTTCCTAACCCAAGCTGTATAGCAGTACCAAATGATCTTGATGCTCTTCCTCGTAGGTTTGCTGTCAGAAGTCCGATGTAGAGCGGCATGGTGACGAATGTGCCGAACGATATTAGAAACTGAGCAAAATATCGGACCTGTGGCGGCTGGACCTGCTTGTAGTGAATGGCCCAGCCTGTGATAGAAATACAAATTGCGGGCAAGATGAAAGGCCATCTGGTGTTGAGTCTTCCACTGTACCAGCAGGAGCTGAGAGCCCCTACAATGCCCACAATCCACACCGGAATAGTCATGACCTGAGCTCTTCGGGATGTCCACCCCAGTTGACTGAGAATCTTGGGATTGAATGAGCTCAGCGATCCAGCTGATAAGTCGGCACAGAAGAATAGAAGTGTTCTGTAGAGGAATGTTAGCGCTAACGAATAAATGGAACTCGAGCCACATACAACAACCAAATTCTGTAATCGAAAATAACTTTCTTCCAACTTCCTTTGGAAACATCTTCTCGCTCTTTTCCTTTATCTGCCTCAAGTCGAGCTAGTAACATCTGCCTGTCTTCTTCCTTGATCCATGAATCCTTTGCTGGGAAGTGAGGAACGAAGATGAATACAAAGATGCTGAAGAAGATTGTGATCAATCCTTCGATGATGAAGATCCTATCAGTGTTAGCTAGGGTTCGAGCTCAAACATATCAGTCCTCTCACCATCTCCAGCCCTCGTAACCTGCGGTTCCATCCATTCCTTGAATCGCATATGCCAACAACTAAACGTTTCAGCTTTCGATATTTATCGATTGTAGTAACATCCCAAGACTTACCCCACTAAAACAAGACCCAGCTTCGCCAAAGGCGAAAAAGAGCGCGAATCGAAATGAAAGTTCCTTCTTGCGATAGTACGAAGCAATCAGCAACCCAGCACCGGCGGGCAGACCTGTCTCAACGATCCCCATCAGAAACCTCACAGCTAGCAACCCATGGTACGAGTGTGTCAAGCCTTGGCACATCGCCAGAACATCTAATCTGGTCAGCTCTTTTCTCATGTTGTTTCAAACAGGAAGGCTTACCAAGAATAAAACACTGACTACCCAACCAAAGATTTGGTTTGATGCTCGGCAATGCCATGATCATATTACTCGGTACTTCAGCCAGTACAAACGGAATATAGAAAATCCATAACGCAGTATTGTAACCATTAGAAGGCATATGTAAGCCTGTCGTCACACCTGCAATTCTCGCATTGGCAATATTGGTGCGATCGAGGAAACATATCAGGTAGAGAAGACCAAGAATTGGAGTCAGCTTCAAATCAATTTTGTTCGTGAGAATACGATCCTCCTGTGCTGTTGGGGTGACATAGGTGATTTCGCCGCGAGAAATGTCGTTTGAGGAGGAAGAGGGGAGAGCTATCTTTTCGTCGGATACGGGAGATTTCTCGAGGTCAGCCATGATTTGGCGACTTGGAAGAACCAGGAGGCTGGTGGATAGAATCCTAGACTACCAAGCGGTTGGAAAAGGATGTTGTATTCTCATCTCGAGGAGTACAATTTGGGGAGGGCGACGCATCCATTTTCACTTTTCGATAAGAGGGCTCTGGTTTATTGACTGCATAAGTCCGCATACAAACTGCCGTGGTAAGGTAACATCTTTCCGCTTGCTTGTATCCGATATCAATATCGGAATGCATGGTAGTATCCCACTCTTGGATATTGTTCCAAAGTTCTGATTCTTAAGTGGGGCAAACAGTTGACGATCTTGATGCAATACAGCCTTGTTAACAATGGCTGCTGCATACTTTTGGTGGCAGAAGAATTCATCATTCACAATGCAACACTTTAAAAATTGAAGAAGCAGATCTTGTGAATATTTCATGATATTGCGCAACAAACGTTCAACATGGTCGGACTTCTCGCCACTAGAGCCCAGTTTGGCGTCATTCTGCCTTCCACGAACACCAGTGTAGAAGCGGAATTTAACCGTATGCTTGTACCAGGTACTTCCTCTGTTAGTAATATAGAAATAAAAATCTTGCTAAACATCTTAGGTGTATCATGGCACAGTGGCCGAATTTTCGCTGCAAATCCAGATCTCAGCTCGAGTGAAGCGATGGTGAAATTTCTCGAGGAGCTACGTGTGGAGATGAAGCGCGCAGTCGAGTCTGTGATTCACGCAAAAATAGACTACTTAGTCATGGGAATGTCAGCCGAGACCTTTTGGGGAGGTAAAGATGGAGCCGCTGAATTTGTCGCTTTCATGAGTGAGCTTTCCGGAGGATTAGGTGTGACGACTGGTGCAGCAGCTTGCGAGGCAGTCATGAAGACCTATGGCGCAAAGAGAATTGGCATCATCACCCCGTATCAAGAAGTTGGAGATCAGCAAGTTGTGGATTTCTTTACTCAGATTGGATGTGATGTTGCTGCTATTCATGGATTGAAGTGTGCGTCTGCAACGAGTATCTCTGAAGTTACAGGGGAGGAAATCAAGGCTGCGTTCAGGAGGGTTGATGCCCCTGATGTTGAACTTCTGATTCAAGCTGGGACCAATCTTCTTGCTGGTCATGCTTGTGCAGAAATGGAAGTCGAATTGGGAAAGCCAGTCATTGCGATCAATACGGCCACCGTATGGCATGCTTACAGGACGAATGGGATTATGGATAAAATTACAGGATGGGGATCATTGCTAGAGAAGCACTAAATGTAATTCAGTTGTCAAATTATCCATGAGAGCTATCAATGACTTTTTTTCAAGCTTCATAGGAGAAACCAGGAGTAAAGTACACCGTCATGAGTGCAGATACAGGTGCATTCTCTTTCAAAAATATTTTGAACTCATTATGTCCCACACATTCAGCCTCATAATACGCCATATCTTCTTTGTTCCTGAACACCGACTTGGCAACAAAGTTGAAACCTTGCTCCTTCACGTTTCCATTCGCTGCCCCCGCTTGCATAGAAAGGATATATGGCTTCCCATCCTAAATATGTCAGGAGAGCAAACACTGCACTGAGTTTGAGAAAGCTAACTTTTTGTTGTGTCTTTGCGAACTTCTCAAAGCCTTTCAATGCCACTTCTACATGTTCATCAGATGTGAGCTTGATCATCGTAACCCGGGTGATTTCGGTTGTCATTTTGTTTTGGGAAACAGTGGTTTTGATCTCCAAAATGATAGACTGGCTTGGATTGGCTCACACTTCAGATTGATTGTCAAGTAACTGATATTTGAATTTTTCTTAGCCGATAGCATGAGTGTATGTCTAGTCGGCATCAATCTCCGAAGGAATCGTCGGCGGCGACATTCCCCCTGGATCGACCCCTGAAAGCTCGCTTCGGCTGCAAGTAGCCGAAACCCTCACCACCCCTTATCCCGATCTGCAGTGTCATGCGGGCAGAACTCGTATTCCTTGTTGATCCAAAATTCCAGAGACAGATATGGTGCAGTGCTACTGACATGGCGATGTGTAGTATGTCCGTCGAAAGCTAGAGTCAATATAGCCTCTTCAAATTTCAACAATGGGTTCGGTCAAACAGCCCTGCTCAATCGCCATTATCGGGGCGGGAATTGGTGGTATTTCCCTCGCAATTGGTCTCCTGAAGCAAGATGTACAATGCATAATCTACGAAGCAGCGCCACGATTCGATGCTGTGGGAGCAGGAATCGGTCTCGGACCGAATGCGCTGAAGGCGATGGAACTCATGGATGAGAAATTCGCAAAACTGTATGATGAGATCAAAGTTGGAAATACATCACCAGAAAGAATCCATGAGCAGATTGAAATTCTTGGTGCGGAAGAAGGATTTGGTATCAAGGAAGGATGGAGCGGAGGGAGTGTTGGACATCCGAAGTTTACGAGAAGCAGTGCTCACCGAAAGGCATTACTAGAGGTCATGAAAAGTCTCATACCCGAAGGGACGGTGAAATTTGGTAAGCGAGTTGTGAGGGTCGATCAAAGTAGTGGGCGAGATGTAGTCTTGAGATTCGAAGATGGAGACAACGTTAAGGTCGATGCGGTCGTTGGTTGCGATGGCATTAAAGGAGTTTCAAGGCGCTGGGTTCTCGAGTCACGATTCCCGGAAGAAATTACAGCCAAGTATTGCAATGAATATGTCTACAGAGGGATCACTTCGATGGAAAATGCGAAAACCGTTATTGGAATATACGCCGAAGACGCAAGGTGGTTCATGAAAGAAGGCGCAGGATGGGCAATGTATCCCATCTCAGGCGGTAAAGAAGTGAACATCGTAGCTTTCATACAGGATGAAAAGCCTTGGAAAGGAGAACAAGCAGTGAGAGAAGTTTCTAGACAGGAGATGGAATCTGAGTTCGAAGGCTTTGATCACAGATTGCGGGGATTATTACAGGTAAGTTCAAAATATGACAATAGAGTCTACCAAATCAGAGTTTTGACGAAAACTAGTACGTCAAACCAGCGAAATGGCCACTATTCAACCATCCAGATACACCAACCTACTTCAACGGAAGAATAGCGATCCTGGGCGATTCCGCACACGCTTCAAGCCCAAGTCAAGCAGCAGGTGCAGGTCAAGGTCTCGAAGACGCTTTGATTCTCTCAAGACTTTTTGGACTTCTGGAGAGCCCTGATCAAGTTGAGAAAGTCTTCGAGATTTATGACGCGGTGAGAAGACCACGTGCTCAACGTGTCGTCCGAGAAAGTCTGGATGTTGGAATTGCGTACTTCTTAAAGGACAAGAATTTTGGTAGCGACCTAGAAAAGATTACACAGGATGCAAATAAGAGGTTACCGAGTATCTGGTGGTATGATTTGGAAGGGGATGTGAAGAAGGCGGAAGCACTGTTTTTGGACAGTACAAAATGAGGCAGTTGTCCTCTCGGTTGAACGAGCGAAGTTATTGTGTATATATCGAATGAAGGTGAATAAAGAGTCAAGAAGTGACGTCTCTCAAGAATCTGAGAGTTTATTTGCCATAACTGACTAAAATGATTATCTGGATTATGCAATGAAAGTGGGATGACGGCAACTTGCTTCCGATTTCTTGATAAGTATTATTGAATAAGATACCACCATCGTACAGTTTCAGCTCAAATACAGTAGCAGTCTTATATACGAAGATAAACTCTCAGAGCAACTACAAACACAAAAGAAGCGATACATCAAAAACTAGCCAATGCCGCCAATACTCCCACTCCCACTACCACCGCTCTGCCTTCCCAACTCCAACTCTACCGTAAACCTTCAAGCCATAGACACAACTCTTCGTCTCTATGTACGCTCCGAAAACTTTCTCAATCCTGTGATTGAAGGTCATGAAATCTACAATTGTCCTACCATGGCATTCCTCATAACACTTCCCGCTACAGCCACAAGTCCAATGAGAAGAGTACTCTTTGATGCTGGAGGACGAAAGGATTACTGGAACTATTCTCCTTTGGTGACTGAGAGATTTGAAAAGGGTGTTAATGTAAAGGGCTTGCGATGTGATATGGGAATTGATGAGGTATTAGAGCATGGTGGAATCCATTTGGAAGAAATTGAGAGCGTAATTTGGAGGTACGTGGATTCATCATTTACCCTCGGAGAATCCCAGGAATTGATTTTCATCTTCTAGTCACTGGCATTTCGATCATATTGGAGATATGTCCAAGTTTCCACCCCAAGTAGATATCGTTGTTGGACCTGGTTTCAAGGACAATCTCCTACCAGGATATCCAACTAATCCAGAATCGGCGTTGTTGGAAACAGATTACAAGTGAGCTTTTCGAGTTTTGACCTGTTGGATGAAGACTTGCAGCCACAAAGAAACTCAATACTGAGAAAATTTCCGCAGTACTCACCAGGTCAATGAACTCACCTTCTCACCCAACTTCACAATCGGAGACTTTAAAGCTTTCGACTACTTCAACAACGGCTCTTTCTACCTGTTAAATGTTCCTGGTCATGCAACAGGTCACATGTGTGGTCTAGCACGCACTACGGAAACAACATTTGTATTACTCGGCGCTGACACTTGTCATTTTCCAGGAGCTTTGCGTCCATCAGGTTTTATCCCTCTGCCAGAAACAATCATTTCAACAGAAGTAGGATTGGACAAATATTTCCCTAATCCATGTCCATGTGAAGCATTCGGAGACCGCCACCCCGCTTCTACACCCGAGGAAAAAAGAACGACAGCTTATTACACAGCTAGTCGAGCTCCGGGATCAGCTTATCTAGACCCGGAAACAGCAGACAAGAGTATTCAGTCCATGAAAGCTTTCGATGCAAGCGCCAATGTATTTGTGTGTTTAGCACATGACCCTTCCCTTTTCGAGGTCTTACCGCTGTTCAATCAGGACAACGGTAGTAGCATCAATGACTGGAATGCCATGGGATACAAGGAATCTACGCAGTGGAGATTCTTGAATGAGTTGCCTAGAAATGGGCAGAAGGGGAGGGAGCCCATCGTCTTTGGATTCTGGAGAGCTGAGAGGAGGGTTGAGGTTGAAGAAGCGATGAGAAAGTAGGACAAGAGAAAGCTTCATATCACAAATCATTTTGTAACAAAAGGGAACTTGAAATATTCTTATGACTGAAATAAGCCAGCAGATCACTTGGGAACGAAGCGAACTATCTGGGCAACGCAGAGATCCAATGCTACGATGTCAATCTTTATGAGTTTTGCAATGCTCCTCGTAATACGAATTCTGCGGTCGGAAATAACACAGATACGTGCGTGGCTTTTATAAGCCAATGAATATGATTACTTGCATCACGACTGAATTAATAGAGCATGATGCATTTCCAATCAAGATGCCTGTTCCTCAGCCTCCGTACCAGCTGGGCGATTATAGAATTGTGGCAGGATGAACCCCCAACAAACATCATCACCTTTATATACGATACAACATTAACTAGTGTATAATCTTTTACTTGTCATCACTTTGTAGTAGTGAATTCTTTCCTGACCTAGGGGTCAAATTTGAGGAAACGGAGGAGGAAGAGAATTTCGTATACCACACTCTCCATATGTGCTGCTTGACGACGCAGATACTTGCAATTGGGGCCTTATCATACTCACAAGCCCACACCAGCGAATTATGCCCTCCATTTTTGAAGGAGCCCCTGGAAAAAATCACACTGAACGGGTATGAATCGTATCTTTCAGCGAAGAAGATAGCTGTCTGTTCGTACAAGCCCCTTGCATGCGTAGGCGGCCTTGTCGGCGGGGACGTTATTGTGTTTGAACTCAAAAGCCAACATCCACAAAGTAATGCTCGACTGAAAATTAGCCATAGAGAGATAATTTCAACCCAGAGCTAAAGCAAATCCACAGAAACGAATAGAAGTCCTAGACGGAAAAGCACTGGAAGTGGGAAATCAACCTTTGTTATTGTGTGCCTCTATTGCAGACATTGCGGATTCATGGGGAGAAGCTGTTCTTATACCTCAAGGAGGTTCCACTTATAGAGAAGACTTATTCTCGGTCATTATTGGTGGTGGTGTAATAAAACTACACCATTACGACGTCAAAGACGACAAACCTGAACTAGGCTCTGCTGTGAAGGCACTTATATATCAGCAAGTACCACACTGGAATGCTTTCATAGCATTGTCCATTTCCGTCTCTGCATCTGAGCAGCTGCTGCTTTAGCCTGAGCTATGGGTGAGCAGGCCGAAGCCGAGGGCGAGCACGGCCGGAGCACACGCTAAGCAAGCCTGAGCATGCATTAAAAGTATCCGCAGGAGCTTGTTTTGGCTCCCTTCAAGCCCGGTTACGCTTTCCTTGTCTTGTTTCTTAGGGGGGGTCCTATTTTGGCTCCGACAAGGATCCCTCCGGAACTCTTTTTGGATCTACATTTGCTTATATTCACGTGATACTCGAGGACATTTTTATAAAGTCCCACCTATAACTAGGGCTAGGGTTCTCTATTTAATAGCCCTTAGCTCAATCTATTAGTCCATAAATTAAGAATTAAGAAAATTCCTATTTACAACAGCTGCAGCGTATCATTGTCACGTGATCTCGCTTGCTAATCCCCTCATCCACACAAGGCTGGGTAGGGTGCCTCCAGTCTCGGCTTAGCCACTCACAAGCCTGCCAAGGTTATTGCATGGATGACATTTCGCAGACCTTGTGCAGCTCCCACGAGGCTGGTAGGGTGCCTCCAACCAGCCAGCTCAGTCCATGTACTGACACCTTCTATTGTATCTATTTCCCGCTGCATCACGCTCGTGAGGCTGCGGTAGGGTGCCTCAGCTCACGCCAAAATAACGCTCACTGTATCACTATCGTGAGCATATAGGGTGCTTCCGCTTCAGTCAACTCTTCAAATCTGACGGCAGCTCCAAAGTTGCGCTCACATAACCATTTTTCTCACGACGCTTTGAATACTTACCCTAGGGGTCCTACATTTGATTGAGCATAGGAGGTCGGGCTCCAACACTCGACACCATGGAGACTCCAGGAGTACTACTACTTGTGTTATTCCTGCTTTTCATTTGCAGAAGTTTTCAGTATGGGAATTTCACATCGTTCGAAGGTCTTTCGCCAGTCGCCAGCATCACAGGAAATGCGGTTGTGATTGTTACATTGTATGTAAATGTTTTATCTGATTTGGAATGGAAGCAATTATTGACCTCGTCACAGAGAGGCTCACCAGGCTGATCAAGTCACCCTTTCGACTCAGGAGTCGTCGGGTCCCGGCTGTCCGACGAGTAGAGCCCTTCTACACTCGATTAGCAGCTACCAACAACGTGTTGTGCCATCAGCAGGACCTTCAAACTCATCTGCCATCGACGTTGAAGCTTCACTCAACAACTCTCCAGTTCAGGCTGAAGGATCTCCCCCCAACAACGTTGCCATTGAGGTTGCATTTCACGTCGCGAACACTAGCAATGCAACAGCCGCTGGGCAATCACATTCAAATCATCTTTATCTGTCTAGAGGACACGCCGGAAGCCAGAGGACACAATCGAATGATGATTCTCCTTTAGGAAACGATACCCGATCGCAAAATGATTTCACAGATCGCTGGATTGCTCATTTAAGGAAGACCAACGATAAGAAACGCAAGAGCCAGCATTGGAAGGACGATGTTCCATCACTCAAGTCGCCAAAAGCGAATCCTGCACCAAAGGTTGGGTTGGCTGCGTTAGCAGCTTGTCCACTCTTCCTTGCTACTCTCGACCAGGACAAGAGAAGAAAACGCCAAAAGACGCACGACCAAGAAGAACCATCAGCTACAACTTCACATGAACCACAAAATGTGATAACGCAGCCAGACACCCGACCTATCTCACAAGAACAACTAATTGCAGAAGTAAAAGGCATCTATGCTGGTCTTGTGATGGTCGAGGCAAAATGTATCGAGGTCGATAACAAGCAGGCCACACTCGCCGCCTCAGGAGCCCCATTGACCTTTAATAACGAACAATGGCAAGCTCTCATCGCATTACATCGCACATTACTCCATGAGCACCATGACTTTTTCCTTGCCAGTCAACACCCTTCAGCCAGCGCAGCCCTTCGCAGGCTAGCTTCCAAATACGCAATGCCAGCTAGGATGTGGCGGCATGGCATTCTCAACTTTCTAGAGTTACTAAGACACAGGCTGCCGGCTTCTCTAGATCACATGCTTGCGTTCATTTCCTTGGCATATTCAATAATGACATTGCTATACGAGACTGTCCCTGTGTTTGAAGATACGTGGATAGAGTGTTTGGGTGACCTTGGACGCTATCGAATGGCTATCGAAGCCAAAAACATTCAAGATAGAGAAGCCTGGACCGGTGTGGCAAAGCATTGGTACACGAAAGCATCTGATAAAGCACCTACGACAGGCCGATTGTATCATCACCTTGCAATCTTGGCCAGACCAAATGCTTTGCAGCAATTGTTCTATTTCTCGAAATCTCTTTGTGTGGCAATACCTTTTACCTTTGCGCGAGAATCGATTCTTACAATCTTCGACCCTGTTCTTGATGTAGACCCCGCTCACGGTCAACTGAGAATTCCTCCTCTCGATATGGCTTTCGTTAAAGCACATGGGCTTCTATTCACGAATAAAAACTTAGACGGCTTCGAGCGCCCATACCATGAGTTCATTGGATTATTGGACAATCAAATTGGTCGAGTCACTCGGAAGTTCATGGAACAGGGCTATCATATCGCAATTGCAAACACTGTTGCAATGCTCGGGTTTGGGTTAAACGATAATCCCCTCATGACAGCCATCAAGTCATCGCTTGAGTATCCTAGCGCCTTCGAAGATCTTCCATTGAACAATCACTCCTTTCAAGCCGCTCGAAATATGGCCAATGCAACTCTCGAGACTGTTCTTCAAAGATTGGGAGATCCAAACGTTCTACCTTGTGTTCACGTCTCCCTAGCATTCATGCATTGCATGTCTTGTCATCCTCGTACTAAACACCTCATTCAAGTTGACTTCCCATGGAAATCGCTCGCAGAATTTCTCAACAATCTCTTGGATATTTATGACACATCTCATGGCATGATTGAAAGGGACACCTTTCCACACCCAGAAGGGGCTAAAGCTCGTCCATTTCCTGAGGATTTTGCTATGCGCGGGCTGCTATGGGCGGAAGAGTACTTCCCAAGTGAGTGGTTCTCTGGAGATATTGACGACGATGATAAAGCAACAAATCTGGATTCGATGATACCTCAGCGAAAGGAGAGGATCTTTTGGCTCGCTGCTCGCATTGCTAAGGGATTTCCGTCTTGTCTGAAATATGAACCCGCCTCCTATAACCCTTTTCACACTGAGTTCAACAAGGCACGGTTCTCTACCTCGTTGCGTTCGTCATCTTCCGATTACTCGTCAACTACCATTGAGACCTCTCAATCATCTTCAAAACTTGAGGCTTCTTCTATCAGTTGCTCCCTTGCAGAGCTAGAAAGAAGCATATCACGCCGTTCACTGGACGACGACCCACTTCTGAACGGAATACATGCTACACTAAGTCTTCCAATGGATGCATTGGAGGACTTTCTTGAGGGGTCCCTCAATGTATCACAACCGAGCTCTGAGGACCGGTCCTACTTCACCAAACATTGTCCTGAAAGTCTCGAGAGCTGGCTCTCGGATTTGGTCAATCTGGATATTGCTTCCGATGGAAGCAAAGAAGTCGAAGAAGTTCAGACAGAAACAGAACCTGACAGCTGTGTTGCAGGTGTTGCAGCGGAATTAATGCCATATTTCCGAGGTGTGATTTCTGCCGACCTGCTAGTCCTTTCCCAGACTGGAGATGGTCTTGACGGTGGCAAAGATCTGGACCACAGTTTCAGGTCAAATCAGGAAAATGATGATCAAGAACAGCAAGACCCCAAGGAGAAAGAAATGCAATGTGTCCACAGCCTTCCAGCAATACCAAACAGCGACAAGCTCTCTTACACAACTCCACCGACACCTTTCCAAGCTGATGAACGATCGCCCTCAGAACCACTCACCAAAGTTCCCAGGCATACCCCTCCTTTCAAGTTCTCTGCCACAACGCCCTCAGGTCTACTTCCCTCTCTAGAGGCTAGCTCATCTCCAAGCTCACCAAAACCACACACTTGCCCCCACTGCAATAAAGCATTCGCTCGCGTCAGTGACATGAAGTGAGTCGCGTTCTCCCCCTTGCTAAGCCCGCCTTCACTCATTCACCTCTTCCATTTTAATTTCCTTCGAACCTACACCTCGACTAACAACCTCCAGAAAACACATTAAATACCACACCAAACCAATCAGCTGTCCGGTCCAAGGTTGCGGCTACTCATGTGGCCGACAAAGAGATCTCATCAGGCATCAACACGGATTCCACACGGAAATTTTTGGGGGAGAAGAATTTTCTTGTCCATTTGAGGAGTGTAAGAAGTCGGGGGTGAAATTCTCGAGGAAGGATAATTTGGGGAGGCATTTGAGGCGACGGCATGGTGGGGCTGGAGATGAGGGAGGTGACGGTGAGTTCGAATAAGTCTGTGTTCTGTAAGATGAACTGCACTGTAATGATGTGTACGAATTGATGAATGTTACTCAGTCGTTCATTCGTAGGCGGGCACCCCTTGTGATAGAAGCGAGTTTGAGAGCGCTCAGGTTCGAAAAGGGGCTCGGTTCGCTCCGCGACCCCGCCATGCCCCGCATCTGGTATCTTCCTCGAATAGGTTCATCGAAACTTCTACACTCAGAAATCTCAAGGAATTTTTCATAGTAGTTTTCCATTAGAATATTTCATCTAGAAACTTAAAGAAAGACTAGACTAATGGAAATAAAAGGCAAAACAGGGGAAATTGGAAATATTACGTGCGGCTTAACGTTATCTTATCGGTGCCTCAAGTACGGATTTTGAGGAATAAATACCGCAGGAGAGATCCTCTTGCACATTGTAGCTAAGAGCCGTGGCCTCCGCCTTGCTCACCTTCTCTTAAACCGTGGAGCGAAGGTCAATGCCAGAATTATTTCTCAGCAGACGCCTTTACACTACTTGATACGATGTCATGAATTCGATGAACGATCTAGTTCCTATTCTTAAGATGTTGTTAGAGCATGGCGCCGACCCGAATGCGCGAACTAGCTTCGATACTACGGCACTCATGTACGCAAATGAGAGACGTAATCTTCAGGTGATCAAAGCACTGAAAGAGAATAGCGGCATAGAATCCCCCGAGGATATTTTACAGCCCTTGAGCACATAAATATTGCAATACAAGATGGAAGATGAGCTGGACTAATGGATGAATTTATTAAGGACAGGCTCCTCAAATTTTTCGGACCTGAAACCTTTGACCACAAGGTATCGTCACAAGGGCTCTCCTATTGTTATGTTGGCGGTTGTCTCTCAAACCCCCCTCCAATATGCAGAACGTCTAATCACTGCTAGCTTTGATACCAGTAGGTGTCGCACGTGCAAATCTGCTCTATATACTTATTAGTTCTTTAATCCCAATGATCTTCACACAACTCTTAGTAGTTTAATACAGGACCTTTGCTCTTCGGTTATTTAGAGTAAGGCTATTCGCCGAAGCTGAGCCGAAGCTGAGCCGAGCCTGAGCAAAGGCGGTGTTGGTCACGTGAGCCTGAAGATTGGAAAGTGTCGACATTCCCGTGGTATAACATTGGTGCCTTTTGGTGTCCCCACGACTGAAGGACCAACATTTAACATCTACGAAAAGTTGGTAATCGGTGCAATAGTTTCGCATACTCCATATCCTCTGGTTCCAGAAGAATGCAGAAAGGCTTCTGAACCGTATCTCCAGCCATTGGGTACAGAGGCAGACTACTGGCAACTGGCTGAGAGACAGATCATGTTTCAAGGCAATCAGTACGTAGGGCTTCAGTTAGGATATGTACTTGTACATAGCAAAATCAAGAGTCGCTGCTTGAAAAGAATTTTGTTTGAGGGGTGGCATATTTTGCCGGACTTTCGAACACTATTCCAGCCATGGGGCTTCCAGATCAGTCTCTGTACAGGTGTTGCAAGAAGGGTAGCAATCAAGGATCTCTTCGATGCTTCAATATTTTCGTAAATTGACAATGTCTGGCCTCCAAGTGGGATGACATCAAAGCCAGTGTACGGCAAGCTTTCTCTGAAACGATAGATTTTCACCACTATACCAGAAGCTTACAAGGTCCTCAACGAGAATGCCTCCTGAAGCTCATCGCCTTCGTCCTCGAGATTCTACAGGATATAGGTGTAGATGCGACAGGAAAGCAGTTGAAACTTCTTTGGCCACATGAAACTAGCTGCTCATACACAACTTCGTGGCAGTGCAGTAAATCAAATTTTTGGGCGCGGCTCCTCAAAGACTCACCTGCATGCGAAACATCTGCAGCGGCAACAACTATTTGTCTCGAAGCTCCTGGGAATCAATGTAAGATGAATCACGCCCCGATCTGGACTGGACAGGGGGCTCTTTTGGCCATTGCTGTCAGTAAAGTCGTTGGTGCTAAATCACCTATCATTGCTGGTCGGGTGCAACCGACACTTCTACCGACGCTTCACAATGGCCAGCAATACTGGATTGAATAACCTGATGGAGATATCTGGGTGTATACGACTAAGGCACCGAATACAGATGTTCAGCTAACGGTCAAAGTGAATCATTTACCAAAAGGACTATCGCTTTTTCGTAATTGGGAGGTCTTGATGGAGAAACAAGATGCTATGTTTGAGGCTGAGGAAGTGGTGGCATTTGGGACTACAGAGTAAAGTTGAAGGAAGGCCACCTTATTTTTCGTTTATAATTGAATACATGAGCGCTGAAGTTGTATAAACCTTCTGACTTACACGTATGTAGACATTATATATTCACTAGCATTCTCATGAAGTGATTAATCGCAAGCTAATATGAATATAATCATGTTGTCGATCACTATACCCTAATAGAATAGAATTTTCGAGCTGTTCTCGTCAATAGTTGAAGCAATTTGAAATCCACTGGCCGGAATAATTCAATCAAATGCTAGCTTTTCTTGTCGGTCACTAGTCGCACAGAGACTCCCTTGGCTATCTGATCGAAAAATGAAGACGACTTCTCCTCAGTCCCGCCACCCTGTAAATTCTCAGATTGATCACGGTAAAGATACAGAAGAGGCAAGATATTATTTCCCCATGTCTCAAGTCCTCCGTGTCGTGATCTCAATGCAATCCCGGCCTAGGCAATGACTCCAAGTAACTAAGTGATGACGGGAAGAAACAGCCATTGCTATTGGATGGAAACGAAAGTCACCAGAGTATGAGTCAGCCTGATGATCATGTTTGACTTCTTAATCCCGGATTGACCGGCAAATGATGCATCACGAATACTCTTTGACATAGCAGACGCGATGTTTTGTATGGCATAGGTGAATTTGTCGTCTGTACCGCAGGTGAATTGAATCGTCGATAATCGATTGAGGGTAATAGTGGATGAGGTTCTGGACGAGTGGATCGAATCCAGCGGATAAACAAACCGCTAAACAGCCAATTACAGCAAAGCTTCTACAGGTTTCAATTAGAACACTGCTTCTTCCCTTGGGGACATTGGCTCCTAAGTCCATTGAAAGCACTCACTTTCCCTTCAATTTCTAGACAAGCTTCAAACTCCCATGTGGGTCTCTGCTCGCTGAATCGAATGATTTCAGATTAGCAAGAACTCGCCTTCCTCTGCAGAACTAAACACAAGCATGTTGACCCAACGCTACAGTACCAGGGAGAAGGAGAGAGGTTTTTGAGAGAGTACTCAGCCAGCAGATTATAGAATTTAAGGATATGGTATTCCATTGCGGTTGTTGACACCCGTCATATTGTTTAAGTGTTAGAAAAATAGCGACCAATGAGCATACCGAGATCAGGAGTAGTACTATTTCACCCACGCACCAAGTTTGCAGCTGATCAAGATATTGGTAAGAGGGCAACCGAATCCCAAATTTTGATTTCTCCTGAAGTTTCAATTTCCGCACAAAGGGTATATTCAATTGCATTATACAGAATTCTTACAGGCTAAAGTGCCAATGGCTTAATAGCGACTTCTTGTCCCACCTCGGAGATTCTCTTTCCAAAGGCAGCAAATGCTCTTACTTTCGCACCACTTCTTCACCTCTTTGGCATCCACTTCTCCATCCCAGCCACACTTTCCCAAAGCTCCGGTATTAAGCCAAAGTGCTAGATCTTCAATTATGATTGGGTCATACAGTAAGATCTTTTCATGCCAACTTGGAGACTTGATATCCTTCGAAGGTGTGCAGCCCTTGACAGCACTTGTGATATGTGTGAAGAGAAGCTGCTGATTTGAGTTTGGAGAGAGTACGATTTCATCTTCGGAACATGACAATTGAAGAGCCAATTGTGGACTGTTTACTTGAGATGCAAGTCGGCGTGGAGGGGATGGTGTTGTTGGCGAATCAGAATCTTCGATTTCCTCTGCTGATTTATTGGGCTTTGTTCCCTTTTTCGGTGTCCGAATTTGTGATAATGGTGTGTCACTTGGCATTTCCAAGTCCTCAACTGTGGTTGCACGTTTACGTGGCGCCTTGGCTTTCACTTTTGAAGGGGGAGAAATGCTGTCCTTACGTGGGCGCCCGCGTGGTGGTTTGGGTGAAGCTGGAACAGTTTCGCTTGGAGGTGCTACTTTTGATGGAAGAGGAGCTGACACCATGAAATTTGCATCCAACGCACCTAATGCTGCTCTCTGTTTACCTTCCCAGCATTTTTCTAGCAGGGTGATCATCTGACCTCTACCCTTTATTGGCTTGAACCGGTAGCTAGAAATCTCTTTTGCAAGCTGAGCAGTCGTATAGGATGTGTAATTTGGCATCTCAGTCACGGTTGACTTGGGTTTGTTACTTTTAGATTTCTTGGTCTGTGACGGAGCCGGATCTGGTTTGGAAGGTTGCGAAATCTGTGTTGATAGTTTGCTAGGGCTGGTAAGTAGCTCGGTTCGAATTGCAGCTTCTATGGGCCCAATCCCCGCCGCAGGCATTGGTATCTGGGATCTGGTCAGGATCGGACTAGAACCAACATCTACCCAGCAATCGTCTCCAATTATGGGTGTAGCCTCATCTCTCAACTTAGAGTGTTCGATGCTCGAGTTCGATTCTCCTGGTAGGGGGGGACTGGAAGTGATATCACGCCAGACTGCATATTCTTTCTGCTCCAAGAGATCATCGTTTCCAGCCCGGGCCGTTCTAGCGAGTGCGGGTGACTCGGATAGATCTACCATCTCGACATCCAATAAGTTACCACGAGCATCGCGAGTAGCGGCAGACCACAGACTACCGCCTGAGACTTTCACTAATCGTCGGTTGTTGTTAAGAGGTGCTGAGTCTTCGAGCCAGTCAGCAAAAGGGTCATCCCCAATTTTATTTGAAGCTTGCATTGCTTCATGCAAATCTCGGAGCAGAGTTGGTGATTCCTCTCTCGCCAATTGGCTTGATGTTCCAAAGACAAAATCTTGACTTCCAACCTGCTTCATCGCGGATGCTGGGGATAGAAGAATAGGAGCCTGGACAGACCCTTTCTTGGGTTTAGGATTCCCCTTAACTGGACTTCTGGCACGTGGTTTTGATGGGACCTTGAACCCGTCAGTTGTGGCGCCTTCGTTTGTTTCATATGCAAAGTATTGCATTAAAGGCGCCGCTTTCTCGGGCGATTCTTCTTCTGCATAAGCAGATGTTGCTTGGTCTGTGAGGGTTCTTGCTTTCTTCTTTACGGTCTTCTCCTTGTTGGGTGCCACAAGCGTAGTTGCTACACTTGTCTTGACCAACTCGATAAGTTTGCGCTTTCGAGTGCCTTCTCCAATAACCACCGGTAACTCTACACTACTTGCATTTCCTTTTGTAAAGCCGAAACTCCCAAATAAGTCTGTAAATCCCCTGGGCTTCTCCTCCGACTTAGCTGAGCCACCTGATATAAATCCCATATCTAGCAAGCTAATCGTCGCAGGTGTGACATTGGTGGTATTGCTTGCAGCAGGAGGTGTCCAATCTAGGCGCCTTTTGACGGCTTTACTGAGTTTTTCTTCCATCGAGTCTTCCTTCGGTACCGGGAGCTTTTTAGTTTTGGTGGATTTGTTTCCTGTAGACGACTTTGTGACTTTCCCTTTTGCCAATTGAGTTTGTGTATCCCCGTCTTGTTTCTTGGCCCTTGGTTTACGGACGGGCTTTTCCTTTGGTGCACCCTCGCCGTTTTCTTCCTTCTCGGCCTTCTTCTTTCGTGGTCTCGCAACTTTGATGGACGGATCCGCATTCAAATTTTCGTCCCCAACTTTTGCTCTTGCTTTCCTCGGCTTCTTGGACTCTCCAGTTGCCTCCCCAGCTTTCCCAGCAGCAGCTTTCCGGGGCGCTTTCGACTCGCCATCCTCCGGCTTCTTCGTTGCCGTCTTTCCTGGTTTGGGCTTTGCAGTTACCAAGGCGTCAGCTATGTGTACCTCGTCATTGTTATTAGACCGAAATGATTGAATTACCTCGATGGTTCCTGGATTGGTGGTTGCTTTAAACAAAGCTGCTGCACTGGTGAATGATGCCGAGGCGCTTTGGGGAACAGGCGCAGCTCTACTTCCAGCCCAAATCTGGCGACGTTTCTTGACAATTTCGTCTAGAGGCGGTAAAGCTGGAGAAGATGACATAGCAATTGCATTGAATTGTCGTGGCGGGGAGGATTCAATGAGTATCGCTGCCATCTTAAATACTTTGCGCCGTGCGCAATTCGAGAAGAAAGGAAGGCACGACAGTGTCGATGCGGCTATCGTTCATACCTAGAAGCCGGGTTATATCAATAGAGTTCGAAATGAATATGCAAGTGTATTGCTAGGGTATTGACGTTCTGGTCAACAACATCGCGATCACCGTCGCCAAGCTAAAACAAAACACACCAATTCATCGCCACAGCACGTGATCTTTATCCATTTCTCGCTAACGACCTCTAGCCTTTTTCAACCCCACGATCAATTTGTCGAAATATTTCGATTCCATATCAACGATTTCACAACCTCTTCCCCGTAGTCTTCAAGTCACTCTTCAAAACTACCGCCAAAATGGAAAACGATAAGGGAGAACTCGTCGATCTGTAAGTTTGTCCAGGACCTCGAAATTGACTGCGCGCGACCAGAATCTTGAAACTAATAAATTCCTCATAGCTACGTTCCACGCAAGTGCAGCGCTACCAACAGAATCATCAAGGCGAAAGATCACGCATCCGTCCAAATCTCCGTCGGAAAGGTTGATGAGAACGGCCGATTCACCGGAGAGAGCCAAGTTTATGCCCTTTGCGGATTTGTTCGTGCTATGGGCGAGAGTGACGATTCCTTGAACCGATTGGCACAACGTGATGGTTTACTGAAGAACGTCTGGAGCGGAAGCTTGCAAAGATAGATGCATATTGGGATTTTCTTGGTACGGCTCGCGAACGTCAATCGGAGCCAAGAGCTAATATGCTGCAGAATTGCGGTGTCTGGGTCGGAATTTGGGCAGATATACACATGGGGTAGAGATGCTGGATCTGGCTTTCATGAGGTAGTCACTCTGGTGTGATAACAAATTCGACGACCATTTCCGACCAACGATTTTTACGTGTGATACGTTGTGATACCCACCGGCTCTTCGAAACTCCTCGTACCCACTCCAGGGTGACCCCATTTGTTCGAGGAGTCAGACTGCTATTACGATAGCAATCGAGCCGGAGATCGATACAATCTGACCTTCTGATGAGCTGTGACGTTAGAGCATCTCGTTAAAGCACAGATACGGGTCAGACAGGAAAGACATGAATAATCGAGTGATTGATTAGAAATTGATTCTATGGGCCAAAGGAATAGAATTGTGAAGAGCAATCTCGAAATATGACTGGGCGACCGCTCAAGTGAGAGGTCTGTTCACGGAGGTGCGACCAAGCTCTTCCTTCTGTTCAAGTAGTATAGGGGCCGCAGATTGTGTCTTGCGAATCTCACACATTTATTCTACGAGTCTATAAATCCGGTTTCTGAACATTTGCAAATACACGCACAGACGCTTGCTCAATGCACCAAAGGTGTATACCCAGGCGCGCAACAGCTGTTGAGGAGATGCCAACATCCGCCCAAGTGAGAGGTAGGAATATTGCACGTATGGTAACATCTTTAATCCGGAACGGACCCCAACATCTTGAAAAATAAGCATCTTTCAAACCGCACGCTGAATGCGGCTTTAGTCCAGATATGCTCCGATTTTCAATTCTGAGGTGGCTTAGTTGCAGCTGCATCGAGGCTTAGCAGTGCTAAGCGACAACACAAAGTCGGCAGGGCTGAGATTATGTATATCAAGGATGCCGCACAATGTTTCATCCCTTCAGCTTCTTCTACGTCGCAGATAATTGATATGGATCCCTTCTCGATTGTCGTCGGCGCTGTAGCGCTCACAGAAACAGCGAACAAGCTTGCAAGCTCATTGACGGACCGTTATAGAGCCTTCAGTTCCGCCCCGAAAGAAATGATCGAGATAGCGGGTCAGATCACAATGTGTGCTGGGCTTGTTGATGTGTTTGCGAAAAGTGTTGATGGCTCGGGTCAAGAATTCCCAAAGAAGTTCCAAAAAGATGCCACGAAGCTCGTTAGTCAGGTAGGCGTGGTTTGATAATATAATAGGTTACTGTCATGAATACAGCTGATGATACTCAAGTGTCGTCAAATATTGACGGATATTGAAACGATGGTTCCACATGGGTCTAAAAAGCCAGACTACCTTCAACGTCTCAAGTACGCCTTCGGAGACAAGAAAGCGATCGGCAAGCACCAGGAAAGCTTGAAGCAAGTACAGCATATGTTCATGTTCATGACCACCTGTTGGATGTACAGACTCCCATCACTGCCTCAGCAAACTCCTCGGGATCCAAATGCCGGACCTGCTCTCGGAGCTCAGACTCAGCAGCCAGCACAGCATCCAATACCTATAGGTAGTTTGACTGGTACCATGTCGCATGTCCCAATTCAGATCAATATGCGTGATCCCAATAACCCAGGATCGCAAATAATCAGTTACGAGGCAACACTGACACTCAAACCTATTCCGATTGTCGCGACGAGTTCCAAGAAAGGTGAAACGGAACGAATGCGGTACAGCGAGGCTAGGAAAGATTCTGAATTCTCTCGTGAGCGTATTGTGATTCCGCAAAGTCAGAAAATTGGGCTAGAAAATATGAGACGAAGTCCATATTTCAATCCGAAATTGCTGAGTGAAAAGAAAGACAGAGGAGAAACGAGGAAATTTCGCTATAGTGAGACAGAATTTGAGCTGGTTAGGAAAAGTAAAACCCAACGAGGGGATGACAGAAAGAAGGCCGAAGAGAAGAAGAAAGAAGAGGAGAGGCTGAAAATGAAGATCGAGAAAGGGGAGAATAAAGAGGAGGAAATCGCGTCCAGGGAGCAAGCCAGTGAAGAAGTGGATGATCTGATGGCACAAGTATGTCTCTCTTTAAGTGTCATAATGCCACAGACTAATACCTGTCTTGTAGTGGTTTAATGATTCCGACTCCGATTCCGACGATGATCTGCCCACACCAAAAATACCAGAAGTGAGCTCTGAACCCAGCACCAGCTCATCCAATCTCCCTCGCCGCCCATCCCCGGCATCCCCAACTATTGTCGTCCCACCACCCTATTCCAGACCTCTCCCACCACCAACAACATCCTCCAATCTACCTCCCCGCCACCCTCCCTCGCCCACTCACCAAGCAGGTGCTTTTCGAAATCCAGCATCGACATCAGCACCATCTCTTAACTACAGAACCGTGATACCACCTCGTCCTACCTCTGCAACTCCAGGCAATCCATCTTCTTTGCGCCCTAGTGCCTCACCAAAACCAAATATAATTGAAGTGAAGCCGCGAGATTGGGATTGGGCCTGCGATGGTTGTAATCGGGAGGTAAGCTCACTCTCTCCCTGCTACGAGCGTGAAGTATGAGAGCTAATTATATAGTTTCAACATCGACATAAAAGATACAAGTGTGAAGATTGTGAGAATTTTGATCTATGTCCTAATTGTTATGGAGTGGTTTGGCATAGGCATGGGAAAATGAGTTTTGCAGAACGAGGAGAGATTTGAATTTATTGATTCATTTTCGAGATACTTCCCGTCGTACAGATTGTGGTGCCTTCCCTTCGTCCTTTTTTTGTGCTTGACAGTGCATGTTCCGAATCCTCTCTCGTCTGCATGCATCTTATTCTTAAAGTTACCCTCACTGGCTCGGTACATATGAGGCTACACTATCATCGGTCAAACTGCTTGTACTTGGACATCCGACTTTACTTAGCATGTTCGAATTCACAATCACCAATCAGTCTCCTCCTGATTCCAGGGCAAGGTTTCGTCATACACCTCAGCACACGGAAAAGAAGTTGCATAAAAATCATTTCCAGCTACCGCTTGACGGTCAAAGTTCATTTCGTTATCCAATAGCTTCTGGAGGCGCCAATAATGCTTCAAATTGGGATTCCAGAACGCAGACTTCTTCAAAATCTCGGACACTTCGCGATAATAGATTGGGAGATGAACGACATCTCCGCCGTTTGGTCGCGCGGCTATTGCTGCATCGTGGATCCGCCCTTTCAATCCTGGATCTGCGAATAGTACTTTCCCATCAGTAAATAACTGTAGAATCGCAGTTTCTGCTTCGACGATCTTAGAACACACGGTATTGTATGCTGCTCGAAAAATATTTCGCAGCTTTTCATCCTTGATTTGATGGAAGTGCGGGTTGTCCCTGTATGACGCAATCCCGAAACATTCGCGGGTGCCTCAGCTTGATTCCTACTGGCAACATTTCGAGGCACCGGTATTGCAACTGTTCTTCGAAGATCTCGGATATCTCGATAGCGGTGTGGATGGTACGGGAAACAATCCGCAACGCGAGGTAGTATTCCGCCATCGCTGCAAGGGCCGTAATATCACTGCAATCAACAACTTCGTGAGGCTCGAGGTAAAATGCACTGAGCATATTCTCGAAGACCCTCTTCTCTTGGTTTTGATGGTCGACTGTTATCCATGCATTCTCGGATTTATTCTTGTATTTATTAGTCTTTATCAAGTAAATGAAAAGCATTTGAAACGCACCTGGGATCCAGCTGAGACAATGTGCCACGAGCCATCATTGTCAACCATAGACACCCACTCGTACTTGAACTCTGGAGAGGCTGGGATCATCTTATCTGGCGAGTCCAGAAATTTGCGGAAGAAGGCACAGTAGAACTTCATGACTTCAGAATGCACATGGTATTCAATATCATCAAATATGATGATTCGAAAGTCTGGTTTCATGCCTCTGAATCCAAACTTGACGATCCGCCGATGGCCCCTCTCCTTAATTTCATCGTTCGCAGGGTTGTAGTGAGGAGTTTCGCTCTTCGAGATCCATGTAGAGACGTGAGACATGACGAGGAGTTATCAAGAGGTTGGTGTGATTTTGACTTCCCGGGACTTTTAGAGTCGCCGAGGACGAACCTTCCAATTGAAAAGCAGACTGTTGCTTATGCTCGATGCAGGGGCAGCAACAATAGACCGCAAAGCACACTTAAAGGTAGAGATCGGATCGCAAGAGATCTTGTGTGCAAGATTTGAGTCTAGGAAGGATTGATGAGTGTTGTCATTAGTTGAAGAGGATGATGTGGGAAAAAAAGAAGCTTGTGGTATATCCTCTATCAGATCGCGCTAGTCTTTCCAGCTAGAAATTCGATTCAAGCTGCTGTCTTAACTAATTTTGAAGAGACAAATCTGAGGACATTGAAAAAGCACATTGTACTTGAAATCTTTCGAGAAACTTATTTCATATTCAATTGCTACGCAGTCTATCTTACTAGTATCTAGATTTTATGACAGTTTGCTATACCTCCACTTATATTAGTATAGCTTCCAATCTTCTAAGCTCCCCGTCCTTTTGCTGGGTACATACTGTAGTCATCATCTAAGTGGGTTCTTGGAGATTTCCATTTTTCCATTTGTCATGTTTCCCATTGCCTAAGAGGTTCGGTTGTAAAATCCCGAGGTGTCGTCCCGATCTTCCTCTAAGACTTCCCTCGAGTTTGCAAAGAAGCCCCATCCCATATGCGGGCTTAGGGGACATGATATACGAGCAAAAGCCTGTATCGTGGTAGAAAGACATTATCTGGAAAAAGACTGATTAGTGGGATAACATGTATACCATCGCCCGTGGTACAACATGGTACCTTGATCAAGGTGATGAAATTGCAGCAATCAGAGGCTCAAAGCTTTCCATTCCATAGGCTCAACAATGTCATCGTTGAGAGAATCACGTTAGAGTCCAAATCCAAACCTCATCTGTTGCATGATCTGCTCCAGCTTATGTAATTGAGTAATCGTAAGCATGTTGAGTTATTATATTCTTTGGAATATCTGCCAGACATTGAGATGCACTTCAAAGAACCTCCGGAGACCAACGCCACACCTGAGGCTTATTCTCTCACTTCGAGCGGGACCTAAATCAAAGACGGAAACCCCCAATTCTCGTATGAGTTGAAACGTTTGAAACTCAATTCCGATATTTAGGCACGGAAATCACACTTGAGACTGATCATAATCTCATACTTTTATCATTTTCCTGCCGGCGAACAGCAATTGGTGTTCAAATGGAGCCTGGAGTGAGAAAAGAGCAGTTGAAGGAGTATACCGATGTCTTGGAAAGATCAGTGCCTTTTGATATGTATCTTAACCCGTTGCTGGGATGGTCTCCTCGTTCAGATACAGTGCCCGAAAGGTTGGTTGGCACTTTGGAAAAGGCAATGCAATTCAAAACTTCCAAAATTGAAATCGTTTTCAACAAAAGTAATGAGGGCAGGATTTTGATCTAAAATGGTGCATATGAGTGTTGCAACCAATATACATAGTTTATAAAAAGATTTAAATGGATGTATCACATCTCGCGGGATCGGATAATGCTTACCATGACTTTCACTTACTATTTTCACGGCATAAACTGACCAAAGGAGACATGGTTTATTTCCTAGTGCTATAGCAACATTCATTAAGTCTCACTAGCGGTGCCTCGTCATTACGGCCGACAACGATCCTTGCCTCGCCACGCAAGGCAACTTTAAGGTAGAAGTTAACCCCCTCAGGAGTCTATTGTTGACTTGAGAGAGTGCCAGGTTGCCTCATCTCCCCATGAAGCCCAAAACGCCGTATCAGCAATCTTTTAACCTCCCTAATAGAAATCCTTTCACCAATCTTTCTCGGTGGGATCCCAAGGCAGATCTTCGTCATCGAGCTTGCCACAAAGGAAACTCTCTTTTTCGTATCCAACTCCCGCTCTCATCCAAGAAGTGAAAACAGTTTCGTTTTCTAGTAACTTCTCGAACATGTCTCCGAAGTCATATCCATTTACCTGAAAGGTATATTGAAGTCTTTCGTACCGAGCAGGAAGATATAACTGCTGTCCTTCAGTTGTCAATCGACATTTGACTGCTGTATCTCGTACTAGCTTTTGTACGGTGAGGTTGAACTCTTCATATTGAATATTTTTTGCGTCGTCAGTCGTGTATTCCAATAAGCTGCGCTCAATATCGGCAATTCTGGTAGCAACGACATTATAAGCACGTTGCGCAATTCTTTGCAGCTTTCGATCACCCAGGTATCGAAATTTGGGCTCACTCCAAGGACCAAGAGAATGGATGATACAGTCATTAAAGAGGTCGCGATGCCGCATTTTGAGAGCGATAGGCAGGATTGTCAAACATTCGTGTTTAAGTTCCGGGCAAAAGGAGGGCGAATGAAGCATAATACCACCAAGACTATGGGATAATATGTGCAAAGAAAGGTAGTAGTCAGCTAGACTTGCAAGCCTCAAGAATTCAGCAGTGGTCTGGATTTCCACCTCCTTCATGTAGAAGATGTTGATCAGCATCTCGAACACTTCTCCCTCGAATCTTGAGTTTGTCCCACTACACAGCTTCGGAGCTGCTAGTTCTGCGTTCTATTCCCAATATCAGTATTACGTATAAACCATTCCATTACTCCTCTAATCGATGTAATGATTTGATGCCTTTAGGAGATGCGAGGGAACACCTACCTGACCCTGGGAGCTTGCAGATACCAGACTCCACGAACCATCCTCGTCCACTTGACTGACCCATTCATATCGAAATTTCTGAGAAGCTGGCAATTTCCCTTCCTTCTCTGGTGAATCCAAGAACTTTCGAAAAAAGCCACTGTACAACTTCAAGATGATTGAATGAACGTGAAATTCAATTTCGCCTAGAACCTTAAGACGGACATCTGGGGCCAGCCCAGGAAATTCGAACTTGATGACTTTCGGTTTGGATCTCGTCTCGCCGGCTTGGGCGTGTCCCGTGTTGCTCATGCTGGGAAATGGTTTATCGATTGAATACAACTTGAACTTGCGAAGGAATTTTGAATTTGACGAAACTGTACTTTTCGTTACACACTGGAAGCTCAGTCGGAGGAGCAGGCACTGGTGTTTTCGTAGCGGAGGAAGCGCAGAAGATTGTTGAAGGTTTGGCAAAGGAGTAAGAGTATCAAAGAGTGTGTTTTTCTCAAAGATTAATAGGGTCCCATAAACCAAAACCACTACTCGAATATAGAAATTCTAGAAGTTTGTCAACAAAAAAGTTGCTGAGCTTTATGTGGTGATGTTGAAAATTTTCACCAGTCGCGAGGCTTATTCGGAGCGTTGCGCATTCGTGTCTTCTCAATTTCGAAACGCATCTGATTTTCGAGATTTACTGCAACCACTTGCGATTCCAAAACATTGTGAACTTTTCCTTTTCGCCAAAGTCAAACTTTTCATTTTCCCCTGGTCTTATATCACTACAATAATAGATGGCCTTGTGAGAGACATCTTCATCCGTCCATATCTCTTTGACAAAAAGACGTGACCAGGCAGGGCAGCCCTCAACATCCTGCCTGGCCTTCAACTGTATGAGAAGAACTGCTCTATCAACAACAATCCGTATGATTCCCAATTTGAAGATTGTTTTCAACCGACCTCACTACCGCGTCAATCTCCTGTACCGTTCCCAGTCCGACGTTATACATTCAGCTGCTCTCGATCTCTTCATCAGCAGAACTTCCTTTTAGCGTGTAATCTTCTAGGAGGCGTGCGAGTATCGACAAAAACGACGACCCATAACCCAGCAACCTCTGAAACATATCGCATTCGGTGTTGATGACGAAATGGCTCACCAAGATAAAACTAGGGTCATTAAGTTTACTGCTGCGGGCATGAAACCCGATGTTCGCTTGAAGGTACTTGATCAAGCAGAATTTCATGTCCATTCTACAGTCTTGAAGCTATACAGCGCGTTCTTTCGCAAGTTCTTGGATTCTCCCGAGAAGAAGAAAGGCCCAGCGTCTAGAGAGTTTCAGTATGAGTGGGTCTCTCAGATTGATAATGATCGCACTTGGCATTTGATTTCTGCTTCCTCTATGGTAAGCTTGCCTGTGCTGTATAGAATATCCCAAAGTACTGCGTCATAAGTTTGTTTAGAAATCTGACTGATAGGAAATGCAGCAGCAAAAACTTGATCTCTCTCGATTGACGTCAGATCCGAACTTGGAATTGGAGGCATTCACTAAACTGATGTGCGCTTTCTACCTTGAGCCCTACACTATCTGCAACTGGGAAGAGCTCCGCAGAATGACAGATATGGCAGAGTATTACTTGGCATTGAGGATCTTGTCTCGTACCCTTACCGAGAGCATCAACGCATCCCCAAGGTTACTTCAGAACATCCACAACAACGGCCATGGCCTTCTACCAGTCGCTGCCAAGCTTAGACATGCACCTCTATTTCGAGACTGCCTCATCTACCTCAACAATCCTTTCGAGAACCCGGGCATATTCGCCATTGATGATAGCAAGCTATACAGGATCGCCACGGCATTTAGGAATAATGTATGCTCTTACATAACTGAAGTTGAGAAAGAAATCTTCGACAAGGCAACTACTTTCGCTCTGAATGGTAAAATGGAGTATCCTAACCTGGGCGTAACGATTCAACAGATTGCATTTCAAAGTAGGCATTCAAATAGTAAAGCCCAATTTCATTTCCCACAATACTTCCGCAACCTGTTCAAAGCACAAATCATCGATGATTCCTACAATATCACAATACTTCTGTCCAATAACACCGAGTTTAGAAAGGATTGTGTGTCTGGTGAGGGTGATTGGGAGGGAGGATTTCTGTGCGGTTATATTCCCGAGAGGGATCTGCCTTGGGATGTCAATGAGACGGATTGGTAGACAAGCTTGGCAATAGAAAGATTAATGATGGGTCACATCTGGCTTAAGACTGATAGATTGAAGGATTCTCATGGGTTTTTTTTTCGTAGAAAAGATAGCTCTTCACAGTATAATGAAAGAACATACTTATACACCGCTATTTCAAAAGCAATCAAACTCACACCACGATGTGACGAGTATGATAATTAACTGAACCACCAATGTCTATCCCCATTAATGCATCTTATCTATGCTGTGACGTCCGAATAGGATGACTGCGTTTTGATCTGCCTGCGGCGATCGTAAGGTTTAATCTTGAAATGCAGTCAGCTTACGAGCTTACGAGAACATGCGGCGATGCTTGTTTGACAATCTTCCTAGAGCGAGAGCGAGCTGGATTAGTCAATACTATATATCGATATTAAAAAAATGCCGTTATGTCGTGAGACAGAAAAGCGCTGGGGTACCTGTCAGCTGTCAAGGGCCCTTGGGGATGGTCATGTGATACTCCCCTCTTGGCCTCAGACACTGCTCAAATGAAGTAGCACTCACTGCTAATCGCAGACAATGAATTTTGTCATTATCAGTCCGATAAATGAGTAAGATATTATATTGACATTCGTGTTGTGCGAGCTTCATTTCAGGAAGAGAGAATATAATTACCATCACGTGACATACCTCCGATCAAGACAGTCGAAACTTCAACCTCCCCCTCACGCCCCAGACAGAATACTCACTGAAGCAACTATCTCTCAAACAAAGACATTCATCCTCATGCTGAACCCGATTGACAATCTAAACCACCAATCCACCACCAGACCGTCCATGACCTCACCTTGCCCAAAGCTTCGTCTCAAAACTTCAACTCGAACCCAAACACCTTTGTTCTCTATTTTTGGGGAAGTCAATATGTTTGTTCTATCTTTCCAGCTTTAGATGAGAGGTAATATTAAGGGGAATTGTGCGAGACAATAGCTTTAGTATGGTCTGTGTCTGGATGGTGGAAAGTAAGGTGGAGGAATATATAGAGATGCTCTGTAGACAAAATTGAATTCAATAATTCCTGGAGGATTGTGCTATTCAGATACTTTGCTTTCTTTGTGATACCCAGCTGGCTCTGGTGTTCTTCTATTCTTGCTTTCTTCTTCGTCTGTTTTTCAATTTATACGACTTTCTGATATTTCATCCAAAATATCTTCACCAGCTCTCTTCGATATTCCATCAAAAAATCTATTCCCCAGGATACATACCCACGAGAAGGAATGGCACCCGCTCCTCCTACCAATCTCTCTTCAAACCCACCAACATTCGTCTTCACAGACATAGTCGATTCCACCTCTCTCTGGTCTCTCTCTCCACCTCTCATGTACCGCACCCTAACCCTTCACAACCATATCCTCCGCTCGCTTCTTCCCCTCCATCATGGGACAGAAATCAAACCTCTCGGCGATGGATTCTTCCTCACGTTTCCTACATCCAAACATGCTCTCGCTTTCGCGATGTCTTTTCAAAAAGCGGTTAGAGGAACAGTATGGCCACATGACATTCTCTTTGAGCAAGCGAATGCAGCATGGGAGGTTAGTTCCGGGACGAAAAGGGCTGGAAGAGGCTTGGCAATCAGGATAGGCATCCATGTCGGCAACGCCTTCATCGTCCGAGAAGGAAACAAAGAAGATTGGTGGGGCCTAGGCGTTAATATCGCAGCGCGGATGATGGGCCAAGCAAACGGAGGAGAGATCGCGGTTTCGGATGCCGTGTTGAAGGAAATTGGGATGGAAGGAGGTGATAGGAAAAAGTGTTTGGAGAGGTATGTGGCTGGGGAAGGAGTGGTTAGGATGGGTGGGATGAAGAAGTTGAAAGGAGTGGTGGGAGGCATGTGGGTTAGTCTGATTGAGATGAAGTGAGATGGATTTGGATGGGAGGTGGAGAGAGGAGGGTGCCTAATTTTTAATGGGAGGTATCCAGCTATGGGAAAAGAGAAAAGATAGTACGCGCAAGAGATGTGGATAATCGGGAAGATGAATATTTAATGTTAATAATTGCACAATCATAATTCCAAATTTTCCTCGCTAAAAAGACATCCAGGGAAGGAAAAGATAAGTATTTTGGTTGGAGAACCAATTAAAGAATATTTCTATCTGACCTTATTCTGATTCGGGTAAGGTGATATCGCCCTTCCCTGGATGGGAGGTAGAGAAGGAGAGAGAGGATCGAAGCAATTTCTCATTACAGATAATTGGCTTTGGGTGGAGGAAATAATAATAGACGTAAGAGACGTCGAAATTGGGATAGTTGAGGCCTTTGATATCATCAATATTACATCTCCTCGCTAGGTGTGCAAAAATTGCCGAGTCGAGTAAAGGAGAGCACCAATCCACCCCGCCCCCCCAAAAAAACAACTAGTAAAAACTTCAGTACCCCCTCCGAAATTGGGAAACCTAAAACCAACTGCCCGGATCAGTTTGTTTAGAGCTGCGAATATGGTGAATCATGGCTCGATAGATCGCTGAAATGAGATTGTTGACCAAATATTACGCTTATTCCTCTCATCACGGTTTGACTTGATCAGTCCATGGTAGAGAATGGCGCCTTCTGCGATGGGAGGTTTAGTGTTAGAATTGGAGATAAGGAAGGGATTAGTTTTGACTAGGGGTTTTGGAGGAGATATGTGAGAATGGTAGAATGGGTTGTGAAGGGTATTTTGATTCAATTTCATTACTTCATTACGACGTGAGTAGCAAGCCTAGCATTTATCCATTCTATTCTTCCCCGTCAATGGGAACAAAAGCCGTCGTTGTAGTTATCCTCACTTCGCCCCCGCATATCACCGTCTTTGTAACAACCCCGACCCTCTTCCTCGACTTTGGATGCGCCGTCGCTCGTATGCAAGTCGTTGTAGTACCATCTTGATATGTTGTGGTCTTCACCGACACGCCTCCATCATCCTCCTCGTCGGTAAATTGTGCTTCCTCCTCAGTCTCTGGCAATTCAGCAAATTCGTCCTCGTTGGCGAGAGTTCTGTCGCTATCAACTGATGGCATGTCTGCTGAAGCTACGTGGCTTTCGGTTTGCCTCTCTGCATCTGCGGATTTGTGGTTGAGAGAGGGCACGGCCGGCGCGCCCGAATTCCCTTCCTTTTCCTTTTGAACTGGGTTCGAAGAGACCTTTGGCTCGGTCCGTGCTGGTTCCGCAGGTCCTTGTTCTTGTTGTAGCATCGAATCAGACGTTCTGGCCCGTTTTGCAGATTCAACTCCCTCGGGTTGTTCAAACTGTGCTCGTTTCTGAGAACCATTCCCTTGATCCAACTGACGATATCCCCAATGATTTTGAGACGTTGGAAATCGAGAAGCTGTACCATCCAAGTTGTTCACCAAACCAGTAGATGATTGGAAGGGCCAGTTCATAAATCTAGCTCTTTGTTGGTTCTCTTGCCAGTGTGGAAGCATACTTGTTTTGATAGGCCCTGGCATATACATATGCTGTGGATCCGGCATGAATTGTGTAGGCATGGATGATCGTGGATTATTTGTCGCAGCTGAATGGCAGGCTGGTATATGAGAACCAACGCCACAGTCCGCGTGGTGAAACGCAGGGAGATTATTTGCTGTGGTTGATATATGCCCAGTCGATTCAGATCTTCGATCCGATGTATCTACTGGATGTCTAGATGAAGCTCCCATCGTTGTAGTATTCCTTGCAGGTAAAAATCTCTCAAAATCGAAGTGATCCAAGGCTTCATCTTCGTCGCCAAATATTCTGTATTGTCCTGCTCCGCTGTCAGGCACCGGAAATGGATTGAAATCTTGACTTGATCGTTTCGGGTTCTGGACTGGATTCATCGCCGGTAGGGTGTTCGGCATATTCACAGCTGTAGGCTCTGGCATCGTCGTTGTGTTCACAGCAGGCGAAGGCAGAGAGCCTGCAGAGTCCTGCTCGGCTGACATTACAGGAGAACAAGGTGTTGTAGTTGATCGCTCTGACCCAGCATCAGACTCACTCTGGCTATCGGTTTGCTCCATGGTATTCAAATCTTTCACACTTGTTAAGATTATTTCATGTCGAGAAAGCGAAGCGATGACATACTTATATATGGATCCCAAGCAGCCTCGTGAAAAGTGACAGTAGGCAGCAGCTGCAGTGTGCCGAAATAACGTGTCACTGCAGCACTACGATATGTACTTCCCACTCGAAATCGGAAGTGGTGTGCTCGGTGAGTTCATCGATCTGCAGGTAGGCGGAAGTTGTGCAGGAAAAGAAAGTTGGTGGCTGAATTTGCCTCGCCAGCCTGATGGCATTCGTCCTCCCACACCGAAAATGCCACACATATTTGTCCCACTTACGCCCGACTGGGCGCGGCTAATTGAAACGATATCCTCCTGTCAGCCGAATATTGTGATTCGTTCTTTAATGTTCTCAGCGAACTAATTGCCAAGATTTATATCAAAACCCGAAACAAAAGCCTGCAGCCTGGCTTAGACATATCTTGTCAGAAACATCACCAATCCTCATCTTCCTCAACATCTGGTGAAATCCATCCAGGAACACTTATGAGAACTACAAATTCCTTCAAATCTGGCATAAACCTTTTCGCTTTCTCGCATTGCGTTTTGATATCTTTTCTCATATAAGTGAAATGATCCTCATTCCCTTTTGTAATTTCGGTCGCTTTTGGAGTAGGCATAGCGTCTTTGAATGTAAATTTGAGCACAGATGTATTTCGACCAGTCTGGGTAGCGAACCAACCAAAGAAGTCTTCGGTTGTAAGTTTGGGTCTGAGGTATGATTTGTCGAAAGCGTTGCTAAATTTACCTGTCCCATCGACTTGCACTCTTATCACAATATCGGCTGGTGGGCTTGGTGGCTGAATGCTGCTTGGTTCGAGTCGAGGCGGTTGCTGAATTGCAGCAGCTGGCGGCTGCTTGCGGCGAAAATAAAGAATGACTGCTCCTCCGTGAAGCATACATGTCTGCTTTGGTTGAATTATTACCTCT
This sequence comes from Filosporella fistucella, assembly GCA_030077755.1. Taxonomy (NCBI): domain Eukaryota; kingdom Fungi; phylum Ascomycota; class Leotiomycetes; order Helotiales; genus Filosporella; species Filosporella fistucella. Next base: position 1,535,869 of record JAQJZZ010000002.1, read on the forward strand.
TGATATCGCTCTCCCACTTCATCAGGACCTGTAGAGATACTGTTTGTGATATACCCTTTGCCACTAATTGAAACAAGTCCTTTTCCACTTTTTTTGTCTATCACACCTCCACAAACTTCGGCACCATACTTATAAGGTAGTCTATCATTTACCGTAGATTCCTCACCATGTATCTCGATATCATCTCGACCGATCATCTATAGATATCAGCACTGTCATTGCTCGACATGTAAACTTACAAAAGCATGAGCGCGATCTCGCAGCATCACCGTATCGCGCGATGTCCTCGTTAGGTGTGGACTGAGCGGAGATATCGACGCCTGTGACCCTTGTTTTATTCCTGGTGGTCTTCCTCGAGGTCTCGTCTTTTCGACTGGCTTTTGGTTGAAATGTGGACTCGGAGAGCCGCTCTGCAGATTCACGGCTTGCAAATCACTTGGTTGATGTGCTGGAATTGAAGACGAATGATAGCCGAGAGTGACTGAAGGTGGTAAAACTTGTGTTGATTGCACGGCAGGATGCGCTATTGGTATTTCTTCTCGATTTACGGCCCGCATAGCTTCATCGGCATTCCTGATGACAGAACTCCATCCCAGTGGCTGATCTGGTTGGGGTGACGATGTTGCAGGCTGTGCGGAAATATTCACGGCATTTTCGATCGCCAAAGCATTCCTCTGGTCTGGAACTTTCGGATTCACGGCACTCCATGCAGAGACTTCTTTAGCAATATTGTCTGGCCGTGCTAGAAAGGAAGTAATCATAACTCGAAATAAAGCTGGGCCTTTGTTCAAGTTTGTCGATACCCAGAAGAAATCCCAGATGTACTGCTTCAGGGTGCGGAAATAATTCAGATTCCCATGAGGGACGACGAATGATTTTTCGTGTTGCCAATGAATATCCAACAACTCGAATCTGAGCGACCCGATGTTATGATCAACTATACCAGTAATTTCGGTATACCATTTGTAAAAGTCGGGTAATGATTGCCACATAATTACACCGATAGGATGTGATGACTCGGAAACCTTATTTCCAGGAGCTGAAAGGATGACAGTTGTCCCTCTGGTAAAGTTTTCAATGAAAGCTTGAACATCTGCAGTCACCAAAACACTTTCGGCGCGATTATCAATGGTGAAGACGACAGCAGGAGGCCTGTATTCTTGCGAGTTGTGTACAGATCCTGGTGGGGGTGGGGTGATGGACGGCCGTGGAGGTAAGGTGTGATGAGTTGGAGCAGTTGGAACAGAAGGCTGCAACGTTTGGACTTGTGCTTGCGGATTCGGTGCGGGAGGGTAGGCACGAAGGTGCGGGTCCGATAAAGTTCTTTCAACAGGAACGACAAATCTTGCTCCATCCTGCGAACTGTTCTCCCCGGGCCTCGAAGTATCTTCTTTCACGAAGTCTCGCTGGTTTGCTCCCTGTTTAGTTTCCTCATTTGAATTGTTTGATAACTTTTGACCTCGTCGTCGACCACTCTTATTCAAATTTTGACCTTTTTGTATAGATTCTGTAGTCGTGACTGAAAAATTGGACGGAAATGTGTTAAAAGATCCTGGTTTTGACTTCATACTTGGAAGACGAGTGGATATAGGACCTCGCTCGGTCGCATGACTTGATGCGTCAGGGATAGTACTTTCTGGGGCTGTAGATGGAGTTGAGCTGTGGGATATTGGATCATGAACCCTATCCTGTGTAGGCCAAGTCCATGGTTGATCCAGCTGGGAGGACCTTTGTTCGGGTGCTGCAGAAACATCGCGGGTTGGCCTGTTTGGTAGCTGGCTACCTGGAAGCTGTTCGATCCCATGGCTAGGATAAGTAGGTGGAGTATTGGCATTTTTGTCTTCGAACGGGGCGTCGTCATTGGCCAAAATATGGTCCAGGCCATGAGAGCGGCGAGGGCCTCTGAGCGGTGTAATCTGGCTGTTGGCTTGAGTCTCCTGCTTCGCAGATGGAAGTAGCACTCGAGCAGGCACTTCGCGATCTTCAACGGAATTCTCGATAGACGACAACGAAACTTGGCCAGAACGGATCGCGCGAAACTGGGATAAATCTCCCATCCTAGGGGATCCGTAGTCGAGCCTGTTACTTGGCTTCAATTCTACACCTCCACTTGCTGTTCCTAATTCCAACCCTGATGAGTATCCTGATTCGCGTTGAGAAGTCTCCGATGGAGGCGGATAATTAGAATGGGAAGTAGCAGGCGACATGGTACTTCCATGAATTGGTGAGGGTGTAGGATCTGCTAGCGAAGTCGAAAAAGCCGATCCTCGGTCTGAATCGCGATCAATCGAGGCTTGCTTCGTCGACCTGAGGGCATGCCATGCATCTGTGGCTTTTTGCACGATCGATTCAGCATCTTCTGTCGACAGTTCCCGACCAAGTCCAACACCGATGGATTGATTGGCTTGCTCAGCATTGGCCAAACCGAGTGGGTTTTGATTATTTTCAAGGTCCTCCTTTTTGGGGTCAATATTGGCTCTCTCATGGCTTTTGCCGGAATAGACGACGATGAAATCCCCAACCTCTTCTTGCTCCGGATTAGATATACTCCTCCTCATTCTTTTGAACTCTTCCGGACGGGTTGGAACATCTTCATCGGCTGCTCGCTACATTAGATTAGCAATGATCTAATTTTTGGAAGGGAACTCAACCTTTCCTGTATTGATATCATCAGATAATCGTCGACTGGTAGAAACAGAGCTACACCGAGACATCCTTGGAGAGCAGTGAAAATCCAACGAAGGAGTTTGTTCTGGCGACGACACTCCAGTCTTCGCTTCAGCGGCGTTATCCCACACTTTCTGGAATTCTATGGTCTTTCGTTTCGTGTTTGCAACTTCAACGAGCACACCTTCATTCACCCAAGTATCTCCTGCCTTATTTATCAAGACTCGACACTTCTGGACAACCCTGCGGCGCACGTGAGATTTTTCTGGTAGAGATGCAGCGATAATGAACGAATCTACAAGATTCACAAAGCGTTCATCATCTTGTTCAATCACTTGATATAAATCATGGGAGTGCATGTATCGATAAATCCTTCGTTGGACAGCCGTCGGCCACTTTGCTTCCTATTCACGTTTAGCATGTGCTTCACCATTCAAATCTATCTTACCTCATTCAGCCAGTCTTCGTCCAATGATTTGAAAGCCTTGGTACCTCCCCGAGCTAGGCAAAGTAGAGAAAGATGGTCTTTGTATTTCTCGGAGGCATCTGGGTATAATGGCAAGCTGGATTTCCTAGTTGGAGGAGAGAAGATTACTCGAGGACTATGCATCGATCAATCCATGTTTGCAACCTTTAGCGAATACGTATCATGGGAGTACTGACGTTGACGAACGCCGCATTTCTTGAGACGAAATTGTCCGTCCAATTGCAACGTCAGCTGTAACTACCAAGGTTCACAGACCGCTATGGCGACGAGAGGTCCATTGAAACCCACCCTTAAAGATAGAAAGAACTGAAGAGAAATGGGAGGATGATAGACCGGATAAAATTGGTCTTCACAGCTGGGAATGTGGATCTGGGGACTCTTTTCAGGCGGGCTTGACTCCAATTATGGATTCCCGTTGCATGATGTTGGATCAGTTTTTCGATAGGTGGTATCGTCTCGGGCGTCCAATAATAAACACAATATCATGTTAGTGCCAAGAGGTTTTGTTGGTGGCGCCATGAACGGAAATGGGTTTGTATAGCGCAGGCATTGCGGCACTGCATACTACAAGGGTGCTTCCGAGCAGAGCATGGTGATTGGCAACATATTACCATCTGGCTGGGACAAATTCCCCCACACATATCGATGAGCTTTCGCTTTCGCAATCTTCGGGCTGTCAACCTGAGCTTCCGAAATGCCCATGTCTGCGGCCGCTCCGAATGCAGCATCTCATGCTCTTGTGCGTTTCCATATCCCGTATGATAGGCCGAGTAATCAGTGTGGGGGTCGATGTGTTGAATTGCGATTGATCTGGCCAAGGTGAGAGATTGATATTGAGACGTATGATATCAAGCCGTGGACACTTCATCTGTGTATCGTCACGGTTGTATCGTGATCACTACACAGGAACACAGCTTCCGCAGCTTTGTGAACAATGCGGTACAGTCAATCGACTCTTACACAGCCGATGTTGGTGTGAGATTGATCACATCTGGCCGAGATCTTCCAGATTGCCATTGCTGCTACTGGATGTTGCAGATATAATTTCGACATTATCCATCAGTACTACTGACATATAACGGTCGATCATGAAGTCGTACAGCCGGGATATATTTCCAGTTTTGATGTTGAAACTCGAGGATGTTGGGATACGAGAACGAAAAGAGACATGGTTGCGTAGCAAGCAAATTAGTGCTGACTAATTTATGCGAATTGTGCCTCGCTTGACATGTTACCGTCAGATTTATGCAATGTCAGGGAACTTGGCGGACGAAGAGGTTCTTGTATACCATATCGTGTAAAGAGGCACCAATCGGCGAATTTAATTAAAGTTCAATTTGATAAGCCCTCGAAAGTAAAAGTTGTGGGCTCTGGAACCGTATTCTTGAGTGCAGTCACATGACAAAGTCATGTGCCTTGTTACATTGGTCGTGCTTATCACTGATTCCTCTATCTTCTTCCCCAGTACCCACAAATCATCATGTTTCAACCAGATATCAAATAAGATGGCCGTGTGACTTTGTCAAGTGGAAAGAAGAAGAAGTCGATAAATACCACCGGTTAGTCACAAGACTATCTCATACAACGAACCTTTGCAGTAACACTTCTCTCTTTCATACACCAACCCAGGTCACTAATCACTCACCTTGTTCTTCCCCTCGCTTCCCTTTCCAATCGCTAAACTCGCCAAACTTCCCTTTCTCTTAACTCTTTTCATCGTGCATATATCCTCAATCAGCAATCGCTCATCGGAACTATCTCCTATCTCCGGACCACCATTCCAGAAATGGAAAACTCAAAGGTCCACAATTCTTATTCCCGATTTCCACTCTTCCTAATTGAGGACTCCATGGAGATAAAACTCCACTCTTCAAATACACTCGTAGTGGACTTCTGCATCGGGGAAGAGGATTTTTATCACATATCCAGTTTTATAGTTACCTAAAATACGGCATATGCGCGTATTCAGAAACTACCACTCCATTCCAGCGAATCACTCGCCATACTTTTGCGTAAATATGGATTTGTTATCGAGGGGCCGTACTTCCCGAGTGTTTCAGCCATACTGTAACAAAACTTTCAAAGTCCGGTAAGAAGAAAGCTTCCATACGCGGCCAAAGTATAATATCCGTTCGGGGTTACCTATTCGATTCTCAAGTGGAGAAACATATCCTGTACACTGTACTTGATGTCCAGCTATAAAAGGAGGGGCGCGCACTCTGTAGATAGCTCAAATCAACTGACATCATCGATTAACCTTTTCCGTCCTTATATATATCAACCACAACTGGCCTCCAACCTCATAAACATCTCAACACAACTTATCCTCCCATTCGCAGCTACTTCATTTATTCTTCCCAAGCAAACCTTCAATTCAAAATGTCTCTCCCAAAATCCTACACAGCCGCAATCTTCGAGTCCAAAGATGCCCCCCTCACCCTGAAATCCGTGCCTCTAAAAGAACCAACCACAGGCGAAGTTCTCGTCAAAGTCCTCGCCGTAGGCGTCTGCCACTCAGACGCCGGTGTCCAATCCGGTGCATTTGGGAATAGTTTCCCGATTGTGCCTGGGCACGAGGTGATTGGAAATGTGGCTGCTGTCCCAGAGGGAGAGAAGAGATGGAAGGTTGGAGACAGAGTTGGTGGGCCTTGGCATGGTGGTAAGTCTTCATATCAACTCGAGGAGAATCGATAGTTTGAGATATGGTTACTGATATATGTTAAGGCCATTGCGGAGTCTGCAAACAATGCCAAAGAGGCCAGTTTCAAATGTGTCAAAACGGTGCTGTTAACGGTGTCTCCCGTGACGGAGGGTACGCAGAATACGTGCTTCTCCGGACCGAAGCAGTCGTCTCAGTTCCCAAAGACGTAGATCCAGTTGAATAGTACATATCCCTCCTCTCTCTCAAAACCCCACTAACAAACCCAGCGCTCCCATCCTTTGCGCCGGCATCACAGTATTCAATTCCATCCGCAAACTCTCTATCCCAGCCGGCTCAGTAGTCGCAGTCCAAGGTCTCGGCGGCCTAGGCCATCTCGCAATCCAATATGCCAATAAGATGGGTTACCGCGTCGTAGCACTCTCATCCGGCTCTTCCAAGAAGGATTTCGCAACCAAACTCGGTGCTCACGATTACATCGACACATCATCTTCCAATCCCAGTGAAAAACTAATGGCTCTGGGCGGCGCAGCATTAATAGTCTGCACAGCACCTAATCCAAAAGCTATTTCGCCATTGACTGCTGGATTAGAAGCAGGTGGAAAATTGCTTGTGCTGGCCCCTTGTGGAGCAATTGAAGTTAATTCTGTGGATCTGATCATGAAAGCTGCGTCTGTATGTGGGTTCCCTAGTGGACATGCGCTGGATAGCGAAGAGGCGATTGCGTTTACACAGTTGCATGGGATTAAGTGTTTGGTGGAGAAGTTTCCGTTGAAGGAGGCGCAGAAGGCGTATGATAGGATGATGAGTGGGGACGTGAGATTTAGAGCTGTTATTGTGATGGAGTAGGTGGGTAAGAGGAGATGTGTGATCTCGGGGATCTGGTGGGAATGAAAAGTTAGTTTGAGGAATGGATGTTAACGAGAACCAAAAGCATGACTTCCTAGCAAGAAGCTTCAATAGTCAAAGCTATGATTGCGCTATCATATACCCTATCATCACTGCTTCAAATCCAGGAAGAATATCACAACCCCACTAATCTTCCTAGCGGCCCCTCCACAATCACACGCCCCGTATTCCCCCACGATCCAGTTTCCCCTCCATTCCACCCCAATTTTCATCTTTGCTTTTTCCGGGTCATCAGACGCAGGAACAACAGATCGATCGTGGGGTGAGACACTGAGACATTTTCGGAGAATGAAACGATCATGCGGGTTGAAAAGAATATGTGGGGTGGATGTGACGTGAAAAATCGTCGGAAAATATTGTGCGTGAGTGTGTGAGCTATGTTGATTTCTAAAGTGCGTTGCTGTGAACCCGATGTATGCTCAATTAAGATGAAAAAGGTAGATGGAACAGATGAACCAATTCGGTGCAGGTGTTAGTCTGGAGTGGAGGGGAAGGAGAGAAACAAAGATGCGACATAAAAGTTCCAAGAGCAATACCATAAAACAGCGAGATCATAGTTTTGATATCACGATGAAAGCAGGTAATGCTATCGTACCAAGTATTCATTCCTAGAAGTCAACTAGCAGAACGACCTCTGTGGTCACTCATCCGACAGCTGGACCGTCTTCTCATCCAAAGAAAGTTTGCAACAATCTCTACCTCCGGGTATCCCAACATAATGCAACGCCAATCGCCATCAAGCCCATGTATCTCGATACTCCATCACAATGTCCCGTCATGGTACTCTATCACACTATTCCATCAGGGTGTTCCAAGGTCTTTCATCACGGCTGTATCCAAGGACGTATCCTGGTGACCGGCGGCCACCATTGTAGATCCTTTGGAAATCTGACTCCTATGGAAATATGGTCCTGATCCATGGTCTTGCAAAACAACAACAACAATGCAACAACATTCCGGCAAGTTTATCTGAAGTCAGGCCGAGAGACTATCTCGACCATTATGTCCTGCTCAGGAAGAGCCAAGTGAGGTGGGGTATCACTTGCATCCGGAATTTCCTATCCAAAATATAAGAGTATCTCAGCGAAAGGGGGTGTATGAGAAATTTATCATCAAGGAATGATACCTATCGAGCTGATTGTCTGAAAGAATTTTGGCGATTATGATGTGAGGGGTTGAATGCTCTTCTTTTTTGGGCATTTTGAGATTGAGAACCGGTAGATTTTCTAATGCGACGTGAATCGGATGATGGGTATGGATTGTGTCTCCTGGTACGGGAATCTGGTCTTTGTCGTGGTAGAGATGAGTGACGATATTGAGGTTGACTAGGACTAGGACGAGGAGGTGGAATAGGCTCACGAGATGGTGGCTGTTGGCTGAATAGACGTTCTCGTCGGTCGGATTCTTCATCGACACGTCGAGGGGAGTAGATAGCTCGGGGAGCTTGGAGCTCTTGTGATGGTACCTGATAATTCATTTGCGAAAATGGAGGTGATCGATGTGGTGGAGCATCGGAAGGCGATGTCATCCTCTGTGGATAATCATATTGGACTATGTTGGGGCTGCTTTTGGGAACATAAAAGGGGACATTGCTGGGAATCTCTGGAGGTAAATCTGTCATGCTATATCTCCCAGGGTATCCTGCTGGATGGCCGATCCTCATATTATCATCTTGGAATGATGTTTCTTGAGCATATCTCCAATCATCCTCAAACCTGCGAGGAACTCGCTCGAACGTGCCAAATTCCGGGATAGGACTCCATGGTGGGCTGTGCGTAGTAGAAACCGACGGATACATCAACGGGGAATGTCTCAAATGCTCAGTCCGGTACCGGTCAGTGGAAGCCATCTTCGGTAAAGCGGTGAAGACGTAAATCGAGGACAGAAGACCAAATTGTTAAAGCAATGCGAAGAGAAATTAGGAAACAGGCTGGGGAGAGCAAAGGGAAATACAACGAAGAAGTCTGGCAATGCAACGTGAGACCAGAACAGAATTCAATGACCATGTGCACCTGCGACTTTGATGCCCAATGTGGCATACTTCCATACGATGGTATCAAAATCCCTCGAATAACAAATCAAATATCGCAGGAGAAACAACACCCTTTTGTTGCGGCCCAACCTTGGGAGCTTTGGGCTTCGGTTTGAGCCAAGGATGCAGCCGCTTCCGACCCGGAAGCATATGATAGGCTCCCGAAGTCGCTAAAGCGAGACACTCAAACGTGTCTATATTGGAGCCCAATAGGAATGTCAATATGAAAAGACTGTTGGTATTGCATGCATTGCTCACCGCCAAGAATCAATATTTGATTGCGGTAAAAATCATCTAAACCAATGTTTTCGTCAAGGCATATCACCATTCAGCGCTTTTATAAACTCGTGGAAGCCCTCCAGTAAGGTTTGCACGAGAATTAATTCCTTCGTTCAAAGCCAGGCAAAACATCCATATCTTGTTCGGGGTTCTCGGATTTCGAAAACCCTACTTCCTCTTCTCGTGGGAAGATAAATGTCCCATCCTGTGAAGGGGGCGGTTGAATACTCCTGTGATACCCCGTTATAATGCGTATTGCCCATTCGCGGACCATGCCGGATGTTAATAAATCTTGTCTATTAACGCAGTAGAGTTTGTACACTAACATAGCAACGTAAGCGTCCAGAGCCGTGCCGTGCTTTGTACCCAACATCCAAAGACTTCTAGGTTTCTTATATTTTGCAAGGATGCGTTCGACAAACAAGAAAGTACTTGCGAAACGCGCTTTCAATTCTTCGAGCTCTGCAGGATCAGAGCACTGGCGGATGATGGATATAATGCTTTGTGATCAGCCTTTTGTGTTAACGAAGATGGGGCAAGACTTACTTGGTCCTTTTTCGTAGCAGGGCAGCCCGATACTCAGGAGAAATATGTGTCATCAACATTCTATCAATCACGTCAAGTGATCGCTTTTCCCAAACTTTCGCAGCTTCGGGGGTGACCAAACGAAACCCCAGTTTGTCCAACTCGAGGTCCTCTATACATTCTTTGACGAAATCCTTATGTTCTTCTGGGAACAAGCTTGGGAACCAGCATGCAAGATATTCCAGGATACCTAGACAGGATCTGATTGGGGGGTCGACGAAAAAGGGGTTTGTAAGGACTGGGACCTAGTATTATTAGCAGCATCCCACCCATTCGACGAGTTGCATACCTCAGCCTTGGGGTTGATTTTTAGGTATTCCTCTCCTAAATGTTCCCATCTCCCAAACTCAACCGGCTTGTACTGGATGGATATTGGTGGGCGGTACCCTGCATCTTCTGCGAGCGAAAGGGCGAAGGCCACGACGCAACTATAGGCAGAACGAGGGCTATAATGCAGGGTGAACGCCTTCAACTGTTCTGAAAGCAGTGTGTTACTGCTCATTGTGAATGGTGGGATAAGTCAGCTGATGCTAAAGCTGATGGTATGATATAATTATGGGTACGGAATAGTTGAGTTGGTGGATATTCATGATGGAGAAGAAAGCAAAATTCTTACCAAAGCTGCTTGGTGGAGATGGATGAAATGGCAGGTGCAATCGACCATTTCAATGCTGATGGTGCGGATCAAGCACTTGCTTGATAGACTACCGTAATAATGGATTTTTATACATATAAGGTCAAATGAAAGAGATATTAATGTCTCAAAAATGAACTATATAAGAAAGCAACTATCCATTTCGGCAACAGCTAGCTTTAGACTTGCAAAGATAACGACAATCCAGAACTCAGCCTCGCAAGATAGTGCTAGAAATACTGCAAGCTGGGAAATGCAAGCAAGAAGAAGTCCATCCATGAGCCCAATGAAGTCACAGTGACCAAGGTGATGATTGATGGATTGAGATAGGGGTTTCGATCAAGGACAAAGGGCGACACTGTACGGGTCATCTCCGACGATAAGGAATGGAAAACTGTATCCGCAATAGCTTCAGAATTGAAAAGCTAGAACAGTTCACCATCGAAAATCCGCAATATCTATCGCATGACTCTCTTCACCCAAATTCTCTCTATATGCACTTGCTTTATGGAGGCAATTCATGTAAAAAGAAAACATGCTGAATAATCTGCTCATCGCGGAATCGCGACGTGGCTGCAAACACGTGCGAGGCTAAAACCAGCCACTTACCCGAAGCCGCATCTTCATTCAGGACAAAGAAGGCTGAATAGATCAAGAAAGGCAATTTGTCCTGTTTCGGAACCCTGCTATCTACAACCTCATACAGGAACATCATGATACTGCGGTATATGCTGTTTAACATAGTTGGATAGAAACATGGCCAAACGTGAAGATAGTAGCTCTGGTAAGACAATGGATTCCTCGGAAAGCCTCCTGTCTAACATCTGCAGCTCCCTCGTGGTCTAGCATTTCGACTGAGTTATTGAGGGAAGAATTGGCAAGGCGGGCAGAGGAGACTACGAAACCACAATGCGGATCCGGAGTCAAGGGGAGTTACAATACATCAGCACATGTGTTTGCTCTTGTTCTGATCCTGGTGCTGAGCACATTGGGTAGGTTGTAGCTCTACGCAGATGGCAATGCTAATTGAATATAGCCTGCGGATTTCCTCTGATATCGAAACGATCGTCGAAGAAAACCGGACCTAGCAGATTCATATTCATTTCTCAACATTTCGGGACAGGCGTGCTGATTGCGACAGCTTTTGTCCATCTCCTCCCCACAGCATTCATATCACTCACGGACCCATGTCTCCCGTTCTTTTTCAGCGAAGGATATCATCCATTAGCGGGATTGATTGCGATGTTTTCGGCTTTGGTAGTGGTTGGATTGGAGATGTTTTTAACAACCAGAGGAGCAGGACATTCACATTCGCATGGGTGGGATGCAGTTGAAGAGGAGGATAATCAACCATCAAATGGATTCGCAGAGCCACAGAAGAAGAGAACAAATGGCAGGATAGGAAAGCTAGGATTGAATCATAGGCCGAAAGATATTGCGCTGGAAGACATGGATGCATCGGAAGGATTGGTAGCAGGTGTTTCCCCTCTTCCGGTTTCGACCCCTGATGCGACACAGAACCACTATCACGATGAGAACGAGGATTCGGATTTAGATCTCGACGAGCTCGATCCTACAGCAGAAGCCTTTAACCCGTCACGTCCCGAGAACGATCCCGAAATTACAAATGGCCACGATCCCCATTCGAACCTCACTCCGGAGGAACAACAAAAACGCCAAATTCTACAATGTCTGTTGTTAGAAGCTGGTATCCTGTTTCACAGTATATTCATTGGAATGGCTGTTTCAGTGGCTACTGGCCCTCCGTTTGTTGTATTTTTGATAGCTATAGCTTTTCACCAATCATTCGAAGGCCTCGCCCTAGGATCTAGAATCGCAGCTATCAATTTCCCTCACCATTCTCCTCGACCATGGCTAATGGTTCTGGCATACGGGACTACGACTCCCATCGGCCAAGCAATTGGCCTCATTGTTCATAACCTTTATGATCCACAAAGCGCGGCAGGATTGCTTATGGTTGGATTCATGAATGGAATATCAAGTGGGTTACTACTTTTCGCTGGGTTGGTTCAATTACTAGCTGAAGACTTTTTGAGTGACAAGAGCTATGGGATACTTAAGGGGAGAAGAAGGTGGGAGGCCTTCTCTGCCGTTCTCGCGGGGGCATGTTTGATGGCGCTGGTAGGGGCTTGGGCATAGATCTGGACAGGAAAATGTTGGATCCGTCGGGCATTCTCAGGCGTTATGGTTGGTATAGAAGTCGTTTGAAATACGGTATATAATTTGGGGCCAGGACGATTCTATTTGTATTATATAAGTCCACCTTGGGATCGGACTGATAGACCAGAAGCCCGCGGATCTGCCGACTGTATATCTTCAGGGAGCAGCTACAAATCAAATCATTACCCTATGTCTATCGCCATCTACACCTTTTCTTCGATTTTCGATTTTCCCAAGTTCTCTTTCAAAAACCGGAAGATGTCATCTAGCATCTCCTTAGAATACCAATGGCCTAGGCCCTCATACTCCACCATTTCTACATCTGCACCAAGAGCTTGCAAGCATCTCTTTGCCTCTCTTCCCAACTTAACCAGAACACGGTCATCTTCAATTCCATGACCAAGAAATACAGGACTACTCCGAAATGCCATTCCTTTTTTCCTCTGCATCTCAAGGTCTTCTCTAAAGACCTTCACTGCCTGCATTGCTAAATCTTTCTTCCTCTTCCCACCATCTTCACTGTCCCACTCAAAAAGATCATCTTCGTTCTCAAAACCCTCAAATGGGTCTTCATCAGCACCCTCAAAATCCATACCTTCATCCCTCATGATATCATTCAACAATCCCCCAAAAGGCAACCACCCACACATCCCAACTACACCTCCAATCCTCTCCCCATCCCACGCCAAAACCGCCGCAAGCACAGCAGCACACCCCTGACTCAATCCCCAAATGACCACATTTTCTCCTCCTACCTTTTTAACTTCCGCTTCCAATAACCTATGAATAAACTCAACACTCTTCCCCAATCCCTCCCACATAATCTCCTCTTTCACCCTGGGATTCTTTATATCGAAACAGTCAAACCATTGGTGTGTATAGGCTCTGTTATAGGCGATGGCTCGTGTGCGTGATGCAGTTGGGAATATGAATTTGGCCTGTGGGAGAAGGGTTTGGAGGGTTTGGTTGTCGTACTTGGGGGATGGGGTAGAGAGGAGCGAGGGAGCGAATTTGGATGAACATGAGCCGCGGCCGTGAAGGATTATGAGGCTTTGCTTGTGGGTTTGAAGGGGAGGGATGATTAGGGGGGAGGGAAAGATATTCGGTTTGTCTTGAGGAACTGAGGGTCCGAGGTTGTGAGAGGGAGGCATTTTATGTGTTATGTTGGGGACTCTTGTTGCTTCGATTTGCTGACTGTCTTGAATATATATATATATATATATGAAGATCTTGTATTTACCTGTATAATGAATCTGGATATACACGATGTACAGCAGGCCGTTCTTTTCAGGCTGACCTGTGACTTATTATTTTTGGATATATAGAAAGTTTCAGTAATATTGATAACTTTCATATACTTTACCAATCTCAAAAATGTGTCTTGATACATTTCTGCTCAGAAAACAATCCACAGATATGTAATTTCACCTTGTGTAGTATTTTTCAAAATCAACAATGGCATGTGCAGGATTATTTTGAATATAATGCCTATATAGGACTAGGTTTGGCCGCTTAGCCTCTTCGCATAACAAGCGATAAGGGGCAGGGGGGTATAAAACATCTCTCTTTCTTTTCCTTTCCTGCAAACCAACCAACAACACAGACCCTCAATTCAGCTGAAAAGTAGTTCTTCTTCATCCGTTAGCAACCCAATCTTCTTCGGACCTGCGAATTCTCAATTCTGAAATACAATACTTTTGAAACTCAATGCGATTACCATAATGTCGACCTCCAATGTTGGTACCGTGTATAACGCGCAACCAATACATCCGCTTTCCGAAGAGTTTCGTAGTACCAACGAAATCACACTTCTATCTCCCGCAGGTAAACGTCTCTTGTGGTCACTAGATGCTCCATTTCCGGACGCCATCTCAGTCATGAGAGACGAATTCAGCCCCGATTCTCTAGAGCCCTATTTCTCAAATGGAAACTGGCATCCCGTCTCACAAGAACCCATCTCTGAGCCCAAAATCTCTTCTATCACCGTTGGCGTCAGCCAACTAGATGACTGGGAAGATGCATGGGAAGAATATCACGAAGAACATGGCGACCCAGGAGATGGGCAGGAAGGAAGGTGGTATGGTGAGCTTGAGGATTATGATTATGATCCCAACGACTCAGATCGGGGGCCCCGGCTCTTAGGCTGCTGTGGGGAGCCAAGGCCGAGAAACAGGAATCTCAGAATCGAGGTTCGTCCTGCTTCTGGGTCCTCTTTTGTCACGATACATGATTACGTGTCTACGCTACACCCGTGGCTTATGGGCATGAAGGAGGATATCAGACGATCCACAGATGTGTGGGATGGTAAGTTGACGGAAATGGTGGTGAATTGCAATGGATTGAATGCTTTGCATGTGGATGAGAAATCGGATTGGATCAGACGGGCTGTAATCGCGTCCAACATTTATAACAACCCCTTGAACCATCCAGATGCTCATCTTCTGGGGCCAACCATGCCAGTATCTGAGCATCTGGGGGAGCAGCCGCCGTCGTTGCCATAATTTGGACGGGAGTTTGGACAAGAGCACATACCATAATACCAGTTCTTCTCCAGCAGGTCTAGCATAAATAATTCTGAAGGAGGAACCTGTGCCCACATTATCATCTTTCCTTCTCGATAGCAACCTTGATGCTGAGTGGCGATACGCAAAGATTGCCACAATCAAGTCGATCTCCCAAACACCGTTCTTACAGGCAGAATAAGGACAAAAATAATAGGATGGAAAGAAACCACTATCGCTTGCCTAGTTCTATGTAATACAAGCCTCACCATAGCAGTATTCGCAGCGCTATGGATGATGATACTGCAAAATTGCCCACAAAATTCGACGGATCGTGTACAAAAGTTTGATCAACAAAAGCGAGCACAAAGTATATACATGAAAGGGCTTCGGAGCTTGTGTCCCGTACAGCCATACAGAAATATACAAATTTCCCAACAAATGAAATGAAAAAAGTTTGTTCTTCAACGAATATCACCCACTGTGTGAGCCCAACACCCGCTTCCATCAAAAAGTCAATTCCGGATCTATCCTCCACTCGAGGCAATTGTTCGAAACCGTCCCACCATGCTTATTATCAATACCGCTGCAATCGCAACTATCAGTTGGAACAGCTAAGTATTGCATGCAAGTCTTCTCATCATATATAAATTGACACGACTCCTTCAAGATCTCCATAGAGATTCTGATAGTGACGGTTCCGAAGCCTCCGTTATACTCGAAGGGGAACTCATCTGATTTGATCATTTTCCCTCTCATTTTTAATTTGGAGATACCTTTACAGAAGCTGGAGGCTGCGTTCACCATCCGCACATGCTCGGTCTTTTCTCCCTTTTTGTAGCAAGATACTGTGTTGTCTATAGTGTTACCATTTTCAATGGGTGACTCGGTTGCTTGTTCGGCAATGGTAGTTGTAGTCGTTGTTTTAGTTGTGCTCGTGGAAGTAGTGGAAGTACTAGAAGAGGTGATTCTGGGACATATTGTCATATATTCTTCTTGGTTTTCGTCATCGAAATCTGGCTGTCCAGGGATATCGACGCCTCCGTCTTCACCGATGAGCCAAGGTCGATCTAGGCAGTCAGGCTCTATGGCGAAGCCGTTCGAGCATGGCTTCACTGTTGGCTCCTCCATAATACCTATTTCAGGTTGCCACCAACGTTTGGGGAAGCTTCCGACAGGTGGTGAAGAAGGGGGTGTAGGGAAGGCAACTGTTGGTGCTGTTGCGGTTATTTCTCCCTAACACAAGCAGATTAGCATCCGCGCGTTTTAGTATGGTGGGCAACGGAGGAGATGAACTTAAAAAATTTCAAGGTTAATGGTGTGAAGAATTCCCAGGTACAGGCAAGTGAAGTGAGGGAGATGGAAAAAGACCCACATTTGCTCCTGTAAAAGTGACAGAAGGCCAAAATGGTGTTGTTGCTAGAACCGGCATGAATGATGCAAAACCTTGGCGTTTGTTTTTCTTATTGGCAGCATCCTGTGTGAGGGTCACAGTATCAAAGATCCATTGAGAAATTGTGATGGGGGCCTGTGTAATTGTCGTGGACCAAGTTCCGGAGCTGATTGTCATTAGAGGATAATCCACAGTGCTCGTCGCTCCTGTCCATGCAGGAATTTTTACATGGCATGGGGGAATGCAAGTGAATTTTGGCTGATCCATATTCCACACATTCTGATCGATCCAGATGAGGTCATTGAACTGCTCGCCGGTGCTACCAACATCTAATATCGTAATTTGAGACCAGAATGGGTGTGCTTTGACGTTGAGGTTGCTCACAGCTGTAATGCCCTTCCCGTCCATAACAGCCATGTACTTGGCTCCAATGGTAATCAAATTTTGTATGCGAACGCTTGCTCTGTTTGAAGTAAGAAGCATCAACGCCTTCTGACACAGTTGCGCATCGATACAAGTCTGGGCGTAAGTAGAAAACCATGAGTAAATTCCCGCACCAGCAATGAAAATATTCTCAGACTTAGTGATTATCACACCCCATGACTCGTCGCAGCCATTGAATTCGTTGGTAGCTACGCAGGAGTACGAAGGATCGCTTGGAAACAGTCCAACGACAGCGGCAAACGGAGCTGGTGGCGGCGGTGTTGGTTGAAAATAGGGCGACTCGGTCTGAATCATCCCAGCAAATATGTTAGAAGCTCCATTGAAATTGTACTGGTAGAAGACAGCATGCTCAGATGCAGTCGCATATAGCCTGCCGACGTTTTTGTTAGCATTCAATGACATAAGAATGGGTCAGAAGCAAAAAAACTATCAAGAAAGAGGTTTTGGGAATTACTTACCAAGTAGCTTTAGTGCTCTCAATCAAGAAGCCACGGGCAATGTAGATAGATGTTTGAACCATATCGTTACTCGGAGAGACAAGGTCAGGATCACTATTAACTATTAATTCCATTCCACGTAATTGTTCTTTCGGAGATTCACAACTTACTCTAGCATATGATCAGCCCCCCAAAGCCACATGTTCTCAAAATATCCCGATGCCGATGGAGTAATATGCATCATCAGACTGGCTGCGCTGCATCCTGTATTGATTCCACTTGTGACAGGAGGGCATTCCGCGGGCGTTAGTTTGCTTCCAGTGGCCCCTCCAACCCGGACGTGACAGTCCCACAATGCAGCACTGCCAGCACTCGCAGCTTCGATATTCCACTGGACGAGAATCAAGCCAGCCGTTGGTCCGCGTGTTGTGAAAAGAAGGTCCTGCATCTCGACATTTCCAATATCTCCAGCATTTCCAACCTTGATAAGTACTTGGGGTTTGCTATAATCATTTTCAGTATTTCAGGTTAGTCACGGTTGGTTTTCGAGAGCTTACCTCGCGTTCTCGAAAAATGATCCAGATGCAACAAGTTGTGACCAGGTTTCACCCACAATCTTCGCACCCGACGGTATAGTAATTGTGGAGGTGAGAATATATGAACCAGCATCTACGAATAGAATCTTTCCAAGTGTCGAGTATAATGCTTTTTGAAATGCAACTGTGTCATCCGTGATTCCATCACCTAAAGCTCCAAGGTCTTTCAAGTGAACAAAATCTCCCACGGGACGCTTTTCATACTGAGGTTTGACCCGCTCGAAGTACGCACCGTTGGAGTCGACTAGTGTCGATTGCCTCCTATAGTTTCCAATCTTTCCACCTTGTGAAAAGGACCGAGAAGTTGTTGAGCCTGAGTAGATAGGTCCAAGAGCCCAATGACTTATTACTGAATTTGATGAGGCCAGAATGGTTTTCCCTGTCGTATCTGCAATCGTAGTAGTCACTGCTAATAGCGCAACATTCTCCAGAACAACTCCTGTGCTTCCTGATCCGGTTGCAGGTGAAGGCGGGGTTATCACTACGGCTGTACCAACGTTCGTGAAGGATGAATCGAGAATAGAGACGGATCCAATACTTCCAGAATTATCATCGGACACGAGCTTGAATCCAATTTTGACGTTGTTCATCTTCACAGATTTCCACACCCATCCCCAATCCCAAATGACCTGAACACCTGTTGTGCAGCCATTAAACGTAAGACGCTGTGCAGTAAATTGTTGGTTTCCACCATAAAGTCCAATACCGCCACCAGTGAAGGTAACATCAGATATTTGCCCACCACTTCCATTCTCGGCATACATGCCAATTTGAGTGCTGCCCGCCTTTGCCACTAGCTCTACATTCTGTAAACTCGTGGCCTGAGCTACTTGATAGTGCAAAGCTGAGATATTGGCCCCAGCCTGCGTGATATCTATGACGATGTTTCGGATTTGTCTGTAAAAATTGGCTGTGTTAATGTAGTACTGTTCCGCACCTCCTGCGCCACCAGTATATTCATCTGTAGACAGGACACCTAGTCCTATGAACTTTGGGGAAGCAATGAGCGTTGGGCGGAGGTTTGCATCGCCAATGACTTGAGTTCCGAATGGCATTGCAATTGTTGTTGAGATCAAGTACTTCCCTGGAGGGAAATACACAATGGCATTCTTAGTCGTTGATCCGTTGCACTTCTCGCCGCAACGAGTCCCATTAATCATAGCGCTCTTGATAGCCTTCGTGTCATCCTACCAGATATAATGAGCATGCCATCCAGAAATGAAATTGGAATTAGTTCAACTCACAGTAATGCCGTCTCCCACGGCTCCATAGTCAAGGACATTGCGAAATACTTTGTAGGCTGGATCATTGCCTAAAAGCGAGTTACTACATGATTCTATTGGACTTCTTCACTTTTGGAGAACATTGAAGGAGCACGGAAATTTTTATCTTACCCCATGGTACCGTGCCTTTTCTCTGAATACTCCCCATCCAAAAAGTCCCAGGAGATGCTGCACGTTTAGTGAAATTTCCCCCAGCTGCCACAGAGTCAGCCTCGGCGACAAGGGCTGCAGCCTCAGCGATCTGGGTAGTAATATGAAGAAGAGGTGTCACATTTTCATTGGCGGTGGAATTGTCTACTTGCAAACTTTCCACAGCGCTCTTCTTCATTCCGTATGTATTGCGCAGGGGTTGGGCGAGACGTAGAGCATTCAGCTTAGAAGATTCGGCTAGTGCCTTGTCAACGATAGCCTGTGCCTCTTCGAGATCTTCAGGAGTGGCTCTCTTCAATAAGGGAGTGACTGAAGCTTCATGATCACTCCTTGAGGCAGGGCGTTTGTTGCTTCTATCTTGGTGAAGATGGCGAGACTTTTGATCATGGTGATTCTTCCAGTGTGCCGCATTGTGATGATCAAGTTCTTCGTCGATGCTCCATGCCATAGGAGAATCCATGCCTCGCATTTGCGGCAATTGATCGAGCGAGCTTGTCGCGTTTGAAAACTCTTCCTCAGTTGAATGATGAGCCGGAACTAGAATTTCCTTTCCAAATCCAGCTTCCATAAACTTCCTGATGTCTTCGAAATTTATCTCGGTATCGATTGGGGTTGTATCTCCATTTTCAGCACGCTTTCTCGCCTGTGAGATTTGTCGCTCATTTGCCGTAACGGTCAAATTCGGATGGCTGTTGTCGTATGTCCAAATCTATCAGGAGGTTTATTGTTAGCATTCATCTATTTTTGACACAGTATATAAAACACAGCGAAATTGGTGGTGAATACCCTCGCTGCAATACCATCCGCTACATCTATAAATCCGAGAGTGAACAAGACGATACTATTTCCCGGGTTGAAGACAGGGTAGTTTTGAGGATTGGCCCTGATAATATCGCTGATTTCATTACGCAATTGATTGTGTGCGGTGCCCTGCCCTGCCAACTGCAGTATTAGAGATTTATTTAAGTAATGAACACAATTCGGTCAGAAAGTACTAACAATCTTGCTCAGCTTTGACCCCTACTGCACAGCGAATTGCAGCACAACGGGTGTTTGACGGGCTGAGTCTATCCTGCCCGTCACCACCTTCTACAAATGACTTTGGTGGAAATTCGTCACATGAATAGCGCATTCCGGATGGAATGATTCCTCCATTGGCATCGGTATCGTGAATTATTGCATCAACAGTAGTCCCTGGCTCAAGAGCAGTCGAAAACCACTGTGAAGAATTAATATAGTGCTTTGAATATATTCAATACTAGACGCTTGATAGCATCGTGAAAAGGGGACAAGAAAACAAATACGTACAGGTCCGTCATGCCGCATAACGGTTTGTTGATCAACTTCTGGGCAGGCGTGGGTTGCTCGCCATGGATTTGCTGTGTCGCTTCCTGGGCATGAATGCCTCCCTCTATTTCTGTTTCTATATCTTCTATTGAAGTCGTAACCAAATGTTCTGGGTCCAAGTCCTCCGGCCGCAGCACTCCTGGGGTGCATAGATTGACCTCTGGGAGTGGCAAAGAAATTATCCGCGTTCCGGCATATGTCTTTCATGTAAAAGCGATTGTAGACCAGGTAAACGCCTATTTTGTGGGGGTCATCGTGGAGATCAATAACCGGTATAGGAGCATCGGTCCACCTAGGTTGACTTGAACACTTGGGGTCAGCATCTCGATTGCATCATAAGTTTCCTCTTCGGGATCGTAACGGAAAGTCACGTAACCCAAAGCACATTCGTGAATATTGCGAGGTCGAAGTCGTTAAGAGAAGTATCCCATTGAAATCCCATAAGCTCTTCCAACAAGGAATAATGCAATATTTGAGAATCTGGGCTTGAAATACTCACTATGACCATATTTTATAATCCGAATTAGGTATCGCTTGCCAGTTATAGTCTTGTAGAAACTGAGCTCTCACCAATTGAGCTGGAAGTATGACAATGAAGGCCACAAAATAATGAATCAAGTGAAGAAAATTCATTGCTGAAGGCATAGTGACGCGTTGTCCCTCCTAGAGACAGAGGTCGTCTAGTGGAGGTAGACTGACTGATTTGAAGGCCTGGTGGGCGGTCCTTTGATCAAGTCAAATTCAAGGAGGTGCCATGAGCTATAAGGCTCAAAATACCAAGTCCTATCCATTCCAAACCCATAGCAGGAGCTCAACCTCGCCATTT
Organism: Filosporella fistucella; assembly: GCA_030077755.1. NCBI lineage: Eukaryota > Fungi > Ascomycota > Leotiomycetes > Helotiales > Filosporella > Filosporella fistucella. The sequence goes on from JAQJZZ010000002.1 coordinate 1,557,279, forward strand.
CAAATCCACTTTGAGTTACTGCCTGGGAAGCCTGATGAAAAGCCACCTTGTGACTTCTCATCAGTGGAGAAACCTATCAGACACTTCTCCAGGTTAGTAAACTTACTGTAATCATTGCTTTGAGGCTTTCCACATACAATCTCCGCAAGCGCCTGCTTGAGCATCTTTTTCGAGTCTCCGAGTTCAACCGCCCGTGATTGCATGTATCCCTCGTCCGGTCGTGCCTGGTGTTTAAACTCGTACCTTGCATAATGCCATGTCGTGTAATGTGCATACGAAGTGGTATGCATTCGTTTCCAGAGAAACGTTGCAGTAGCTTGCGGCGCAGCTTTCGAATGCAGCACTCAGGTTTTTTACAAAATAGAGATCTTTCTGATCGGAGACCTTGACTCCGGACGGGCCAAGCCGGATTATCTTTTCGCCATTGGATTCGGATCTTCGGATATTGAGAGTTGACGATGCCCCTATTACGTGCAGGGTATATTCTATCCTTGGCGAAAACCTCGTCTATTTTATCTATAAAAGGTATTTTATCGCCGCTCTTGTGTTCGAATTAAGCAATACTACTAGAATCTTGATGATGATAAGATTGTATAAGGTATGATCGGGCCGTTCCTTCCTTGTAGTAGGATAAGCTTAAGTTAGCCAGGTGGTCATCACACCTGCCGCATCTGTAACTTTCTCCGTGATGATTCTATAAGGGAACGGGTGTAAAATTTTCCCAGAGATTTCAGAAGCTGGACTCACGATATTGATCAAGGTATTCTGAAAATTGGATGCCACATGATCTTTCCCCTATATTTTCTCCATCTTTGATCACCTATCAAACCAATTTTCATTTCAAAGATGGCCAGGTTCCAGTTGGCCTGGCCATTGCCAAGTCATTTTGCTTGCAACTGTGCCGCTGAGCAAATTGCAAAACCACATGTCAAGTGGCAGATTTCGAGCATGATAGAAAAGTAGTTTTCACAACCTCAGGGGCATATAATGCATGTCGGAGTTAAGCCAACCAAGGTTTAGCAACTTAGTTGAAAGAAATTGCATTCAATTTCTATCAAGAGACTTTGGTTTTACTAGCACTGGAACCCTCCCGTGCCACATTTTAAAATATCCACATAATAGGTGGACAATATATCAGAAAAATAATCTTCACTTGAAGATTTGTCCCTCACTTCGTTTCCAGCTGTTCAGACCTGCCATAAATCGTTACAAAGTCCACGTTCGATGCAAAAATGACGCCTTTTAGTGCATGCAATCAGTTGCCAAAATGCCTGTCGCTCATAGTATTGCTTCTTTCTATACTTACGGTAGACGCAGCTGATAAATGCGCCTTGCCAGGGTGGTCAGGTCCTCTTCGCCGCGATGCTGTTGAATCCTCTAATCGGACGGATACTATAACTTCTAAGATGTTAGCTGCCAGGGACATTCTGCTCGATCCTGACAACGTCCTACCCGGGGATATCAACTGCCGTTACACAGGACGTACCGATGCTGCTGTGAATTACTACACCTGCACTAAATTAGCAAAATTCTATGGAATCACGAACGAGAAATTTTTCAAGTTGAATCCAGATATCAAAGCGGATTGTAGCAATATTCTGCCAAATAGTGTCTACTGCGTCGACGGATGTGAGTCTTGTTGAGAAATGCCTTGGAAATAAAGACTAAACTTTTGATATAGTCATTGAGCCTGTGAGAGCTACGGACGGTCTTTGTGGTCCTAAAAACAACAATGCTACTTGTTTAGGACAAGAATTAGGTCAATGCTGCAATGTTATGACTGGGAAATGTGGTAATTCTACGTATGCTTTCTCCTTTTACTTCTTCTATTCTTCAAGGAAAATTCCAGAAAGAATCAAGCTGATGCTCAGTTGCACAGGGATGACTGTTCTCCCGGTATCTGTTATGAAGGTGCTTGTCCCGGCGACAAGATATTCTCCACTGATGGAACATGTGGTTATCAGCATGGAAACCGTCAGTGCATGGGAAAATGGGGTAGTTGTTGTAATATGAGTGGCGTTTGCGGTAACGGCACTGCGTTCTGTGGCAAAGATGTATGTCAATCAGGTAACTGCACGACGCCAGCTGTGGCATTACCTACATCGGGAAACACGACAGATGGTTCATGCGGAGGCCTGAAATCCTTCACTTGTAATGAGGCGTATGGGGTCTGTTGCAACAGATATGGACAATGTGGTGCTTCTTCGACTGACTGTGGAGTGGGTTGGTAAGTGCAGTCTCCCGAACTAAGGATCTTACTTCAATACTGACTTGACATAGCCAGTCCAAATATGGAAAGTGTAACTTAGTCTCCTCGTCGTCCTCTTCCATCAAAGCCTCATCTTCCACGACCTCCAGTTCCTCCAAATCTTCTTCTGCAGTACCATCCGCTACACCAGTGAGTCTGGATGGCAAGTGCGGCTCAGCATCTACCGTTGGCGCTACCTGTGCCGGAAGTACGTTCGGCTCTTGCTGTTCAGTCAAAGGAAACTGTGGTAACACACCAGCATTTTGTGCAGTATCAAATCTTTGCCAACCTAAGTTTGGCACATGTACCCCTGTGAGTACAGATGGAAAGTGTGGTTCTGCATCAGCTACTGGTGCTACCTGTCTAGGAAGTACTTTCGGTGAATGTTGCTCTGTCAAGGGAAATTGCGGTAGCTCGGCAGCTTTCTGTAGTGTTGGAAACCTATGTCAGACAATGTTTGGTACATGTTATCCTACAAGTACGGACGGAAAATGCGGATCAGCCTCAACGGTATTTGCATCATGTTCTGGAAGTACCTTCGGAAATTGCTGCTCTGTGAAAGGTAATTGTGGCAGTACAGCAGCCTATTGTGCTGCTGGCAATTTGTGTCAGGACGTATATGGTACTTGCTACCCAACAAGTCTTGATGGGAAATGTGGTTCAGCTTCGACTCTGTCGGCAGCGTGCTCTACTAGCACATTCGGGAATTGTTGTTCTGTCAAGGGAAATTGTGGCAGTTCAGATGCGTTTTGTCTTATCACAAATATGTGTCAACCTATCTTTGGGACTTGTACTTAGTCTTTAGCGGATAATGTTAATACTTCTTCGAACTTCTGAGATTCGTTTGGATGAGAACCTCGTGCCATCTGGATATCGTCGCATATTTGAACCTGAGCTGTATCTTCCCGTTCTGTCTATGAGGTAATGACTGCGAAGATTGCACAAAATAATTCACATTTCAGATGTCACAGAATATCATTTTTCAGAAGTGGCAATTTAGCACACCTAGGGAGGGCTCATGACGGGTCAGACCTTCAAAGTGAATTAAACTCTTCTTATTTCCATACTATCCATCTCTCCTCTTTCTTCCAACTCCAATTTTCTCTCAGCTTTGTCGACTCTCATCTTATGGGCAAGTTGATAACTAGAGTCTGATAGCTGGAAGTTGAACCGAATGGTTGAGGAGAATTATCAAGGTTGAGCCTGTTTCTTCTCGTGCCGGAACTCTTCTCAACTGTTTGTCGCCTACATTTGCCTTTTCAACTTCAAGGATTCTTCTGCAACGCTCAATGTTCAACTCTTGCCTTGAATCCTCAATTCTCAAAGCCCTAACTTGACTTTCTCAAGGGCCATCTTTACTTCAACTACCAGAATGGCTTCCTCTAGCATTGAACCCAATTTGCAATACACTTCCTGCGCAATCAACATCAGGAGCACTTTTCTCTCATACGATGGTATTGAATCACCTGAAGAGTTCGATGTCTTTCACGCCAAGGCGGTCTCTGAAGTTCAGCATTCTCGTCTTTATACCCATTATCCGGAGCAGGAGAAGAAATGGCTGATCGACTACTCGCTTTGGAAGGAATTCAGTAAGATTTGGAATGTCACTCTTATGGGGGGAACATGTTGCTAATCAACAACCATAGTGTATGGCAAGTTTCCATTTGCTCGCCCAAAATTTGATTTACGAGTCTACAAACCTATTGAAAAATCGAAGTTCAAAGTTCTGGAGATAAAGCCAGAAATTGTGGGTGATGCTGTAAGTCCCCATTTACCAAATTCGAATGACGAAAATGGCGTTCAATATCAGGCTTCGACCGAGGATTATGCCGAGTCTCTCAAGGAAAAAGCAAAGGACGACAATAATGTGGGACCGGCAGTAGATACTAAGAACCAGAGTAGCAGTTATGGCTATGAAGAAATTCCTGACAGTCAAGAAATTCAGTCTTCAGAGGAAATTCTATCAAACAGTAGTCCTGATATCGAGCTACCAGAGAATCGAAATACCGAAGCCTCTGATCACTCCCAACTTGAAGAACATGATTTCCTTGCAGGCGACAAGATTGACCATACTCATTCCAATGATGAAGAGATATCCCATGTCAAGAATGATCTAGGCAATATAACTTCACCTCCGTCGGACGCGGAAAGAACCCATTTCAATATCAACGACAAGAATATAATCACTATCGAGGGGTCGCAGAATGTCAAAGGCATCATGAACCTGCGTAATTCTCATTTTCCAAATGGGGCCATTGACGAAAATCCAAATTCGAACGACAGAGTTGCAGAATCTGCATGGAGCTCAACTGTCGAATTGGGTAACAAGGCCGAAAATATCATTGAGCCAAAACCCTTTCAGGATGCTCCAAGAGCGGATGACAACGAAGACGATTCAAACAGCTCGGATTTGACGGACATAGACACTGATAGCAGTGCAACTGTCAAAGGTGATTCTTCTCTTGAACCCTTTTCTGCACAAGAAAACTCTACCGTCCTTCTTACATCCGCTCAAGGAGCCAGAGAAAATGCTAGTGGCAGTGTGGATGTCGAGATGATTTCAACTAGTGAGAAGCCTTTGGAATCCGATGTATCAAAAGGCCACTGGGGCCAAAATTTCAAAGAGTCAAGTTTGGTTCCACGAAACTCCAACACTCCAATCGACCAGACCTCCGACTCTGAGGGAAGCTTTGCAACGGAGGTGTCACAAGACACTCTCGGTAGTCCGAATCATGCCATGGAAGTCGATGAGGTTTTCCATGATGCATTGGAGGATGAGAATAATTATGCATCGGAAGATAAGAATGCTGAAAACATTGATAATATGGATGTCAGCAACAACTCTCAAGATGAAACTGAGCGTGAGTTCATCGAAGATCTCGAAGAAGCAGCTGAAAACCTCGCAAATCTTGATTCAAACATTGTAGAGAGTCCTGAAACCGAAAATGACATCGGTATGGATGAAAATGAAGAAGCAGAAATAGCTAAGAAGAAGCGAAAATACGAAGGAGAGCATGAATCCAGAGCCGCCAAGCTCAAAAAGGCATTAAGATTTCCAAGTCTTGAAAAAGCGTTAGATCAAGAGGGAAAGACTAAAAAGGATGCTGCAAAGCTAGCGTCGAATTCAATGAACGATCAAGAGAAGGGAGAAGTAGTAACAGCAGCTTTTCGCGAAAGTGCAGATACTGAAGAAGGAATTGGAATGGCGCAAATTTCACGCGAGGATGAAGACACTATCGAGACAACAGCAATTGACCACAATACCGAAGCCGCGAAGCAAATAAATGAGACAACAGTGGGACAGGGAGAAGAAGGACAGTCAAACGAACAAAAGAACGAAGTGAAAACAAACAACATAGATGAGATGAAGGCTGGAAAGAAGGAACAGATCAAAACAGAAGTGAGGGATGAGATCAAAGCGGAGGTCAAGACAGAAACTGATATCAAGCAAGATTTTGACGACAAAATGAGTGTGAAGCTGGAGCAAACCATTAAGAATGAAACAGACGTCAAAAGGGAGGTTAAAAACAAGACGGAAATCAAAGGAGAGAATGCTTCCACTACATCATGCAAGAGCGGCGCTGTTGTCTCAGAAGACGGAAGGAAGCTTGGAGACCCAGACAACAACACTTCTCCGGTCCATCCAGACACATACTATCAAGGAGCTTCCTCTTCTCTCTCTACTCTCGGAACTACCATCAAAAATGACCCAGAAGCCAACAGCGAAACTGAAGCCCAAATGACAAACAACATCTCCAATGCATCTCAAACAACACTGACTTCTGACAACCCACACGAGAAATCTGATTCAACTAGAAATGTTCCATCACATCCCAAGATGCAAGATGAGTCGGCATCAAATATTCCAGGTGCTTCTACCTTCAAATTTGAATTAGGAACTGCTGCTGAACCAAAGAAACAGGATAAGTGGAATGTCTACGTAGATAATGCTGAGGAATCGGAGGCTGGTAATATCGTCAAGCCGGAATGGGTCAACATCTAAGGGGGTGCAGAGGAATTTTCACATAGTCGAAGGTTGCGAAGGATTTGCAGGTATGGAATCAATATGGGAATAATGGCGGAGCTCAATGGGCTCACACGGATATTTCAAGAATCAAAGGAGAGATCTCGAGAAGGCTTAACCAGGGGATCGGCACAAGGGGTTTCCGCGTAATGATTTTCGAGTTTATGCATAGATGCAGATCATTTCATATTTCCAACGTGGCAGCATCATCATTTCTCCCCTTGTATTTATGAACACTTCCATCTTATGGACTCAAAATTAAGTCGAAAAAATATCAATTTTACAGTGTGCAAACATACGTTTGCTATTGATATATCTAAAACCACCTCCGCTGTGAAGTACCGGTCCGCTAATTTTTGCTATCCTCTCGTTACAAACAACAAAGCATAGCTGTGCTCTCTTGGAATTCTTGAATCCTTAGATCTCCAATCACGCCAACTCCTTTTCCAACGATATCCACAATTCAAATATGCTCTGGAACGTCAGCAAGTTGAACCTCTCTATATTTCTCCACTGCTCTTTTCAAATGCATTCATCTTTCTCTAGTGGATAAAATAGCCAGTTTTCCCAGTTTCACCCTCGCGATAACTTCCATGTAAGGTTGCCTTCCTAGGCAAATAAGTATTTGCTCGCAGTTCACTCGGATTGTTTCGACATTAGTCGAATCAGCGGGCGGTAGGATCTCATTGAGAAGTCTCCTAGCTTTGTCGTCCACAGTCCGTTCGCTCAGTCCCATTGCATTTTTCCAAAAATGAATGCTGACTGAGATTAGTCATCTCATGTAAGAGACCCTCCAGCTTCTGTTGTGCCTCTACATTTCCATTCGGCATAAGACTTTCAATAATCTTCCTAAATCCCAAATGAAGCTTCCTAACACCCATCCTCTGATCCGGCAACTCCGTCTCAGCAGCTTCCTCCCTGCAAGGTACCAGCTTCACAACTTTCCTATGATAAGCGAATAACTCCATCGCACTCTCCATTAATCCCTCAAACGTAAACATATACCTCTCTTCCCACTGATCAACCATCTTCAAAAACTCTAGCGAATCCATTACTTCCCTCACGAGTCCATCTCTCATTTTACAAAACGGTAAATACGCACCCGCAAACTCTCTCTTCATAACCCTATCATGTTCCAACTTCTTCTCAAGACTCATGCCCATCAGTGCTCTCAAACTGAACTCCTCTATCCCCTCCTTCTCCCTTCCTTCCGCAATGGTCCATTCCCACCTCTCATCTCTACTTTTCTTGACCACCATCCCTGCACCACCTTCGGGACTTTCAACGCATTCCCAGTTCCCAATTTTCTAACATGAATATTCCAGAAGAGTTCAGAATGTATATTCTCGAGATAGGAGACTGGGATGGGGATACTGTATGAATGAGGAGGTAGATGAGGTGATATTTAGACAGAAGAATGATTGGTTTTTACTTTTGAATCTGTGCGTGTAGAGGGGAAATCTTGGATATAGAGAGCTAGTTCTGGGACACCTGGGATGGGGATTCGAGATGAGATATAAATGGGTAGAGCATTCCGCCGTAGAGTGTTTTTTCAATGGAACGACCTAATCTATCATATCATTAGCTTCCGCATTCCCATTCCAAAAATAAAGTGTTCAGAAAAACATGAGAGAAAGCAGATTTCTGGAAGAACATATTCAGCATCCACCTCGCTCCCAAAATAGCTCTCCAATGTCCTACTATATACCTCCCCTCTAAACACACCCCTCTCATCGAAAATATTCTTCGCATAGTTTAATACATGCATCATCTCATGTACCAATACATTCGAGACATAAAACTGCTCTATTAAACTCTCCGCATCCGTTAGTCTATCGTTCAATAGAGGAGCTGCACATTGGTAAGAGATATACATGTTTATACTCCCATCACCTGATAAAAGCGTTAGACCATCTGTTATTGAGAGGCTTGAATCCGAGGAGCAATGGATCTTGACACCAGTGATAAGATCAGCGCCGGAATCGAGGAAGGAGATGCGTAGGTGTTGGGTGAGCATTTCATCAGTCAATGTGTAGAAAATATTTTCTGCTTCCTTTCCATCTCCGGATTGCAGTGGACTCCTTCAATCAAAACTCTTCCACTGTGAGAGCTCATCTGAGGTAGTTCAAAGGAGATAGCAAGGAGGAAAACGGGGGTGAGAGATCGGTGTTCTGTGGGATAGGAGCATTGCATCGAAAAAAATCTTAGGCCATATTAGGTATGTCATCAAAATTATGAAAGAAGGAAGAGAGAGAAATACATACCCACGCAAACCTCCCAATTTCTTCTAAGATCCTACTAGCTATTCTCAAACTAGGCTGCATAACCACTCATATCCTCTCTTCACACATAATCCATCTCATTCTCTCCTCTCCAACTCTCAATAATCTATCATCAACTTCATACCCTACCCCTTCTCGCTTAATATCTCCCTCATTTATCCCACAAACCCACAACCCTCTCCCTAAAGGACCCAAAACCCCATTCCTCAGCCCTTCTCTCTGAACCTCTCTCTCACTGATGCACTCCAGTTCCCTTAACAGAGCCGTAGTATAACCGCTCAAATAGCGCGTTGATATTCTTCTATTTCTGCTCTGCGGCCTAGGGTTGGGGGGGAGAGGAGTGGGTGGAGAGGTGAAAGAGGCGCGAGGCCTGATTTGGAGGGTCCAAATGGGAGGGAGGGGGGTGGAGGGTAGCGGGATGAGAAGGGTGGCATTGGGATTGTGAACTGTGGAGGTCGGAGGTGGAATTGGATTTGGATGGAAGTGACGAGAAGAAGAAGAGATAGATAAGATTCACTAGTGACGCAACCTAGGAAAAGTGAATAGATTGCAAGTGATTATGCGATGTCTCTTCGATTTGTCATCCACATACAACGACTTCATCCTTTCCATCACAATTTCAATTGTAGGAAAGAACCACATCGTTCATTACTCTTTGTCAAAGACAACCTACAACCGCAAACATCCACCCCTTACCATTTCGTCTCATAAACCTAACCGAATGACGTTCTTTATCAGCCCCTGATTTCGCCTAAATTTGATCACCCCTATTCAGAGAAACAAAGCGAATCACGTGGTTCATACATTAAGAAAGCGCGATATAATAGTAACAAACATTGAAGAAAATGATAAGACAGAGAAATGAGATGTTAGAAAATTGATGGGGAGTGCATTTGTCCAAGAATAATGAATTTCATCTATAATGCTAAATAAATAGCTGCCCAATCATCAATCAATCAATCATCCATGCTTATGCATCATACTTTTGATAGTCATCATCATGCTCTTTCTTTCAATTCTCCCCCTTCTCTCCCTCTCCTCGACTTCAGTCGTATTTATGCACCATTTCCGTTGTATGCAATCAAGTTTGGTGATCCGTTGGGATTTGGGATCTTGCCAGTAGTAGCCAAAGCCTTGAGACGGCTTTGGACAGCAGCGGGGGTAGAGAGACCCTCGAGAGCGATGAGGTAGGCGGCGAGACCGGCGACGTGGGGACAGGCCATGGAAGTACCAGAGATGGTGTTTGTGGCAGTAGTGCTTCCAATCCAAGAACTCAAGATACCGACACCTGGGCCGAAGATGTCGACAACAGATCCGTAGTTGGAGAAACTGGCACGGTTATCGTTGGAGTCAATGGCACCAACAGTGACAGCAAGAGGCTCAGAAGCAGGAGAGTAGTTGGCAGCGTTGGCGTTGTCATTTCCGGCAGCGACCACAACGGTGACGCCTCGGGCGATGGTGTTGCGGACAGCAGTGTTGACGGCAGAAGAAAGACCACCTCCAAGAGACATGGAGAGAACGGAATTAGCTGCGGCGTTGTTACCGACCCATTGAATACCTGAGATGACACCAGAGTTTGATCCTGAACCATCGGCGCCGAGGACCTTGACAGCTACGAGACGAGCACTCTTGGCGACACCGTAGGTTGAACCTGCGATAGTACCAGCGCAGTGAGTACCGTGTCCATTCTCATCGGTGTTCTGAAATTTGTTAGAAAATGCACTACACGACCGTTCGAATAACCTACAGCTGAGCCAGAGATGAAGTTAGCACCAAAGGTAGCACGTCCACCGAATTGGCTGTGGCTAGTATAGATACCAGTATCAACAACATAGACAGTGGTACCGCTACCAGCAGAAGAGTCATAGATATAAGTGGTAGAGTCCTGGTTACGGTGGGAGATACGGCCAAGACCGTATGGGGCACCAGTTTGAGAAGTAAGAGCAGAGGCGTAAACCTTGGCATCTTTCTCAACGTAAGCGACTTCAGGAGAAGCAGCGATTTCGGCGATGGAAGCAGAGTCTGCTGTGACTTGAAATCCCTTGAATGAACCGATGTCGTAAGTGGCTCCGATACCATTTTCATCGCGGCGGGAGAGGCTGAGGTTGAGTTAGTAAGTGAGGTTACATAGCTTGTATGGCAATTTACATAGAGCTGATGGATTCGATGTGGCTTGCAACCATTGTAAGATCGACATCCTCGTTGTAGACGACAATGTAGCCTGTTAATGTTAGATTATTTATTTGAAATCAGATGAAGTGGCAAAATTGCCCTTCAGCCCTTGGATGCCTTACTGTCGGGTACAACATCTGTTGCTTCAATGTTTCGAATCTTGAGGTGACCAGCAGATGGAGCTGGAGCAGCAAAGACGCCAGGAGCGACCAAAGCAGCCAAAGCCGCGAGTTTGACGAGATAAGAAGCCATGATACCAAGTGAAGACTATTCAGAAAAGAAGTTGATGATTGAGAAGATGATTGATTGATGATGAGAGAAATTGACAGAGGAACTTTGAAGATACTTATACTCTCTTGAAAGCTCAAGGAAGTCCTGTTTCGTGGTTCATTTCAAGTCCTGTCTATCAAGACTAAGATCTTGAGTAATTTTTGTCACTTGCCAATCTGCATCCTCCATCTTCATCTCACCATCAACACCTTCTTGATACGTAACTGTCCGTGGCGATCAAATGGAGAACCATTGTAGAATTTGAAAGTTCGAGAGCGCCACAAGGACGTTGCGAGTGGGGGAGGCGTCTTCGGGAGGCTTGGCTAGGGCGATAACTCAGGGGCTAGATGGAGTATGCGAGTCTGATAGGTTCATCCGAAGTAAAAGGAGACGAGTTTCGTACTAGAAGCCGACTGGTGCAAGAGCGGATTGAGACTAAAATGTAGCCACCCCCCTCTGCCGATCAATACACTTGAATGCCGGACCGTTCAAAAGTTCAGATAACCTTTAAGCTTCACTGCTTTCCCTCCCCTTGTTTCTGCACCTCGCTGCATGCCATCATCTTTAGCGCCATGATATCCGAGCAAATTAGGAAAGTGACAAGACGTTTGGCAGCTGCCACGATTTCTGATTGGGAGACTGGACGATAGTGAAGGATAGCCAAGTTCTCATTTCTGAGATAATAATTGTAATTGATGTCGCACATTACCGGTGCAGATTGAAGGAGTATTCAAACTTGGTTTAGATGCTTCTTCCCTTGGGCTATGTTTCAACCTGCCCAAAAAGGTCAACCCCGAAGCTATTCACGACGAATAATATGTGCTGAGTAGATGTCTTGGATGAGATGCATACTTGGCGATATACAATCTCGGGGGATTAAGATGTGCCGTCCTCCGAAATAATGTCAACCTCTCAATTCGTCTCCATTTAACCCCTCAATTTGAGCTGAGTACCATTCTAACCCTACTTTGATAGCCATGGTTGCTTATCGTAGTAGTCAACTTGGCATTTGCGATCGGCAGTCCCTGAAAGGCTGGTGATTATTGAACCGAGGGATTGAGGCATGTTCCCAAGTAGCTTGACTCGCATGGAACACCGCATCTTGCATCTGCAGGTTTGTCGTGAGGTGGAGGGATTTGAAGGAATATTGAGGTTTTATTCATGGTATCATACTCATAAGATTGGACTGATTTGATAGAGAGATTGAGAGAGGAAGAAACGGACCGTCGTGTTGAGTAAATTGATGAGGTTCACGATGCAAGTTGATGTTGACAGAAGAATGAAAAGATGGAGGCACGAAATCAGGTGGGCGGACCAATTCGCTTATTCCCGGACCGCCTCGGACCACATCCCAAAGCATCCACTTCCTCCCCTTAGATCTCAATCTGCCCTGATCGTCTGATCTGCCGATGCACGGTGAGTAGAGCGGAGCAAGCACGTACAAGTCACACAACATCACAACACCAAGAACCTTATCACCACTTCTCCTCCTGCCAGAAACGGTCTCGTTCACAATCACATCATGCGGAGACCTTGGAACAACCATCGCACTAGAACATTTCAACCACTTCGAGAAGAACATGCTTGAGGGCGGCAATAACGCCATTCTCTTCTTCCCGTGCAAAGCGCTTTGAACTATTCACATCTATTCCCAGCTGCCATATCCAGCCTCCTAGGCACGGGAAGCGACCTGCCTAAATCGACTTTTGTATCCGCGGCAGGGACAATTTACCTCTTCTCAATCTCCAAGCCCAAATACCAAGCACAAGTAGCACATTGAAAAAGTCAAACACCAGGGAGCCACCGAAGATAACCGCTACAAATGTCTATGCTTTATCGGTAGTCATCGAAACGACAGTCATGACAATAGCCCACGGCAACATCCAGAGAAAGTTTGAGCCAAGAGATTGAATCAGATACCATTTTTGGGGATGTAGAGAGGAGAATGGCGCTTATTTGGAAGCTGAGAGCATAAAAGATGTAACACCAATCGATAGTCTGTCTTGTTAGCACTGCTTGGGGTATTGTGGGGGTTGAATTACCTTCCACATTTGTTGAGTTATACTTGCAACGGTAGATGAGTCCGAAAGATAGTAGGCAAAGCTGTCGATGCCCCAGAATGAAAGGAAGATGCAAATGGGAACCTCGATTACAAGGGCGATGGCACAAGATATCCATGCGGGACGTGTGATTCCTATTATCAAACAATAAGTGAAATGTATGGACAAAGACAATTGACTTACTCCGAAGTTCAAACCAAGTTCCTCGACGTTTCCGAATTTCAGGACCGACAGAATTTCTCTATTCTCCCCATTCATGCCCAACGAATGTCAAAGTTGACGCCTGCAAGCTCTGCACAGGAACCATGAATATTCCCCATCTGATTGTATTGAAAACTCCCCACGCTGTAGCATAATCGAGACCCATTCCAACAATTTTGTGAGTGAGCCAGAGATATATCGCATTTCTGATTGCTGATTCTGAAAATGTCCATACACCAGGTCTGACCAGAATCCCAAGTGGCTTCCAACCTGGTTTTGGTTTTGTCTCGGAGTCCTCTGCCTTACGCCTCCGTTGCACGACGATATACAAGAAGTAGAGCAATCCTACCAAAGAAGCTGTCATATCACAAGATATTCGAATAAGAGCTTGATTGTTGACCGTAGGAGTATGTCTGCCAATATGAAATCGCGAGATTATGAGTAGATCCAGAACGATGTTGACTGCAAATTTACAACAGCTGATGACAAACAGTACATCAGGCAGATCGAGTGCTCGTGTGGAACTACTGACAGCAGTTTCAACGGCAGATGAAAGAGCAGACACCGATGATATACGGACATATGACAATGAAGTCTGACGAACTTCGGACGGTACGAATGCCCCGGCAAGTTTTTCCGAAGCAGCCACGAAGATGATAGTAAGAAGTGCTCCAAGAATGGTTTGTACGACGAGTAAGGTATATGTGAGACTGATTCGAGCATTCAGGTTCCGATTCGATTTGTCTCCAATGATGTTGAATACGACCCTTGGAAGTCCCTCATTGATGACCTCAACAATAATACCAATATAAGTATAGACATCGGTCGTTACGACGCGACTGGAGTCGATATTGGCTACCCACAGCTTGCTGAGAGTGCTGTACACCGCTGGTAAAAGGAAAGCCCCAAAGTTGAAAACGAGGGAACCATAAAAACTTGACCATGATCAGCTTCAGTCCCAAGGTTTTGGAAAACATGCCTTTTTCTATCAATAAACCTGCGTAGTCCCCTTCGCCTCGTCTCATCTCCTCCAATCGTCAGACTGACCTCGGTATGAACATGATCATCCTTTGTCGAAAGCATCTTGTATCTGAATCTCGCCCACAACAGAAGTCGCATAGCGAGGAGTCTCCTCGGTCTGACCCATCGCATTTATCTTCATAAGGGGTCTCCCACTCTTCAGTGGCAAAGTAACGTTGGCAACATTTTGAGTTTTGCTGAGTGCGGCTCTATGAAGATGTGGGAAATGATCGCCTTTAAAGTGCGGAGACATCTCCCCGAGCCAGCTTGGCTGGAATGTGATTGGTGAAATTGAAGACCACCAACTATCTGAGCCGTACGACGGGATGCCAAGATAATTGGAGCCATATTATCGGGAGCAGAATTCATGGTGGAGGTTCTCAGTGGAAGAGCGAGTCCAGAAATATCACAATAGAATGAACATGTAGGGGCAGTGATGTTGTTGCGAACCGATTCATTGCTTTCATTTCGTCCGCTGACGGACACAGACGCATTCTGTATTTTGCCTTGGAGCCTGACGATTCATCGTGTCTTGCTCGTGGACTTAACATATGATAACGCATGCAACTAAGAATTGCACTCCTGGGTATAATTCAATCATCAACGCACTTCCACGTAAACACGCGCTCCTTTTGTCATCCCTTCTCAAAGTCCCGAAGTCGGTACTCTAGATTACTCCACAATTGAACATCTCTCCTCTGGCAATGCGACGCCTTATGGCCACATATACTTAGGAAATTCGGGGTGCGTTCCAGGTTTTCCATATATCTGACTCAATTGATCATCCATTAGCTGTCCCTGGTCCAACCAATTCTGACTCTGTGATGAGAACTGATGTCTTCTTAGAGCAATACTCCATGCAAGGTTTGAATGACCAACACCTGCAAAATCCGACGACTTTGAAAGTACCAGGAAATCGATAAAGGACTGTTGCTGAGGAGCCATTTCGAGTAGATATTCTCTATCATTGCCTTTCAGCAAATCAAGTTTCGAAGTTGCATCTAACTCCATCTCATTGGCATCTTTAATGAATTGTGGAATGTCTGTTCCTTCATGTGAAGCAACATAGATAACGCTCAGGTTTCTAGAAGTGGCTTGTCCTAGGAACAACTTTGACTGTGTCTCATACTGAGAGAACGTTGCATCGTCTTTAGAAGAAGTCATTCCTATGTTCAAATATGCTCCGAGATATGCGTTCTTGAACAAGGTATCAGAATAGTCGAGAGAGACTGAATGCGCTTCAGACAATTTCAGTAGTGTAGTTGTCGCAAGCCTTCTGATATCATCGCGCGGTTTGAGAACTTTGCTGAAATGCCCGAAGAATGGATATGCGTCACTTTGTACTGGCCATTGAAGGAATGACTGCTTCAATGAGATGATAATTGGTCCCTTAGTGTCCTGAGAGAGATATTGCGTGAGCCATTTATAGAAAGCCTCCCTCCAAACCACCTCATTTGTCTTCTCTTTCTCAACCAGAGTCGGCGCATCAAGTAGCAGAGGTCCATTCGCGTGTTCAATATCTGCGATTTCGAGTAGGGAGTCGTAGACACGCATCTGCGGACATGACAGATGTAGAGAATTGATGAGATGCGCTGTATCGAACATGTAATCGAAAGTAGTCGTATTTCCCGCCGGCATACCCTCATAATCATCTGCCAACACAATCCCCGGGACTACCAGACTTCCACCCGCTGCCATGGCATATCGTACACAGCTCAGAACAGAATTGCGCACCTCTGCGACACCTCCAGAATGTTGATCGCAAACAAATACCACACTCTCATTCCAGTTCGTGCCGGCGCAAACATTCTTGATGCCTAGAGATCGCAGAGGAGGATAATCGAAGATATCAGTCAATACAGACACCTGCGGGCCATTTGAGTAGATATTCCAAGGGATGTGACTTGGAAAATTGTATGGACGGTCGAAGGCTACCCATAACCAGACTGCGACGAGTAAGATACCGGCGAGAGAGGCATATCTGCGATTAATACCATGAGGAAGCTCCATCGCGCAGATGGAAAGGAATGAAGGAGTTGGCGCATCTCGAGAAATCTTGTTATTTCAGGTACGGGAGATAATTCCCGGGTGGTATTGGATTGTCGCATGGGGCCAGAGTTGGTCGAATGAGGGGGGGTTGGGGTGAAAGGTAACGAGGTAAGGACGCCTGGGAAATTTGCCCTTCATTCCCCAGGCCGAGGAACCTGGGGTTGGCAGATTGGCAGATTACCATGGCGGACGGGTAAGCGAATCAGGAGAGTTGTGGAGGAGCATTAATTTATGCATGTCTTGGAATTTCGAATGAAAAGGAGTTCGAGAAGTTTGAATAGGGAAAAAGAAAGTTCGTTGGGCTTATGATTGGTTGATTTTGTGAAACATATATGTCATTGACTTTTGTCAAATCCAAGAGATATCATAACTAGGTAGCTTATGCAAATATTTTGATGCATAAAGCAAGATTCTCATTACCCCGGCTTCAATAGTCGGAAATTCAATAGTCCCATTTTGGTAAGATTACACTCCAAAACCACATATATGGAATTCCATTTTCAAAACTATATTCAACATTACCCGTCTCACTCATTCTGCTTCATCCTCAATCTCCAAATCTCCCACCTTAAATGTCTGTCCCTTCCTATCCGCATAATCCGTATGATCATGATAATTCTTCACCCTTTCCCTCACATACTGCAATCCCGTAACCTTTCTCTTCTCGCCATTATTAAAATCCTCTTCCTTTACCAACCCCAATCTCTTCAACAACGGCGACGGAGCAGGTGCAATATCAACCTCATTCCCCGGTCTTACAAAATAAAAAAGTCCAAGTCGATCAACACTATCTTGATCCTTTGGTGGACGCTGAACACGATGAATCGTGCTTTTTAAATAGCCTGCTGACCAGAATTGCAACGCATCGCCGACATTACAGATTATTCCACCGTCGACGGGAGGAATGTATTTCCATTCTCCTGCTTTGGTTTTGATTTGTAGGCCTGCGATATTTTGGCTCCAGAGTAGGGTCAAGGAGCCGAAATCCGTGTGGGCGCGCGACCAGGTATTTTGTACCAATGCATCTTCTTCTCTGGTACGTGGATGGTAGATCATGTACCGGAGGTGATCCTCGGATTTTGAGGCGTATTCGTGGCGAGAGGAGAAATAATCTGGTGGTAGCTCGAGGATGAGGGCAAAGAGGGTGAAGATTTTGGAGGCGATTTCGAGTGATCTCTGCTTTCCTGTCAGCGAGGTCTATAGGGTTCAAGCAGTACTCACGCGTGAGAAATTTTCTATTTCCTTCAAATAAGGATCTAGGAATTTATCTCTCGGCTCAGCAGCCAATTCTGGGATAAACTTTGGGATATTCACACTCTCCACTATATCTTTAACATTGGTCCCCATCACAGTCTTCTCATTCGCGGCTCTGTATCCGAAATAATTTCCCTTCCCAAAATCGCATTTCAGTTCCGGTTTATCTTTTTCTTCTAGAGGTCGGTTGAAGAATGCTTGTCCGATATCATATTGTCTCTGTACTTCTTCTTCGGTGAAACCCGTGCCGATTACGCTGAAGAATCCTGTTGTTTCGACCTGACAATCCATCAGCAGAGGCACTTTTGGAATCAAATGGAGTCATTTGGATGAAATACGGCATTCCTTAACTCCTCTGCCAATGTTTCCTTCCCACCCGGTTCATCGAATGTCGATAGATCAATCACCGAGATCTCAGCCCAATCCAGGTCTACATTTGTCCTCGCAGGTCGTTTCCATCGTGGCAAAGGAGTGAGCTCTGGAGATATAGCTGAAGGCATTTCAAATGTATAACATAACAAAACAAATCTTGTGAAAATTCAAGGCAATGGAATATCCGACTTCAAAGCATCATCTCAATGCGGGGCAGCTACCCCTCCTTGAGTTACCTCTACACAACTCTGGCTCTTACTTTATTTGGCAATTTTACATTTCTGTATTGGTGATTTTAATATCCAATTAGATGTCTCAAGTGGGAAAGAGAGAATTTTAATGGTTGCTGTCAAAGTAGATCTTCAGCACGCAATTCTTTAGTGTGAAGATGTGCTCAAACCCCCACTCTGGGAGATTCTAGCGAATTAGAAAGAGACACTGGCTAACCGAGTATAAAGGGGCTCGGGTTGATGTTTGTAGCTGTGCTGTATAGTTTCTGTTTTCTTAGTTTACTATTAAATGTTTTAGTGTGAGTTAGGAAGCTTTGAATAAGTAAATCTATGATCTCCTAGCCGACTTATATGGTCAACCTTACTGTAAATTTTAGGTGCCAAGATATCCTGAAACAGTTACAAGTCACTCTTAATATCCGTCCAACAAATAATAGACATATCAGTTACTGTATTAAAAAAAAAACCTAAGATTATTTAAGTAGCTCCAAGACCTAAGCAAGGTGGAATCTACTACTTCAACAACTCCATCTTCTTCAAAAGAGCCTCCACATCCCCGCCGTCAATATCCACAGCTGCAACAAGTGCTTTCATCACATCTGCAACTATATGTCCTATCAGTATTTGCATTCCGACATCCACTGATTAAACATGATGAATATTCCTCGAGAAACCCCAGAAAATGAGATGGGACACTTACTCTGTCCGTCACTAGCACTCCCTTGTCCAGGATTCACCTGCGCTAGTGTTGCGATGCCCATTCTCCTCCCAATAGCAGCAAGATTTTCAGCGTTAATACTTTTGATTATCTCATCAGCAGTCCCTATACATCATTAGCCAAATCACTGCTTTTAACTGCGCTGTGCCGAAACTATCCTTTGAAGTCTGAGAAAACACTTACGGATCAGTCCCTCCTTGGGAAACCAGTTCTTGACCAAGTGATACTTGATGCAATGATCACCCAGCAATGCGAGTCTTTTGTTCGCTTCCAGAGATGCGCTGGCGCCTTTACATCGTAGTGCCTCGAGACAGAGAGCCTTGGTGGTGAAGGTGTGTGCGATGAGAGATTCGATGGAGGAGACGGCGGTAGTCATCGTGTTGCTGAAATCCTGAGATGTGTTGTTAATGAAGTTTGATGAGTTGAAAAATACAAGAGACGGACGGCAAGATAAAATGGGAAGTTGATTGTTCCTAAAAATGCCACCAACATCGCAGTATGCACGGCATGAAATACTTGCCGAAACAGTCTCACCGAGGACCAACGCCGGTTCATACAGTTTGACCACGTTTCTTTGTGCTACCCTAAAAGGCTGTTCAATGGTGCTCGCAGCCTTACCGAGTAGCCGGTCACCTCTCATTTGCTTCCAATCCTATTGCGTTGGCAATTCGTTATCTGCCATGTAATTACCGTGCGTGCCTACTCCATTAAGCTCTACTCTGTTCTCCTTTTTCTTTTTCTTTTCTTTTCTCTTTCTCATATCTGTTCATCGTGTGATACCTGTAAGGCTCTTTGTAGCCACTGGCTCCTGTCTGCCAGCATACTCGCCCTAGCCACTCAACCAAACATCTTACCTACTGCGCCACAATTTCTTTCTAACGTAGACATTCTCACAATGAAAAGGCTGACTTGACCACTCCGAGGATTGATCGAGGCCCAAAACTTGATGCAGCTGGTAATGGGCTGTCACGCAGTAGTCTGTAGAGCTGGGAACGGTAATTAGGAGTGTTCCGCTCGATTAAGAGACTTCGATCTAAGGAGCTAAGTTCTATGAGAGCAGCGAAGATATATGGGAGCTGCTCGCTTACATTAAATGGAGCCTGGGGAGCTACATGCCATATGATTCCGTGACATGGGCCCTAATACTTGCAGATCTTTCGCAGCATATAATTTTCACAAATGATCACGAGGAAGGTAACGCCGCATTCTTTGTAGCTGAACACAGAACTTTTCCTTCGATCATGTTGTCCCAGACCAGGTTTAAACTAAATGGTTCTATAACTGTTCTACCCAACATATTGTTATGCTGAAAAGGAATGGTTTCAAGAAAACTGGAATCGACAAAATGATTTTCCTTATTCACACGGTGTGGATTACAATGCAAGCTGCAACAACCCATGGCTACATAAAGATCGAGAGTTAGAGATAGTATTTGGTCAGTCTAACTATGCTTCTTGGAAAATGTTCTTGAAATAATTATGTTACACTCAGAGCCTCTGGTCAACGGCCATACGTCTTCCACCGCCGAAGTGCACCTCGTCACTTGTATTTCATTTCAACTTCGGTTTGAAGACCAATTTAAAATCGAAGTCGAATCCACACCACAGCTTCAACTTCAAAAACCACAACCACAAAGCGAGGCTAGGCTATTGTATTGGATTGAATAAATATACTCAACTCGAGTTTTCGATCTCATCTTTCCAACCACAACCGCTACAACCTCAGCGCTCAACTCTGTTTGCTGCCCAACGACACACCACTTCGACCCACACAAAGATGGAGTCATCTAAAAAAATCCTCTACTGGTTACGCAGCATGCTCGAAGCCAGCAACCCAATTTTGCAGTGGCTAAAAAAACGCTCCCTCAATTAGTGGCGAAATTCCCATCAAAACCGTCTACTGCAACGCAGCATGCCAAAAGTCTGACTGGAACAACCACAAGACCACCTGTCATAGACTTCAAGCCCGCTTCCAGCTTTACCGAGCAGTTGATCTTTTTCAAGGTATCTTCTACGTGTATCGGGATAGGATGTTCGACAGGCTGGTTGTTAAAATCGTTAAGGAAGGCGACAAGATGTACATCCATGAAGGCGAATACCCAGAATTCAAGTCTGAGTACTCAATCTTTCAAACATTCCCCGACAACTTATTCAAACATCTCCCCCAGAATGACAAACTCTCTTCGCTTGCCCATTGGGCCTGCTCCGATGTCACGATCTGGCTTCATGACATCATAAAGCACGGATTGCAAGGTATTTGCCATCCCCACGCTTGAGGGAAAGAATTAACAATCGGAAGGCATTGCAAGCAACATCATTGAAGTTGATACTCTCGTTAAGCGGCCAAAGAGAGACCTTGTAGCGATCGATTTTTTGGGTGAGGTACAACCTGATGACACTGACCACAATATTCTCAAGCTCACTCTCAAACGTGGAGGCGAACACTATGCTCTGGATCTTAGTGGTGCGCAATATGGTTTTTTCGAGCCAGTTGCCCAATGGGATGATTACTGTGAATTTCGTGGCGCGAAGATCACATATCCCAACAACCCCTCCTTTGGAGCTCACAAGGAAAGGTTTATAAAAGCGAAGATCAATGAGAGGAGCCTTGTTGGACTTCACGCCAAAACCAACGAGCGCTTCTCGACGACTATGATGGCGGTGATGCAAACATGGGAGAAGAGTTTTGAAGGAAAGAAGAGTGTCCGAGATTTGTTGAATGATCCAGAGGATACCTACCGCAAGCACAAAGCATTCATTTTACGTGCGATTGACGAAAGACTCGAGGAGTACACGAAGAGGCTTCGAGAGCTACATGAAGCTTGCGTTGAGGCCGAAGCTGCTAGTTTGGAAGCTCCGTTTGAGAAGGATGAATTCATGATTGGTGGCCATACATTGCGCTCTATGGATAAGTCTCGAGAGAAAACTGAGAATCGTGTCGTGGCTAAAGCAGCTGGAGAAAAGGGCTCATCCAAAAGAAAGTTCACATATTCGATTTGGAGAGCGAAATGCAATCAGAAATGACGTTTACGGATGAGGATGAGTTTCGGCAATTTTTGGAATCGCAGAATGCTGCGTACGAGAGGACCCCTTACACTGATGAATCATACGGAAAGGAGATCGAGATGCTCGCTAAGTTAGGATTTCTCAATGGGGATGGTCACTTCTGATTTGTTTGGGACATCAGTTGGTAGTTAACAACCATTTTACATGCTGTTAATCAAGACCTCTCTCTGACATTTCCATTTGCATTTGAAAATGAAACTCTAAACTGTGAAAATGCCAAAAAGGGAAAAAGGCCCATCAAAACATTTTCCAGATGATAAAACACTCCTTAAACCCACTCAAGAGCAGTTGGAGAGTTTGACAATCGTGCGGGAAGGAATAGGGCCTGGATATTCCCAAAAAAGGGCAAAAAATAAAAGCCAAAAAAAGCCAAAAAAAAAAGTTCCAACTGACAAAACACATCTCCAACCTACTCTCGAATAGATTACTCTTGAGTAGATTGAAGGGGTGAACACCATATGGGAACTCGTCAACAGCTCTGATATGCCTCGAAGCAGGTGTTTTTATCTCCCACGGTTTTCCACGGTAACCGTAAACGTTTCCGTTGGACCAAACAACCTGAGTTGAGTGGCCGGTGTGATAGCCGTGGGGCCTATTTGAAATTATAAAGGTCTATTGTGCGCCAGGCCCGCGCATTCAGTGACGCTATTTTGAACTTCTGTGCAAAAAAATTTGAGGAGGGTGGGAACGTGCTTCTCTCGACTCACAGTTCATTTCAACTGTGAATGCGTTGGAGTGAAAACTTTGGGAATTTACACTTCTACGGTCCACACGTTTTAGCCATGGAAAGCGCTCCTTCTACATAGTTTCTTCATATTTCAAGTTTCCGTACCTTGACTTTTTGTTTCCTGAATACAACCATATTGACTCCCGGCGAGGATCTAAGTGAGCCTCACATGCTGCGCCACAGCATAGATTGCTCATCCCCTGTTCATGAAAGCCTGATAATGCCAGCTTTAAAGTGTGTTAGGACACTGAGTCACAATTCAATAAGGCTGAATTCCAAATTGTATCTAGCATGTCTGTGGAATGATAAAATGCCCGTCTGACATGTTGTGCTTGTCGTTGACTCGTACGTAAGCGAGAAGGATTTAGCGAACAAGGGGGAGCAGCCAAATCGGATATTTCTCCATTTTCGCTCGCCGGCTCTACCACACGATTGCTCGTAATTGAGAACTTCACTTCGGAATTCATTTGATGATTGAATGCCAAACATATCGATCCTTTTATGAACATTTCCTGAAATCGAGAGTTTTTCGGAGTAGAGGTTCCAAGGCTTTGATTTCGGACCAAACCTTATCTACAATACCTACCTAGGCAACAAGGCTTTGCCAAGATTACACAAGGCAAATTGTTTGAGGTTAGATTTTGCTCAGCCTTATTGGAACTGCTTCATGTGAGTTGAGAACCGTCACTTTATAAAGTGGTGTTTCTGATGTCAAGCATAGTAACATAGGGGGGTCTTCCTATCTTGCTGAGAGCTTATAGAGAAGACATCGACTAAGACTCCTCTGAAGGCTATCAACAATAGCTTACGTCACATTGCCTGTGTGTCTTTGTATCAATTAATCCCTGATTGATCTCTAAAACGGTAGTAAAAGAAGTTCAGATAATTACCTAATATTTATTCTGTTGCAGTCCTCCATCGCGAAACTCGCATCAGGAGATCGAAAATGAAGATTCTAAGCTTCATGAACAAACCGGATGATATCGAACTTCAAAATCCAAACTCTGGAATTGCTGAAATCGTACCTGCCGATCCTCCGACTCCTCGGACACCATTCTCAACTCACGTCAAGAACTTCCTACCAAAGATACGGCTTCCAGTCGCACTCATAGTCGGCGCAGGAATAACAGGCGGCACAACATATGCACTCGTCAAACACGTCCAACACATTATTGCAACCGCATCAGTGAGCTCGGATCCCGCAGTATGGGATAAAAAAGCACGAACAGATGGTTATGGAGCATGCTATGACGGATGCGATGATTGTCATGACATAAATCTGTCATATAATGCATGTCAGAAAACAGCCCGTGCTACTGTTCGAGGTATCGATTGTAATGGTACAAAAATGTGGAATTGGGCGGATAGATATCCAATTGAGTGTATAAAAGCATTGGGAGAAATTTACAAATCCGAGGCACTTGCACGCAAAAAGGAGACATACCGGCATCAACTTGCGGTTATCATCTTGACAGTTCTAGCTGGGGTAATTGGTGCAGTAGTTGCTGGTTTCTTCTGGAAGCGGTGGTTCCCGAAATCGTCACCGAGTCAGGCTGGATGGCCTGCTCCGCCACCATATAAGGAGGCAGTGGTGAAGACTCGGCGGAGAAGGACAAGAAGATGGCCATTATTCTGGCGGACCGCTACTGCTGCAACGGTAATCGGCGGCACTCACGCGTTTCCTTGTTGGGGCAAAAGCAAATCCGCGAGTCAATATTTCATCAACAGCAATAATACAATCTCTGGTGTAGTCCATGGCTGGACCTCCAATTGCTATTGGTTCAGCTATGTATGTGGAGAGACATGCAGTGGCGGCTCATCAGGTCCAAATGGTAATTCTGGCCAGACATGCACGACAGATTGGTGCCAGATAGCGGAGGAGGATGTAAAACCAATTTACTACGTCAATAACACCTTGACCAAAGTTCAAGGTTGCGGATTCCGCCTTGTCGATAGTGTGGAAGGCGAGGTCAAAACACGCATTGGCAATCCGCTTTTGGAACGAAATTGGAGGGTCAAGATATCTGTTAACAGATTCAACCTGACGGAAGTTACTGATCCATCAGTGCTTTGCCTATGGGATATAGGAAATCATTGAGTGGCAAAGGAGGGAAATCGAGAAGCGTAATGATAAACATATGAATTCAAACTAATGATTATGCTTTCAATACAAGTAACACGAAACTGGACAATCCAGGTGGACAAGATGTGACAAGAACCCGAAGGCTGGCCATCGCAGACTCAATTTTGGGGAATACATGAGGTTGTTATATTTGAAACACAAGCTCCAGACCGAGTGCGACATCCAACGGAGTTTCGTGAAAGCAAGAACTACAAGAAGCGTGTTTTGCTTGCAAAATATTCCAAAATTCAACTATGCTCCAGATGACCGATTATCATAAAAGAGAGTGGGGTTGATAAAACATGCCCGCGAAAGGCTGCGGAAGCAAAATCTGACACAATCATATATCAAAACCGCTTTTCAAAGCAGAAGAACTCCCTCCTCGTTTCGATAAAGTGGGATGAACACTTGCTGTAATATTCAAGTTTATAGATGACATATATAGTGACATGAAGTTTGAAATTTGGTACAAACTACCGCGGATGATCTGCGGCGCTAAGCGGTGACATGCCAAGACAATAGATGTGAGACCGACCCAGCTCTTGGAGACAGCTTGCCTCACAGCTCCCCAACCTTGCATCCACAACTTCAGAAGCAATTGAGAAACAACAATAGTACGGGCTTCGATATATCTGCGCATAACTTGAGTGCGCTCAATTCTAGGCATCATCATTCGGCGATGGTGGCATAGCAAAGCTTATCGGCAGACGCGTAATCCAGGCTCCGATCCTTTGAAACACCTCACTCCGCATTTCAACCTTCAACTACATCTTCCAAATCTGCAAAGATAGGCGCAATGAATGTATGTATTTCTGTTCTTGTATACAGCCTGCAGCTGGCGGGACTCTCAGAATGGTATAGCTAACTATCACCAGTTATTCCGTATCCTCGGTGATATCTCGCACACGCTCTCGAAATGCATCCTCATATTCGCAATCCACCGAAATCAGAGCACTGAAGGTGTCTCTCTAATAACACAGGCACTCTACTGCCTTGTCTTCGTATCCCGATATCTCGATCTTTTCAAAATCAACACAATATGGAATACCGTCCTCAAGGTGTTCTACATCCTGAGCTCTCTCTACATTCTCTTTTTGATGATGAGAGTGTATGCACGAACAAGAGAGCGTGAGAAGGCATGGAAATTAGGAGCACTGTGCCTATTTGGCAGTGCGATTCTGACACCTTTTGTGATGCTGATATTCAGAAAGAAGATGTTCTGGGGCTTCATGGAGGTATGTCACACGAGTTAATTTTATATCATATACTGATGTAACAGCTCTTTTGGATATTCTCTATCATTCTTGAGTCGGTTTGCGTTCTCCCACAACTTTTACTTCTGCGACAGACGAATGTGCCGACAGTTATCGATTCTTACTACCTACTCTGTTTGGGATCATACCGGGCATTCTACATTTTGAATTGGATTTGGCGTGAGATTGATGCGGACAAGCCAGATGTGATCTCTGTTATCTTTGGAATTATTCAAACAGCATTTTATGTCGATTTCGCATGGGTATATTACTCAAGACAGCGAGTCAAGCTCCGCCATGGTGGAATTGTCGATGCAGACGATTTGCGAAACGGATGGCTTCTAAGAACCGTATTTGGTCACAAGGCAGTTGTCGGACATACTGATGACGAGGAGAGCGCCCCAGCACTTGGAAGTGAAGATGGAGACGAACCGAGATCACACCCACCTAGATCAAATTCCAAGTGGGGATCTAGAGGAATTAGTGTATCCGCAGACGATGGAGTTTTAGCTGGAGAGCGGGAGAGACAGAAATCTTTTGCAGGACAGGAGCAGGGTGTGATCAATGTAGCTACAGGGGAGGAAACAGATCCGGATGCTAAAATGAGAGATCCGGATGAGTTGGCTAGAATTCTAGATGAGGATGACGAAGATGATGATGGAGTTTTGCCTGGTGGTGAGGGTTCGGTTGGGAATGGGTCGGAATGGAGGGAGGGTGAGCCAAGGAAGTGAGGTTGGGATTCTTGGGGTGCTATAGGTGTTACTGGTCCAGGTTTCAATACCCAGTTATCATACAAAATCTACGTATTGTTTGAAGTATACCTGCTTTGCTGTAATGAACGGCAAGTGCCATCTTTTCTGTGCTCTTGTTGGGGTGTCGATCCATGCTTGTCTACTGCATCGAATATCAACGATAAGATAGACTGTCTTTAGCACATATTTTTCGAATGATCAAGTCATAACGTTGGCGACGACAAGCAAAGGGAGAAGATAATCAATTCTCGCAATGACGGTGATGCAGGACCCAAGTAGACATCCCGAGTACAATTCTATTCCAAATGAAATCTACTACTTTATGATCCAAGCAAAGAGGATAACAGTTTATCATTCATTAAAATAGCCTCCGAGCAAGTCTGATGAAAGACCCACCCAGCAGGCATCCAATCATAAAAAAAGAATGAGAAGTGTAATTGCCAGACTGACCAATATCACCTCACTGTCCGTAACTGCTGCTCTAGATGCGGTGCTTTCCGAAGAAGTTGTAGCCGCTGCGCCAGCTGTAATGGTGACTCCGTTGACAATGGTCAGCCCGAACCCATTTCCACTATTTAATGTCGATGCAGATGCAGTCGTAGCTAATGCGGAAGATCTGCTTGTGCCCAAAAGGCACCCTATGCCACCTGTTCCCGACCCAGACCCAGCTCCATTAGAGCCGTCGCCGTTTCCTGAGCCTCCATGCCCACCAGACCCTGAGCTTCCAGGAGCTGACGTTGGTCCAGCATATTTTGGAATCGAAGGTGAGGCAACCAATGTGGTTGGAACACCAGAATTATAGTTGGAGAACGTAGTCGAGGCGCTATTTCCACCTTGCCATGAACCACTGGCACCACCCGTTGTCAGCGCCGAAATCGCTGCGGGCGACACCACGTTCCCAATGTTATTGCAGAAGCCTTCTAGATTCGCGAGTGGTGGATACGCTATTACTGCAGCAGTTAAGGCAAATTCCGCACATGATTTGACCGCATTATCGAAAACATTGGGCAACCAAACTGTGCTTGAGTAACAGAGACAATGTGCCTGTTCAACTGGGAGGAGAGTTGTGAAGTCAGGTGTGAGCGTAATGCAGATACCGAGTGCTTGGCCTAAAATAGCACATCCTGGATTTTGATTGAGCTGAGCCGGAGCTGGAGCTGAGGTAGGTCCTGGGAAAGTAGGATCACGGATGAGGTTTGTTTGGATGACGTTTGCATTAGAGTGTGCAAGATACAGGAATACGAAGATTAAGTAACGCATTGCGGGATATCTATCGTTGTTGATGAATTGAATTGATTGAATTCTCTGAGTGATGTTCTTGAGAGATGTCTTGATGCAAGTTTTGTGAAGAAACAAGACGATGCGAATGAGGAGAAGTCTTCTGGCTAGAATTCTGGAGGGAAGGAGGGATGAAGCAAAACCAAGCCACACCCGTCACTTTCTTCACACAATCCAGTCAATCAATCCCAAGGGAAGGGGCAATGGTTGAGACATCCATTCATCACAATATCTAAAACTATCCACGTCACCATACCCCATAGCACAGGATCGATCCAGAAAAAAGATATTTACAATACAATACTATCCCCAATTGTCGCCGTCGCCCCTCGATCCTGTGAAACTACGCCTACCCAATGCCATATGTAATCGCTGAAGACAAACAACCCATCTATCATGCCTCATCATCCATCAGTACGATAGAATTTCTTATACAACAAATGCAAGAACAAATTAACATTAAGCCTCATGGACCCTTCAAAAAGATCCATATATTGATGATTGGCAAACTGCGCGGCCAGCAAGGAGTCCATAGGTACTTGAGCACTAGCACCTGGAATTTGAATACTTCCTTTGCTGCCCTCGATGAAGAAGACACCGACCTCGTCGCAGGATATTGTAAGATTGATTTTATCCCACTCTCGATCGGTGTGCCCTTTCCACGAAACCAGGACTCCTTTATCATTCAAAGTTCTGGCGGAATATTTGAAGGAACCGAACTTTGGCTTTCGTCCTGATCGCTCGAGTTCTCGTTCGTGGTTGTATTGTTTGGTAAAGGGCATGAGGAATCGTTTTTTCCTGGTGATTATTAGCTGAGTCCCACAATTTTAGTTATGATCAACTTACCCCTTCTTCTGCAGTGTCATCATGGCCTGCTCAATGTAATTGTCATAGCTCTTTCTTTGAGACTCTAACCACTCTGCCTTTTCATTCAGATTTGTCAGTGTGAGTTTGACTCCCTCGAGCTCGCGTTGTCTTTGTACACGTCTTCGGCTCTTTGTCCGAATGTCTAGAGCGATTGCGTTCAATATGTCTTGGTAGAAGTTATGTCTTGAGATTCGTCCCATCTGTTCCAATCTCATTATATTTTCGAGTGCCGTTCTCTTCAATTCCTTGTAGGACATGGCCTTGATATCCACCATTATGTTTGCGTCTGAGTATGCGCCTCTTGTCTTACTACCTGTTGCAAACTCTTCTCGCACCAATGCATGCCATTTCATGTCATCTTCGCGGCTGATTGGACGAACAAGGATATCCATGAGATTGGGTCCAGATTGTACTCTGATGATATAAAGCACACATCTCTTGGTCTCCATGAAGAGTGCCTTGACCTCTGCCTCTGGGTCCTCAATATCGTGGAGTTTAGGATTGAGTGTCATGTTTATTTCCGTTGAAGTGACACCAAGCATTTCGGTCTCGTTGTTCTTTGCGCTTCCCAATTCTTGGATAATCTCTCGCAGCATGTCGTCACGATTTGGACAAATGAAGGGAAGGTCGGCTGCGACTAGGTGATGGATGGCAAAAATATCTGCCATCTTGATGTATAGAGTTGGTTTTGTTCGTGAGTACAAGTCATTGAATTCGTCGATATCGAATGTGCTCTCTGCATCTGGGACATTGATGATGTTGGAGAAAATCTCTGTAATCCGTTCAACTGCATCTCCAACATAAGCATTCAATGGTTGGAGGTATATATTGTCGCCACCGAATAATCTACCAGAGGCGACTTGACTGAGGACCTTTGCAACTTCGCCGAGATTGCGTTTTTGTAGAGGAGTAAGTTGTTTCTCTATAACACCCATAGATTCTGGGGATGTTAGAGCAGGCTGAAGGTAGAATTTCCAAAGCCAGTTCCCAACGACTTGGAGAAGAATCTCTTGACGCTCGCGAGGGAAATGCTGGCAGAGAGCCTCGAATATCTGTTGGCATATGAAACGCATTCCATACGGCATCTTGTGGAGTAGGTTTTCCATCGCAGAAAGAAATTGATCCGAGATCTCTCGAAGATCCCGTAGATGATCAATGAACATGTCGCGAGTTTCCGGGTCCTTGATTGCAATTTCGCGAGGAATGTCAAGAGGGCGTTGGCTTGGTCGACCAGTCCGTAGTTCTTCATTGTTGATAGCAGATCGATAGATTTGCATAGGATCACTCTCGAGATCAAGAGCTGGGTCTTCAATGATGTTGGTATGAATTAGAGGACCGAGCAATTCCCGAAGATACTTTCTATCTCTTGGCGAACGGGTGTAGTTGGCGAGCAGTTTCGACCAGAAGAAATTGCCTCTCAAGTATTCCTGCATTGATGTCGTTCCATCAACCTCCTCCTTTGCAGATCGAGCGATGAGCTTGAGCAAGTAGTATTCCTCCCTCCGTTTCTGTGCATATCCGAATAAACCCATCATCAGAGTCTCAATTCGTTTGCAATCTCGTTCGGCTGTTCCTTGCTCTCGTACTCGCTTGAAAAGTCTTGCCAGGTATTGTGGTTGTGTCTGTAAGGTGAAGAAGAGCTGTTGGTATTGCTCGAGCTTCTTGCGGGAATTCTTATTTAGCGCCTTCAAATCAAATTGGTTTCCGGAAACCATGGAGGTGTTGACAAGAAGATTGCCCGAGTGGCCGCCAAAATTCTTTTGATGCCTGACAACTTCATCCAATGTGATCTTATTTTTGACGAGTAGGGCAATTTTGATATCCAGTTGATCAATATATTGCTCAGCCATTTCATTTTGGCGGACTTGTTGTACCACGGTCTTCCGCAATCTCTCAAATTCAATCTCTTCGTTAAAATCAAAATCGCTGTCATTCAGTAGATGGACGAAATTCTTTACTGTATTGACTGGTGGATTTTTGCCGGTAGTCAAACTCTTGTAAGCTTCACCCTGGAGTCGACCTCTGACAAAGCTCTGAATTTTGACGACTTTCTCCATGTTTTGCTTGAAGAAGCGTTGTTTCTCGATAAACCTTGCTCGGACCAAAGAGGCCTTTGCCGCAGCTTGCATTGCAATAATCGATTCCTCATGAGCATCTAGCTCACTGAGAACTGTAGCAATATCGCTTCTGAGGATCATAGCACGAGCCAGAGCTTGCAATTGAATGATCTCAGGCACATGTGTGTCCAGGTCGTCCAGAACAATAGCTATTTCCTTTCGCTGTAAAGAACCTCTAGCCAGAGCTTGAAGCTGAATGATTTCCGGAATCTGGGCGGTGAGAGCTTCATAATCCGCAGCGACCTTTTGTCTAAGAATCATTCCTCGAATCAGGCTTTGCACATCAAGAATCGAGGATTCCTCATTTTGCAGCGCATCCAACGTTCTTGCCACCTCTTTCCGAACAGCAGCGGCTCGAATGCATCCTTGCAGTGAAACAATCTGAGATGAATGAACTTTCAGTTCTTGCTTTGTCGACTGAATCTGTCCTCGAAGTATTTGGCCTCTCGCCACAGACTGAAGAGCTCTCCAAATTGGACTTGCAGCTCGTAGCGCCTCTCTTTGCCGCGACATCTGATTCCTGGTCAGCATGGCTCTTGAGAAAGCCTGTATCGCACTGATAGCTTTTTCTTCACGCCAAAGATCTTCGTGGTCATCAGCGACAAGCTTCCTGAGTAACATGCCCCTAACAGCGGCTTGCAACTCCTTGACTGGCCCAGCTAACGTCTTTGTTTCCTTCTCTTGAGCAGCCAAAGATCTTCGGGTAAGGAACCCTCTAATATTTGCCTGTAATTCCCTAACAACAACCCCTTCATTTTTTAACTCAGCTCTCAGCATGCGTACCTCATCTCGGGCTTTCTTAGCCCTGATCAAGTTTTGAAGTTTAAGTACATCTCCTTCTCTACTCTTCCAGAAAGTTTCTTGATTGTTCTGTCGTTGTCGTACCAGGAAACCACGTGCACCGCTTTGCAGATTGATTGCAAACTTCCTCATGTTAAGGCGATACTCGGCGATTTGTCGTGAAAAATCCCCTCTGATCATTGACTGCAACTCGATCAACATTTCCTCCGAATCCCACAATTGTTGCATAGTATCACCCAATCGCATACGAACAGCGGCTCCTCGAATTTGTGCCTGTAAATCGACAATTGCAGACTCGTTCTCTCCAAGCTCCCTATCAACACGTTCTTGCTCAGTCTCAACAGGTTCAGGCTCAGGGGTTGGTTCTACCCCAAAATCTGCGCCCATATTTCCAAAGCTTGGCATGCTAATTCCAGCTCTATCCAATCCTTTCTGCATTTCTTCCAATTCATGATGCTCGAATTCTAATTGACCAACTAAGTTTCCAATTCTAAAATCGACAATGCCTTTCCTGAAGAGCAGCCAACTTAGTGCATGGATACAGTATATGACCTTGGGGATATTCTTCTTCTCGTAAAGATCAATCAACTCGAATCGGAAGAGATCTGGTAACTCAACCTCGGCAAGAAATCGAAAGAAAGTTGCAATGTTATCCGAGTGTCTAAATTGAAGTTTCGGGTGGCGGAATATTCGTACACGTCGATCGGGGTATAATGCATCGACAATCTCAGCCAAGGTGACACCGTCCCGCAGAGCTTCCTCCAGCTGCACAATCGGTGGGATGGGTCTCTGTAGGATGTCCTCTATCCATTCTTTTGCTTCTCCGATATGGCAAAGATATTCGTAGGCTTGTAAGAACTGTCGCTGTTTGTCCATCCAATTTCTTCCTTCCCAACTATAGCCATTTCCTCTATTCAACGCTACGGTGTTTTTCCCACCCTTCACAGTGTCGTTTCGTTGTAATTTGCGTCGCCCATGCAGACCCACTACTTCCTGACCCGGATTTGTAATGGTGAAGTCTTCCGGAGAGGCATTCTCTGCAAACTTGGATAACGTTCGTAACTGGCTGGTGGAAGACCGTTGCAATTGTTGAAGGTCCGGTGCTGTGAGAGGACTATGCGGATGTTGCATCGTATGACTTCGATTCGAATTAGGTCTCTGAGCGACTGAGTCTGAGCGACTCAACATCATGGAATTGGGTCGGATAGATGCATTCCTAGAGCTGATGGATGGCGAATACTCGCCTTGTGAGGTTTTGACATCCACACTTTGACCACGCGTGTGTAGTCCATTTCGCAGATGGCTCGGAGGGCTCGGAGCAGGTGGTTGAGGGAGGGGTCGAAGAGACTGACGAATGCTCTTGTATGCACTTTCTGGAGTTGACTCGAGTTCTCCCAACCTATTTTCATACCCTGCAGGAGACATGCCTGTTGCCTCACTGACTCCTCGTTTGTGACCGTAACCACTCGATGCTGCCGATGATAGCGTACTCGTCCGACTGAGCTCAAAAATTCCTGATGAGTTTGAGTATGCTGTAGACACAGTAGATGCGTTTGAAGGTTGTCTCTTTGTTGAGGAGAAGTAATCGGCAGTTTGTGTTTGTCTGAGAGGATGGCGGTACGACATCACGGCGTCTGATCAAGTTTTGTGATGGTATGATGTCTTCGCCGTGTCACAAGAGTGAATATTCATCTAGGTCGTACTCATATGGTGAGAGGCCGCTTGGCAGGCCGCACAACGTATTTCGGGTCAGAGACTTCAAATGGTAGTAGTATCGTCGCGGGGAAATGCGATTACGGTGGTTTGTTGACTTCGAATATTAGGCGCTCTGCGCAGGAAGTAAAAATTGACTGAGGGTCGAATGACGATCAATAGAGAATGAAGGGTGTCGGAATTCAGCCACGGATATTATTATGAGAGCCGCAATAGTACGAGGTTGGACAATGCAGAATGGTTGGGGTTGTGATTTGAGTGTGGGAGGCGGGATGTTTATTTTGTTTACATTATCGGTTGCTACCACCGAACGCGACTAGGGTGGAGGAACATCGGGGAGTTGAACAAATGATTGAGACAGGATACCTAGACCTTTTTAAATTTGCAAATTAAAGTTGCGATAAGTTTAATATGAGTTTTTTTTGCATACAGATCAAATAGAGTATTCATATGTCTTGTGGTTGAATTGTTGTGATTTCTTCATTGGGGTAAAGGCACATTGCACGTGACGGGAAACACCAAATGCGGCTTAGTAGCCTCAACTGCCGTGTCGGATCTGATCAGTGCGGTTCTTGAAGAGAATTTCTTGAGGTCGAGGTAAGAAAAAATTAGAAATGTCCAGAAGCTTTTGAAGTTTTTCAACTTTGCAAAACTTTTCCGCGCACCGAAATGTCAAATTGCATTTCCAATCTTCAACTGATAGCTTTATATAACTCAAGGGATGCTCCTGGTCCACCTGAATTTCCAATTTTCCTGAGAAGCCGATAGAACGCTAATCAATCTCACATGGACACTCTAAAATAAGCTTGGATTATATCATGCCAGACAAGAAATGCCTGGACGCCTCGAATATATTATGCCTTTCTGGAACAACTTTCATTTTCCAAATACAATTTTGGTTGATGGTGACTATCACCACGTGATACACCTTATCGATTGGAAAACCTCGGCGAATAGTTTCCCCACTAGCGTATTCCGCTCCTCTAAATTAAAATTTTCGAAAATTGATCTTTTTGACTTCTCCTCTTGGGAGAAGTACACTTCAACCCGTCGACAGTACATATTCACAACGTACACTTCGTCGACTATCTCTTTAACTTGCTCAGCTTTCACATTCATCATCCTTTCCTCTGTCAAGATGCCTCACACAAACGGCGATTCCAAGTTCTTTGGACCCTCCAAGGATATCCTCCATCATTCCAAAGCCCTCGAAGTTCTCAGCGAGTACGAAGAGCGTGATGGACTTGATATCAAGTCTCTTTTGGACTCCAAGAAGCACGGTGGCTTAACCTACAATGATTTCCTCGTCCTACCAGGTTACATTGGCTTTGCAGCTTCCGAGGTCGTCCTCGACTCTCCCGTCACCAAGCGTATTACCCTCAAGACTCCATTCGTCTCCTCACCCATGGATACTGTCACTGAACACGAAATGGCAATCCACATGGCATTGCAGGGAGGCCTTGGCGTTATTCACCACAATTGCTCCGCCGACGAGCAAGCAGAAATGGTCCAGAAAGTGAAGCGATTTGAAAACGGTTTCATCCTCGATCCTGTCGTCCTCAGTCGTGATACCACCGTCGGAGAAGTCAAGGCATTGAAGGAGAAGTGGGGATTTGGTGGATTTCCTGTTACTGGTAAGAAATGCCCTTCTCTTCCTTTATCCACTTTCATGATTAATACCAAATTCAAATAACTTTCGTTCATCCGTATTGACCGCAAGGTCGTGGGGAGAAATCTATGCTCTTTATGAAAAAGTGCTCTCAATTACTAGCATTCGTATTATGGAAGTTACAAAAGCTAACCATTTTCAGAGAGTGGAAAGTTAGGATCCAAGCTCATTGGAATCGTTACCAACCGTGATATCCAATTCGAGGAGGATTTGAATCAAACCGTCTCTTCCGTTATGGTCACTGATCTCACTACCGCTGCATATGGAACAACTCTTGTCGAGGCCAACGCGATTCTTGCCAAGTCCAAGAAGGGAAAGCTTCCAATCGTGGACTCCAAAGGAAATTTAGTCTCTATGATTTCGCGCTCAGATTTGACCAAGAACCTTCATTTCCCATTGGCTTCCAAGCTTCCAGATTCCAAACAACTCATCTGCGCTGCTGCCATTGGCACAAGACCAGAAGATAAGCTTCGCCTTCAAAAGTTGGTTGATGCCAATTTGGACATTGTCATTTTGGATAGCAGTCAAGGCAACAGCATGTATCAAATTGAGATGGTAAAATATATCAAGGAGAAATATCCTGGCCTCGATGTTATCGGCGGTAACGTCGTTACTCGGGAGCAAGCTGCTTCTCTTATTGCTGCTGGCGTTGACGGTCTCCGAATTGGTATGGGTAGCGGCAGTGCTTGCATTACCCAAGAAGTCATGGCTGTTGGCCGACCTCAAGCTGCTGCTGTCTATAATGTCAGCTCATTCGCTGCCAAGTTTGGTGTTCCTTGCATGGCCGATGGTGGTATTCAAAATGTAGGTCACATTGTCAAAGGTCTTGCTCTTGGAGCAACAACCATCATGATGGGTGGTCTCCTCGCTGGTACTACCGAGTCTCCTGGAACTTCTTTCGTCAGCCGTGAAGGCAAGCTCGTTAAAGCTTACAGAGGTATGGGCAGTATTGATGCTATGCAAGACAAAAAGGCAGGAGCTGGTGCTGTCGACAGTCAGAAGAGCAATGCTGGAACCGCTCGATACTTCTCCGAGGGTGATAGCGTTCTGGTCGCCCAAGGTGTTTCTGGTGCTGTTGCTCATCGTGGCTCGGTCACCAAATTCGTTCCTTATCTTGCTGCTGGACTAAAACATTCGCTGCAAGATTGTGGACAAAAGAGCTTGGCGGCTTTGCATGAAGCTGTTGCCAACGGTACAACCAGATTTGAGTTGAGAACTGCCAGTGCTCAGCTGGAGGGTGGTGTAAACATGGAGAGTTATGAGAAGAAGCTATACGCATAGAATTATCCTCGCAAGAGGGGTGGCTGTTTCTTGGCGATCAAAATGGGTACTGGTGGGTCGTTTTTTGGAGTTGAAAGGACTTTTGACTGGTAGTCTGGTGCAATCGATGAATTGAGCTTTTAACGAATTCACCTTCTTAATTCACCTTCTTATTACTGTGATTCCAATTTTGATAGTAAGTGATGTCTTTTGTTCGAGCGCGCCTTCCGCGGGTCGTACCTTCCTTCTCTCGTGTACTGTGCTCCGTATGCCAAAGTTCTCCTCAAGCATTGATGCAGCGTGCACCAATCACTACCAGCATATCACATACAATCGCTATACATACCTCACTTCATCATGGCTAGATGCCACAGAACAGGAAAGCGAATGGGAAAATCCTCTTCAACAACGGACGCGCCACGGGCAGCTATACCTCAGCAATGGAAATCAAATGCTAAGTCTGAACACTGCGAGGTCACAAATACGTCCATTCCCCCTGAAGATATCTGCCACCTCCAGGAAGGAAGGGAAGAGCCTCCAGCAATCATATCAAACTGTTCAGCGCTTACTCCTGCCAAAGACGAAGAAAACACCTCCAAACCGAAGTGCATCGAGCTACCAAAGAACAAGATACAAGCCATGATCGAGTCAGTCCTTGAAGACTTGAACATAAGAATGAAGGACGATGATGCCTCAGCCAAGTCAGATCATTCGTGTGCAACGGTTGTCAAGCCATGCTCAAGGGGGGCAATCGACGACGCGCACGAGCAAGCCAATGAGAACCAGGAACCCCTCACGGCGGCAGATCAGGGAATAGAAGAGAAGCTTGGAGGACTACACTTGGATACCTCTGGCAGAACTATAAAGTGGACAGAATCTCAAAGGATCAAAAACTACACACTTGAAGACTTGTTCACACAAAAGGCAGCGGAGGGGAGTCAAACCCTCCCAACGCAACGTCGCACAATATATTCCCAAGCCTACGTGGCATATACCTCTTGTATACCCAGTATCATGCACAAGGCTGTCTCTCTTGGAGTTAATCCTGAGGTCTTCAACTTCAAGACAAACGAATTCTGTTATTCGGTCAATCTTGGCGTGTACGCCAAGCTGACAGATGAACAGAAAGACTGGCTGATTGACTTTAGTCTTTGGACATATTTCAGTAAGCATTACTTGGAACCAGACCTTCAAATCTAACTCATCAGTCTCACACGAACCATTTCCATTCATGAGTCCAATTACACTCACTTTTCCTCCCGACATCCCTCTCGGAACGACGAGACCTTCTTTCCCACATCGGATGCACGAGCCCAAACTATATCATGATCCTCTGCATAGAAGCCTTCAAAATGCTAAATTCGGGGAGTGTGGCCAGGGTCATGTCCGTATGCCAACTGGAGTTGAAAATATATTGAAGGATGTTCGACGTGATGGTTGGATAGACGCAGAGTTCATAGGGAAGGATATCACGGCATGTAGCCACCCAATCAATCTTCTCAACACACCACGGTCGTCAGCACTGAGCGGAAATACTTTATACGGGGAGTGAATGAAAGCCGGCAGAGTGTAGGGCGTCGAAGGGCATAATTATTGTCTTATTCAGGCTGTAGTGAGATCCATGGCGGTGATGGGCCGGTAGTATCAATACGAATATTCAATTGTAGAACATATCGCCATCCATATTCTGTTTTCACCTGCAAGGTCATCTGTGCATATGAATTATCACAACTTGGACATTTAATCAATGTTTCGAGTACCTAACTACATGTCTCATCATCTAAGATTTCAACAATCTATCAATGTCGGAAGCCTCTAGAGATGATTCATCTTCATGGTCTAGCACGGCATCGTCAAAATCATCTTCATCCTCCTCATAATCCTCATACTGTTCGTCTACAGCATCATCGTCTACATCGTCGTCGTCTGGCTGGACAATCAATCCCGCAGTATTGTTCATGGTAACTTTGGGTTCCTTGCGAATCTGGTCCTCTTGACGAATGAAGAAGGGATGGCTCTCAAATAGCTCCTTCCCCTGGCAGATATATCCCATGGGCGTCTCAGAGATGTCTTGTCCCTTCCGCTTCATTGTCAGCCACTCCTGCATGAAAGCCAAAGGCTTTCTTGGGAAAACCTTAACCTGTGGCCTCGATTGATCTTGTACCGGCTCCAGGTGGATATTGGATTTGCAATCTTCGACGACGTTCAGAGGATCAATAACTTTGTCTTCCTCAACTAGCTTCGAAGAGACAATGGATTGTCTTTCTGTGCCCCTATCTTCTGGAGCCTTTTCTGCAGCACTTAGTTCTTCAGTATCTTCAAGATCAAGATCCTCTTCTTGAATCTTCCCAGAGTTTTCGCTGACTCCTAGGAAATTGAGTATACTGTGGTATTCTTCGTATGGGAAGTACAGGCGACCTGCAAATATTCCAATCTCGGTTTGCAGCCATCTCGGAGCCTTCCAGTCCTTTGGCAAGCTAGGTACTGTGTAGAAGCTCAAATCGTTGAAATGTAGCATTCTTCGTGTAACCGGAGCTGTATAACTAATGACATGTGCAGTTTGCGAGCTTCTCGCCAACGGGAGTAGCAGCTCAGCCTCTTCTGGAATCACGATTATCGCCACCTGAGCGTTTGGACTCCAAAGAATCCAGTTTACTGGTCGCTGCAGAAAAAGTCAGAGAAGTCATTCGTTTGTAATTGGTGTTCTGTCACATACCTGGAATTGATCATAAGTTCGACCAAATGGAACTTTCGCAGCTCTGGTGAACTCCGAGGAAACATATAGCTTTCGCGATGCTCCGTCGGCGTTGATGCTGTACTTCTTGGCAAATGACACTGCTTTCATCGATGAGAATGCAAGCTCGTACCCCGAAGAGTCGGCAGCCAATCTGCCTGTTTTTGCAAAAGTAATTAGGTCTTGGCTATAGAATTATCAGCTTGAATTCAATATCACCACAGTCGTGGCAACTGAGTCTGAAACAACAAATAGGATTATAAGTCTCAACACACATAAGGGTTATGTGACGTACTGTAGTTTTGGGAATGTGAAAGCAGGATAATGAATCTGCTTCTGCACCTCCCTGACAGCCTCAACCTCATGAGCTACCTCCCGTTCTTGTTCCACTTCCTGTAAAGCGGAAGCGTGGACAGCATTACCGGTGTCCTGGAAATTCTGTCGTCGGTTTTGCAATTCCTCCATGAAACCTGCTATCTCTGCACATGGCTTTTGAGTCGCTGTGATTTGTTTGGATTTTTGCACACCGTAAAGTTGTTCTAATGTCTGTTGTTCGACCTGGCGAATGCTGTCCAGGAGTTTTTTTCGGTGATTTGGATCGGATATGAATTTGGAATTGTCCAACTCAGCTTGAGTTCGGCGACAAAAATCAGCCCCTTGAGAAAAGTACAACGGTTGAAGTTGCTCAATGCCCGTGCATGTCTGTTCTAGAAGCCATCGAACAACGTCGGAAGAATCAATCAATTGATATGATTTCTTTGTCGTGAGGTCAAGAATACTTTGGTTTACTTCGGGAGGAGCAAAGAATGTAACGGATTGAGTTGTCCCGAGTTGGCGAAGTCTCATGGCAGCTGATTCCGTGAGTCTTGATTCAGAGGTAGCGTGGAACGAGAGTAGATGGAAATAGGAATAAGAGGAAATCATATCTCGTTGAGCTCCGATTATTTCCTTTGCAGCGAAAATGCTCTCTTTGTACGTACCTTGGACTGTATGATCCTTTGTCTGGCCTAAGCCCAAAGTCAATGCGCCCCTTGAATCTTTTCGTATCTTGAGGTCAGTGCCTCGCGTATGGGCTTCATCGAGGTACACAAGGCAGTCACCTAAATCGCTGGCGAAAGGGGAAGCCAGTAAAGGAATCTTAGAACCTTGACGATATCGAACCCAAGTTTTGTTATCCTCATCAAAATAGACTGCAGCAGGGGCTTCATGTGAGATGTCCAGCCATGCTCTTACCAAATCGGCATTGGTCATCTCGAGAATCTGTGCGCCAGCATCGATTAAAACACGAATACCTTCATTCGTGATTTTCCG
This sequence comes from Filosporella fistucella, assembly GCA_030077755.1. Lineage (NCBI taxonomy): Eukaryota > Fungi > Ascomycota > Leotiomycetes > Helotiales > Filosporella > Filosporella fistucella. Next base: position 1,597,848 of record JAQJZZ010000002.1, read on the forward strand.
AAGCAAGTCATATTCGGAAATGTGCCGTCCGCGATTATCAGCGGCCAGTATGTATCTGCGATTTCGTGGTTGAAGCAGGTACGTCAGAACCTCTGCATTTGTATGAGCGAGTCCTGGCAAATCATCTTGGTTAATGGTCAAAGGTAGCATCCGCTTCCAGTCATTAGTACCACTAAAACCAGTGGTTTTTGCGAATCCCTGTTGGTCTGTGGCCTTTTCATCAAGGAAGTTCTTATTCCTTATGGGGAAAATGGGAATATCCCAACCGGATGCTTGTAACTTGATTCTGTAGGAAGTTAGCGGATAATTGGATAAAAGATAGCAGCGGCGATAAGATTAATCGACAGTTACTCGCCGCCTCGGGGACAAGTTCACTTACTGGAACTGCTTGGCATGCTTCGGGAAAACGAAGTTGTTCAAGAAGTAGTCAATGATGTGCACGTTGTACCTGATGTGTCTTAAGATTTCCGCCAACTGAGCCTCGTCGTCAACATTGATCGCATTCCAATCTTTCAATGAGTCCGGCAGGCTCGAGTTGTGTGCAAAGCGGTCATAAACTTGGCACGAATCATCCGACTTTAGAACATGCTCTAGGGTTTGTCGTAGATGGGGTAGATGCAAGCCCTGGTAGTAAAAAGCAAGGCAGGTAAATAGAATCGCGACGTCCGGATGGCCCCATTCCGCTCTAAAGACAAATTAGTAAAATTAATTAAGAGAGGAGAGAATAAACAGAACAGTTGACAAGCAATTTGGAAATTGCTAGTCTGTTCTTTCCAAAGCTAACTTTAACGTAAAATTCAACTTACTGGTCGCTTGGTGTTCCCTTTGCATGATATGGCACTGCAATCGGGTCACGAGTTGGGTGTAAGCCATATTGAACATTCCACCGCTTCTTGAGGGTCATCAGAAGTATTCGGTGGACAAGCAGACCCCTCAGAAGGTATATGGCTTGTCGATATGACGAATGTTCTGGAAACATCAGTCCAATCTTTCTGGACAGCTCTTGAGAGACTTTCGGTTGTGAAACATATTGTTTGATGGCAACTCGATCTGACTTGGAAATATTACGAGGAAGGATTGATGTTCGACCTCGAAAAATATCATCCACCAGACGCGATATTAGCTCGTCTTCCACGTCTCGACGAAGAAAGAAGACCACAGGGAATCCGCCTTGCTGACGACGAATGACTTCAATACTCTGGGGATATGCCTTCTGCAAATTGTGGAGATGCCCGTCAACCAAAGAGAGTAATCCTTCTGAAATTTCCCAGCGATGTGGATGGCCATCAACTGTCTTCTGTGATCCAGAAGGATAAATGAGCTGGGTGCGTAGGGCCAAGATGTTATCACATTCGTCCAGAACGTCGCGGGATTGATTCTCGAGCCACTTCTGAACGTCAATCATAGCCTTTGCCTCTACCACTTTGCCATCGGACAAGCGCTGCAATCCTGATAGCTTGAATGACAGAATGTGTTCTGGAAGAGATATGATTACACCAGAAGATCTTCGCATATGTAGATGGAGGCCATGGAACAACGAAATGGTTCCTGCATCCGTAGGAGTTTTTCTGGAAAATGGTATGTGCCGAAGCTCCCTGCCTAACAATCCACCCAATCGGGCATGTAGGAGCTGCGCTGTTTGCACGAGCAGTGGCTTAGGTACAACAATTCGAGAAAGATTGTGCCCATTTGCTAGCACCGCGGCAGCCATAGGCATAATGCAAGAGGTTTTTCCTAAGAGGTACAAAGTTAGCGAGAAGGAGCTCTCGGAGCAGATTAAAGAAGCCTCACCTTGTCCCATGTTCATTTGTAGTACCGAGTTTGCGTGAGATTGAGGTGATATAGTAGCAAAAGCCACTTCCACCTGCCCAGGACGTATCAAAATGTTTGCATCGATCTCGAGCAATAGCCAATCAGGATGAGCGATGGGGCACCAGTTGGCATGACCGCTATTTTCATGTTCCTCCCGAGCTATGGTATTGTTATTCTTGAGATTTGCCTCTTCAATGCGTAAGAGACGCTGAAGTTTGATGACGGACAATGCATAAGCAGTTAGAAGTCCTCTTATCGAATCCGTGAACATTCCATGGGGAATGGTAGACCGCAGGTTCTCCAAAGCTGTAACAGGTGTAACCGCTGGCCACAGTCCGCCAAGCTTCAACCAAGAAACTCTACCAGCAGTACCAGAATGACACTGTCCGATTCGCAACAGTTTTTGGTTCGCCTCCAACCAAGCATTAGATATTTGCTTGCTCAATTGGTCACGTCGAAAGGGTGCATAAATAGGTACCGCATTCCTCTGTTCCTCAAAAGCTGTGAGGCTGTGACCCAGGTCTCCTGCATAGACACGCTGTACTAAGGAGTTAGATTGCAAAAGAGGCTTTATAATCCCCTCTAATTCCACTGCCTCTCTGCTTCGGATTTTGACGTTTTTTGGAGCAGTAAAGGCATTGGGTCCGATCTGTTTGAAATTCGATGCTGGTGGATTCATTTGAATTGGTCTTGCGCCTACGTCGCTACCTTGTGTGCCAATCTGTGACCCCGAGAAATAATCAGCTTGTGTTTGCGTTTTTAGGATTACTGTTCTATCCAGCGAAGCCTGGGATAGCACTTGCTGAAGTGTTGGAACTGGCAGACTGGCGACCCGTGGCATAAACTTGAGTTGCACTTCTGATCCTTGCAAATCTTCCATAGGGGTGTGCCCAGAATCAGTGCAAGTGTTGTGCTCATCAAGAATACGTTGCACACGAGAAATGTAATTTGAAAGCTCCATATTTTGGAACAAGCGCAGCCACTCTGGTCTAATAGCTTGTAATGCGGGTTGAATGTCGATCAAAACTGCAGTCTCGAAACCTGAAATAGAAGGCTCAGGGCAGGGCCATTGTGCAAGGAGATGTGCAGATAATCGCTGGCAATCCGCCTTCTGCTGCTTAATGTGGGCTGTTTCAACGGCTGCAAGTCTTTTAAGAACCTTGTGGTTCAGATTGAATTCAAATTCCGACCGGATGTCACCAGAATAAGGCGTGAGGTACGGTTCCATCAAGACTGACAGACTTTCAACGCTTGGGAACTCATTTGGTCGAAAGTCAATGAAGGAAGGCCAAGAAGGTGGTGTCAAAGCTTTCAGTTCTGGAAGTACTGCGTACGCAATTAGAGAGTGAAGAAGACCAACGTTGACTGGATGCCGATATGCCAACATTGAAAATGTAAACATGAGTTTGTATGCGTGAGTGAATTGAGCAGTGCGACAGAGATTGACCAAAGATCCCCAGTCAGTGGAGTATTCCAGGTCAAGGATATCCGTCAGAAGAGTTTTCTGGAACAGCCCATTGAAACCACCAATGATTGGCCAGCTTTTCAGTGCACCCGCAAGATCCTTGATGGTTGGCAAAGATGACGGCCATGCACGAAGTAAACGAACGCATTCGATTACACTGCTACGCTCGCGGCTAAGACACCAGCGATCCCGGGCAACATATGTCTCATCGGCTACAGGCAGTACTTTGACGAAGTTGGCTTGTCTCTCGTACAAAGCGCGACGATAACCGCTCCGTGAGATGAGATGATTTTCGCCATTCTCGTCCAGGGCAGGTAGATTACTTGCAGAAGGAGCAAAGACGGTCAGGTTTCTTGATTGCTCAAGGATCGAATCTACCACAACTCTGAAATCATCGTGTTGAACGTTTGTAGTTAGATGGGGGTTCCAGTGTACCGATTGCATATTTTTGAGTTCTTTCGGATAGTACTCCCGACGAGGTGTTAGTTGTGCGAGAAGTTTCAAAGATTCAAAGGACCCTGATGGAATTGGTGCCCAAGGCTGACAGTACCCAGATCTCAAGCAATGTAGGGCTTCCTCCGTCCCAGTCCGGCCAGTCAAAGGGTCCTGAAGGCAGAATGAGGTGACTGCATGGTACATAGCTTTCAGATATAAGAGCCGAGGCTCAGCAGCACAATCGAGCCGCTGTAAAAGTACATTGATCATGTATCTTGCATAGCTCCCGTTATTCTCAGCGACGACAAATTGATGAGTACGCTCGATTTTGCATGACATTCTCCCCATTGGAACCAGAATACTTCTCTGGTGGTGAGGCACAGTAAAGTACCTGTTCGTCACTGAATCACGGCGCCTGACGATTTCTCGGAGAACCAGTTTGGACATTAGACCATACCAAGTGCCCGCATCCTGGTTTGGATCAATCTCCGACCTCAGCTCTGCGCATTCCAGGAGGTTGCGGTCGTTGACATGAAAGGTCAGATTCAGGTGACGAATCTCAACAGTCAATCTTCCACGTCCACCAGGCTGAAAAATTGTAAGATTCTCAGGCGTTTCGAAATATCGAAAGATTTTGATCACTCGATGAGCTAAAGGTGAGTTGGGATCAATTAAAGTAGACCTGCGTCGATGCGCGAGTCGGGTATTTAGATTAAGACTCCAATTGCTCAACTTTGACCTCCATATATGTGGTTTTTGTCTGATTTCAATGATTCCAGTATTGATATCTAGCCAGTGGACACACCCTTGGACGAGCGGCGCTGGTAGATCGAAATTAAGAGCACCGCGAAATTTGTCTTCAGGGACAAGCTCAAGCACGGCGATTCCACGAAATATGGCTCTAACAATGAGAGTCTTATCCCGGAAACCAATATGCACGATATGGTCATTGATGGGAGCCGCAAGCATGTAAGTCATTCCAGGAAGAGGTGAGGGGAAGGTGAGCAGACTCTGGTCACCGAATAACTGCTTCACAACCAATGATTGGCCACACTCGGGTGGTAACTTTCCGATCGGCTTGCCCATAACAAGAAGGTGCCCCTCCAGAATATGCAAATGGACAGTCTGTGGACTCAATAATGGGGAACTGGCAGATGCTACTACCCACCAAGAATCCTGGCCATCAGGCTCAGCCGGTAGGAAGCTAGGAGTAGATACAATCAGAGCCGATTGTTTTTCTGGCATGGGCCAGATATGCTTCAGCATTGGTAGAAAAGCGGACGGAGCATTCTCGATGGAAGAGCGGAGAATGTGTCGCATCTGGTGAACAATATGGAGATCCCGGATCAGTGCAGCTTTGATATTCGGCGGCAACGTATCAGGATCACCAACGAGACTGTCCTGGAGCGCAATTGAACATTCGATGAAGCATGAGAGTTCGTCTGGTTCAAGTACATTGTCATCGTCGCTGATGTAAACCTCGACTACAAAATAAGATTTTTGGATTAGTTTACTGAAATTCTGAAACACTCTCCGGGAACAGGATGCTTACATGTACGCCTGCAAAGTAGTGCGGCAAGTAATGTGTAATGGGAACAACGATCGGCTGTTTCCATGTTCTCTGCATTTTGGGCTTCTGTCCGTAAAGCAGAGATCCAACTGGCAGTGGCATTTCGAGTCTTTGCAATAAATGCTGCAGCAATTGCTGGTGAATCGGCAAGCTCAAAGATACGGTGCCCGATCGTGATCAATGATTCCACTGAAACGAGTCAGCCCTCTCCTTTGTCATAGATCTAAAAGGTCAGCAGGATAGAACCTTCTGAAAAATTGATGGCACTCGCTTGACTGCAAGTTTCGAGTGGGGTAACTAAGGGAAAAGATAAATACTGCAATGGGTCTCTCTCCAGTTCGATGAAATTGCTTCGAGGCGGTATTCGAGTTGTTCGATGAGTCGTTGGCAGAATAAATCATCTCGGAAAACCTGATGAACTTTGCCAAGTTCCGATTCCTGATAATCTGGGCCTAGTTGTAAGGCTAGGTGACCGATCAATTTCGTGGTTGCTTCTGTGCTAAAATTGAGGTTCGACGATCCAAGTTCGATGAGTATTTGGAGCCACTGAAACAAGTTAGTTTTGGGTTTCAATCGATGCATTACAAAGGAAGCGGGTCGGCACCCGCCGGGAAAAGTGATGACAATCGAGGTGATCATAATCGTTGCATGAATAACTAGAAATGACATAAGAAAATGTTAGCTTACCCGCCGAGACTTCCCAGAGCATAGGGCCTGGAATGCCAGGTACTCGTGAACATTTAACCCGGATGGGCATTTGGTTTGACTGGCAATTACCTCGTAAGATGATCGTGCTTTGTCATTGTTGAAACTTTCTGAGGAATTGATGACCGAGGCAAATGGGGAATTGGCAGGTATAATTAGTCGACAGTGGCGCGGAAATGAAACCTTTTGTGAAATGCGTCCTGGCCAAAATTTCAATCGGTCATCGAAATATGCCAATTTGAGACCATTGGGTAGGCATATATCATCTAATCGGACGGGAAGGCGTGGTTGAGCATAATGTGTTTTCTTGAATGACTTTGCAAACGAAGCAAGCCTGAACAGCGAACTACTGTCTAATCGTTAGTCACCTGGGCCATTGTGGGAGTCTGGAGAACAAACTTACTCCGAAGAAGCATAATCGCCGAGTCCAGAATACTTGTTGATATATTCGTGGGGATCAGAGCACCTTTCCGGTGGCATATACATAAACGTGCTCAAAATTCTCCAGGTAGCACTATAGACACATTAGTATAGATCCGAGACACGCATCGACGTAGCTGTAGCGATAGGGGTGGTAATTTGGCTGCTATGATCGAATATGACAGATAATCGGTGACATTGAACTTACTCTCGATATGCCAAGAAGGATTTGGGGCAGGAAAGCTCAAAAATAACAACCTTCGCATGTACCTCATACGATGGCAAAGGGTGTTCATGGATCTTGATAGAGCACTTTCGAATCTGGCGCTGAAAGTAGCATTTAGAGCATCGTCTATCATCGTGAATTGGATTCCGAAGTTGATCTGTGGTATAGATGCAGGAAGCCTCGGCCTCTTGTCGCACCAGAGCTTCAAATTTGACATTTGCGTTTTGCCATTCTTTTTTCTTGGCTTCGCGGTCATCTTCGGCATCGTTTTCGATCCCACGGCGTAGTTCTTTCATCACTTCGCATTCATCGTAGAAGCGTTGTGCAAAACAGCCTGGTTCTGGATCGTTGAATATCGAGAAGTGTGATCCTAGGCAATTGTTAGCCAAATTGTCACTATACGTCGGGGCAGATACGGAAGTCCATCAGTGCGGGAAGAGCAACTTCTGTATTGCCATGTGACCACGGATTGTAATGCTTACCATCACATTTCAAATGCCGATCGCGAAGGTAGCTTCGAATCTTCTGTGCTCGAAGCATGTCTTTGCGACGACCAAGATGTAGGACATCCAGTATGCTGCTGGGGAAGGCGGGATTGAAGTCTCTCAGCATGTCGAATTCTTGCAATGCACACTTATCCATGGCGACCCAGAGTTCCATCACAGTCAAAAGAAACGCACTCAGCATCTCTGTGCTCGTCTCATATTTATCCCCAACCTTGGTGAGATAGTCTTGAATTAGCGACGCAAAATGCTGACATCGAAGACTTGTTGATGTGCCAATATCATCCGCACCCTCATTTTGCATCTTTTCCTCTAGCTTCGACAGGTCAAAGTAAAGACCAGCAAACTTCCGACCAGGCTTCGAAGAATTGGCCGACATGTGGTAGTCTTGAGGCAATTGGAGAGTCGAATTCAATTGTGATGTGCTTCGTTGGCTTGGAGATTCATCAAGTACTCGTCTCAAATATCGGTAGCTGTTTGGCAGAGTCAGAAACATGTGCCGTGGGTCCGCGAACTTTGACAGGCTCATGATTGTACCCGGCTTGTGCATTGCCGCCTTGACAGTTTCCCAAGTGTCGGCGATTTTCTTTGATGAAGTTTCAATGGTTGATCGTATTTGAGGCCCGAGAGCGGAAAACAGAAAGTCGTGCTGTTTTTGAAGTTCTGATGATGCAACAGTTCTATCTTGATCCAGCTTCGCCAAACGTCGGCACAGTTTTGCCTTCAAAAAGACGCATACTTCAGGATGGATGAGAGGCACACACTCAGACAGCAATCTGGTCAGCATCACACAACCGAGAAACTTGTACTGGATACGTCCCATTTCTCCACCAAGCAACAAACTGAAATGTCTTTGTATGGCAACTCGAATAATCAACCATAACGGGCTACGACGCCACGGCTTCTCGCCACCCTGGCTCCAGCAAACGTCGTCTCGTACTCGCTTTGGTAAAAGTGGTGGATATTCTCTTCGGCCATTAACCTCGAGCAGGGTCATCAACATCTTGGTGATAAGAGCAGGGTCCACAGTGTTTCGATTTTCGAAAGCAAACGACCTGGCTTTGTTTGTGGCTGCTGCAAAACGTTTGATAGATTCGGTACTGGCCTTTTCGAGAAATGTGGCAAGTTCATCTTGAAAATCGGGATCGTCAAACTGGGTCGCTGTGGAAACTCTGTCAGCTAGGTAGCCCTCCTTGCATGTTCTTGAATAGCATAACATAGGACGGAGATTGGAACTACAAGTAAAAGACACGGCGATGAAAATGATGATACTTACATGGGATAGACACAGCAGAGCCGGGAAATTCCCATAACAGAGCACTCTTACTTGCTAAGACTGCATCAGAAGAGGCTGATGCTTCAAAAGCTTCGAATACAACGCGTTCACCCTCGACACTAGTAGCCATCAGCTTTGATCTGGTCTATACCACTTACAGATAGGGGAGAAAGACCACAGATAACATACTCATTCTGTCGGCGGATAAGAAGAGCAGCATTCTGCTCAGAAACATGGACAATTAAAGTATCACCTCGCTGAAGCTCTCTCATAGCCACAATAAGTGTACTCTTATTCAATCTTCCTCCAGCATTCACTTGTTTGCACGTCTCGATTGATCGTCGTAAGCTTTCCCACTGCGTGATGAATGGGGTTTCTGGGAGACGACAGACTTTTATGGCTTCAAGTAGTCGTTCCAAGATTGCGCGGTCGACGAGTTCCAGGCGGCCATCTTGTCTCCCTGGGAGCTTTGGGGGTAGCGCAATGTGGTTCAATACCGATTCAAGGAGACTTTGAGATATTGTCGCCATTGCCAAGGCTGTGGTGTGAGAGACAGTATAACGATTGAGGGTGAAATTGGATGTTGGCGGATGGTATGAAGTACGTCGCAAACCCTGCAAGCTCACGCGAAGTATGCAGAGTCACTTGGAATTTGTTTTAGCTGATATGAATAAAGGTAGATGAGAGTGCGCGTTGAGGTGTTTATAAACAAAAGTTTGGACTTGAGGAAGCTGTAGCCTTCCGCGAACCCTCTTCACGTGACCATCTGCAATGTCATTTGACAAATTATAACAGGACATCTTGCATACACCCAAGGTCCCAATATCGCAGGAACTTTGTCATAAAAACATATCTCCATGTCATAAATCATAAAGTGAATGGAAAGCAGCTATGCAGAGACGCTCTCAAGCCGTGCTGTGCTTGCCTATCACCCAAGCCACCAACCTGTTGGATTCGAAGAGCATGCAGCAAGTGCTGCAGCCCCCTCCCGAAGTGCTATAGGGTTGAAACAAAAGGCAAACAGACGCAATCTCGAAGGTCTACTTGGAGAACTGCCAAACGAGTGGGAAAAAAAGATTGAGTTTATGAATGATTCTCTGCTAAAGTGGAAGAGAAGTGATACAGGCATGATGCCATTGTAACAAAAAGCCGGAATAAGTTTTCGATGAGCCTCATTACCATCCTTTGAACTAATCGAAGGGGAATTTATTTGCTTGTCTAGCTCCAAATGACCAATCAAGATTCACAGAAAGGGGGTACAATTGATGTGTTGTCGTAGGAATTCTTCGTTTGTGTACGGCAGGCAGGAACGACCATGCATGCAGCCCCCGAAAGTACGCGTTGAAACTCGGTAACCCTTTCCCAACTATTATACCTTAGGTGGGTATTCAAGGTACACTGACACGGAGTCACCTACGACCTAATAATATGACATGATGATGAAAGGGACAACCGTGTGTGCTGAGAAAGTCGAAGACGAAATTGCTGCCTAAATCTGATAATATTGTCATAGATGCTAGACTGGGTAGGTTTGTTGACAAGGACTATTCTAGTGTTGAAACCTTACAACAATCGATCCGAAGCTTAGAACGAGGCCATTTCAATGTGGTTTCGTATCAATTGGATGACTGAGAGGGATATGATTAAGCTATAAACACTCCAATGTTCTTTCCTGTGAACCACGCCATCAACATTTTACTCCTATTGTCTTACATGCAGTTTTTCATGCCTACAAACCCGGATCAACCTCATTAGTGTTTACATATTGTTTCCCAACAACACTGTATGGCGTAGTAACCATCAATTCTGATCTATATCCGTGAATTTCTGGCTGTGACAAGGTGCGACTTAGAATGACCTCCAGTTTTATCCCCACTCCTTTGTGTTCCTTATTAGCCCTTACACGCACATTTCGCAGCCCACGCAAGCTATATAGCTCACCATATCCCACCAATCCCGTCATCTTGAAAAGAAATTTTTCGACTGGATCTCTGTAACAGGAATTGGCGAAAAACATTCTTGCGAAGTGCTCTGTCCGCTCATCTACCAACATGTCATTTTTGGAGATATAAATTGAGAGGTACCGGAGCGCCGGTAGCTTTTGCATTTTGAGGAATGTATGAGGTGTGTCAGTTCCGCGGCACCTAAAGAATCGTATAGAGGTGACTATATTCCTCTGATGTAGCGCTCATTCGGTGCTGAGCCAAGCTCCCATTATATCCACTTTGTCAAAGCTGAGCCAAAGTGCTTCTCAACCAGCAGTTCCTGTATTTCCACCAGAGCTTGAGAGCGTACCAACATGAAATGGAAAGTGTAAATCTGGTGATTCTTCCATTTTGGCTCGTCATCAAAACCTTCTCGACACGCCTTGATCACATGGCGGGAGTGGTTTCCGGATGAGTTTAACACCCCACATTGCCTTTCGCGCAATCTTTCCTGCCAAATCATATCTCGCCATTCGCAAGAGTCTTCGATGTGTTAGATGTAAATTCTGTCTCGAAGTTCGCGGGGAAGAGACAAGAAACCATTCGGGGAAAGAGGTGATGAAGCCACCAGATATTTCGAGGTCGAAGCAAAAAATCTGGGATATTGCTTAGTGACGTACGATGTAGTTGAAAGGAGTTTGATATAAATTAAAATTGTTACATTCGTTGTCCTACTACAGGTGGCTGAGCAACCAAAGCTTCAAGCGACTGGTTCGACCTGGGAAAGGAAGCTGCGACGGCAGAGAAACGCCTCCACTTGATGCGGTGTAGGAGATCCTTGAATATTAAAAGTCAAGATTGATGAAGATTATCTTGGTAGTATTGGATAATAGCTTGAAATAGGTTCAGGTCTCACGGGGCCGGGCTACGGGACTTGAGGGCTACTAGTATTCCATCTAGTGGTTTCACGTTTCGATGACGTGCAGTCCATAATATCTCACCGATCAGAATGGCAAGAAGGAAACTATTATAAGTATTGCTTTCTAGCTAATACAAAGAAATCTCGATAAATATTATTATGGTTTAAATTACTAGAAGACTCGAGAATTTCCGATGTACAGATTACTGTATAATTATGAAAGTGACACAGTGAGATCTATATAGCCGCTCAAGACCTGAAGCAGACGTGAATTACAAAATTCTTGTACCTAACTCTGCCTTTATCTATAGCATTTAGCACATTGCTCCCAACAAAGAAAGGAGCTGTAGCTTAATAGTAAAGCGCACAATTAACAACTGCTGGTGGAGTCGATGACTATCCCGATGGGCTGAAAGTCAATTCACTGTCATACTAATATATATTGCGCAACGAAGTCACTATTTTGTTTCATAATACATTAACTACCACTCTATTCTGCATATCGAAATCCTTTTTTGCCTACGCACATGCTGTCTCGCGTTCTATCTCCTCAAATTCAAAACCCCTATGAGGATGATACGGTTCCAGAGGCGCAGTAACCATGAAATCATCCTCCGGTACGCCCTCGAAGACTTTCTGATCGGGCCGCACGAATTGTACACCATTTTTATCGCGTAGCAATTCTTCAGTGAGGGCGACACACTCAGGCTTGAGCCAAGGGAAGGGGCCATGTGTTGATGCTACTGTTCAATTCATTAGAGAGAGTCTGTGAGAGGAACAAATGAGAAGGACCACTCACGGAAACAATTCCACAACGCAATATCAACCCTATAGCATTCCTCCTCCGGCGGCATAACACCCATCAAAGCATCCATACAATCCCTGTATCCCTTTTCGAACGCCGCCTCATCAACACCAACCTGTAAAGCCCTATGTCGAACATCTTGCATCTTTGACGTATATGCTGGATAAATCAGCGGTGGTTCCTCCGATAGCGAACGGTAATGGTAGATCGGCATCGAAGCAGGAGGTGGCAAAGGAGCAGGCACTGAGTATGGGAAGCGAGCACCTCGAGGAGGAGAAACAAGGGTTTGGTTTTGATAATCATAATGAATTTGGCCTTGGCTGTAACGTCGATTCTGCTTTTCGGGACTGATGAGTGGCGAAGGCAGAGGAGGGAATGTAAAGGCAGGATATCCATTTTGTAACTTGGAAGATGCTACGCGCATACTAAGTGGTGCTCTAGGAGGCGAACGGTTGCTGAAGCGTCGTCTTCTTGGGGACAGGGATTGGTGAGATCGGCGATTTGGAGAGGTTGAGGTGAATGCACGACTCGAACGAGACGGGGGTGACATGGCTGTTGAGGTTGATGAAGGTTTCGGGAGAGAATTTTTTTGCTGGTCAGAGAACTTAGAGGGTGACGACGAACGCAACCTAGACAAGTGGCCGTGTGAGGCAGATTGCCTATGCTTATGCCATGGCTTGGTTGATGTCGCGGTGTTCGCCGATTGCGTGTGGAAGCTGTTCTTGTCTGGGCGAGGGGGGGGAGGCATAGCAATTGAGCCTGACGAGGATTGCGCGAGCTCGTTTGCTTGCTGATCAGAGGCTTTTGAGGGAGAAGACGAGCGCGAGCGAGAGTAGTAGTTTTGGGAGGCAGATTGTTGGTTTTGGTACCATGTTTTGGATGTTTTGGGCTGTGTTGATTGTGAATAACAGTTGTTGCTGTTCGGGCGAGGAGGAGGCATGTCTGTCGAACACGAGGTTTCGTGAACTGTTGGTGGCGTGTTTCCTTCGTGGTTTGAAGGCTTTGACGGCGAGTATGAGCGTGAGCGAGACAAATCCCCGCGTGAGGCGGACTTCTTATCTGTGTACCTCATTTTGGAGGAGATGGTGTTGTTCATGTGTGCGCGAGGAGAATGTTGGTGGTGAAGAAAAAAGTTGATGGAGAGGTGGAGATGTCGTTGGGGAAGCGCACTAGGGGAGGAAAGTGAAGTGCTTCTATGGATTATGAATTCTCCGGGTGAACGAGCTTTCGCTCTCTAGTTCGACTTTCTTGGATTCGGCCTATCGATGAAGAAGCGATAGTATCAAAATTGCATAAGAGGGCAGGCTTACCAGGGCGCTTGCCTGTACTTGCTGTGCAAAAAGGGAAGTTAGAGGACTACAGGTACAGGAAAGAGGTTCAAAAGAGATCGCATCGAGATGTGATTCTAAATGCCAAGTGAACTTCAATTTGAAGTTCTGTTACTTATCTGAATTATAATCTGGTCTATATGCTTTTCGATTATGTCCGATCATTAATCATCTGTCACTTCAAGCTACCATAAGCCTTGAAGATTCTGCCTTCGATAATTCCCACCCACTTCTGAGCATTTCCATAGTCCTTTGCATCGATAGCTTCCACCAATCCGGGGAAGACAGCTCCTGCATATCCAGTCCACAAGCCTGGAGCAAAGATGACATGCTTGAACCAAGGTCTTCCATCCAAACCTTCGTCGTACAAGAATTGCCTCTCGAGATACTTGTACTTGTCGTTCGCTCTTCTGATCTCATAGTAAAGCTTAAGCTTACTAAACCATTTCCACCATGGAATGTCCTCTCCAGCCTCCTCTGCAAGTTTAGCCGCCCAGGCATCGTGCTCTACAGCAGATTTCTGGAGGTTAGAAGCAGCGTTGTGAAGCTTCTTGAAGGATAGCTTCAACTCATCAATATCACCCTTGATCTCAGCAGGGGTGGGACGAGCACGAGCTTCGATGTCTTCTTCATCACTGCTGATCCCAGCAATTGCACTGTCGAGTTTGGATTCAACCTTCGAAATATAGCCATCAATAGCAATAGCATAGTCTGTGGCGTTGAGGGGGATGACGGGCGATTCGGCAAGCCTGGCTGTGAATAGGGCCCAAAGTTTGGCTACAGTGGCGTGATAATGGAATCCAGGATCCCCATAGGTACTCATCCAGTAAAACGAGTCGTAATTCGAGTGGTAATGATAAACTGCGCTGCCGGTATCACCTGGAGATGCTGGGTCTACACCGAAGCCCATGTCAATTGATGGGATTCCAGCAAAATCCTGGAAAGCAGTAAAATCAGATCCAGAGCCCATAGTGCTGATCTTTCCATCCCACAAGTCTCCAACAGTCTGCCCAGCGACCGTCTGATTTGGAGATGGAACGAGTGCTGCGGTTTCGTACATGATTTTGTTAAGCAGAGGAGATGCGGAGGCATGGAAGATTGGTCCAACAGTGGCAACATCAACGTTGACATAGGCGACGTTTGCGTGTGAGAGCCATGGGAGGAATTCCTCTACCCATTCAGTAGAGCCAATGAGACCGTATTCCTAGTAGCGGATTAGCAAAGGCCCAGAATCAAGGTATCATTCCACATACCTCGCCATCCCAGCTAGCAAACACAATCGTTCGAAGTGGCTTCCATCCCTTGGAAAGGGCAACGCCGAAAGAACGGATAACCTCATTCAACGCGGCTGAGCCAGAGTTGGGGTCACCGGCACCACCAGCAATCCATGCATCACGATGATTGCCAATGACAATCACCTCGTCAGGTAGAGTCCCATTAATGACACCAATGACATTCCAGAGCGGAGTCGTAACGTATTCTTGTTCATTGACAAGGTTGAGAACTAAATCATCGGGTGATGGACCCACGTTATACTTGACCCCCTTGTATTTCAAGCCAAGATTTCTCTCCCAGTATTTGTTGAAATCTTTCGGTGATGGACCGACTCCATTCAATGCAGTAAGAATGGGGATGGCGTCCACATATGAAATGGGAATGGACGGAATAGAGGGGATCGCGCTTTCAACTGGCTGTCGAGGAACACCAGGCTTTGATGGGTAGCCAGGAGTGGTTCTACGATAAATTAGAAATTAGCTTTGCTAAGCGGGGATAGACCTACGGATCGCCAGGAGCAACGCTCAAGAATTGGGTGCTTCCTCTCTGGACACTAGATGGATTTCTCCCTGGTCCGTCTGGATAGAGATCAACTCCATTCTCTTCAGTAATACCTCCATCATCGCCGGGATCCGTAAAGATCACACATCCAACCATTCCCAAGTCCTGCGCACGCTTCACCTTGAGTCCACGGAAAATGCCACCATACTTAGCAATGGCAATCTTCCCTTCCAAGCTGATGTTGGCTTTGAGCAAGTCCTCGAAATCTTGGTATGTCCCGTAGTTCACATAAACATATGGAGCTGTAACATTCCCGGAGGCGGAATAGCCATGGAAAGTTGGGATGCGATTCTCCAATCCGGATGTGGGGTCCTCTTCAAGGACATCTTCTTCCAAGCTTGCTTCAAATTTAACCTTCCACGATTCTACCTCGCCCTTGCTCTTTTTCTTCTCATATAGAGCCAACCTATGCCCCAGAGGGTAATTGATGTATGTATCGTATGCCACGATATCTGCCTTGATTCCAAATTCTTCCCATCTTTCCTGTGTCCACAGCACCTGGCTATAGTTCTTGCCGGCCAAATGAGGACCGGCAGTGTAGTATTTACTCCATTCCTCTGCCTTTGCTTCTTTCGGCGTGTCTAACAAAATCTGCTGAAGTTCCTTGAATGTTACAGAGCTCTGCGGGTCTTGTGGTTGTTTGTGGTGTGGTGGTTCATGACCGGGGGGAAGGCCTGGTATTAATGCTCCCAAAGGGAACATTAATATAAGAACAATGAATATGAAGATCGAAGTGAGGGCGATCGTACAGAAGCGGCGGACGACATTGTGTCTGTATCGTGGCGGCCGCGGGGCAACGTTGATAGTCGTGATCAGTGGGGTTCGCTCATTGCTAGCCATTTTCTCATCTATAATTCTGCCCATGGTTAGCAATTACTTGCAGATGATGGCAGATTCTCATCAAGATGAAGCAATTCTGAGCTTTAGTTGAAGAGTGGGAGAACAGGGAGAAAAGTCTGGAGAGGAGAAGAGGAGCTCACCTTTGGTTTACATAGTACTGCGTATCACGTCACATCACCTTTGACTTCGAACATGAAGCTTTTGACCCACTTTGACCTTCCTATGGCGGCTAGAGAGCTCCAACAGCTGCAGCTGAAAAGTGGGAATTCTGGTTGGCCGAGATTGAAGCTGTTGGAATTCGGATACGGATTCGGAGTACGTCAACGGCCAAGCAGCACAGTTACACACATGGAAGGCTTGATGTGTAAGCACTGCACGTGATACTTGCGATAACGGCCGTTATTCCCACTTTTTGCTTGATATTGTCCAATTACACCCAGCTATGAGTAACAGTGGGGTAACACAAACTAAAAGAAGACAATTTGTCGAACAACCGGCATCACTCTTCCGTATGAACCTTGAAATCCCATCTGCATCTCATGCATAGTGGCCGCCAATAAACATGGATAGTGTGGAGGAAGAAGCACATGAGAAGAGCTTCTTTCTGACTCAAAAGCAGCCTCTTCCTCTTGCCTCAATCTTCTGTTCTGTCATCAACATTGATATAAACCGCAAATCCCGCATACATATATATAATCCTCGACGGCAATATCAAACGACTTCAAATAGGACGCCTTCCATGCACGGCCCGGAAGTCCAACACCGTTACGACCGAGAATTATTACATCCTTCGCCTGAAAAATGGTGAAAAGAAGGTCACGAGGGCCACCTAAATTGCCTGTACGACAACTCGCTATTCTTGGTAAGCCTTCGATCATTTGTTTTGTGTTGAGAGTCAATAGATGAAGCCTCTCGTTGCAGATCTTGAGTTTTGAAATTCTTGGTGGCAATTTGGCAAGGTGGGGTTATGCTGGGATTGTAAGACAATGGAAAATTTGGAAATGGAGTAAAAAGGATTCATATTTGTACTCGAACAGCTCCCAAGAGGCCGCTTTGGAGAATATCGTCGAGAAAATGGCTTATACACTGCTCAGTTGGCACCATTTTTGCTGTCGCTGACATTTCGTTCTCTGTATCCTTTGTCCTTGTTGCCTGTCACACCAGCAATCCGCCCTGCTATCTTGTGTTACACTTTCTCTGACATCTCGTCTTATCCCAAGCACTCAACTAATTGTCCTAGCAATATGTCGATTCGCAGAGCCTGTTGCGATGACTTCGGTCTTTCCATACCTCGTATGTTCTGCTCCCTGCTATAATATATTAGCTAACCCACGAATAGCCTGAAATGATTGAGAGCTTTGGAATCGATAAGAAGAATGTCCCAAAATGGGCTGGTATCACCTCGGCTGTCTTCTCGTTGTCACAATGTTTGACAGCCGTCGTTTGGGGAGGTGCTTCCGATAAATTCGGACGAAAACCCACGATCCTCGTCGGTTTGACATGCACAATGATCTCGTGCTTGATGTGGGGATTGTCAACGAGTCTTCCAATGGCTATCGTTGCTCGAGGCATTGCTGGTGGATGCAACGGAAACGGTGTGTCTGAAAGAAAAAAAATATACAGTATATTGACTGACGTATATAGTCGGTATTATTCGAACGATGGTTGCAGAAATGGTTCCCGAGAAAGAGCTGCAACCAAGAGCTTTCTCGGTGATGCCTCTCGTATGGACTCTTGGTTCTATTTTCGGACCGTCATTTGGTGGGTTCTTTGCCAAGCCTGCAGAGAACATGCCCGCGTTGTTCGGCAGCAACAAATTTCTCATCAAGTTCCCATTTGCACTTCCAAACATAGTCGCGAGTGTGCTATTCATGATTGGAATCACCACTGGTGTGCTATTTTTGCGAGTGAGTATTCCAGATATCCGCAGTCAATAGCTGCTGACGTATCTAGGAAACACTGGAGTCCAAACGCCACAGAACCGACTACGGTCTGGCTTTGGGAAAGAAACTTACAACATTTGTCAAAACAGTATTCCACCTTCATCCCAAACCTAAACCTTTCCGTCGACTCTCAGGGACATACGATGAATCATCCGCATCTCTCTTGCGACCTACCTCTTCTGCCGGATCTGATACATCCAAATTTGACGATGCAACTTTCACTCCCAAAGGAGGAAAGACGGTCCTGCCGCGACCAACACTCGTTGAAGTCTTTACCCGACAATCAGTCATCAACCTGATTGCATATACATTCCTCGCATTGCATTCAATAGCCTTCGATCAGCTACTGCCCATCTTCCTGCATCACCCTCGGCAAACGCATAATTCCAATAACACCCACCTTCCATTCAAATTTTCTGGCGGCTTCGGACTCAAGTCAAGTAGAATCGGTACCCTCTTCACCATGTATGGAGTAATCGGCTGCTTCATCCAGTTCCTCATTTTCCCACCAACTGCTCGAAAGTTTGGCGTACTGAACTGTTTCAAATGCTGTGCTATCGCCTTCCCGTGCATATATTTCTCAACTCCATACACAGCATTGATTCAAGATCCTATTTTTCAGCAGGCAGCTATGTTCGGTATCATGATTGTAAAGTGCTTCGCATGTATTTTTGCATTCCCTTGTTCCATCATACTTCTCACCAATTCTGCCCTCTCCCTTCGTATCCTTGGTACATTAAACGGTTTCGCTGTCTCGATCAGCGCCGTCGGACGCGCTATCGGTCCTGCTTCAGGAGGCGTAGCGTTTTCGTGGGGTCTCGAAAAAGGGTACATAATCACGCCTTGGTGGCTGCTGGGATTCATATCCATCATTGGTGCTATTCCCATTTGGTATCTCGTCGAAATGCCTGGCTTCAGCAAAACAGATTCCGATTCCGATGAAGATGACGAGGAGGAGGATTTGCTACCAACCGTTGATGAAGATGTGATAGGGGAGATTCTGGAAGGAGATGAGATTTTGGGTTTCGATGCTGATGAGGAGGCGCTGGATACGGTTGATGGGCCGCCGCTTGGAAAGACACATTCGAGGAAAAGTACGGATATATCGTTCGCGGACGAGCAAGGATTGAAGTCGTATAGGAGAGAGGCAAGACTAGAGAGAAGAATGAGTAGTCCTATCGGTGTCAGAGGAGGTAGTGTAGGACCTGGAGGAGGAAGAAGATTGAGTAATGGACTTGCTGCCAGTAATATGGGACAGGGAACTGGAGGAACAAGTTTCACATGAGCTGTGAAGATTCTGTAGACAGAGTTGACGTTATGTATGCTAGCACATATGGATTTGGAGAATTGAAATATCTTCATAGAAGCTAGCCGGCATTCTCAAAAGTGTACAATAGGTAAGCTGCAATTGTTCCAGGACGCTTGTGAAGATTAAGAGTTGACATTGAATTTCGAGTTCCAGTTTCGCACTGATATGCCCAATTTGTCTCAAGGAGGCAGGGGACCACATCGAGGAAATGGGTCTCGTGGACGAGGACGTCGTCGGAACCATGGAAGAAGATATAGAAGAGGACCTCAACCAGCATGGGGTCAGTCTCGACCTGAAGTTGATCTTCAAGGCAGACACAGTTCTAGCCAATATGGGGCCCATGAACACATGGCACCATCTTCACCAAGTGTGATGGCGCCACCACCAGGTCCCCTCTTCCATGATACATTTTGGACACGGCACGATTGGAAGTATGGGGTCCTCCCTAACATGGGATTCAATTCCTCGCCGTTTGCCGCAACATCACCAAAAGACGGTAGGGATTCTAGAGTGGAATCCATGTGAGTTTGCAAACCGACATCTAAACAGAGTTATTCAGTTGGTAACATCACAAGTAGACCAGCACTAAAATTGCCGAATTTGCTCTCGAATTCAAGTAGACTCACTCTATAAGTAATAAATCCTTACGGTGACGCTTTATCTCGCTTTGTCGTTGCGCTGGAAGCCAAGATCAAACCGAATCTCCCGCTTTCACAGTACCCAGCTTGCGTACAGGGGAAGCGCTTTCACTAAGTACAATGACCTATCTCCTGATTATACCCCACCTGCCTTTCTAATCCTTCCCATTCTCTAAGGACCAACAGTCTCGATAGTCAACATCCCCAACGAACATCTATCAGGAACTGTCCCAGGCCTTAAAATCTCCAACCCCCCTTCCCCACAAACGATCCAATTCTCCACCAAGCTCCCCTTACAAGAAAGCACATTCCCATTAGTTGACAGATTACACGACACAGGTAAATAGCCTTCGGACTCGGGGTTTTGGTTGAAATAGAGTGCAGTCCATTGTACCTGGCCCTGGCTGACGTTGGCGGTTTCCCCACTGGAGACGTCGATTAGGTGGCAGTTCTCGTCGAGGCGGAATCTGGAAGGGGTGGGTTAGTGGCTGGGGCTGATATCACAGGGGCAATGAAAGGAAAGGAGAGAGGAATATATGAAAGGAAATAAAGGGGAGGTTTTACAGATGTGTAGTTTCCGTTGTCCAAACGATGTGGTCACCACCAGATATCGGACCTAAGACAGCATATCTATTGTCGGTACCAGCGCGACCGGTTCCAGTAATTTTAATACGGAATGTAGGTGGGTAGTCGGCGGGGTAGCATGGAGGTGTTGGTGAGGAGGTACTCGTTGTTATTGTGGTAGGAAAACAACTGCTTGCTGGTAGCGTTGTCGTATCTCCTGGGAGGGTCGTGGTTCCAGCCGGGATTGTGACGGTTGATGGTTCTGGACAAGTGGACCTGGATCCTGGATCAGCGATTGTCTCTGTTGACACTACACAAGGAATCGAGCTCTGGGAAGATACTGGGGGACAGCTGCTTGCTAGAAGAGTTGTAATTTGTCCCGGAAGAGTTGTGGTTGCCCCTGGCACGGTAATTGTTTCCGTTGATGCCACACAAGTAGTTGGAGTATATGAAGAAACCGTAGGGCAGGATGTTGCACGAACAGAAATCGTCTGTGTTGCTAATGAACAAGAAATAATCGGATCCGTATTTGCACAAGAACATGTCGTTGGGACTACAATTGAGCACGAACTCCCCAAAACCGTCGAAGTGCTATAAACATTCGTAATTGTAGTAACTACGCAGACCGAGCTACTCTTACAAGACGTGGCCGGCTGAGTAAGAGTCACAGTACTGGCACTGAGCGAATTCGTGATCGTCTTAGTTCCCAACGCAGAACAAGAACTCGCAGGTCCCGTAACAGTGATTGTGCTAACGTGTTTCGTGATCGTTGCAGTGACAGGCTTGGGACATGTCGATTGAGGCTGACATGAACTCCCTGGCACTGTCACAGTCGTCTGTTTGCATATTGGTATAGTTATTGAGGTCGTAAGACTTCTCGTTGAGCTAGTAGGGCCTTTTGTAAGACTTGAAGAACTCCCTTTCCCACTCGTAGAACACTTCGTCGTAACCGTCGAAAACCTAGTCGACGTAGCCGTCACAGGTGGGAGGAAGCAAGAACAAGCCGAACTAACAGCCGCCGGCGATCCATTGCAATTCACTAAAGCCTTCGGTATTGCTGTTGAAGAAGGATGATTCGCTTTCGTATATGATTTACAGAAAACGCTAGCGGAGGACGTGAATGTCGGATTCTGAAGAGCTCTAAGACAATTATTTGCATTACATGTTGCTGTCGTGGGTTCTATGAGGAGGGAGAGTAGGCAGACGATGCCATTGACGGCATTGGGTATTGAGATCCGCATTTGATCTCACGATGATATTCATGCCTTCACAACAAACGCCTTTCAAGAAATCAAGAAAAACGCGACAAAAGCCGGACAACCTCTTACAATTATCAGATCAGAATTATCATTTGAAAGGGGAGAGCGCCAGCCACAAACTCCAATATTTACATAGATATCAAAATTAAGCATAGCATTAGCCAATCTCCCAGCGGCACAAATACAGCAGCCTTACCAAGCCGGACTCGTATTGGTGAGGAGTTCGTGAACATCCCAAAAAGCCGTTGTGGCGTCCCGCCAAGCGGCTGAGAACCCCAGAATGTTGCACTGCAGAAAGGCCAACGGTTACATTTCCAAGCGTCAGCAGCGAGGTATTTGACCGAAGACGGGGGGTCGGCCGGGGTTGTTAAGGACTGGAATTTCTTGCCTATCGGCTTCGCCGTTGGAACTGATGAGTGAGTTTTTAAAGGTGCTCCAAAGCGTCATAGCTGAAGAGAGTCCTGTACAAGTACATTCCCTTCATTAACACTGTCGCGTGAGACGCTAAATTACTCGCTTAAAAAGAGCCATCCAACGCTGCTAAGCCGAGGAGATTCGTGCACTAATTCGAGCGCCGCTTTCAACCTGAAATGATAGGCCATTTATAATGTTCCTAAATAACCGCATGACGGAATTCTTTGCACAGCTGCCAAGTTTATTGGAGACTGAATCTTCTCATAAATATATCCAGCACAACTTGACTTTTCAAGCTGTGTATAGGAAGAAGAATTGCCAGTGACTCCTGATTAGCTGCTAGCCTTCCAGGAGAATTTAGTATAAATGTTTGGTTGTGTATTTCACAGCGCTCGAGACACCAGACTCGATAATGCAAGATGACTCACGACGTCTATCGGGCATCGTACCTCAAGGCCACATGAGCGCTAGATTCTGCCTTTCGGCTACACATATCAGGTACCACTTAATTCAATGGTGTTGAGCGATGGCTCGGAGAAGTGGCAGCAAAGAATATAGTCAGAGTTACTTGGAACTATCAGAAAGATGCAGTTGGAATTCATGGAAAGCTCATACGAAAAATAAATTAAGCAGATCACGCACATAGACGGATACAGAAGCCACGCAGCCAAGAGCTCACTATGCCCTTCAATATTGGAAACTTGGTAACGAAGACATTGGAGTTTGGAAGAAATACGAAGTGTTGTGCAAGGGTTTGTAATCAGATCGTGTAAGTACATTCGAGATTGTAGTAAGGAACGAATTTTGCATATACATACGACTCATACGCACTAACGCTGGTAGCGTGACTGTTGAAAGGCCAATCAATTCAAGTTATAAAGATGTCTCTCCCGACCTTCGATTTGCGGCCAATAAAGGTCGCGTGGGGATTAACTGAGTGCTCCGTGCTGAGCAAAGATTCTCTCTCAAACATGTCGCTGAGCCCGTCCTGAAATAAGAGGTATCGGTGAGGCCTGCGACTTCTTGATTTAACAGCAACCAATGGACAGAAAACTTACTTTTGAGGAATTCAATGGGATAGCTGGTCAGATCCTCCCGCGCGGCTCACAGGTCCTCGGATCTGACATTTCAGGTCGTAAAGGGTGATCTTTGCTCATCCCATAGCGGTGTTTTATGGTAATTGATTGCATCCTCGACACTGGCAGAGATGGTAGCTATCATCCCAAATCTCTGCTGACATTCCAGCGCCTTTCTGTTCGCTACTGACAATTGTCACAGATTGGTCTACCACCATAGCTATAGTAGGGGATTGGGCGATCATCACGCCATGGGTGGTTCTTGCTTGTAAATACCTTCGCCACATCCTGCATCTCCCATTGTACATCGTCAGGCGTCTGAACCTCATCAAGTGATGAGTCATGACTGTAAGTACCATCAATCTCATTCTTCAGTATTTGCCCGTATTTCTCAATATGTTCCCTGAAACCCATTCGTGTGTATCGGCTCCAGGGCTCATGCCAAACAGCTTCTGGGAACTCCCAATTGTGATTGTATCGTTGCGAGAATGTGCTAATTCCATGTCCTGTACAAGCCCGGCAGAAATATCCCCCTACGTACTCTTGCACTTCGTCGTCAAAATAGGGTGCGCGGAGGAAAGCTATATATCGGATTGCTTTTGGTACCTCCAATTTTCGGGCAAGAGAATTGGCCTCCTCGGTTGATGTTGGATTGCGAAGCCTCATGCGCTCTGGTTCTGGATCACTGTCGAAATATGATTTTCCAATTGCTGCACAGCTCTTTTCAAGTTCAGCATTAACAGCAGATCTGTCAAAAATCGGGCCAGGTTTCGCCACTCTCGAAAAGTGAGGGTGGCCATACAAGCCGCTTAATCCTATGATGTGAGGTATTCGATCGATAAGGACATCTTTTGGTAGTCCGATATTGGTTGTTTTGGGAATGTATTGTCGAAAACGTCTCCAGCATGGCCAGCAAACTCGATCGGCAGTTACCAAATACAAGAGCTCTCCGAAATGTGCTTTGCATCTACTGCATCGAGTACCTATCAAGGAAGTGGCCACATGTTTCAAAGTAAAGAATTTGCAACCCATGAAAAAGAAAGCACTAAGCGCTTTAGGAAACGACACGACAATAATGAATTCTCGTGAGGAATCAACAATCGTACAAAACCGCTGGTTTATGTTCCGAAATTCCAGAACAGTAAGAACATCCATGTGAAGCATGATTTCGTGCAGTATCTCAACAGGAAAGCGAGTCAATGAGCCGAGTGGAAAGACCTTTGGCGCCAGCGGCATGTCATAATGAAGATCAAATTGTTTCACAATTGGATTGAATGTTGGACTTGAGTATTCAGGAGGGTTCTCGACCTTATCGCCGACGAAAAATCCGGGACGTGGAGCGCGAATAGCGATTTCGTCGAAGTCTGTGATAATGGACATGTTGATAGATAGCTGAATGAGAAGCTAGGGAGGAAGTATTCAGGCAGGTGGTCGTTTGGCTATTGAGCTAGGCCCAACTCGGTCTAGTGATTCACGAGACTTGGGGCCAGCAACAATCCGCCTTGTCCGTTCTACACTCGCGCAGTCAGCCCAGTCATGGTATGGAAGTCTCTGATGCTTTTACAGGTATAAAGCAAGGATTCTTTGACAGAAACAGACATTGATAGATATTGAATTTCCAATAGGGGGATCATGTGCATTTCTCGCCTAAAGAGGGGTATGAAATCTTGTGTACCTTAGTAGAATTGCAATACAGGAGGCAGATTCGTCTGCACTATAAGAATCTGCCTGCAAGGATGCTTCAAAAATTGGTCTTTTTACTGGAAACTGCTTTCAATAATTCATCTGGCTGTGCAGGCTTGGCCCGAGGGAAGGCCACAGTATTCTAGACAGAAATCTCCAGGCTTATTCCCACTAGTTTAAATTGTGTTCTTGATGAAATCGAATTTGTTGTTGTCTCATTTCCATCGGATATGGTCTTCAATTTCCCATTGTCTCGATTTTGATGCCGGGGATTGAAATCTGTGCTTGGAATGTTCAGCCTTAGACGTCTCTTTGAAGCCACTCGCAAAACTACCAAGAAGCAAGACATAAACGCCAATATAGCTCGCTTTGTGCCACGTAAAGGTATCCTATTATATATCACGAGACTATGACTAGAGTACTGGTGAAATGGAGAGTTGGTAGGGCTGCATATCTTTATGGATCAGATAGCATACATGTAATTTTCTTGAACGGGCCGGTTGCTCGTTGCCGCTGACAATCAAACTCTAACATTTCATTTGAACCAGGGTCTCGTCTCAAAGTATGTAACCTCAATCACTCAAAAAGAATTTATCATACTTGCTTATACGAGCATCTTGGCAATTTCAGTCTGTATTATTGCCTTAGGTTAGATTTTGGTTTGCTTTATATAAGACTGC
Organism: Filosporella fistucella; assembly: GCA_030077755.1. Classification (NCBI taxonomy): domain Eukaryota; kingdom Fungi; phylum Ascomycota; class Leotiomycetes; order Helotiales; genus Filosporella; species Filosporella fistucella. The sequence goes on from JAQJZZ010000002.1 coordinate 1,623,479, forward strand.
CTGCATTTCCAAGATTATTATTTTGCTCGGGTTCAAGAGGCAAGCCAACTTCACAATTTTACAGGCCACTATATCGTTCTACTCTTGTTTATACATTCATTGAGCACGGGAGTTCTTCTTTCTTTACAGCATCAGAAAGTCCATCTTAATCCTTCGCTATGCGCTTATCTACCTATTTCCTAGGTTGTAACCTAGCCATACCAGCTTTTTGTCAACAGGTAAGCATATTTCTGTCAAACTGTTAGGTCATATACACTTGAGTTACATAGTACATGAGAGGAGCATTCTATCCAGGAACATATTCTGATCCGATTTTTTACCCATTTATTGAAGGGGCATGCAACTTAGTGACAATCTACTACAATGACCCTGTCGAGCTCGCATCCAAAACCTCGTCCCTTTACTCCAGCAGCACCGCTTGTATTATGAGCGCTTCCTCGACCGCTACCCTTGCCTCCACTCCAGTACTGCCAGCAATCGATTGTCCCACTGGAGACGGGGTGGCTAACCTTGACGCCTCAAATAATTGCTTTGAATGCAATCAGGGAGTTGAATATGCCTGGGTTTTTGACAGCGGCTCTGCTGGCAATAAAACATCGATTATAGCTGGTACCGATTTAGTTCCCGCCCATAGTGGCACTTAGTAAGTCACTTCTCCCTCGATGTCTCCCTTTTAGCCTCATCGATCAGTTATCATACATACATGTGTTCTTCGCTAATGCAAACAGTCTCTTTGACCTCGACCCTGCTACATCTTACAGCCATACCACCCTAGCCAGCGCCAAAATCTCTGCATTTTTACAGCACACTGACATTGGAATTACTTACACACTCTGCCTGGTTCAAACTTAGCGGCGTACCTTCTTCCACCTGTATAGTCAAGATGCAAGTCTTGGACAGTTTTCTCACTCAAATTATGGGGGTAAACGATAATATTCTTCCTTCTCTTTCTACCACATGGACTCAGGCGTCTGTCAACTTTAAGAACACTAGTGTCAATACAGCTAAGTTCTTTTTCATCGGTTGTGACGTTCATGTCTATGTTGATGATGTTAATCTTGCCTACGGGCTGTAGAGAAGAAAACTTGGGAGGATATTGAGGCTACGGTTGTTAATAAGCAAGAAGATAGGAAAGACTCTTTGTACCTTCACCCCATTTTCAACAGAAATCACAGTGATGAACAGGAACCCTCGATGCCAACATAGAAAGTGCCCCTCCTGTATCCGTAAATCTACTTTATTGTACCAAGAGAACTTTGAAAGGTTGACCTTTAGTTGATTGCTACATTGCTACAAAAAGCCATAGCAAATTTCCACATCTGTAGAGTGGAATCATATCTCTACCTCATTGAAATATTGCCCCACTCTTCTCGCAGGCAAACTCAAACATGACGGATCTGCTCTTTCACACACAGTGCAACATCCATATCATTCCATACCCAGCTCCAAATCTACTTCGACATATTCTACTGTAACTCCTTCATCATGTGCTGCTTCGTACACTGACAATACACCCAGGAGCTCCTTTTCTTTTTTGAGGTGTACGTCGTATCGATACTCAATCACCAACATCCCAACATTTGATGTGACTAATCCTCTTCTGTATTCTCGTTATCATCGTCTCTACTCTCCTCCTTGGTCGAAACACAGTTACAATCAGCCTCTCCTTCAATCAAATGATAGCGGCACGGATCTCTCATCCATGGAAATTCAATAGGTGAAGTTGTTTTTTCTGACCGGCAATTCTGAACGGCTTCGAGCAACACAATCTGGATTACTTCAGGTCTCCATCCAGAGATTGCAAGATGTTTCTGCAGATCATCTAACTTCCTGCAGCTGAGGATAAGATCTATAACAAACCTCCGGAGAGGAGATCCTGCACTGTGCTCTTTGATGATCCTGTTGATCAACCCAGGGAAGGAAAATCCTACGAGCTTGCCGTAATCCCTATGCACAATCCTTTGCATAGCAACAATGGCATCCATACAGCGATTATAGAATCGAGGAGCTTTGAGTATATGAGCCGCAGATACTTGAAGGACAAGCTGTGTATTGTTCAAGCAAATCATCCTCTGAAACTCGTCGTTTTCCGAGCGCTTTGGGATTTTGAAAGAAGACATCTTGGCGTTTGTGTTGCTCAGATTAACCCAATCCTGGAACACAGTGAAGATCTCCGGAGTGATACCTTCAACTAAAATTGTCATGATCTCTCCACTAATGGAGTGCGCTTTGATCGCGTCGTCGATGTATCGGGACTGCTGGGAGATATTTTGGATTCGAACAGAGTCGAAAAAGAATTGTTGTTTGGAGTGCCCCACGACAATTTTGAAGAAGCTGGGACTAAGCATACATTAATATTGTCCATTCAGTATGGGTGTTTAAAATAAAGAGAACTCGACACAAATTTCTAGACCATACTCTCACGGTGACCCCCTGCTTCACGACAATAGGCTTTTTGATGGACTGCCACTGAGATCGCGATCAGGGGAAAATGGGACCTCTGCGACAGGTTCAATCTTCACCGCTTGCTTCTGGACCTCGGTAGGGCTCAACATTGGTCTAGACTGATTGGAAGGAACCTTTTGCGCAGAATGTTCTGATGAACGGGGGGACAGGACAAGTCTTCGTTCACTCGGTGCTTTTTCGGTACTCTCCAATGTTCCAGCATCGAAACGTTGGAGATACTCGTGGTAAGGTCTAGAAGCCCTGTATTCATCATCTTTGCTTCGATTTGGTCGAGGAGACTCAGATCTTCGTTTACTGTTCCAATGTCCTGTTGGTCTATGAACTTGATGAGCAATGTTCAAGTGATCGAATAGATCACCCCTGTTGTCGAATTTTTGATGACATCTTCTGCACTCCTCATGTATGTATCACTCTCTTCATGTTAGCTGATGGGTAGATCTGCGTGGAGCAGCTTTATGATCTTCGCGTGCCATTGCTGTGAGGCTAAGACAAGGGTGGGTCGAGCAATTCTTGTTGGACTTTGCATGAAAGGGCACTGTTCTTCTCAACTGGACTTGTTTTTGGTCAAGCCTAAAGCGCCTGGTTTGCCCCGCGTTGAAGTGTGATTCTAGGGCATCGTGCACTCATTGGCGCTGCCTCGAATCAACGACGAGAACGAACACGATGACGATCTCCAACACGCGAGGATTACAACACTAGTCATGATGACCGTGGCTACAGAAGAAGAGATTATTCTCCTTTAGGGGGGCGCTTCCAGGTGTTCAACGTTCACAATCATCCGCGAAGCGTGCTCAGCGGCATAGTATGCATAGCTTTCGGCGAATAGGACAGGATCCAAGACCATTGCTCTACATCTCTCTAACAACTCGAGTGCCATCGTTAGACATATGCCAGGAGGCATATTTGAAGACATTTTGAGGATGTTGTGGGACTGTGAGTTTGGAGAAGGCTGCGGCTTTTAGGGACATGGCTCGCTAGTCCAATTTGAAAGGGGTGTGTTGCCTCAACACGTTAACGAGGCTGGTTACTTGATAAATATATAAGTCGATTAGCTAGACTCTCACAGACTCTTGAAGGAATTATAAAGCAAGATCACATCATGTATCCTTCCTATATTCCATTCTCCAACTCTAGCGCATTGGCAATCTCATGTGCCTTGCTATGAATGGAATCCATCGTCTTCCTATTTTCCAACAACGATTTAATACTCTCACCAACTTCAACCCTCACCTTCGCTGCAGCCCACCTCGTATTCTGTAACTCCCAAATTATCTGTCGCAAAGCTCTCGCCTTCACAGCCACACCTTCTCTTGCAAACTTCCTGTTGTCAGGGGACAATCTTTCCAAGATATTCCGTTTCATCTTTTTCATAGCGAAGAACAGCTAATGAACATTTCTATTGTTGAGACGATCCAGAAGTCAACCTAGAGTTTGAAGTTCTGTGACAGAGCGAGTGTATCCTTCGATTGAGAGGTCGATTTGATGGGGAGAAGTCGGAAGAGAATCATATCTAGCCATGTTCTCTTATTTCGGAATACAGCAGCACCCCTCAGGCAACCTCCTCAGATAAAAATGAAACTCTTCGATCACGATTCTTAACACATCTGTTTCAGCCCACAGTTCATCCCAGAGTACACGAGCTTGTCTATATATTCGTGGAACACTTTCTTGGCAGCTCGTCGACTCTCAAACAAAGAAGCAATGTCCTCGTCAGGAAGCCACCGGTGCGCATAAGAAAGCGAGTCGTGTTTGTCCGAGTAATTTTTGGATACTTATACCACCTCCACAACTGTTTCTCTAATCAGAAACTCCATATCCTGATACTTTGAGCTGTATCGAACAGATAAGGTTGAATATCTGTCAGCCTCGGAGATTTTACAACTTGGGATGCAGTCGTATTTAGCAGTTCTAGTGAGACGATGGGTTCCACGAAATTGGTCGCGTAGTCTTTTTTTGATGCAGATCTCCACCAAAGAAGCACTGCCATCGGCAATACAGGAATCAGCACCTTCAACATAGGCTGCAGAAAATCGTACTTTAAAGAGGGATTGTGGATCTGATATCGACGACAGTTGGACGCGAAGCGTTCTTCCTGGGGTGACAAGCCGAAGCCAGGGCGAAATTGTGCTTCAAGGGCAAATAGTTTTCAGACAATTCTGGAGACGAGTGCAAACTTATCACCTCGCATGTGCTGGTTCAGTACTTGTTCATGCTCTGCAAGGATGTTATCCACATCTATTGATATTGTGGTCCAAACAAAACCAGACAACGCATGAAAATATAATCCTGCAACGGCGGATCTGGCATCTTTGATGTCATCCTGGGTTGCCTTGATCAGACACTCCGTTGCAAGGAAGAATACCCAAAATGTATTCACACGATAATTCGCGTCGCAAAAATCTTTATCCAACAAAGCCATCTCGTCTTGTCCATTGCAAAGGAAAATTTTCAATCATCTCTTTTCTCATTTCGGCCTTGATCAGTATTGAATCGCTCAAGTCGTAAGCTATCGCACGAGGTCTCCTTTGCTTAGCATCACGCAGTTGATCTTCACATGCCTCAACAATCTCTGTGGGAATGTTTCGAAGAATACACTGAGATAAATTAGTTGGGATATTTCATAACATGTTTACATATCTCATCATGTGACAAGTCAAACTCTAACAGGACTGGTAAAACAGATTTCGGTAAGGGAATCATAGGACGGACTTGTGCCATGAATCTCAAAAATTTTGACGATAATGCTCTTGATAAAACGGTGCATTTCTGGATTTCTAGCTCGGAGGGTCATATCGAAATCAACGAACAGGTTGCTTAAATAACGAATCTCTTTTCTAGTCACTGGCTCAGGTTTCTTGTCCTCCCAAGTCCACCTTCTTAAAATGAGCTCCTGAGAGGATTCAAAAAGTTTCGCTCCTGCAGGTACTGCTTTCAAGTAGTTGGGAGCTGGACTGAATGTCCCGTCTTCTGCGCGAATGTTTCTCTTACATATGTCCTTGAAATCTTGCCTCAACTTTTTGGGTCTGAATTCTAGCGATTTTGTCCTTGTTGAACGAGTGAAAGAGCCACTGGGTATTGATACTGGAGTGAAGGTGCTTGGTCAATGTACTCCTTGGCTGCTGTCCATATTTCTTTCGAGAGTTGTAGTTCTTCCTAACATGAAATTAGCAAGGCAGACCAAATCCAAGGTAGTGAACAGACCGGTCGAAGCTTCCTGGTCCCCATCCTCTTTCTAGCAGCCAAATATTTGTTGGGATGATATTCGCCATGCGGTTCAAAGACACGTTTCAAGATTAATACCAAAAGTATACATTCTTGCGACTCTTACCGGTCCTCAGGAACGACCGTATTGAGGTAAATACTAAGTGTAGTGCCGTAGCCATAAATTCGCGACCAATCCCAATCATCATGTAGCTCGGTAAAGGCTTGAGCATGGGCGACGAGCGGGTTGATAGCCTCCCAATGAGTACCAGGTAGAACGCCGGGAAGTTGATCAAAGTCTGGTTTCTCGTCATAACTTTTATGCACCACATCTTCCAGGTCATTCAGGAATCTCCCCGTTTTGTTATGAACATAAATGTGGTAATATCATGTAATTGATTCTAGGAAGCGGACATACTTCAATGAAGCTCGCTATTCCTTAAGAGAAAACAACGCGGCTTTTGCTGAGCTTTTGATTGCCTCCATTTATCAGGATATGATCCAACCATACTTGACCGCTATCCTCAACCCAGCCTCTCTCGGACGCATTGCTGGACCTTTGATTGCCTCCATTCATCAAAATAGCATCCAGCCATACCTGATCGCTCTCCTCAGCCCAACCTCTCTCAGGACCCCATGATACAACTTTGTCATATTCTGCAACTATCTCTCCTAATCCAGCCATCATATCTCCGGTTCTGCTCACTGAATTGTATGCATCGAATTCGACGACTGTGACACTTGGTATCTCTTTCAATACCTCACGCAACAGATCGGCACAGAAATTTTCGTAAAATCCTTCACTCTTACGAAAACCTCTGAAAACCTCTTCGCTGGGATCGCACTCTACGAAAACCTTCAATACCCTCACTCCGGTGCAATCCTTCAAACCCAGCGCATCATTGACAATCCACCCCCGTGGAGGATTATTCCAGCCAGGACCTAATCGCAATTCCAATGTGGTTATTGATTCACGGTATCGCGAGGGTATACGAGCAATCATAGGCCTCTTCGTCTTGAAGAATTTGCCTGGAAATGTGGGGAATATTCGAAAGGTGTGTGTGCTGAAAAATTGGTGGGTGGCTTCTCTATGAACCTGACGACAGACTCGAAATAGAGAAAAGAGCTGGGTTCGTTGGAATATTCTGAAGGTCGACGGTTCCAGGTCTATCACTTCAGGGGAGGCAGCAAATGCCAAGTCGTATATCTTGGTTCGAAGTTCGGATGGGAGAGAGAGGAAGGCAAATGGTTTTATCTTTCGAATTTCTTCGCCTTCATCTTCAGATGGGTATGCAGATGGGTACGCAGACGGTGTTGGCGTTGAATAAGCAGATGACGCTGGAGTAGTAGCAGCACTAGCAGATGGCCTGAGAGCTAATTGCCTCTGAAATCCTTTCCTCGCCATGGTGAAAATTTGCTGAATCTAGCTTGATGCCAGAGATTTCGTACACGATTGCATCAACGAAAGGCCCAGTGGAGGTCAAGATTTAAAGGTAGAGTATGATTGTGGCTATGGATAAAGAACGTAGTAAACAATCTTGAGTGGTTCGTGGTGTCGATATGCAACGGGACTGAATAGCCAATTTGATGACCAGTGCAAGCACTGGTCATCACAGACTTCCAATTCTTTGGCACATCTTTTTCGTCTCCTCAGCACTTTCAGCTTGACCTTCCACAGGAGTAAGATTGAAGGTCGAGTCAAATTCGTGAGTGATCAACTTTGTGAAGAGAAGAAGAAGAGGAGGGGAAACCGCGAAGTCGGAGTTTATCAAGCTTCTTTCTCGGACGCTTGACCTGATTGGGCTTTAGCGGAATAATTTTCTGGCGTGAGGTGCTCGAGGCTTTGGTGTCGAGAATATCACCTTTCAGTTCCTGTACATTAAGAGTACTTCTTTACTGAAGCTACTTCTCTATTCACAAATTCTTTCATAATGTTGTCGCGAGCAGCTCTTCGTTCGATACAAGGTCCGGGTCTAAGGACGACACCCGCAGCTCTACGAATAACATCATCGACAGTATGGACGAGATCTTTGGCGCGCCATAATAAGCCAAATCATGGGAATCAAAATCAAAAGAAGCCGACAGATTACACAAGGCCTTCAGGATCCCCTGCAACTTCACGGCCTGGCGGCGTGAATGCGGCGTTCAACTCACAAAAGCCAGGGGCAAGAAGTAGTGATCAATCAGGACCAGCTGCATCGCCATCTCAAAATACAACTCCACAATCCTCCTCTCCATCTGCCACCGATCCTGCCAAACCACAGGAACCTTTTCGACCATTACCAGATCTGACACAAGGCATTCCTTCGACTCTCGAGTATGAAACCACCGGCAGCACAATCAAATCAGCTCTGAATTTGACAGAGGCAGAAGAGCCAGCAGCAGGACCAGGGGGACGAGGGAGGGGAGAACTCCCAGCTTCAGCATATGTTTCTTCGTCGGAAAGGAAGCGATTACGATTGGCCAACTACATGTATCTCATGTTCGCAATTTGCTCAGTGACAGGAACTGTATACTTGGGTCGCAATTGGGAAGATGAGATAGAAGAGAAAGCACACCCTGATGCCCCATCTGGTTGGGCATTGGGATTGATGTGGAACCGTGCGAAAGCTCGATTGGATGACCAACTCAATCACTACAAAGAACCTGCTTTCCGAAAGCTTCTCCCGGATGTTGACCCCATTTTCGAACGACCATATACGTTAATTCTAAGTTTGGAGGACCTTCTAATTCACAGCGAATGGTCGAGAGAACATGGATGGAGATTGGCTAAACGACCTGGACTCGATTATTTTTTGCGATACCTCAGTCAATATTACGAACTTGTCATCTTCACAAGTCAACCTTCAGCATTTGCTGAGCCTGTCATTCGAAAGTTGGATCCATACCATATTGTCACATGGCCGTTGTTCAGGGAAGCTACCTTGTATGAGAATGGTGAATACGTAAAGGTAAGTAACTTGCGCGAATTTTCGAGCTTTCTGACAATCCTAGGATCTCTCATACCTCAACAGAGATCTTTCCAAGGTCATCATGATCGACACAAAAGAGAGCCACGCGAAGAAGCAACCTGAAAATGCCATCATATTACAACCATGGAAAGGAGATGTGAAAGATAAAGAGCTTGTCTCTCTCATTCCCTTCCTAGAATATATCCACACAATGGCCTACTCCGACGTACGAAAAGCCATAGCTTCATTCGAAGGTCAACACATCCCCACCGAGTTTGCTAGAAGGGAAGCTATTGCGAGGAAGAAGTTCCAAGAGCAACTTGCTGAAGAACAGCGTAAGCGTCCAAAGCACTCTGGAGTTGGGTTCCTGGGCAATGCACTGGGAATCAAGCCTCAAACAATGATGATGGACCCTGCAGATCAATCACCTGCTGAGGCATTCGCTCAAGGCAAGATGTTGCAAGATCAAGCCAGAGAGAGAGGGCAAAGGAATTATGAATTATTAGAAAAGGAGATTCGAGAGAATGGCGAGAAATGGCTGAAGGAGGAGGCAGCAATGGAAAAGAAAGCACAAGAAGAGGCAACGAAAGCGATGAAATCCGGTTTCGCAGGATGGTTTGGTCCAAAAGAATGATCTCACCAAACAAATAGGAGGGGTATTTAGTATTGAGACCGGTTTAATTGGATGAGGACGAATGCAGGCGAGGAGGCATTCCTGTATTGTACATAGTTGACTGGTCTCATGAGCACCAGTACACATCTCTTCTCTTGGCCTGACGGGTTCGCGCATAGCGAGGGGCTGTTATATTACTTTTGGTGGGCGGATCTCCGTCACGCAGATAAGAGTGTTGTACGATAGTGTCACGAATCTGAAGCCGTTGAATGATGTCCCGTGGCCTTCTATGCATGGAATCTTGTTCTATGATCTTGAACACTGGCATTGATGCGGGAAGCTGCAGGTACGAGACCACACTATATTTCTTGAATGTTAATACTTACTTAATCCCATGATGTGGTTGGAGAGTACAGAATTGAACATGTTTGTTTTCCTTCACAATATTACCAAATGATCTTCTTGTACGTCATTTGCGCTGGCAGTTGCCTTCGTACTCATGATTGAAAGAGTGTTGAATGCATGATCCACTGCTAGCTTTGAGGATGGAAATATAAATACTGCTGAAACGCTCTGCATTGTTTCTTCTCCAGTCAACCTTTTCTTTCATCTTGACTTCTGCCAATTGGCTTTTGGAAACAGCACGCAGAATTCTTGCGATCTTGTCAAAACGCCTCAGCTTCTCACTATTCACAAATCGTCTACTTCACCAGCCGATTCCAAAATTAGCCGTGAGCTCCCGCCGTTTTCAGCGGTACCGTTAACACGATTCACCCTTATCTGGTCTCTGAGTCTAGGTCTATATAAACCTCACACCAAACCCTCAACTTTCCAATTACAACACGCCAAAATCTCCACCTGCTTCCACAATAACACCAGCTTCACACAGCTCAAACCGTTTCGTCCGCACCAAGTCCCTCCTGTCATTCAAAGATACAAGCCATCAAGAATCTCCACCTGCTTCCAGGACACGACCAGCTTCAAACAGTTCAAACCGTTTCATCCGAACTAAGTTCCTCAAGGTCCTCAGGCCATTCAAAGATACAAGTCACCAGGCTCAAGAGATCCAAAATGCATCTCCCAACAGCATTCTCATTCTTCCTTCTTCTCGCCACCTCTCTTGCTGCCCCAGCTCCTGCTCCCCTTCCAAACGAGGACATAACTACCGTCTCCGAGACCACCAATGTCGATTCCGGTGCTGGTATTGCAGGAGCAACGGCGGATTGGTGTCAGTGCCGTCGTCCTTGCTATAACGCTGACTACTGCAACAATTGTGGCAATTTGGCGCCTTGGGAGTAAGTGCTATTTTCCGTTTCGTCCCATCTAGCACCTAGCCACCTTTCGCGTTTCGTCCTGAGGGTAAGGCGTGCTTGTATGGTGAACTTTGTCACTCAGATATTGAAACCTTGTCATGGTTTGGAGTTCCAGGCATGCGTCGAATAGATATGGTAAACTGTGTACTAACATATGAATCTCCAGCCAATTCAACTGCATCACCAATCCTTGTTGTGAATGCCCACCTTGCTAAGTTGAGGCTGCCGAGTAGCAGGAGATCGAGTCACGGCTGAGTTTGTGGCAGGCATGGAGCCAGGACACTCATTTTGATGGATCCGTTGAATTGAAGTATTTCGGTGATTTAAATCAAAGGCGGCGAAGTGGAGGGTGAAATGACGGAATGATGATTAAAGCGATGGTTTGAGATAATAGCAATTACAGTGCCATGGCAACGACAGGACCCGAAAGCTATTTCCTTTCCAGCAACAATGAGTTGTGATACAAATGCCAATTCCCTCTTACCAACGCCGTGGTATCTATGTGTATAACAAGTACAATCGCTAACCAATTCCCTGAAATTCAGTCATTACTCCATGCTAAAATTACGTCCATCCCAACTGGGCCCATCCAATACTCATCTACTCTTCGTCCGGTGAGGGGCTTCTTTTCTTCGTCTCTCCATTTACTTCCACTCTGATCTTTCTCTTCCTAAATGTAGCACGTCCCATCGTCCTCATTCTAACCTCTTCTCCACCTCTCCTTCCATGACTTCCGTTCGCCCTCCTGTAATCCAAAACCGGTAATCTCTCTAATCCCATCGCAACTCTCTCATGATTTTGTTCATCATCAGCATACAACTCGATGGGACTAGGGCCACTCGACTCGCATTCAAGTGGCAGGGAAGTGTCGGCTTCCATAAGGTGTGCAGGAGATGAGGAAGTAGGACAAGAGAGCTTGAGATTGTCGATGGTGATGGAGTCTTGTCTTATGTGGCCAGGTACTGACGCTTTCGTATCTGGTATTGAGGGAAGAGGTTTGCTAATATATTTCATAATGGAGTCGGGATCACTTGGCGAATATGAAGCGTTCGCCGACGAGGGTTGTGTATCTCCTGTGTGCTCGGTTGTCTCATTCAGGGACAGTGTTGAGATATCCGGAGGGACAAGACCCCATTCATTAATACAGACTTGAATCTGGGATATCCTGGATAACGTTAGACAGCGGGCTGAGCGAACAGAAGAAAGACTTACGACACACACAGTCGACGTTCATAAAGCATCTCCACAATTTCTAACTCTGTTTTCCGCTCCCCCATGTAAAGCTGGGTGATCCATCCTCTGTGAAAGTTCAGAAGGTCCTCTACAGTGAATTCAACGTCTTGGATTTCCAGAGACATTTTTCAAATGGCGAAATTTTATTGCTGCTTGACGTTTCAAGATGACCTTTGACAGATTGTCGGAACTTGATGGCGATTGGGTTTATTATAATATCCCCCCTCCATGGACCAGGGAAATCCAAAAACCAGGTTCATGTGATGGGCTCCAATTTCTTGGGACAAGGCGCTTTCTCCTCCCTCAGGAAACGTGAAATATCCGAATCGAGAAGGTCTTGCATGGAACACGGCACACGATCGAGCCTAAGACAAATCTGCAAGTTTGGGAATGTGAAGCTAGGCGGTACGTTTCCATACTCTGGTTGGATGCCCGTACGACTTCTTCAGGGGCACCCTACCTGAAAACCATTTTATCCGGTATTAACGCTGGATATATTCCATGACCACGGCGGTGGGATTGTCCAAAACCGCCTGCATGGTTTTGACCCACTTTGTTTGCGGTAGATGGTCTTCATGGTGCAGAAATGATAGATGATAGGATTGCTCTAGCATTGATAAGTTTGTCTATTGATTGAGGCCAGACAAAGTCTACAGGCGGTGAGACATTTGGGGGAGGGGAATTAGTTTACAGATCTGCGGAGCTACATGCATCGAAACCTTGACAGTAGTCTAGCCGCATGAATTGACAAGACTCTCGAACGCTGACGCACAGAGAGAAAGTTTGCCGAACATGCAAAGAAAGGCTTTTGGAACCGGGAGCCGTTGAGGTGTCTTTGGTGTATGATCTTGCCACTGAAGGATGTTTTCCTGGTACTTTTGGCAGTACCATTGCCCGAAAGTGCTGGAAGGCTTATGGTACGATTTTGTTGTCCATTTTGACCGCTGTCATTTATTCTTGGATTTCAGTTTCTCTCCATGTTCAGGATTTTTTTTCTACGCCAGCCGTGCTAGCCGCTGGAGAAATCATACCTTCCCTATGCCACTTCGTCAGATTTTCAATGATCGGCAGGCATGATTCATCGGCATCCGTTGAATTCATCTGACGGTGATTGATATATTGCAGTGAAAGTTCTCGATGTTATTAACCCTGATCTTTCGGATTGCCTAATACAGAAATGTTTTTACGACGATAAACGAGAAACCTTTCTCAAGCCCTGGCGTTGCATAAGCTGAGACTTGTCTTCGGCTCGAATAGCTTGTCCAAAAAAGCTTAGGACAGGAAAGTGTTGGTGCGGCCGCAGAAACATGATCCTGCATTTCATAAGTCAATGCCGAATGTGAGGTCGGTTCGGAACGCTTGTCTTTGGCGATTCGGGTGGAAATTGAATCGGATGGTACCTAGGTATGCCTCCTTGTAAGCCCTGGCCATCGGAAGCTCGAAGAGACATCAGATCAAAGCGTCGGTTTTTGTTACTGTTCAGAAGGATTCATCAACAAGGGCTTGAGATGGGCCCATGTAATCGGGCAGATTATTTGCAATCCAATATGGGCGTCCTGGAACTTTGAACTGATCCAATTTATAAATTAATTGCCTGCAGCTGTTGGAACAGGGGCACCACGTGAATTCACGGTTCAACCAGGTGGGAGGGTCGAAAACGCGGATTCGGGACCCAATAGACAAGTTCTGTATGACAATGGATACATCGGAATTGAAAAGGCAGTCGAGTATTGTGTCTGCATACGCTGTTTGTCACATAATGTCCAGGTAAGCATGGAATGATGGAAGTCATTCTCGTGTGACCATCTACGCTGTTTCCTTCGGATAATTAGTAATTTTCTCACTCATATGATCTCTTGGCATCTACAGATCGAAAGACTAGCGGGAAGAGGTGTCTCAGCTCGGATCTCCTCTACTGGTGATTATTTTCGCTTCGAAAAAGCTGTCATCGTCCATATAGAGTGATTAGGAAACCAATCAACGAGGTGCCTTCGGGAAATCCTTGAGAGTATGAACGGAGGGGTTGGATGTTTTCTGAAAAGAAGATCAAGGATGATGGAACATTCTCTTTCTCTTCCATGTTCAGGGTGATCTGTACGAGGCGCGCGCATCCTCGAACTCATGCAGCTTCCAACTTCAATCACCATGATGATAACGGCTCATCGAAGCCCCAATTCTCCTCTCATTTCCAAATATCCAAACCAACATGCATGGAAGTCCGTGTGGAAGCTAGGAAGAAATCCAAGGAGATTGCCGGCATTTCGTCGTCTGGGGTATGGAACGACCAACAAGAAAGAAGCATTTCGGTGAAGTAATCTTCTGCAAACCTTCGGGATTACACAAAACATACGATTTCCGAAGGCGGCAACCGACCCGGCGGGCGTTTGCAGAAGATCACTGTGAAGTCCAGAATGCCAAGGGGATCCTTTCGCGAAAATCCCAACTGTTGGAGACTTAAAGCAGGCATACTTGCGTACAGAGCCTCATTTCCTACATCATAGATCAAGTTGGTAGAATTTTGAACCGATTCAATCGGCAAGGTTGCCAAGATCTTTGAGTTTTGCTTTGTGATGTGTTCCAATATGTGATGTTTCCATATAGTGTTGTTACGTGCGTAAGAGCTTTTCTCTTATGACCCTCAGACAATTAGGGCGGTTACCATACTTCAAGGCTTGTAGTCTCTGGGCACGTTCGCTTCAACGGAAATATTTGCCCCCTTGGTTTAAACCGCCATGATAATATCTACAAAGTCGATAGTTTCTGACTCGTAAGCTAGTATGACGGGGGCGATTCCATTATTGAATAAACGACCGACTTCATTCGATCGACCTGGCGGGGTCAGAGTTCTACACGGCTGCCTTCGTCGTATTTTAATCGATTCGAAGTGCCGAACGACTTGCATATGCTCTCAAGTGACATCTGCATATTGAGGCTGAGTTATGCTTTATTGGTAGCACCTTTTAGGCCAACCTGAATATCTGGCAGGAAGAGCGAGGGTCGAGTGGAGTCAATGGACTTGCCAGCTTTTGAACATTGTCTCTTAGGTTGCCTGTATCGATGTAGCGGACGACCTCGTCGCCCGGAACGAAGCGTCACCAATGAGTAGACCCTATCAGGGGACTTGAGAGGGTGCTGGCACATTCAAATGTAAGCCATGCCTCCTGTAATCTTTCGTGTCTTCCAGAAAGGAGGTCGACTATTTTGTGAGCGACACCATTTTTGTGTTGACACCGACGAGGACTAGCTCAGATGCGAAAGCTACAATCAACGAGCGCTATGGAGTTGGAAGAGTGTCCAAAGACAATAACAACTGGTATGGTTCTGTTAGTAATTTCCCAGCCCAGTCCTAAGATCATGATCATTTTATGAATATCTTGGATGGGGCCATTTCAGGATCCCAACTTTGTGGACTTGCCAGCAAGAGCTAGCATCGTCAGACGTCTTCCCATTTGTTATGGAAGGCTGGAAAGATCATGTTCTGACTTCATTCATTAGGGAAGGCGAATCAACGACCACTCGCCGATTTCAACCTGTCTCAGCGACTGTAGGAACGGAAAACAGCTTTGACGCATATTAAACAAAGTACTGGTAGACCTTTTCGTACCAAGATAGATATGGTCCGCGACAAGCTCGGCGTCACTCTTCAGTGCGGTAGTAGCTATTCATTCTGGATAATATCGATGTGGTAGCATGAAGTCGGTTCGAGACGAATGTGTTCGACCTGATTGTTTGTGACGTGGACAAACAAAAACTGACAACAAATGAAATCTTCCATTTGCTCGCAAAGAAAAAGGAAAGAGTACCAACACACCCGGCGTAAAGGCTTGAGCATAACAGGAATATCGAGGCTTGTGTACAGGCAATATAATGACGTTTTCCATCTGCCACAACTAAAATGGCTCGAAGGAAGGCCTTTACTTCTTATTCCATCAGTAGTATCACATCGAAAGCTCTCTGACTATCAGCAAATCACACCTAATATTGACTCTAGCTTCCGACGAACCACGCCTTGCTCAGAAGTCTACCTGATGCTAAATGAATGCCAAACGCCTATTGTACAGTATAATGCATTTCATTATAGCTCCTCCTCCACATCCATCTTATCCCCATTCGCTTGACCATTAGCACCCGACCTGTCCTTTTCTTTCGGCGCGGATGCCTCCTTATCAATCATCTGTCTCGACACAGATACAATGTTGTCCTCGATGAGCTGTTGTCCAACATCTTCCAAATGCTTCTTCGGGTCCACCTTTCCAACATATCTTGTCTTCAATTGATCTTTGGTCAACTCAGTCTCTTCTTTGACTCGCTTTTCATAACCTTCAGCAAGTCCAACAAGTTTCTTTAATCTCTCGTTGTTTTTTCCACCCTCAACACGGAAATCATCCATCTGCAAACCCTCTGTCCAAACATGCTTGTGTAGGTTCATCAACATATTCTCCTCCAACGCAGTCTTCCTGTAATTGATGCCAATGCTGTAGTAGTGTCTATTGAGACCATGAATGAGTGCTTGGATGGAAGGTTTGTTGAGATGACCCAAATTTGAAGTACTCTGGCGTGGTTCTTGACCAAGCATAAGTGATTGTGGATTGATCAATCGAAAAGCATCAATAACAACTTTGCCCTTAACAGATTGGATGGGATCAACGACGACTGCAACAGCTCTAGGAGTCAATTGCTCGAAGGATTGTTGAGTGTTGATATCGACTGAAGACAACCAGCAACCAAAACCAGGATGTGAATGGTACCAACCAACGACAGTTTCTGGTCTATCTCTTAATTAGCATTGCCTCAGTGTACGAGGTCTTCTAAGCATACCTTCCCGTCTGCCGTAACATATCCATCATCTTTGTCTGGAAAACAGGATCAACCGCCTCAACACTGACACCGGTACCACTCTGCGGCATAGCAAAGACATCAACTACCCGCACAGTGAAGTCATCTACGAACTCTCCAAGCATCAAACCCATAACTTCCATAGGTACACCTGCCCTTCCATGTCGCAGCATCTTCAGTAGCGCAAGTGAGGATATGTAAACGGTTTCGGAATTATCGATGAGATTGGTGTTGTCCTATGGCCATGGCAGATTAGTTTCAGCTATTTCGATTGACAAGAAGCTCCATGTAGCTTTGAGAGCTTACAGATCCACCAGGTCCACCCATGTTTCCAGCCGTAGCCAGCATTCGATTTAACCTCTCCATCTTGGATTATGCGTGTATACTTGACTGTGAGAGACTCGAGTTTGTTCTGGGAGAAGATGTGGTGATATGAAAGTAGAATTGTTGCCACAAATAATCACTTTTGCCCTGGTGTTGATGCTGCTCCAAAAGCTCCAGGCATCTGGCGGTTCGCGTCGCGCTAGTCAGGGGAGTTGTCACCTGATCCCAGCCTTGTGCTTTCAGCCTCGGCCTAAAATCGGGCCTCTGTTACTTTGAGGCCCCGGAATTTGCACAGGTAACTCATCGGACTACAAAACATGTTCACTTTAATGACAAGACAATAGTTGGCGCAATTCAAACTTCTTATTGTTGTTGACTTTTTCTCTACAGAAACGAAGCCTTCCCCAGCCCACGCTAACTATTGTCCCTGACACCAATAAGAACCCACGCCTCCCGGAGCTTCAAAACCACTTCTTCTTCCTCTAACTCTTTCTCCCCACCATATCACAACCACCCTTTCCAGGTTGGCACAACTCATTGAAGTGTCGTCGCATTACATTGAACCTTTTATCTACAAACTCAGTACAAACCCTTCACAAAACTCGATTTACTTTACCGTCTCAAAGGCTTCAAAGATGTCGACCTCCTTTGGAGCGCCTTTGGACAATGTTCCAAATATGACAGCTTCCAATAAGAAGAGCGTTGCATACTTCTACGATTCCGATGTTGGAAGTTATGCATACGTCTCTGGCCATCCTATGAAGCCACATCGTATAAGATTGGCGCATTCGTTGGTTATGAAGTAAGTTGAATCCGGCCTCTTCTACCAGAAGTCCGAAAGGCGATTTGATGCCGAACACCCAAACTAACTCTTTCACAGCTATGGCATATATCACAAACTTGAAATCTATGTGCGTATTTCTCTCTCTTTGAGCTTTGCCATTGTGTTGCTTCTGCGGCGCATCTCGAATAATCCGAGCTGGTTATGAAGTTCACTTTGCGACCAAGTCATTCAGATGGCCATCTCCATTTCAGTATGGCGCATCTGCCAGAATCATTTCTACCTCAACTTCCCTCTCGTTTCAAGAAAATTTGAATACTGCTGACTTTTATTACAGCGCGCAAAGCCGGCAACACGACACGAAATGACCCAATTCCACACCGATGAATACATCGATTTCCTACAAAAAGTCACACCTGACAACATGGAGAGCTTCGGCAAAGAGCAAACCAAATTCAATGTTGGAGACGATTGTCCTGTTTTTGATGGCTTATTCGAGTTTTGTGGTATTAGTGCTGGTGGCAGTATGGAAGGTGCTGCTCGTTTGAACCGTGGTAAATGCGATATTGCAGTCAACTGGGCCGGTGGTCTTCATCACGCAAAGAAGAGTGAAGCATCCGGATTTTGTTACGTCAATGGTAAGCAATTTTGTCTACTCCACAGCAAAACTTACTGATTTGCCTAAGATATCGTTCTTGGCATTATCGAGCTTCTCCGATTCAAGAAGAGAGTTCTTTACATTGACATTGATGTCCATCATGGTGATGGCGTCGAAGAGGCTTTCTACACCACTGATCGTGTCATGACCGTCTCGTTCCACAAGTACGGAGAATATTTCCCAGGTACTGGTGAACTTCGCGATATTGGAGTAGGTGCTGGCAAAAACTATGCCGTCAACTTTCCACTTCGAGATGGAATCGATGATGTTACTTACAAATCTATTTTCGAGCCAGTCATCAAGGTACGGACACTTCATCAACTTGCCCTCCACTTTCACGCGCTTTTCAAATCCCCTGATTTTTGAAAGTACTAAAAGATCGATCCTAACGTGAATTAGGCTGTAATGGACTACTACCAGCCCGAAGCAGTTGTTCTTCAATGTGGTGGTGACTCTCTATCCGGTGATCGTCTTGGTTGCTTCAATCTCAGCATGAAAGGTCACGCCAATTGCGTCAAATACGTCAAAAGCTTCAACCTACCTACTCTCGTCCTCGGAGGAGGTGGATATACTATGAGAAATGTTGCTCGTACTTGGGCTTATGAGACTGGTGTTCTTGTTGGTCAAGAACTCTCCCGCACGCTTCCATACAATGAGTATTATGAGGTAAGTTATCCCGTCAATTAATGAGTTTTTGTTTAACAGCCCACAGTACTATGGTCCTGATTATGAGCTCGATGTACGATCATCTAATATGGATAATGCCAACTCAAAAGAATACTTGGAGAAAATCATGATCAAGTTGATTGAAAATCTCAAGAAGACAGCTCATGCTCCGTCTGTTCAACTTACCGATGTCCCACGAACTACCATTACTGGTGGTGTAGATGACGATGAAGATGAGCTTGACGATGAGGATGAAGATAATAACAAAGATGTCCGCACCACCAAACGGAGACGCGATCAACGCGTCTCTAGAGAGGAAGAATTCGAAGAAAGTGATGATGAAGAAGAGGCCAGAGAAAATGGCGTTAGCTCTGAAAACAGACCAACCAAACGCAGAAATATTATGGATAATATCAATCCAAACAGCGCCGCTTCAGATATTGAAATGGATACTGCTGAGGCCACACCCGCTCAAGTTGAGTCACCAAAGCCAGTGGAAGATGCTGAAGGTGACACGACCATGGACTCTGAGCCAAAACCAGTTGAAGAGCCAGCAACACTTGAAGAGCAAGAAGTCAAGCAGGAAGGTGTCGAAACTAACTCTGAGCCAAGTAAAGAGGTCGTTGAGACTACGGAAGTGACTGCTATGGATGAAGATGTGCCAAATTCTGGGGAGGCTGCAAAAGAAACCTAGGCTTAGGAAATGTACAGTACTCTCAGGAATAGGTTCCATGGCGTTTAGGAGTGTTGAGTGCAAAGTGTTTAAGATTCCACTGGTAGCATGGAACTTGGTAAATCATGAAGACTTGCAAGATTGCAATGAGATTAGAATGAACAAAAAAGCCATTCCGCAACTCGTGATAGTTTTCAATACGAATTGATCAGTACGATTCTGAAATGGGCTGCCTGACCACTTCTCCATTCTATGCAGCTCGACACCATGAATGCCAAATTTTCACTCAGTAATCACCAACTAAGAATGCTCTCAATCTAGTTCCTCTGATTCTTTGATCAAAATGCATTTCATCTGCTGGAATTTCACGTTGTAAAAACTGGGGGCGATTCTCACTTTAGTGCGCTCGCTTAGCCCACAGCCCTAATTTTCTTTCAACACCAAGATTTCGCGACGACGAACCTCGAAATTCTTCCCCGCAACGAACCCATCCATCTTTGACTCTACACAGTTTTCAAAGATCTACCGTCGAGATGGCAAAGATTTCGTACGTCTGCCCTTACTCTGCGCATTTCCGCCACGCAATTGCGAGCTCTGGAAGACGAGAAAGATAGACTCGAAATTGAAGATGCCAACACTGACAATTAAATAGACGTGGTGCCCCAGGTGGCAAGCTCAAGATGACTCTCGGTCTCCCAGTGTATGTTCGAATCTCGATTGAAATTCCTGTCGTCGAAAGATCAGCGAGCGCATAAAAAGGATATGGCTAATGGGATGGATAGTGGAGCAGTTATGAACTGCTGCGACAACAGCGGAGCACGAAATCTTTACATCATTTCCGTTAAGGGTATCGGTGCGCGCCTGAACCGTCTGCCAGCTGGTGGCGTTGGAGATATGGTTATGGCTACTGTCAAGAAGGGAAAGCCTGAGCTCCGAAAGAAGGTCATGCCCGCAGTGATCGTCAGACAATCGAAGCCATGGAGACGAACAGATGGTGTTTTCTTGTACTTTGAGGATAACGCTGGTGTGGTGAGTGTAGTCTTTTCATGGAGGAAATTGAAATGGAGGGGTATAGTTTGATTGGAGAGTTTACTGATGATTTATTCACAGATCGTCAACCCCAAGGGAGAGATGAAGGGATCTGCTATCACTGGACCTGTTGGAAAGGAGGCCGCGGAACTCTGGCCAGTGAGTATACTCAATTCCCGGGTAATTCAATCCTAACAAAAATCAGCGTATTGCCAGCAACTCTGGTGTCGTCATGTAAAGGGTTGTTTCTTTCGGGGTTCTGGCACGGAAATGGGTTTGCTGTTGCACGGTTACGAAGATAGCGATCACAACAATATGACGCATTCCACAAGGCATACTTTGAGATTTTATGAAGAGTGATATGATTGGGATGACCCGGAGATCGTCATAGGGATTTTACGGGGACAATGCAGATGAACTCGTCGAATCCTTGGTCGATTCCAGAATGCGCAGGAGCTTGAAAACTATTCCAAGTGTTGTGTTGCAGGTGCCATAGCCAGGAGGTATCAGAAGTGCAAGGGGGCAAAGCAGAATCTCCTAAACGGCCAGGGCAGTCCAGACCAACGTTTCTATCATCTTTCTTTCCTCCAGCCAATTTTGATTATGCCACTGGCAGGAATGTCCCCCTTCTCTTCCAGCTCTCCTCAACATGCCTCTAGCATCCAGCAACTGGTAGGGTTGCAGAGAGGCAGGTAGGTCTACTTATTTGCTTTTCCTTCTTCTTACCCCTCTCCTGACCTTCGGAGGGTCTTGTTTCGTCCAATTGTATGATCAGACGAATACCACCATCGTATCTGGCACCAGAAATGGTACGAAACGAATTGCAACTTTCTGGCTTCTTGTTCTTGTTCATTGCATGGGTAGGAGAAGCAGAGTTTCTTCACAGAGAGTACAGAGATCCACGTCTAATGGTGGAGAATAGAGGGGTTTTGGGCAGAATGGAACTGGGCAATGAGGAAGTTCAAGCCATCTGTTTGACTTAACAGAGCAGGGAATAGATCCGAAGGGTATATGGTCGGCGAGGAACGAGAAAAAGGACAGAGACTTGCGGCTGGAACGAAGCAGGCGCTGCAGGTGTTAAAATTCAGATCCCATCTCCGCGGGCGTGGCTGCTAGGCTCTTCAAAAGGTGCTTCGCGACAAGCTGGATCTGGCATGAGGATGATGGCTTGTTCGCGTTCTATAGAGGCCATTCCTCTCGAATGAATACACACCTGACCCCTCATACTCTGTCTCTGATAATGTCTGTTTGATGTGGCTTCGCACCTGCATCGAGATTGCTCCGCCTGGTAACCAACCAACTCAAGTCTTCAATTGATTTACTTTCTTTTGTGGTTGCGCATTCATTCCACCTCACATTGACTGCGAAATCTACAGCTTCAACGCCTTACAGTACACATTCACAGACCTGCATGTCGTTGCCAAACCCACTCCTCATGACTACTGAAACAACACCAAGCATTAAACAAAGTATCGGTGGGTAAAGACAAAATCAGCACAATCTGACTCCCAAAACAAATTTATACAACACACAATCCAAGACCAGCCTCGTATCCCAATCCACCGTCTCACCTCGTGAACACAATCGGCGATTTCCCCTCCATCTCTTCCTTCATCACACAAACCCGAAAAATACCATCCGATCACAAGCCTCAAAACATCCTACAACCCGAATAAACCCCCTTCACACATCCCAAGATAACTTCCCCCCTATCCTCCGACCTTCCGACATATTTCCCCTCTCACCTCTCCGCATATCTATAAAAAATAGCATGTCCGAATCCTCGCATACGCCCAATTCCCCAACATCCACTGAGACGACCTCCGAAAAGCGATCAGACAATTGTTGCATTTCGCAATTCACGTCCGAAATAGTGCATTTGCGCTTTTCGCTGCTCTGGAGTGTGAAGAGTAGTGAGTGTAACGTGTTAGAGGCAATTGGTGCTGAAGCCCGAGACAAGGAGATAGGCGTGAGAGTTCAGTGAGACAGAGTTGAGGCGTAAATGTATGCATTACACAATGCATAATAGAGACTTATAGATTTAAAACTTAGACTCGAGTTTTTCTGAATTGGAATCACGTTATTGAAGATAAGGAAGAGAGTCGCAGTATCTGTATGTCTCTCCCTCTGTTTCTTGCCCAGTTTTTGGTTTGAGATTGAGCATGCGAACATGAGACGAATTGTAGTTAGGATAGTGTCTGAGACTTGACTTAAAACGTAACGTACAATATGATAAAAATGCAATTGAATATTAAAATACTAACTCTCACCCCCCTTTCCCAAGTCTCCCGTTCTAGAACCCCTCTCCATTCAGCACAAAGCTCCCCTTATGTAGCCTCATTTCCCCTCTTTTCGCCCCAATATTTCCCCAGAACACCACCTCACGCGACAATAAAAACCAAGATAGTTTAGCAAGTGCTTCACTTCTTCAGCCCTTTAAACTTTCACATTCTAGACATACATCATCGTACGATTTCTACATTCTTTTTCCAGGTTTTATCAGCATCTTTTAATCGTGCGATTACCAAGTGGCTGTCGAACATGTGGGGTCATCTGCTTGCTATCCACCATCGTCATTCTCCGTCTACAGGCCGGAACATAAGAGATCCGATGCCAAGAGGATTTAGACCCTTCTTTCAGAATCAAAATACCTACGCACGGCGAATGCCTTCTCTATATTAATTCGGTCTCAGTAAATAGTCCGAGGATTCATTATTGGATGTGTTTAATTTCCCCTGATCCGAGGCCTTGGAGGCGGTCTGTTTGTCGGCTGAGAATGACTGACTCGTTGAAGAACTGAGCTGGGTTTTCACCGCGTCGGCTCTACTGAAGTTTAAATACAAGACATTCTAAAGCACTGGAAGTTTTGGAATCTATTATTGTCCGTAGTTCATTGCGTGGCTATGATGATGGTGTCGTATGGAATATTCTAGCTTCATTAATGTCTTTGATCAGTGGCGAAGGATTAAGTCTGGAGATTGAAAGGGGTGTTTTGGGTTGTTGTTTTTGTCGATTTTTATATCCTTCCGCACTCGATGAGAAGTGCGTACGTATCTGGGGTGGATGACTTGATTGAAATTGATCACAATGTGCAAACTTCAGACCGAGATCAATTGGAGTAAAAGATACGATTATAAAATCAAATGAACTCATGTCTTGAATTCATTAACATACATAATGCCCATTATATTCATGCTGGTCAATTACATTCCCAGCGGCTACTCCTGAACTCCTCTTGGTTTCCTTATTACCTCCACTTATGCCTCCCATATCAATTTGAATCCATCAGTCTGGGTATCATGCACTCCCCTTCTCAACAGAAAGCAGGTGGTTCAAGACAGCTATCTGCTGCTTCAATTGCTCAACATCACTTTGCAATTCTGTATTGTGCGTCTCTAGTTGTTCGAGCCGATCTTTAGCTCGTGATATGACTAGACATTTGGAAGGCTTTACGCTGTCTGCTTCTTGTTAGTACGTTCATCGTTGAAGAGAAAGATGTCATACCTTTAGCAGAGACGGAATCGAAGAGAACCTGTGCTAAAGCCTCAATCTTATCGTTCAGTCGGTCTCGATAAGCTCTCTCCACACAACTGTGATTTCGTTTGGCAAGTTGGCTAGGTTCAGACTTGGTCGTTGCCGTTGAAGGAGTATCAGGCGAGATTGTATCCGAAGAAGGAAGTATCTCTCGTTGCCACGACTTTCTTTTTCGACTACGTTCTGGACGAGATTTCGTTTCTGCTTCTGGCATGCGTGCCGGCGGCGAGGTAGAAGATTCAGGAGTCGAATATGAGTTTGGTATAGGCTCTTGATTGGTATAAGGAGTGAAGTAATCTTCCTTCACAAGAGGTAAGGAGAATCTTGGATTTCGTCGTGTCGAGTTGTTTTCATCGAAGGAAAATCTCTTTGAAGAGCTTTCACTGTAATCGGTATTCGGTGAAGTGATAGGAGTATCGAGCATATCTGTGTATGACCCCTCCCACGGTGATACTTGATCTTGCGTGGCTCGGATGGTGTATTGCAAGATTGAATGCTGTTCCCATTCTGTTGAAGGCATTCCCCAGCTTTCAGAACTGTTGTACATCTTTCCTTGATGATGAGAATACCTGACCCGACAAAGATGAGAGGCGTCGAGAATCTTCTGCGGGCTACCCTTGGCTAATGTATGATTCGTTCTTGAACCTTAAGAAATAAGATTTCGTTCCAGATCCGTAACTATTCACCTGAAAACAGCAACTTTGCCCTATATACCAAGCTTCGTGGCTCTGAATACGCAAAGTACAGGCACGCCCGATAGATCGTCCCTTGGCAGTTCATCCATGCTTTCCTCAAACTTTGGCACGACAGCTCGTCCGTGTTCTCGGCTTGAAAATTGGGCTTGCGAATCGTTCAGGAACCTGGAGAAGCCCACGAATATTCATTGCCAAGAGACGCAGGTCTCATTACACTGAGATCACAAATCACTAAAACGAGGTATAGCTACCAAAGCAGATAAGAGGCTTCTCCATCCGAAGTTGTGCTGAGGCCCGAAGTCTCTTGGCGGTATCTAATCATTGGACTTCTTTTGATCAGATACCAACGACGATTTGCTACTTGCATAAATTGCAAGGCCTTTCCTGGTGCCTTCGGCTGTTAGTTGGTGCCACGGCAGATGCACAGCTGGATTTGGATAAAGCGCTTCGGACACGGGATGGGTGGCTTTGAAGTATGAATGTGTCCAATTATATAACCTAGGTGACACGTCGAAAACAGTGCGGGCCATCAAAACGGGATTGACCCAAGGAAGAGAGCTAGAACGAGGCATTGAAAGCCTCGAAAGCCTACTTGTCCTCGGGCAGTTTACTCCAAGAGCTCGTACTTTCTACAAGCCTGGACCCTGACCGTCCATGGTAAGCGTTGATGGTTTTCAGCTGAGCCTCCACATTCCTCCCACACCCTTATCCCGACTAAGCCATAACTTAACCTTAACTGCAATCAGTTCGACCCAGATTCAAGCCGATCCCCGCTTTCCGGGACGACAAAATATTATTGAGCTTTGAGCTTGTTTGGAGATCTCTCGAAGATTGGGATCTTGGGTCGGGAACTATGTCACAATTGGATCATGAGCTAGACGGCAATGTCTGACTCTAGATTTTCGACCCTTCTGACGCATTTTGTTTCCTTCGAGGGACGGGAAAATCTGCTGACCTTTCTCCGAAGATGTGGTGTTCAAGGCTCTAGATGTGCATGGTGGTAAGCTAGGTTCGGTGTTGAAGAGCGAGATTTGCTGAATGCCAGCGAAATATACCAAGACATGTCTTAACACCTATTTTTTGTGCTGTGGCGGTGACCCACTTTTCTGACCAATGGAAAAGAGCCATGAAACGCTCGAAAATCGCACGCACCGACGACATAGACTTTTCATTTACACACATTGTCAAAGGGCAACCTAAGCACAGTCAAGTGCAATTACATTTGTCTCTCTTGTTAATAATCTAAACAGAGCATCCCTTTCATCTTCTTTACGTGTAGCTTACACCTATTAATAGTCTCAAAAATCCTCCCCTTGTTGGCAATGGGGGTTTGCAGGATCGGACAGCCGGCCGGTGAGAACACCCCGCCTCTCTGGTCAGCCTTCACCACATAGGGAAAAGCAATTACCAATGCTTTCAACGACTGCAAGCCTTCTCTTCAAACTTGCAGACCTGTATTACTATTGGTTTTGAAACGTATGATTATGCAGCCTAACTTGATGGAGCATTTACCTTTGAGTTCTCGAGCTTGTCTCCCACAATCTCGGCCGCTTGCCACTCGAGGATGCCCATCCTTGTGGCGCTAGAGGCGTCAAAATCACTGCATTCAGCTCTAATTCTATTCGAAAAGATCTCAATGGACATTGAGTCATTTCTGCTGACCGCTGTGTTCCCTCCTTCAAGTGCAGTGAGACATGCATCTTACAGTATTGATGTATATTTCAACAAATCAACCACTTTCTCTACCATGTCAGCCCTTTCAGACACAGCCAGTCTAGAGGATTTCACTAAATGTAAGGCTGAGCTATACCTAAGCTTCTCGTATGGTTCGTCCTCGGGGCCTCTATTTTCCAGGATATGGAGCGATCATGGGTTGAACATTCTCGTGATGATTATTACATCAAGCCCAAAGACAACGCACGGCACATTATCAGTCTAGTGTCGAAACTTGCAGGGCACTCTGTGATGGTTATTGGGAATTCTTAGTGCGGCTGTGCCTGAGAGGAACGCCCAGAAATATCTTTCATCAGGAGTGCCCTAATGATCGGACGAAGGACCGATACATGCAGACTTTGTTCCTGATCTCTGCTGATGGATTGGCCCAGAAATGAGATGGTATGGGGCTCACTCTTACTCTTCCTCTCGGAAGACACCGTCCACATGGAAATGTGATGTGCATCGGAATATATATATATTCTCTCTCATTCCTTCGCATTGCCAAGTTACGTTTCTACAGGTTATTCTTTGCTTGTCAGAAGCTTATATTAATCAAGATGTTTCCTGTTGTCCCGCTCCTTCTTTTGGCTCTTTTGCCAAGTGTATTCGGCCACATTGCCACATATAATTGGGAGGTTACTTGGGTTAATGCCAATCCAGACGGCTTCCCTCGGCCTGTGATCGGCATCAATGGCCAATGGCCTTGTCCTCCAATTGAGGTAAGCAGCTTGGGTTAGAGATATGAAATATACTCACGTGATTAGGTCAACAAAGGTGATCGAGTGATCATTAACTTGTCGAATAAACTTGGCAATGAGACTACATCATTGCATTTCCATGGGCTATTCCAGACTGGTACCAATGCTATGGATGGACCAGTTGGAATTACACAATGTCCAATTATGCCAGGTCAGACATTGAAATATGACTTCGTGGTAAGTTTCCTTCCGGGTTTGTTGGTTACAAGCATTGAATTTTGTATAGGTCAATCAAGTCGGATCATTTTGGTATCATGCACACAATGGTGGATCATACATGGACGGTCTAAGAGGTCCTTTCATCATCCGGGATCCATCTCCACCATTCACGTATGATGAGGAGGTTACCTTGACTGTCTCCGACTGGTACCACGATCAAGCTCCTGGTCTCGTCAACTTCTTTCAATCCCAGGCCAATGAACAACAAAATGGCGGAGCAGAGCCTATTCCCAACACAGCTCTCATCCAGGATACCCAAAATGCGAAAATTGTTGTTAAACCCAGAAAGACTTACCTCTTCCATATCATCAACATGGGTGGCTTTGTTGGCTCGTATCTTAAGATTGACGGTCACAAGATGAAGATTGTTGAGATTGATGGTATCTATACTGAACCCAAACAAGTCGACGAAATTTACCTCACTGTTGCCCAGCGTTACAGCGTTTTGATCGAGACCAAAGACAACCAGGACAAGAACTTTCTCATCTCAAGCCGTCTGGATACTGAGATGTTTGATTCGGTACCTGATTGGGCAAAGCCGGATGTCTATGGATTTTTGATGTACAGCGACAAGAAGCCACTTCCTGAAGTGAAGCCCATCGCCGATTTCACGGTAGTTGACGACATTACTCTGACACCTCGTGATCGTCAACCAGCTTATGAAAAGGTTGATCATCAAATCATAATGGACATGGATTTCGAAGAAGACCTGGGTGTCAATAGGTAAGTACCATGTTCTTTTTCAATGCCATCTAACCAAAGACAGGGCCACCATAAATAAGGTCAGTTTCGTTGGACAAAAAGTACCTACATTGTACACTGTCCTTTCGGCACCAAAGAATCTCGTCTCCAATCCGGTCATCTATGGCCAGATCAATCCCTTCGTACTCAAATACGGGGACGTCGTTGAAATTGTCTTGAAAAATGCAGATGGTGGTCACCACCCCTGGCAGTAAGCATCCATATCCAGTTACCACGTACAGTACTAACTTCGTATAGCATGCATGGTATTTACCAAACTTTTGAAATCCGCGCCACATACTAACATTTATAGGCCACGCGTTCCAAGTCATAGCTCGTTCCGCAGCAGATACTCCATACGATCCTAAAGCCATCAAAGTCCCTCGTTATCCCATGCGTCGCGATACCATACAGGTAAAAGCAGGTGGTTACACCGTGCTTCGCTTCAAAGCCGATAACCCAGGCGTTTTCCTCTTCCATTGCCATATCGAATGGCACGTTGAAGCAGGTCTTGTAGCGACTCTCATCGAAGCACCTGAGAAGTTGCAAGAGCAGAGTATCCCGCATGATCATTACAAACTCTGTCAAGCGCAGAATATCCCTACAAAGGGTAATGCGGCGGGGAATACAAAGAACTTTTTAGATTTGACGGGAGCGAATACAAAGTTTGATACCGATAATTGGGGGTGAGCTTTCCTGTTCTTGGATCACTGAAGAATATAACTAACAAATCATCAGAGCACTTGTCACAAAACCATCCAAGATGATCCGCAGAATCGCAAAGGCGTTTACGGCATAAAGATCTACATCACATCTTCGTTTTATGATTTCGACATCACAAACACGCTTATGATTTTATTTACGCTATAATGCGATGATACCATTAGTCTGCATGGGGGAGTTCAATTCAATGTCTGCACCTTGTTTCTAGCAAAGGAGTTGGAAAGGTTTATGAAAATCAAGGTATATCTAATTTGAGATTGTAAATGGTGATGAAGTAATTGTAATGCTATTTGGCTAATGCATAATGGAATTGAGATGTAAAAATTCATCAGTATTCTACTGTTTATTCATGCATGTTGTGCAAGCTTGCTAAAGTGCCGTGCTGAAGTGCCGCCTGAAAAGTGTTGTAGAGCCTGGAAATACAGCACCCTCCTCGAAATGCAGGCCATAATCGCTGTATTTCCAGAGTACCGAGGGTACCCTAGAGCCCCGCTGCACGCGAGCCTCCCGTCCCGCCCACACTTCAGCGTACCCAGCCCTCAGCTCCAGGGCACACGCACTGGCCACCTTCCCCACCGGAGGGTATCATCGCTCATGCAACAGCTTCATCCGCGCGAATTAATCAGCTTCCGCTAACAAACCATAGCCTCTACCTGAAAGTACCCTAGCTTTACAGCATCGAGGCCCGAGTCTTTTTTTGGGGATAGGGTAAAATAGCGATTTGATGCGAGAGCGGGCCAGGTACGAATTCTCGAGGTAAGTGTGGTCTAGATCTATGGGATGAGGCTGGATAGCTGGTTAGGAGTTTTGTAGAGGGTAGTAAAATTTATCAAAGGTGGAAGTTGGGCTGAGCGAATAGGGCTAGATGGATGGTGTCAGCATTTGGGAGTGATGTTGGTTCAATTGGTCAACCTGCTCACGTGAGCCTTTTCACTGTCCATAGATTTGACTCTTAACAACCACTGACGAGAACCCGGGAATGGTATTGCAAAAGAATCTCAATATTGCAGATATTAATTTCCACTGTCATAGTAATGGATGCAGCGCAGCGGTCTTATTTGAAAAATTACAAGCTTATTTAACATTATCCAGACTAGAAGTTAAACCACTATATCATAAACGTCGTATCTCGTTACCAATCTACAAACCCCCTCTCCTCAAAATCAACCGCTCTTCCCTTTCCCACTATTACTACTCGTAGTAGCCGCCTTGGCAGTCGTCTTCAATGTCGTCGGAGCAGGCGTAGCAGTAGGAGTATTGGCATAATAGCTCACTAGCGCCTCTTCCACCTTCTTAGAATCAGGATACGCATTTAATTCTTGGAACACCTTCAACACATTCGGGATATCTGCTAGATATTCTGCAGTACCTTGTGCGAATTTGAGGGAAGAGAGAGGTTTGGAGCGGAAAGCAGGTGTCATGGGGTCGATGAATGAGACGGTTTGGGGGTACCCGTAGGATGAGAGATCGACTTGGGAGACGTTGAAGGCGGCCATCATGTCGTGGTCTTCGTGTACTAGGTTGTGGCAGTGAAACATGTAGATTCCGGACCAGGGGGCGAAGTTGGCGATTAATTCCACACGTTCTGGATATCTTAGTGAGTGTCATGATAGAAATATTGGCAACCATACCGTTCATTCCGAGGTAGACTACATCTTTGAGAGCTGCTGCCTCGTATGCTTCTACTGCGCCGCGACCACCGCTACGTTTGACAACTTGAAAATCGATGAGATGGATGTGGATTGGATGGCTCCAGCCTAGATAACAGTTAGCTTTGTATATGATTCAGGTGGGAGACTTGCCTCCAGAATTATTGATCAATTCCCATCTTTGAACCCTCCCTTGCTTTGGGAATGCGATGATTCGGTTGGGAACATCCTCAAATCCGACTCCATTGATCAACCATTGGCCATTCTTTCTCTCGAATGTGAAGCTATAATCGATGTTTGGGTGGGCTTCTGGAGTGTTCAATGTGGCCAGACTAGAAGGTATATTTCCGTTTCCATCGCTATTCGAAACCGATTGACCAACAACAAACCGGATGACACGATCAGTAGCTGGATAATCAGGATTGGTCTGGAAGGCACGCTCATTCATCAGAGTCAGATTTTGGCCTTTATATTTGTCGAAGTCGATAACAATCTCGTAACGCTCGGCCATTGCAATCACGAGCGAAGTGGTAGAGACGGACGAGCTGAGGTAACCAGCATCGGCTCCAACGACGGTGAATGGGATGCGGACAGATGGAGCAGTATCGGCTACGAGATACAACTTGAAGGTTCGAGAGATGGAGGCATCGAGAAGACGGAATTTATATTTTCGAGGTTCGACGTTCAGGTATGGCCAAGGTTGTGCGTTGACCTGAAATATTAGATACGTTTGACTATTGTTGGAGGGTTAACTTACTGTAATGACATCTCCGTAAAGACTGACACGCTCATTTTCAGGCGAGACGAGTTTTCCATTCGATTGGAATTGTTTCCCTGCAAGCATGAGAGGAACATCGTAGTCACCGCTTGGTAGTTTAAGGTTTGCATCAGTCTCTGGGTCATCGAGGATCTATCTGTCGTCAGTAAAGGTTCATTCGTTCAATATTGTACTCACATAGAATCCAGCTTGTCCAAAGTATGCATTTACTGCAGTAATGCTAAGAGAATGATCATGATACCAGAGAGTACGCATAGGTTGGGCATTCTGGAATGAGTTAGAGTGCGATCAACGACAGCAAAAACGGCTACTGTGAAAGGAAGTGAAGGGGACAAGCAGCAATAGGATGAAAATATTGTCACCTACTGGGTAGTAATAGTCTTTGTATTCACCTATGAATGTGAGCATTGAGTCATCCAATTTTGCTGAAGATTTTGAGCTTACCTGGATATGTTCTATCCTCTGCCCATCCATCGAACGGTGTCCGAGAATAACTTCCGTGGAGATGGATAGATGATGGGCGGTCATACTTGTTGATGAACCTCACAACTGCCTCACGACCTTTGGTCATATGGAAGGTTGGTCCTGGTGCAATTCCATTGTATCCAACATAAGAAGTTGTATTGAGACCTGGATATGTTTGTTTCTCGAACGGAAGAATATTGATCTCATAATAATCAATAGTTGCTCCAGATGGTCCAGTATAGCTTGTGAGAGGTGTAGCTATGGGTGGGATAGGGAGTGGATTTTGAAATATCTGTTTGTATCTGAGACAGACAGTTAGTATTGTAGCTGAAGACCCTCACAAGTTGAGAGCATTAGAGAACTTACTCAGGACTGAGCCAGGGATCTACTCCAGCCAGAACTGGGCTCATCAACGCCAAAGCCAACAAGCTGAATGCCGAAGCGCTCATTTTTCAAAGAATTATGTGGCCAAGAAATGAAGTAAATATTTATCGAATGAGAGCCCACGGTAGAAAAATACCAAGAGAACCAAGACCTCAAGACCCTGATTTACT
Organism: Filosporella fistucella; assembly: GCA_030077755.1. Classification (NCBI taxonomy): domain Eukaryota; kingdom Fungi; phylum Ascomycota; class Leotiomycetes; order Helotiales; genus Filosporella; species Filosporella fistucella. The sequence goes on from JAQJZZ010000002.1 coordinate 1,656,055, forward strand.
CAGGAGGCCGCGTCACTGAGGAGGAGAGCAAGTGTTTAAGTACACCTCCAGCCCCTCGTTCGGTGGTCAAAGATATCCAGTCTCCGACAGGCAGACACGAGAAGTCAACACATGCAAATTTACGCATCATTACTCCACTCTTACATTGCGCATGGTTCTCAATTCGAGATGAGTTAATGGGACGGGCTAGAACTCCACAGCGCAAAAAATATCATGATGAATTTGTCTCGCAGACGGCATCAAAGACAGCAACAAATTCAACAAAAATGGTGCAAAAGTTCCCCATCGAATACAGCTCGCCACTTCAAAGGCATTGTCAGAGCATTATGATGGATACATGAGGCCATAATAGACTGGAAATTGGTATTCTGACTTTCCGAGAGACATTACCTCCAGGCATGATATCACGATATCCAGTCGCCAAATGCATGCTTTCGGCCGGCCGTCCACACAGCGCAAAGACAACATGGTAATGATCTTACCGCTGGGAGATCTCTGAGTCCAATTCCAAAAATACTTTTCTTTCTCGGGGGAATGAGCTTCAAGGATCCGTTGTGGCACTTGGGGATGCGTTTTACAAACATGGGTATGAAATTCCAATATCCTGGTTCAAAGTCTCCAGCAACTAGCTGGAAGCAAGAGAGCGTGATGTCAGGAAACAAGAAGCCCTGCCTCGTGTCAAATGTGGCGCGATATGTGCGGGTTTGCAACCTTGCCAACTGCCACGACCACGGATACTAGCAGGTGACAACAAGCATGGCAATTGCTTATGTTAATGCTAGCGGAGCTTTAGGTAAGGTATTTGCGTTGTGTGGAAGCTGAAGCCGTTCCAGGGAAAAAGAAGATTTTCAGCCCAAGCCGCTAGTACCAACCAGGTTTAGAGAGTTAGCTTTTCTAACATCCTCCAAGATCACGACCTCCATTCCTCCCGTCCCAAAGCCTCAATCCCACACTCGGGAATTTGCTGCATAGTTGCGCATGGATCTTTTAGAAACCCTAAGAGTGCACAATATCACGACCAAGCTTTTCTCATACGGGAACGTATGTCATGGACTAGGAAGCGACGGGTAGCCTCAGTCCAGTGGCACAGAGCACGGCCTCGCCCAGACTTGAATCAAAGTTGATCGGGCTGGCTTCCAGCCTTTTGAATTAATGGAGATTCCTCCAAAGAGAATCTTTCGGTGACAATTTTCCCTGCCGCATCCAGATGTGGAGCATTGAGATATTCTGCAGGGACATGTTTTTGACTATCAGCGTTCGAGGCCGTGTCAACATTTTGAACAGCCTTGGATTTCGGGTGTCCTGACCATGGGGGCCGACAAGCTATATTGCTGGCTGATCTCGAGAGAATTCCTTTGTTCAACTCATGCTTGAAGTCCAGCCAACATGTTCAAACAATTCCAAGCAATCTTTTGTTACTTTCTTGCAGTATGCATAACGCTACAAAGCGCGAATGCACAAGCTCCTCCATATGATCCGAGTCCGTTGGACATTACTGGCACTATCACTGGGTAAGCAGCATGGATGGTTCCTCCGAGCTTCGTTAACAATCGTTAGATTGACACTTGATTCCACGACCACAAATCCTCTTAGAGGAGGCACCATATCTGTCGATGGAATAACCTTCACTGTACCGACAAACCTTCTTGCAACTCTGCCAGCCATCACTGTAGCCTGGCCAGAACTCTTCAACAATGGTGCTTCGAATGTACCTGTAGGAGCGGGCTGGCAAGCTCATGTTGTCGGAAACCGGGTTGGGGCTTCAAACATTGCAGGATTAGTCTACATATCTCAGAACTTTGGTCAGTCTCTGCAGGGCTTTATCAGTTCAATCAATACTGGCACTGGTCACTTTACGGTTGGAGCCAGTAACATTGATTGTGTGCTCAATGACCCGAATGGCAAATTTGGTCTTCCACATACAGGCAATGAGCTCTGGACGGTTGATCCTGACAATCCAAGTATCCATGCTGTCAATGGATTCCCTGTCTGTATTCCACGTTCTGCTACAGATGCACTCTGCCCAGCCAAGAATAGACCAACAGATCCGGCAACCGGAAGACCTGTCACCACACTGTGAGTTCGCGTCTCGTAGATATTTTCACATGCTAATGCAATGCAGAACATTCAAAGACCCTGCAACCCTTACAGCTACCGATCCGGACCCGCGTCAGATGCTTCCACTTGCTGTGGGAGATTTCGTCACATTGTCAGGTACTGAGATTGGAGGGACATTATGGGTGAACAATCTTGTCGCAAACCTCGCTATCTTCACAGCCGCTGGAACGAAACCCGCCTATGTTACGTGCGAAGAGGCCATCTTTGGTATTGTCACAAATCAACCCGGCGAAATTGGACAAAGTCGCGCTGTTGCATTCACGACTGATGTTGGAGGTGGTCTCCTGGATTGGTTCGCCCTTGACGTCGATCCATGTACCGGAGTTACTACTGAGCGTACTTTGAATGTTGCTATGCAACCAAATAGTGCCACACAGCCTCTCGGCCGTGCAGTCTATCGTACTCCAGTCAAGACAGATCTTACACCTGCAACTCGCTACGTCGGTTTCAGAATGGCAAGCGGTACAACTATTGGTGCTAGTAATCTCACAGCCGGAGAGTTTATTCAACCAATCTTTGATTACATCTTTCCTGAGCCTCTCGACTTTGGTGCGCCACTTTTCCCGAATGCATTCGAGGTCATTCCATACCTTGCATTGGGAGGCGGGCCATACGTACCTGGAAAGCCTGGATTTCCTGCACCAGCTACTCCTGCCATTGTTGGACAACTAAATCCATGGCCAGGAAATCCAGCTCCACCGTCAACTTCATGTGCACCTCTTCCAACTACCACAGTTGCATCAAGCTCTACCCTTGTTACAAGTGCATCTCCTACAGCAACTGTGAAGCCACCTGTTGATACGATCGTGATTACTAGCGCCACAGGCAGGAATCAGCGTGGTGCTACTACTTTGACCGTCACCGCCACAACCACTAGCAAGGACCCTGCGATCATTCTGAGTATCACGGCTGCGGGTCAGAATCCCATTGGACTTTCTCCAATGACTCTTGTTAGTCCTGGTAGCTGGACCTTTGTTGCAACAGTAAAGAGCAAACCCCTTACCGTCACAGTGACGAGTAGCTTTGGTGGTGGACCAGTCACTGCGAATGTTGTCTGATTCTCATGGGGATCCAAACTGAATTTTATGATTGATGACTGATGAGATGGTATGCGATCTCTTTAATTTAATGTTTTTTTTGGAATATCTATAATAAACGTATTATGCCTTATCAAATTTTGCAATTCTCCATGAAGTGAGCAATTCCATCACATCTTCTGTCTGCTGGCAATTGTTTGCAAGCTCTGCATGAATTGCAAAGTTGCCGTAAGTCTGGATTGTGCGGAGCGACAAGATCATCAATGAATGAACTCTAAAGTTACCATTAGTCTGGATTGTCCGGAGCGACAAGACCATCAATGAATGAACTCTAAAAGTTACCATTAGTCTGGATTGTCCAGACCCGACCGGAACATTGTACGGGTGGACCAATGCAAGTCGCAGTGGGAAGATGTCAGGAAGAACAGAGTTTGGCTAAGCTTCTTCGAAAACTCTATGCACGACCTAAGATCGACACTTTGACATGTGCACCATTGGAACAAGCAATTTGAAGCAATTCTTGTCCCGCAACTTAATTCAGAAAATCGAAAAGCCAATTCGCATACTCGGAGCAATTTGCGAAAGCCGGCATATCATTGAGATATCCGATGACAGCTTCGTTGCCACTCGTCTTGAATTTCAGGCCATTGACTCGCTGATCTACTACCGATGTTGTGTGTAAGGTTTCATCGCATGAGATCAGGCTTGAATCGAGATCGAGTGGACACACCAAGCTGCATAAGGCTGCGGGATTCGGAATTCGGCTCACCTTTCAATTGGAAATCCTCAAAGTTGAGTTCACTGTATCCAAGATTCTTTGTGCAGATATCAACCGCATGTAAGACCACTTGTGCATGATATTATTTCATTTATGATTATGTGGACAGTACGCCTCGCCGCCGCCAGTAACGTGAATGCTTTCCATTCAGTATCGCATTCCTAACTCTCCCTAATCTAACGCACACGATCATTGATGGGTGCACCCCGCATATCTCTCTTTCCAGTTCCCCTTGGCACCGAGTTTGTACAATCAATCATTTTCTGGCTGCTTGATATACCGAGCAAGCTCATCTTGGTCATACTATTCAAATTAGCATGTGCTTTTTCGCGATACTAGAGACTTACGCAGCTCCAAAATCACCTGACCATTTCCCTTGGTTTCCAACATATCCCTTGAACTCTTTACCCACAGCTGGGTGTACGGCAAGTTTTGCATCGGATGGGAAGACATAAACATTGGCAGGTGGTGAGTAAGTATCGGCATAGTATTGAACGTCCCATTTACCAGGTGTGCTGTCTTGAGCTGCCGAGGGAGGTGCACCTGGAATGTGGAACTGTTTACTCGTGGTATGAGCACCCAAAAGAGCAGCAAGCTCCTTGGCGCTGAAACCCTTACGTTGGAAAAGAGCATACAAATCATCTGCCTTTCCGAAAACGTCTGGAAGTAGACTGCCTTTTGCAGGTGCAGTTGAGTCTTTTCGTCCGACGAATGTCTTGATTTGTGGTCCACCAGGGCATGTAACAATAGCTACGGATGCGGCGAACTGAATCATGTCTGCGACAGTCACCGATGGATCCACGGCAACCCATTTCTTCTGCAGTGCCCACAGCTTGGCGGAGATATCTTGAAGTCCATTGTTCTCTCCTCGAAGGAGCTCATCATTTCCGACTGAGAGAATCAAGGACCCATCACATCCCCCTGTGGCACCAAGAGCTGTCTCCCATGCACCGCAATCATGGAAAGCTTCTCTAATGGCAGCCCGAGCATCATCATTACATTGTGAGGGGTTGGTCGAGGTGTCAAGGAACATGGTTGTCAATTCTGCTGCGATGCGGGACCATACAGCAGGACAATTGCCATCTCTCTCTTCGACTGAACGAGGGAAAGCAAGAGAAGGGAGGGAGCGTTTGAGGGCTGTGATAGCATTGTTGCTGTATTCTGTGATGCTGAAGGCTGAGGAAGCGGCTGCAAGAGCTAGTGTGAGGGAGGTAGAGAATAACATATTGAGTAAGATCCAAAATCTGCTTGACTGACACGCCAAGTCTCTGGGCATTTGCTCTTCTTATCCATCTTTCAAGAGAGGCAATTTGAGCCTTAGAGCTGTGTTGGCGTATTTCTTGACATCAAAGCGATTCCATCGTATCTTTCTCAACCTCAGAGCGTGATATGACATTTCCTTCCAGGTTCAATTCCAACGAGGAAAACAATCCTACTGACATGATATCACGCACAAAACCCATATCCCCCATTGGCTACGGTCCAAACCCACCGAGCCGTGTCTCACCGCACCCACGCCGAAAATAAACAAAAAGCCCAACCAGCCGGATCGCCCGGAGAATAGCTTTAGCGTTCCTTTCTTCTCTTTACAGGCAGACAGCAGTGACAATGATACGAGTTCAGCCGTAAGGCTGCATATTCGTTAGCGAATGGTTCCCAAAGCGGATGGTTCAGCTGAAGCAAGGGTTGGAAATACGAGCGCATTGATTTGTTGAAGAATTCTTTTGAAGGATGCACCCGTTCAGCTTTTGGCGAGTGGAGAGGCGTTATGGCTGAGTGACATCTCCGGGGATGGAAAGTTGGGCTAAATTGTGCAGATTGGGGGTTCAGAGAGCATGCATTTGTTAGTGCGAATTTGTTTGTTTTGACCGTTATGAATGACCGTGAGATCATGAATTGATACTGCTTCTGGTTCGTCAAATTTTTCGATCTTTTGAGGATTAATTGAGACTTCGATAACTATTCAACGGAGAATAGGAAAGTTCCATGAACATGAATGTCACTCGGGAATGTGGAATCAATCTGCCGCAAATCTAGAAATACACTTTGCAGAACATGTCATTTTTTACTTTGCGTATAACAATCCATAGACTGAGCAGGTTTCCTTGCGTTATCATGCACAGGTCGAAACGTTGTCATGTTCTCGCCATCACTTACTCCTGCAGTTATCAGCTTCCCGATGAAAGCCTCAAAGTCATCGCCTCTAACTGGTTTATCATTACTTTTTGAGAAGATGCATCTTTCTCCTGCAGTCTGGTCACGGACTCAGTATTGTGCTTGACAAGGTTCAATTTCTCGGGATGCGGCAGAGATGTGCTGTCCGCTTCGGCCTCTGGCTCTGGGACGTGGTGCTGGATTTGAGGAGCCACGGGTTCGGATGTCGGTCAAGGAAAATGATGGCAGATGTTGAAGTGCTATTGGTGTCAGTAAGAGTCCAAGCACATTGTTGAAGCTTGTTGAATTGTCTGCCTCCTGCCTCCAGTCCTGCAGAGTATCTCATGAGGAGTGCAATCACAGGGTTCGAAAGCAGCACAGTCAAACCAATTAAAACAATAAGTTTAATATATCTGTCTCCCCCAGCAAAGGCTTCTTGGTGCTTCGATATACATGTACTCCTCGGTATTAATAGAACATTATGACTGACACGGGAATAATGCTCTGGAATACTTGTAGTACCGTATCCCAACCATGCCCATCATGACCAGACCACTCACGATACCTCTTCTTTCCCCGCCGCTCATATGATACCAATCAAAGAAGTTTCCTCCATGCCATCGAGATTTTCTGACCTTATTCCGAGCTTCTGTGGGTAGCCATATCTTGTATAATCGAGGGATTTTGAAGACCGGAATGCTTCGAAGGATGGATTGATGGTTCTTTACCTCGATGATTCGGCCCGCTCCTGACAAAAGATTCTGGTTTAAAGTTAGTCTAGAATAACATTTATGAATTTTAATTGAGATACCAAGAGAAGTTTGACGAGTGAAGCCGTCACATGTGCCACAATCTGACCTCATGCTTCGAAACCTGATCTTTTCCATGATAAGCCTGGGCCAAAGTTGCCATTATGCCTGTAGGAAACGACTGATCCATCAGGGATTGAAATATTCATTCCTTGGACAAATGTGGCCCTGTGGGACTCCCAAACTAGGTTGGTCTCGTCCACATTTGAATTGAAATAAAATTGAAGTAACAAAATAAGACATAAAAGAAATACGACAACGTTCAGTTGCCAGCTTTGATAAATTAAAACGAGATGAGTGGAAGAGGAAGAACAGCAGCTTGGAGATTGAAGCATGACGCTCTTGAAAGGTCATGTGCAGCAGATTCTATCTGATCCGAAGTCTCTCGTAGAGAGGCTACTCGTGGCTCAACCAGATGGAAGCACAAATTTTTGTTTGATATTGTTAAGCTGTGTTGAAATTTCCACCACAGGTGGTATGATCATTCGCCATGCTTGTAGAAAGAGTGGCCCGAGATGCTACATAGTAACATCATCCTCCATGAGTTGGACTACAGCTCAAGAGGGCATATGTAGCATAATGAAATAGATAGCAGTTGCAAGGCTAGCTCTCGGAGCCGATGCCTTAAATTGATACTGAGTCCGCTGAACTTCCAATAGATGGCCAACAATCTTCATCGTATCAGCCATGGAGCCGTCATTTGAATATGCTCCAAATGTAGTCCTAATATATCCATGGGATGATGTGTGGGATTTGCTAAAATAGCCCTACTCTGAAGGGTATAAAACTCTTACCCGCTTTGTCACAGGATCGAATTTCATGAGAGGGGGATCACTTAGCAGCTGTCTTGCGTATTTCTCTTGGGGAAGGAGACAGATCAACACGAGCTCGGAGATGGTCAAGATCGGAAACAGCTTGGGGAGGTGTTCGAGCTCGAGCTGGTGTGGCATCTGGAGGGACTGTGTTATCTCGGGAGAGAATGGCATCTTGAGGAATTGAAGAATCACCGGGATTCTGAGGTGAGGAAGGGCGTACACCGATTACACCTCCACGATTTCCATGTCCCTTCCACCCTCCACGATGCACATTTCCACGGTGTGGCAAGGTTGACTTCGCACCGGTCGCAGGAAAGGCGGCGGATGGTTTAGGTTGGACGCGCCTGTGTTGTTGAGAGTTTCCCTGTTGCGGTTGCCAGTCGATTATATTTAACGGCTCATCCTCATTGCTCAAGGTCCGCCTCGGGTCACCTCTTGACGATGATCCAGAACTGCCTCTTGAAGAGCCTACCCAGTTCCATCTTGAAGATCGTCGCGAATTATCACTGCCAGAGTGTCAGTGACCGTCTCTCTCTCGAGGATCTTTGATTTCTTGCGGGGTGGTTTGGTTTGCAATTTTGCTTCGCTTTGATATTGGATATTCTCGGCGTCAAGCCATGAGGAAAATGTTGGGGTGAGATGTGATATTCCAACCATGCAGCATTTTGCTCTCCCAATTGTTCTGACTCCCAGATTGATCTGGTAGCCATTCATATTGACCATTGTCATCTGGCTGGAGGTCCCCGACCTGTCGCAGCGCTTCTTCTCGCCATAAAAAACGATTCAGGCCTCCATCATGCTGTCTGCCTGTTTGCCATCTCCTAGCATCAATTTACCAGAAATTGAGCGGTAGAGCTCCTTGTGGAAGATCATGTTTATGGCGAACATATCTCTGGAAGATGTTTCCGATAGTCGCCACTTCTTCGCAGTCCATAAGCAGATGCTGCTTGGTGTTGCACATGAGACAAGCTGCAATCACCCCGTGCTCATTTGGAGCAGCCCGGCATCGATAGGCAAAGTGTCCTGCCACTTCACACCACCCGTACACAACTGATGGAGCTTGTGCTGACATGTACTGCTGATTCACTCTCAGATGTGTAATCATAATACGCAACCATAAGGACTTCGCGCTCATAACGATCAGTCTGCATATTGTGCATAGTCACATCCTGACGGCCATCGAGGCCAGCAAGGCTATTGTGATAACCAGTCATATCATCATGCTGAGAACCAGTATTATTTGACATGTCTGTGTTAACGAGGTGAAAAGGTGGGAGGAATGGATTAGATAGAAAGTTAGTTGTCCCCAAAATTTGTGTCAACGCCCCTCGGTTATTTTTGCTGGCCATACCCAAAAGGCCATCTTAAAAGGGGAGTCGCGGCGTGCCTAGGAATTTCGTGGGCTAACGGAATTGGACTTGGAGATTGAATTCCAAGCTAGATATGGTGATTCCCAGTCAAGGACGAAACCCATTGATCAATCGTATGAACTAGCAGTAGAACACTTGAAAACAACAACTACGAGGTATCTCCAGTTTCGACACAATGTTTCTGGGACAGTAGCGGTGCTCTGGGCCATGTTTGCTACATGTACATGCGGTCATGCCAATGATTCTCATTGAAGCCTGCAAATTAAAAATTTTCATAACATAAAATATGCTCAGAATTACCTTCGGCTACTCCTTGCCTCAATATGCCTTACCCACTCCCGATCGATCATCAAAGGAATTCCAATATCCCTCACCTAAGACCAAGTCTTCGGTCCAAAGGTCGTATTACTAACCTTCTGCACCACCGCATTCCAATCCCCATTATTCTGATACTCCCCTCCAAATCCACCCCACCACTTTGGCGGACTAACTTTATCCGGCAACTGCAGCGCAAAGAAGATAAGCAAGATACATATAATCGTGCCTGAATCCAGAGCCGCAGATGTGATATAGTTATACTCTGTCCACCAACCTGGATTCCTTTTCTTGATTACACGATTGAACATCGTGCCTACGAAACCCCAGCTAGCGTAGATGAGAACCGTGGCAGGAGGAATATAGCCTGTGCCTCCAAAGATGATGGCTGTATTTACGTAGCGGAGAGGAGAGCGAGGGAATTTTTTGGCAAGCAGGTAGACGGCTATTGGGAGGAGGAGACCGAGGACGAAGAAGTACATCATTGGGTGGTAGATTCCTTTTGTTCCGAAGATGCGTTCTGGGCTGATTACGCCCCAGATGATACTTGCCTAGTGTGTTGTTAACTTCAATCCTCGGACTTTAAAGTGAGTGGACTTACGGTGAAAAAAACATGGGCGTTGGGACATGTGTAGTTGTCTTTCTGATCAGAGTCGCAAACACCCTTGATATTCCCAAGAGCCCAATTCAGAACAGCGATTTGAACAATACAGGACCAGAAAGTGGCAATGAATTGAGCCCAGAAAGTAACTCGCTGAGGGACTTTCATGTAATGTGCCAGCTTGATGTCCTGTGTGAAATAAAGTCCTTGGTAACAAGTGATGTATCCGTACATCTTAAACATCATCATAGCCTGACAAGAATTAGAATAGTTTGATTTTTACGAGGATAAAAATACCAATGGGCGGCCTGGTTGCATATAACCAATGATGAACTCAGTGATGACATTAAGTCCGAGCTGGACATTGGTGGTCGCTTGAACGATTCCAATAGGCAAGTAAAAGAAGAAGGAGATGAGAAGAGCAATGATGAACGCCCACCAAGTAAGGTGAGTTTCGTAGGCCAAAGAGGTAGTCAGACCTAGAGCAAACATAACGACAAAACTTGCGGCATACCTTCTAAGATTAGTTTCGAGCTTTTGAAATAGGGGCAATAGACTTACCACCACCAAGGCGCTTCTTTATATTTCATCATCAATCTCATATGGATATCTGCACCATCACTCCTGGCTGCCTTGAGCTTATGCCATATCTCCTCTCCGTGGTAGAGATAGGTATGCACAACCACAGCGATGATAGCGGCAAACTGGAGTCCATATGCCAAGGCAAAAGTAGTTGACAAAAATAATGGCGAGTAAGCAGCATATTTGACGGGATCAAGAGTGTATTCTGGAGTCAGAATCTTGGAGACATCGTATGGCTTTCCAGTGTTATCGAAAGATCCGCCAGTAGACATGGGGAGATATTCGGAGTATAGAGCGCCGCTGAAGTGGATTCCTAGAGAGGTAATGATTGTGAAAATGACAACGCCAATCAGCGTATTGGCAATAGCATGGAATGGATAAACCAGAGGACTCAAAATGAATGCAGTAATTACACTCCAATCGAATGTGATAGGAATGAGTGAAAGACCCGTCTGGCCACCGAAGATTTGGTTCACGGTAACATTGTTTGGCGCAGCCCAGCATACGAAAGTGAAGGTAGCCAAGAAAGGTGCGATCCAGAGAGGAAACCATTCCCAAATGAAAATGGCTCCCATGAGAAAGAGAAACCACTTATAGCGACCGATCTTCCATCCACCAACTTTAAGGGCATCAGGAGTTTGACGGGTGTGAATAGTCTCGAACATTGTAGTTGTGATGAGGTTTGAAGGCCAGATCATGGCAGCAGGTTCTACGAGCCATTTCCGGGTAAGACCAGCAAGACCAAGACCAAGCATTTGACAGGTGATTGTGAGGAGGAGCTGATATCCCCAGCCGAAATTTTGACCATAATACACTTGCTGAGCAAGGAGGACATCGGTGGAGTAAGCGAATGTCCCACCGAACGAAGCATTGGCCTAGAGAGTCAGTTTTACGTTTGAGATAAGACGATTCATAGTGTGTAATTGAAGATCCGAAAACACTCAATACCAAGCAGACTTACCATGATAACAATAAGTGTATGTTCCTTCATGTTGAATGGTCCATTGTTCAACGTCCATCTATACCCAAAGGTATTAAATACTTTCTTTGGCATGACTGAAATTTGTTAGTTCTACCTCCAAAGGGTCTCACATCCCAAAGCTTACCATACGTCCACGCTACACCAAATGGATATGACAACAACAGCGTCACAACCGGTGTCAAAGAAATCGATGGGTTACGCAAGGAGAAGAGCATGTTGACGGCACTTCCAATTGTCGTCCAAAGCAAACCAATTACCCATGCTCGAACGGTATTTGCTGGACATTCGTCATCGTAATTGCGTACAGCAGCACGAACCTCCGGATAAGGAGAATTGTCTTCGAGAAGATGAGTCTCGACGGCAATCTTCTTCTCGACATCAGAGACCTTGAGAGCTTCTTGGACAGTGTCTAGTTCTTCTTGAGGTAGGTTGGGATCCCATTTGTGATCAATGGCGAAAGCCTCGAGTTCTTTCTGTACAACTGAGGCATTGTGGGGACTATACTTGTTACTATGAAGTTATCTTTAAGACTGAGAATACCTACTTGTCAATACTTGTCGATGTGCCCAATTCCGGGGTGCCTATCGTCTCGACAGGACCCCTCTTTTTGAACAGACCCATAACCATTGTGACAGCTCGTTGAAAGTAAAGACTCAAAGTCAAGGCTGTGGGAAATGGCCTGTCTTAAGAAGTGCAAAATGGAATGGGGGTGCAGGACATGGTCTATACGCATATAGCCTTCCGTGCATCTGTACCTAATAAATAATCTCGAGAATCATACCCATGGAAGCACTTCCTGCTATAGTCACCTTCCAAATAAGGATAAAGAAATTGCTGTAGCCCCATGGTGTATGGAGCAGATAGAGATAGTGATATCGAGTGATCCGATATGTTGGTTTTCAGGTTGGAAGTAAATACACCTGCCATATTGAGATGATCTTGCCTTCGCATCTTGAAGATCAGAGGGAAAGTCAATGTGGGCAGCGCGAGCTGTCAGTGGCACTTATCACAACATACCCAGCTCGTACGCGACGGAATGAAGATTCCATGTTGTAAGGGTCGACCAGGCTCGGTAAGTAGTATTAAGGTTCTGACCAAAGCTTTGAACTACTACCGAGATGGTTTGAATATCCATGTTACATCTGCATTGGCCAATAAAACTTGCATTCTGTCCAGTATAGCCTTTCCTACTAGGAGGCCTCGACTGGATAAACTGATTGGTATTAATTATCGACAATAATTACAGGCATTGGGTGCACTAACAAGCTGGGTTGTGCGGGAGCAGATGAGCACACTACGATAAGAGTGCCCCGCTGTGAACAAGCAACGCCGAGGCAAATTTAGAATCCTAGTTCGGTAGATTAGAAAGTCGCGCTTAAAAATGAGCAAAGTTTAGTTAACTATCGTAAAATATAATAATAATAATTTAGTCATGGAAAGATATTCTTTATTATTGTAAAAGGGCTCTGAACTCAGTGTTAATTGTACTAGTCACGTGTGGCACGTGTTCGGCTATTTTCTAGTGTTTTGCCATATTATTCCAGGGCTCGACCTTCTGTACATAGCACTTAACAATCATGCCACAACTACTGAAGACCACCAGCTGCTTACCCTCCTTTTATTGTTTGTATTATTTGTGGTTCTGTTTACATTATTAGTACTATTTTGGTATACTATAGAAGCAAAGGCACTGATGTAAGTATTTTATTTTTATCTAATTACTCCTTTGCAATTAGTATATAATTCGTATAAACAATTGATGTAGGAATAATCTAATCTTATGTTTTGGTAGCTTTAAAGTTCAATTCCTTTTAGTTGTCACTTGATTCAGCTTATTGAATGATCGTGGTAAAAACTTCAGAATTCCTATTGGTTATGTTTTGACTTAGCCCCACCTGCATTCCATGTACGAAAGTGTGTCGGGAGCTTCAGAAGACTATCAAAATCCATCTCGTCTCGTCAACTTCAAACTATAGCGATTCTGCGACAACCCCAGATTCCTGGGATCTGGGCTACATTCAAACCACGAAGTTTACTGGGAGCCCCCATGCGTCATTTGGCTCGACACTCCTTGAATGACCCAAACATTGGCAGTTGTAAGCAAGCTTAGAAACCCACCATGCGCCTCATCGACACACGAACCCTCAAGCTCCACCAATTTGTTAGCGATAGTAACATACCACCCTACGCAATTTTATCGCATACCTGGGTTGAGAGCGAAACCACCTTGCAGAGTTTGCCTCGCCAGCTACAGTCCTTGCAAGATGAAGTACCCTCGAAGGACCTCGAAGGTGTGATTAAGGTAGTATCCTGCTGTGCAACCGCTTTGAAAGATGGATGGGGCTTTGTAGTAAGTGGTAAACTTTCGTTGGAATTGTAGCTCGGTAACCTGCTTAGTGGATCGATACTTGTTGCATAGACAAGACCAGTAGTTCCGAGTTATCAGAAGCAATCAATTCAATGTTCCAGTGGTACAGGAAAGCGCAAGTATGCTATGCATACCTCTACGACGTACCATCACAGTCATTGGGTGAGAGTAGTGTCGCCACAGTGGAAAGTCTATACGATCTGCTACAACGAAGCAGATGGTTCACTCGAGGGTGGACTCTTCAAGAGCTGCTAGCCCCCGAATGGGTCATTTTCTTGGCCGCTGACTGGTCTGAGCTGGGGACCAAAGCAAGTTTATCGACAATGATCGAGGCCATTACAGGGATCACTCACCTTTACAACTTCGAAGAAGCAAGCATGGCACAGAAGATGTCTTGGGCAGCAAATCGTCAGACGACCAGACCTGAAGATGTAGCATACTGCTTGATGGGCTTGTTTGACGTTCATATGCCACTTCTCTACGGGGAGGGAACGAAGGCTTTCACACGCTTACAGCTGGAGATACTCAGCAAGAGTGATGATGAGTCAATATTTGCATGGTCGAATGAAGATTCTCCTCGGAAGTCACCTCGACCAGGACTTCTTGCAGACACTCCTGCGAGATTCAAGGACTGCGGCCGAATTCAAAGAGGACTTTTCGACGAGCATCGACCTCCCCATTTCATGACGAATAAAGGCCTCCGAGCCGAGCTTCTCTTAATGCCAGTAGATCTGCCCATTGGAGTACCGCCAGTAAGTAGCATCACATACAGAGCGCCTCTGAACTGTTATATTGGTGATGGAAGCAGCGATGGCAACAGTGATCTAAGCAGCGCAAAGATGTCTTGGGTGTCGTTGTTTCTGGTTGAGTGCAATGGCGAGTTTTCACGCCTTGGCGATCCTGAGGAACTCGAGGACTCGTTGACATCAATCGATCACAGATTTCGAAGAAGCCTTATCCACATCAAACAATCTGGCCACAACGACATGATCACTGAAGTTTCTCTTCCGGAGCAAGTCATCTATACAGTCCGCTTCGATGTCGCCGATTTTCTGGATCGTGGCTACACCGTCCAAGGTCTGATCTGGCCTGAGTCCGCTGATAGGTTTAGCTTCTGGCAAACTGGCCGAGGATCTGACCAGGCACAATTTGAAGTCACAGCGTATTCAAAACAAGCTGCACTGCTATGGTTCCAACACAACTTAATTTTCAGGAGTTTCACTTTAATCGTATGGTTCTCTTCAAAACGGCCCTGGATAGCCGCGACTGATGGGGACTTTGAGTCGCTTAGAGAGCTTGCATCAACGTTCGACGAGAATGGCTGGTGGCCACAAGAGAAAACCAACCCTTCCACTTTCCAGGATCGAGTGGAGATTGACCTTGATCATCCATTCTTTGTTGATGTGGCTCTCTACAGAGCTGGAACTTTGTATTTCAATGCCAAATCAGCGAAGTACAGGGTCGCTGTTCGACTGAAATCACGCGTCCGAATTGAGAAGTTGGATGGAAGCACTGCCACAAAGGATTCCAGATCTATTGATGATGCTACTGAGCTGTTGGATCTAAAGGCGGGGCCTCCAAGTTCTCATTGAAGGGATATATATCCTCATCACCTACAAGATGTGCCAAGGGTTTACGACAAGACAAAGATGGGCCTGATATCCGAAGAGACCGTCGAGAGCCTCCAAGGTTAGCTGGTAGACACTGAGTACCGAAATCGGACTTCATCCTGGACCTTGAGTAGGTTGTCTTGAATACGACAGAGGATATGAACTTGGTGAAGTTTATGGGATTTTTGGTGCTTTGCCATGTCACAAATTTTTCAACCTTCAATGATCTCCTTCGAAGGTACCAACAGCTTTCCAGCGAGTGGTGCAACCACTCATATTATTCGGTCATCTTTCTCTTCTCCCTATCAAAGACAAAAACTGCCTCTCAGATGATCTTCCAAGTTCAGGTCCCAAATCTACTCCTTCCTTTCTGGGTCCAATTGTTTCGCGATCTCATCACGATTCTTTCCAATTTCGGGGAGTGCAAAATCTATAACTATCCCTGTCATCGACTGAAGGCCACAATTGAGCATGCTGTTTCGACATCAACGGCGTCGTAAGCTTTGAGCGCCAATGGAATCTCATCTACGGAGTTTGATTTCTGAGATCAGGGGCTGGAAGACGTAGATATCTTGCATGGCTATTCCCGTTCCCATACCCAAGTGAGGAGAGTTTGCATGAGCAAGAGTCTCCTAATAGAAAGTCGAATATCATGAAACGTATGCACTGGGGGATGCTCAAAATCGGCGAGACTTGTATGTCTTGGATAGCCCATTTTAAACGATCAGACCGAACCTCTGTGTATCTAATGTACTTACTGCAATTGTGCTGCTAAAATTATCTCCCCAACCAACGAAAGTATCCGGAACTCTTCTGTATTGCGTGCCTCGACGAAAAGTTCATCCCAGGTTTTGGATCCCTGCACTTGGTAGTTTGTTGTTCGCATTATCAATCTAGAGGGTAGAGTCCATTTTTAATGATTGTAAAGGCAAAGTTTTACTAGGCTCAACATACGACTGATACTAGAGTGTGGGCAAGGACTCGGAATGCGTTGATTGGTTCGAAAGGCAATCTTGGTTGGCGTTCTCGTCCTCCGCACTCAGCAGCATGTACGTAGGGAACTAATGCTCATCCATATAACCCAGATCGAGAGTAGGATCCAAATACCCCTATAGTATATGCATTACATCCTGGTGATTCAGTTTATGCATAAAATCCTCGTTGCATTGGCCGATAAGTTCCTTGTCCGCTCGCGATATGTAATTACTTGGCCCTGAGCTTATACAGCAACGACCAGGATTGAAATGCATGCGCCCAAAACGTCCGATCTAGAAGTTCCATGCAGATAAGGCGGTTAAAAGCCCTTATCGTCTCTCACGATAACGGGAAAGTGGGGGTAAGGAGACGGGATATTGAATAGCCCACGCCGTAGAAACATGCCTGGAATAGATCGGCTACATTGTAGCAATAGGACGTGTGGATGATCTCTCTCGATATCATCACCTTCCAAATTGCGGTAAGATCGCACGACCAAGTTATACTAAATAATATGTGAATTCACATGCAGAACTCGACTTACATGAGATGTGACAGCATTCTATTAAATTTGGGGTCAATAGAAGGAGTAGGACGTGCTGATACGATTGTAGAAGATGAATGTTGTCTGTTGCATTGATGCGCTGATATGAGGATAATGTTGATGGTCTGCTAAGTCGTATTAGAATATCAACGCGAAAATGAAATAATCAAAATCAAAACATGACTGCAAAATCCAGAATCAATGGCTTGCCCAACAGCTGATCACTTACTTGCCTTTTGAATCAACGGGCACTTCTTGCGACGATTCTATCCCGTGGTGACACTTCTTCTGGTGCTGCTTGGAAGGATCAAGCCTTTCTGGCGTTCTTGACTCCGCAAAGGTTAAATATGGCGAGCATCCACCTCTGAACGGCCGATGTTCAGGGTGCTGTATAAGGCAGCCGTGCCGTGTTAGTGCCACAGTAGCCACAGAATTTCCTCCAACATTTGTCCTCATATCCTTTATTCACTTGCCGTATTGGAACAACCTGGTAACCAAAAGCTGTCATGTGGAAGCATACCCACTTTACTATCATCTGCCAATATCTCGATCATTTAGAACGATTTCCAATTGATTTTACTCCACTAGATGCTCGCAAAAGTTTATCAGCCTTCAGGTGTCGTTCTGCTGAGGTGTGTTCAAATCATGCTTGAAAATCGCTGTCCTTGGCATCGATATGAATGCGACCATCAGGCGAACCACGCTACTGGTTGGCTCTTTGATTCTATATAAGGAAGACTTCGTGGAAAAATCGTTGAGATGCTCTTGAATGCAAACATTCCCTACCTTTTTTCCATTAGAATCCTGAAACTCTTCGATACTTTCCCGCTATATCTCAGTCTCGGAGATTTCGCGCATTGTTGTACTTCATTATTGGGAAAACGAATAGGAACCGTGGAGTGAGAGTGAAAAGCCCAACGCTGAAAGAATTTTCGTCACCCAGGATGATCTGGATCGATTCCTGAATTGCGAAGTATTTCGAGAGATATAGAGAGCAGTATGAACTGAAACTTAACCGAAGGATAGAAGTAGTACCTGTCGTGAGCGACTCAATGCTTCTTCCCTTCAGCAACAAGGACTCATTGTGGGCAACTACGTAGAGCCGATTAACTTCCCTCAATGCAGGCCTTTTGAAGGTGCAATCCCAAGTTCGCAAGACTTCGAAGTCGTTTGGGAGAAGGCAAGGCTAGTCTATAACCACTCTACCTCCATTGCCCACAACTTCTAAAATTCGTCCCGCACTTCGCCATCGACATAAATGCGCGGGAATGATCAGTATCCCTTGGCATATACCATTGATAAGGTAACTCTATCTTCGTTTCGCTGCTCCAGTGATATTGCATTGGATGTAAAGAGCTGGACATATCTGACCATCTCTCGTGTATTTTTCAGATAGGACAGTCTTCATAGGCTAGTCGCACATACCGCTTTATCATCAAGTGGTCTCATGAAGACTTCAAAAGTCTCAAATGTGCAGTGCTTGTTTGTCAGCGCATAGAGCAGTATAGACTTGCCAGTGGTTGATGGTTTATTTGCCATTGACGATCGATTTCAAGCAACAACATGAGAACCTCGTTCATTCTGCTCGCGGCATGATCATACGCTTCATTTGTGAAAGCAATGTGCCATAAGGAGCATCCATCCTTCTCATAGTCTTTGAAAAAAGCATCATGTTCAAACAGTAACTTGAGGATGCTCGCTGATGAACCGTTTCTGGTGAAGTGCTGAACTAAGGAGTCTCCACAACTGTCTGCTGCTAAAAGATTTGCTCCGGCATTCAAAGGCGATGTAATAACATCCGGAGCGATGATCCAATGATAACTATCAAGAGAATGTAGTGGTGTGTTTCCTTTGCCAGTAATTCCTACGCAGTCTTCATTCTGAGTACAAAAAGAGACATGGAGTGCGGCACTGTTGATGTTGGGAATCTCGTCAATTTCTCGGCTCGTCCATTCTAGGGATGCCCATCGTTGAAAGTCAAATGAAGTGCTAATCAATTTAGACATAATATCGAACATTTCATCGCCTCCTGACTGGGATAGCTGGAAGTGATGCATTCAGCTCTTGACAGCATAATCAAGAAAGTGGTAATGAGATTTTGAATGCTCGTATTCATAGGGTGCCAAAGTTGTTTGAGAATCCGATTTATAGTCATATAGGTTATCAGACTTGCATATATTTTCAATATCCGGGAAAGTCTCTGCATCATTGTCCTTCAGACCACCCGATAGCAGGTACCTTGTGCAAGTGAGAGCCAACTTCCCGTGAACAGAAGTCTCGTTCAAGACTGGGAAATGCTTCGATAGAAGGGGTCTTTGAAGCCTCCCTTGAGTCAAACAAAAGTTATGGGAAAGAATTATGAATAACTTGAAGTGTTTCATCTTCCAACACTTCCAATGAGGGAGGAAATGCCAATTTCATTGTATTCTTCGCGCTATCCGTAAACTTCTCAGGCGGGAAAGAAGCTTCGAGGGCGGATGGACCTCATTCAGACGAAGGGGTCTTGCTAAGAGAGTGACGAGCGCAAGGGAAGAGCGAATTGCGCAATTCGACGAGGCTTTGAAATGTGACGGCCTTGCATGATCACCATCGATCTTTCGAGGTGGTAGCAAACTTGAGGAGCTAGACTCAAATCGTGACAAATCGGTTGTTGCGAGGCACGCGATCATGATTATCACGCACTGTTGCAAGAAGATTCATTTGCTTTCAAAGACACACGTTTAAAAAGAAGTACATGAATGAGATATTCAGACTTGACGTCGAATCAAAGCTTGTCATCATGGGGGAACTTCACTCCATCTCCAACCGTTCCCCACAAGGCAACACTAACTGAGATGATGGTGACTCACGTGATGCAAGTCTTGGCAAAGAAAGCTTTCTTTTGACATCTCGACGGTTTCTATACTAATTCATGCAATCAAAGCATAACGGCAATTAGTTTGCTTAAAGCTCAGCATCAACGACATTTGCCTACTCGATTTTGGATTTTCCAGAAAGCCTGCAAATGTATCAACAAATGGATCGCTAGGCCGTCACGAAAGCGGCTCCTTCAAATATACCTCCCGCATTTACCGTCAGCCTCCGGGCAGGCCAATAGTCGCGTCTCAGATGGAAGACGATCGTAATATATCAGAGACAAGTATCTGCCATAGCACACGATGATTGGCATAACAGAAACGGTCACACTATGAACGTCACAGAACGTTGACTGGCGGGGATTTGCACAGTAAGGCGATATTGAAGTGAACAAGAAAGCGCTGAGGTTACCTCGGGAGAAGCGGGATAGAATGGGATATCCCCTGACAAGGCTCATCTATCTGGCTGTCGATCACGATCCCTTCTCCTTTCCTTCACGAGCCTCAAGAGACAATCAACATCTAGTTTGTGCTCACCTTGACTATTCCGGCGTCGGCTGAGGGTTGTCCCGTATTCTCGAAATCTCGCCGACACTTGTCAGTTTAGAGCCCTCTAGACTGCACTTCTGCAGAGCTTATATCAGGACTGGTAGAAGATGACAACGCAGGATTTCGATAGTTGGAGTCTTTCTTGGGCTCGTGATCCTCCTCAACTTCTTTCAATTCGTCGCATGTTGTGCATACTCAACTAGTGCTCGTAAAAAGAGGACATGTCAGGCCGCTTCTGCAAGTTAGGTTGACAATCGACTCCATAATTAGTGTGCATCAACCCTGGAAGGCTTGAACGAACGGCATACGATACAACCGATTCTCCTCCTTCCAGTGGCTGATTAGGCTTGAAGCCAGACCCCGCGCACGCCAACGCCTCTCCCGAATCTGACAAAGTTCTCTGAATTTCGACTACTTTTCACTGACACTTGCCGTCTGCGCGCTTCAAATAATTTCCCTACCAAAATATGTCAGTGATCGTTCCTATCCCGAGCTGAATTATTTTTACATCCTTATCCTGATTTCCGGTTCGTGAATACGGATATCACCTTGATTAGACTGGATATCCTGTACTCGTACCCTGTCATGATAGCGTTTAGTGCTTAGCATAAATAGAGCCTTCTACCTTTCTTCTTGAATTCCCCATTCATTTTCCTATTGATATGGTGCCATGCATCACCTTTCTCTCAGTGACTTTTTAATATTCGCTGTCTTTCACTCGTTTTAAATTTTGACCCCCAACCTTGACTGTCGTTTTATCACTATTTGCCTATTGCGTTGAAACTGAAAGTTGAAGATTCAAGCAGCAAGGATGGCGAGAAAACTTATGCCTGCTCTTACATCAGTGCTTTCTTTGGTAAGCATCACATGCCTGCAGTTGAAGAACATTTTTATCTGACAATTTGCAGTGCACAGCAGGAAATGCTGGGATAATCAATCTACAAGAAGTAAATGGCCGGGATGCAGCTCCTATCATTTCACGAAACATTGCTGCCAGAGCCGATGTTGGGCCATATACGTATTATGGATGCCAAACTGAGGGAACGAATGTCAGAGCTCTTGGTGGGGCTGCATACTCTTCAGATACAATGACGTTGAAGGTCTGTCAGACAAATTGTGCCGGATTCAAATACTTTGGGACAGAGTATGGTCGTGAATGTACGTTTTGTTCAGGGACTTCCTTGATCGTGACATACTTACTTTTCAAGGCTATTGTGGAAACAACCTTGGAGCAGGGTCGGTAGTGGCACCCGCCGCAGACTGTTCTTTCGCATGTGCTGGAAATGCTAGTGAGAAATGTGGTGCTGGAAATCGTCTTTCCGTCTACGTTCTTGGATCATCTACCTCCACAAGTAAAGCTGCGACAATTAGCAAGGCCGGGGCCAGTACTATCAAGACTTCAGTTGCGACAACTTCCAAAGCTACCACCTCCACTGCCGCAACAGCATCAGGATTTCCAGCGGGATGGACATCACAAGGTTGTTGGATGGATGGAGTCAGTGGACGTGTCTTACAGTTTCAGCAGCCTGACAATCAACAGCAGACTCTTCAATCTTGTGCTAAAGCATGTGCTGCTGCCGGATATAAGATTGCTGGAGCAGAATACGGCGTACAATGTTTTTGTGATAATTTCATTTATAATGGTGGAATAAAGACTACCAACCAAGCGGACTGTAGCATGTCCTGCCCCGGCGATACTACCCAGAAGTGCGGAGCAGGTAATAGACTCAGCATCTACTCTATTGTAACGCCAGCTACTGCCCAAGCACTTGCTGGTCCGGGTCCTCAGAAGTCAGGATTACCTACTGGTTGGAAATATTCTGGATGTCTGCAGTAGGTCACTTAAAATGTTCCAGGTGAATCACAGAACTGACGGCTCACGCAGGGACAACATTCCTTCCAAAGAGGATGCCAACCAGGTGTGTTAATAGATACTTCTAGTTGTCCCAGTCTCGCGATTAACAATGTCATTCTTCCAAAGTACGTACCTGACTCGTTAACTTTTCAAAACAGATTCTCCCGACCTTTCCCTACAAGGTTTGGGACGATGCTACTGGCAATACTCCCGAGAAGTGCATCGCTAGATGCCAAAAATTCGGATTCAACGCAGCGGGTTTGGAATATGGTTCTCAATGCTGTAAGTTCTTTGACCCTTCTTGGAAACACTGCTGATGTGTCAGTCTGTGGCGATGTACAAAACATTCAAGTTGCCTCTGCTCCGTCAACGACCACGAATCCTAACAATGTTCAATACTATACTCGTAGCGCCATACCACAACTTTACGATGACTCCCAATGCAACTCTGTTTGCTCAGGAAATGCTTCCTTGTACTGTGGATCCGGCAATCGGCTGACTTACTACTCTTACACTGGGGCATCCGCTCCAGTATGGGGCATGCCAACAGGCAATGCAGCGGGATCGTACTCTCTTCTTATTGGTGGAGTTGTTGTCCCTCTAATTGTCTCACAAGTAGTCACTGGCAAAGTTACATTTGTCGAAAAGGCTGGCACTGGAGAGCCCAATGGGACCGGTGCTTACGAATTAGATCTATCGCAGATCAATAACTTTGGAGCTGCTTGGCGTCAAATGACAGGCTTACAAACCGATGTCTTCTGCTCTGCTGGTCTGACTTTGCCGGATAAGGCTGGGCGACAATTGACCGTTGGAGGATGGGCTGGACAATCCAATTATGGAGTGAGACTTTACTGGCCTGACGGCTCTGCGGGTGTGAAAGGACAAAATCAATGGGTTGAAGATCCTACAAATCTCCAACTACAAGTTCCTCGATGGTATCCTTCCGCTATGATAATGGCCAATGGCTCTATTCTTATTGTAGGAGGAGAAATTGGCCAGAATGCAGCTGAACAACCAAATCTTGAGATCCTACCTCCTACTGGTGTCCCAGACAAAAGAACGTCGTCTGGATACTCCAACACAACTGTCTACCTTGACTTCTTGGATCGCACAGCACCCTTCAATCTATATCCTTTCATTGTTGTCCTTCCATCTGGTGTCTTCATTGCTTACTACAATGAAGCCCGCATTCTCGACGAGAAGACCTTCAAGACAATCAAAACTTTACCCAACATGCCTGGCGCTGTCAATGATCCCACTGGAGGTCGTACGTATCAATTGGAAGGATCAATGGTCATTATGCCTCAGAAAGCACCATATACTGATCCAGTGGGGGTTCTTATCTGTGGTGGTTCAACCTCCAATGGCGGCTATCCTATTGACAATTGTGTGTCCACCCAGCCAGAAGTCGCAAATCCAGTCTGGACAATTGAACGTATGCCCTCTCGCCGCGTCATGCCGTGTATGGCAGGCCTACCAGATGGTACTTATGTAATTCTGAATGGGGCTCAGCACGGCGTGGCAGGTTTCGGTCTTGGTGGAGTTCCAAACTTAAATGCAGTCATCTATGATCCTTCGAAGCCAGTCAACCAACGCATGTCGATTATGGCCAACACAACTGTCGCCCGACTCTACCACTCTGAAGCAACCGTACTCCTCGACGGCCGTGTTCTTGTCTCTGGCTCAGATCCTACAGGTGACTTCAATAACCCAGCCGGTTCATACCCAGAAGAATATCGTGTTGAAGTCTTTTCTCCTCCATACCTTCTCTCCGGTCTCGCTCGTCCTACCTTCACAATCACCAATAAAGATTGGTCATATGGACAATCTGTCACTTTCACACTGACCTCTGGCTCAACAACCAATCTCAAAGTGTCTCTTCTTGGAAGTGTGGTGAGTACGCACGGCAATGCAATGGGGCAACGTACCATCTTCCCTGCTGTCTCTTGTGCTGGAACAACATGCACAGTTGTTGCGCCTCCAAACTCACATACTAGTCCTCCGGGCTGGTTCATGATGTTCGTACTTGATGGTCCGACGCCGTCTGTCGGACAATTTGTCCGTATTGGTGGGGATCCGGCTGGATTGGGCAATTGGCCTAAACTGCCAACTTTCAAAGTGCCTGGTGTTTAATTTGGAGAGTGATAATTTCTAGACTGTGTGAGCTCCTTAGATTTGTTTATTAGTTTGATCAATTTGGGGAAGGAGTGCCTGTGGAGTTAATTTAAGAGAAATAATATTAATGATACCTATTCCTCATACTGTTTCAATCTTACCATGACCCTTCATGAGCGTCCCACCATATTCATATTCTCCCCACTCGTCTCAGTTCTTGACCTTCTGCCTCTTCTTCACGGTGCTTTGCAACAATCCATACACTCCAGGCCCGAGAGTATCAGATGAAAACCCCTCCCCTATCAGTCTCATCACCTCAACACAGAGGAATCACTCACGCCCAAATACCCAATAATACATAACACTGCCTAAATCATAATTCCTGCATCTCAACCTCCTTCTGTGGCGTATTATACCCAAGTGGAACACCCCCTTCATAAATAAATCCTTCCAGCTAACCCCGCAGCGATCAATCCTATCGCACACAGATCTAATGTCATCATGCATACTAGAGGAGGAAACTGTTTCCTGGTTACTGGATCGCGGCCTTGAAGGGGAAATTTGCTCCTGCGAGGTTGAGGAGAAGGAGGGAGACGTGGAGGAGTAAGGTGGGAGGGGTATCAGGAAGCGGGAATGTATGATGATGAAGAGAAATGATGAACCTGCCTTTGGCTCGCTTGATGGCTAGGTAGATGAGAATTGCGAGGATAGTGGGGTTTGGAGATGCGTTCATAGTGTGCAGACTTAATCGCAAGGTTTAGAGGATTGAGTCGAAAAGTAGCTGCATTTTGAGGGCGGTTTTGTCAGCCTCAATGAGACTTGAAGCGGAAGCAGTCTTCGATTTCGTTCCAAAACTCGAAGAGCTACAAATGATTTAAGGATGTGTATTTGGGTGGAACTTACTACAGGGTAGACCAGGTGATGAGGATAATTTAGAATTCTAAACAACTAACAGTCGATGCAGTGCAGCCGCTATCTAGGCAGTGGGGCAACAGATGAAATTGTGGCATCCTTGCAATTGATACAGTAGGTGGAGGAGCTTTTAGATGATGTATAGACTGAATAATCTGATGGCCTTCATTAAACATTACAGCTACTCATTGATCAGTCTCCTCCCTGCTAACTAACCCGAACAGCAGAAATCTGTATATCACTCTCCCCCCTCCCTTCAGCTTCCTCTCTCAACCTTCTGGACCTGCTCCTCTTCTTCGGCGCCTTACAGCAATCCACACATTCCATAATCGAGAGCATGAAATGAATGCCTCTACACAGATAAATTAATCTCTATCAACTAATCACCAACTAAAAAGTACTTACCCAACACCGACTAATGTAAAGACACTTGGTAGTATCCGATCAGAGCTCTTATAATATGGCGTTTCCTCCCCCGAAGACGATTGATTCCCCATAAAACTCATGAATTCTATGATTATTCCTCCTCCTATAAGTAGCATGGCGAAAATATCGAATGCGATCATGCAACATGTGGAAGGCTGTTGTTTTCGAGTGACGGGGTCGCGACTTGTAAGAAGGGCGAGGGCACCTGTGACGTCGATAAGGAATAGTATCACGACCTAGAAGAGAGGATTAGATTCCTAATCTTGGGTGACCGGGTCGAGGACGGAGACTGGAGGTAGATATGGGAGACGTACCACAACGAATAGCAATGGTAGTTTATCATTTCCCTTGCTTGTTAGAAATATCAACATTCCCAGGACGGCGAGACTGAGTGATGCAGCGACCGCATGGAGGAAAAGACGTATTATGACGGAGACCGAGGCGAACGGCGACGACATCTTTACTGGATTGCCTGGTTTTACCAAATTCTTATGCGCTCTCAATGCTCAAATTTTTCCAGGCTTCTAGGAGCTCTAAGAAGCATGCATAACGACTGCGCTCGATGTCTGAATCTGTCTAAACATAATGTTTTGAGATATCTCCAGATATCTTGGGGTCATGTGCGGCACAGCATCCCAATACAGAACGAGATATCATGCATGTATTTACAGTTGAGGCTGTGCCAATTGGATAAATTCAAAAAGCGATGCTTAACCACCAGTTGGACGCCACAGCTGGTAGGCAGCAGAATACCGGATAAATTCAGTACGGGTTTTCTGTCTGTCAATTCGGTGTAAATCAAATGATGTTGGGTTTTGATAAAAATTTTCAAGTACCAAATTGACGCGGCGAGGTTACACTTATACCTCGTGTTCATCTCTTGGCAGTATGTTTGGCTTGCTCCGTCCGTGCTCTTGTCTATTCATCATTACTGTATCGGATTATGAATTCGGTATTACAACTCATTTTAAATAGCAATCGATATGCTCCGTGTAGAATCTCTAGTATTGCTCTCGTTATCACTTACTGCTGTTGCTCTAAAAAGGGAACAGAACAAACTCTCCCCAAATTTACCTTCCTCTGGTTGGTTACAAGTGTACAAATGGTGGAACCCTCTACTGCTGTGCCTACGTCTCTAGCACTTTGCCAGTCTGTCGAGGTATGTATTTCAACAAAATAGGTTCACACATATCATTTACACGAGCTTATGCTGCCTTAGGGGCTACTATCGTCGATGAACCGGCAAAATGCACAGATATCGAAGGCTTGACATTAGCTTGTTGTATTCATGATGTGAGCTTGGCCCTTACCATCTGATAATTTTCATGATTACATGAGCTAACGGACAGTTCAGGACGATTACTATTGCTTCTCGTTCTGAGGCTCTCTGCCAGTGTTGATGCTGAAGTCAATGGGACTGCGGGGTCAATTTACCCCACCATAATGCTCTCCTTTTTGCTCGCTACTTTACAAGTTGTGTAAAATCTACCATTGCTATTAGGACGTCTATCAAAGAATGCGTAAGAGAATTACAGTCTGGGTTAGGACTAATGGTTCTGGGAGTTATCAAAGTATAGCTTACTCAACTCATTATCTTCTATTGCGAAATATCTCTCGCCAGGCTTCGATACCTGGAAATGTAGTGCTCAAAACGCTGGAAACGATGGCAATTGCAAGCCTAGAAGTTTGGTTTTCTAGGGTGTTAAAACGCTAGTTACATTTCGCCTTCAGCTAATTGTAAGGGCTGTTGGGCTAAGCTAAGAACGCTGGATGTTTAGTGTGCAACTAGCTATAATCCCTACAACCACAGGTAGCTTCCAGGGTGTAGCCCCTGTATTTTTAGTTGCAGCTCACTAAAGTCCACCGTGCTCATAGACATTTTCAGGCTACGAAGCCCTATTCAGCGAGTACTTCCAGTGACCATTCATTTCTGTTGCTGACATTATGCAACCTCAATGCCCTGCCATCAGCAAATCTAGAAATCCTCAAAATTCTGCAATTTCTTAGAAGTGAATTACCTCACGACCTTTCTTATTGAGATTATCCATTAATATTCGTTTTTCCCCGTCATTTACAATGGGTCGTATGGTGCTAAATTGTTGATTCAGCTCTCAAAGAAGTTGGTATCAAAGCTGTGATAAGCTATTCTACCATTGCAGTTTTATGGAATGGAAAGAGAATTGTTGGAAGAAGAAGCTGAAATCTTCAGCCAATATCTCAGCATTTGATTGTGAAGGTGCTCCTAGCTCCTCACTTTTAGCAGCTCGAAGGAGTTCAAATATCTTCTCCCGTCCGATATTCTATCCTCATCAGCATTGATATGGATCAAAGCCCACTCACTATATGAAGGCTTCTGTTCACGGGGTCTTGGATACTGAGGAAAGGATCAACTGCCTCATGTTGAATGATCTTGTGCTGGGAGTTTGAGGAGGGGACATTATATCAAGAAGACTGGAATTGTCGATGGTTCTTGTTGTTGATGCTTGATTGTGTTGACATGACTTTGAGAGGTGTACATTTGGTTGGAAAGAGGCAGGTAACCTTTAGACAAAAACTGGTGAAAGATCAGGCCAAATACTTGTTCATCAGGATCAGTCATTTCGTAAGTGAGAAATGTCGATCGCTGAAAACAGAAACCGCGATATCATAATCACTACCTCGTAACTCATGCAAAGTATCCTTAACACCGTGCCATCCGCCCAATTTTCCCGAATGAAATGGTATCTTCGCACCCTTCCCTAGTAACGCCTTGCAAATCCTTCAAAACCTATTCCCATCCTGTCTGCGGAGCTCATCTCTGAATTGATTCGGTCTGTCTTCAACAGGTAATCCAGCCAGACTTCCAAGTGTATCTGAATCCCTTCTCAGTGATCTGCCCCTCTCCTCTGGAGGAGCATCTCTATATCCACCATCTGCATCTCGTTCCCTCAATTGAATAGCTCCTCCCTTCTTCAATCCCAATCTTTGACTTCTTGATTTGCCTACACCATATCCACGTCTGCCCATCACATTTCCTAAGCCAATTCTTCTGTGTTTACGATTTATGAAAAAGCCGCCGACCACGCAGAGAAGGATGAAACCAAATACGGTTGGTAAAGCAATGTAGAGTGATTGGCCTTCAGGTGCTTTTGCTGGTGGTTGGTGGTAAAAGGTAGGAGGTTCATTTTGAACCATTACTGTAGGGCCTGCATAAATTAGCATGCTTCTAATTGAACGGGTGGTATGATTTCGTGTAACGTACCTCCAAACACCTTGGCTTCATTGTCAAGAGGATTAATAGGATTAATTGTAAGTGTGACGTTGTTCATAGAAGGTTGTTTCAACCACTCCTTCTGAATTTCCCAAGCTAGAAACCCTGTGTTCGCAGTTTGAATCGGAGATTGGTATGCAATCTGACCACCAGTCGTGTTCACGTAGTTTCCCATAACATAGATAGTTGCATTCTTTTCAGCAAAGAAGGTGGAATCCCAAGTTACTACAGGCTGTCAGTTGCAAATCTGCGAGCGTCAATAAAGCTTACCATAATAAGTTGTGCCAACGTATACGACTGATCCATTGTCCGGTTTGCAGAATGGTGCATATGGTCCATCAAGATTGTGACATGGTTCTGGTGCTCCACCTGTGGATTCAAATATTAGTTTTTGAATCTGCCATCACAAATAATACATACCATCTCGACTTTTCATGGAACGAGCATCTGCGAAGGTGTAGAGAAGTGTTGTGGCCAGCAAGCAGGCCCACAGCCTAAACGTAGTCATTGTCGCGTGTTGCGACTTTCTGTTTGTCTTCTCTCGAGGTTACTTCTGAGCTATTCGTAATCCACAAAGGTATTTAGACATCTGAAGTCGAACCGTGAACGAGTGTAAAACTTTCAAGCTTATGGTATGAGAGGAAGCAGAATGGAGCTGCCCGCATTTGAAGGCTGGGGATAAGGTTTTGCACTAGAGATGCTTATTGGTAAAACCTCGGATCCTAGGAATTTAAGCTTCAGGGGCTTTGCCGAGAATTAGCACCACTCCGTCTTAACATCACTTCTTCAAATTGATACTAAGTCATCAGTCTGGTCGTGTATAACTGCTTTGGTTGTTGTTTCTGCTTAAGTGAAAGGGAACTACGGTTTCTTGGATGTTTTGTGATTCTCCGCAATAATGGCCATGCTTGGATTATTTCCAAATCTCTTTGAAGCCCATGACAAATCATCTGAGGTTTTCCTCCAAGTAATACATCTATTCATGCCAAGGTAGCTTTGAAATACCAATCGATCACATTTTGACAGTACCACCAGTCTGGTACTTATTACATCTATCTATGTCATGTCTCAGTGGCCCTGTTTCGTTGATATATGTCAATACGTTCTGTGGCTCAATATTTGGACGTACGGAGGTGTCAGTCAGATAAAAGAAACAATTCTTGCAGCAAAGGTGTTTGATTTGAGTTATTAGAAAAACTGCAGAACCTATCCCGTGACGCTGATTATCTCTGCGGTCTACATGGAGAGCAGAAACTCCCCCGGTTTTTAGATGTTCTTTCTATGTGAAGCGTCAGAAGAACCTTGTGTTCGAGTGCTTCCGGAGTGGTTGATTCATTTCGACTGGGAGTGCAAGAGCAGGAACTCAATTTCCCTTGACTTTTCAAATGCATCAGCATTGAGGATGAAGTCAGGAGTTCCCAATGTCATTCATTGAAGTACCATCACCAGGATACTGTGCTGCGTTCTTATCTTCGCTCCGTGGAAGCGTTGGACTCTTTCAGCTGGGAAATCCGGAGCAGAATTTGCGGTTACCCTGGACTTCTCAGATGTATTGATATTGAGGACTAAGTTGAGAGTTTCCGGTGCCTTCCATGGAGGTTCCAGGATGCTGTCCTTGAGCGTTCTTGCCTTATTCCGGGCGTGTTGTGAGAGGCCTCCTTATCCTATTCTAGACGTGTCATGAGATTCACCCGCGGTTTTGACAACTTGACTAGCCTGTCGTACAAGTACAATTGCTTTGTTGAACTTCTCTGAGTGGTTATTCGATAATACTTGGTCAAGTCTTCTTGCTTGTTACAATTCCCTATGGGAATAGTGTATTGAAAGTTATTTGCAGCTCTCAATAACAAATACAAAGCTGGACTGATACCTCAACCTCGGCGGCAGCTTTGGGAGACTCTCTTTACTAGGATCGAGTTTCCTATGTGAGCTTTCTCGATCGACGATTCAACCCCGCAACGGCATCACATGGATTTGACAACAAAAATGTCGCAAACAGACCAGCAACAAGCTCGAAATGGGTAAGGTCATGTAAGCACTTCCATTGTATGAGAACTAATGTCAAGCAGTAACTCTTCCGATAATGGGCTCGTATCAGACATTGCGCAATCTGTTGAAGATCTTCAACTCCAAACTCTTGACAAGTGAGTCTCTCTGATTGTAATTGAGCGATGCGCACCACTTACAGATTACAGCACTATGTCGACTACAGAAGAACAAATCGACTACCCTCTTGCCAACAAGCCAAAGGAATTCAAAAAATTTCGAAAGCTTCCCATCGAGTTAAGACTCAAAATCTGGCGCTATGCAGACCCCCCAAAGTCTCGTGCTATCGAAATCTTCTGGTCTCCCGCCATCGGCAAATTCTACACTGAAACCAAGACACCAGTCCTACTACATGTCTGTCGAGAGTCCCGCGCAGAAGTAATTGACTTTTACAGTCTCTTGAGCATTGCTGTTGACGATCAAGACGATTCCGATTCCGATTCTAGGTCTAAGTCCAAGAAAGCTCCTACATATAAGAACTTCAGCACTTATATCGACAACGAGTCAGACTTTCTCTGCTTCACTCTACGCCACCATCGTATCAATGCCGCCAGATTTCTCGAATCGCAAATGATGCTTCGGAGATTGATCACCGCCATCACAGACAACAGCCTGACTTCATCTCAATTCCAAAATCTGGCTTTCGATACTACATATGTCTCCAATTTCATCTGGAACATTGAAGAGATGGGAAATTTTCCTATGATCTTTTTGTATGGTAGCACAAGATGTTGCGGAGAAAGTGCGGGTACCCATCGTAAGGCGGTGGGAATTGTCGAGAGAAACGATGTTGAGGACTTGGGTGGTACTGATAGACTACGAATGAGTTGGGACAGGTTGAGGGGAAACGTTCGGTCTGTGAGACGGATGATCAACCACCACTATGCTGCTCTCACAGGACTTCAGGATGTGGGATTTGACACTGTATTAGTGTTGAGGGAGGGAGATTGAGCTTGATGGTCTGTTCAGATATCGCTGTTGTATATTCAGAAAACGCATGAAGACCTGCCGAGTTACGAATATTCGCCCTGTGAAATGCTCAACAATCAGACTTCAGACAACTTACCCAAGTTGAAAAGTACCAAGTCCTGTAAGCTATAATCCAAACGTAATTGTTCTACTCCATGATTTCTCAATTTTAAGTATAATAATTGTACTACTATCTCATGTTTCAAACCGCCTCTCATCTTCTCCTAATCATGGTCTCCTTCTACCACCTTCCCTGAATCTCCGACGCTCTTCATGTCTTCCATAGAACCAACAACCCATTCACCTGTTTCAATATTAAACACTTGCTGTCAGAGGGATCACTAGTGGGGAGAACAGCCAACGAATGTATTGAGAGTCTGAAACTTGGAGAGTCCAAGTTATTGAGCGGGGCACATAGCTTAAGGCTTTCTGCCGAGAGTGACTCTCGCAGGACTCGCTAACTAAGGGCTCACCCGTAGCCCTTGACACTTGCCTCTACAAATTCAAGCTTGCGCCTCTTCAGAACCAGACATTCCCCTCCAAAACCGATTTTCTTTATCCAATACTGTCGAATTCGGAAGGTGCATCAGTTAGAATAATGGGTATAAATACCTTCTCTAGAGAGAACGCTTCTATAAAAGCAGCACAAAGAACCTCGAAGATGGGAGTTAGCTGTGTGGATGGCGAGGAGGAGGACGCCGAGGGAGAAAGAGGATGCCACTAATGAACACAAAGAAGTACAAAACGACGAAAACAAAATCAGGTGTTCCGCTTGGTATCTGGCGGAGATTTAGAGAGGTGTTTGGAAACTTGTGACTTGAGAGCTATTGATTGACCCTGACTGATGACATCAATACGGGAGGAGGTAGGTGTCCGCTCATGGGTCTGGACAATGAGTCACGAAATCAAGATGTTCGTGGCATTAGGACCTTTTTGTAGAGGTAAGTCTCGTTACTCCAATTTCGAGTCCTAGAGGATTGGAGCCAGAGGAGTAAGATCAGAAGTATCGATGCCCAGAAGGAAACCAGAGAACGTAATAAAACATACCAGAGGTACCCTGACAGAAAATTGGTATATATATAATCTCCTCATTAAATCACAAGATCGGTCCCAGATGAAAAAGGACGGAAGATTTGCAATTACTAAGGTTGAATCGTGCCACTCCGAGAATAGAGTCTCGAGATCTAACGGTTATCTCAGTATTCTATTGATTCAGCAACACGGGAACCGTTCTTTATAGAAAGCTTCTTTGATGAAAGATGAAGATTGCTCTGAAGTACATTGTAGCCTCCGGATGAGGTTTTCCTACACCAACCCGCGTTTCCTTGTAAGAAAGCTATCTTTCGATCTTCTGATCTATTTCACCCTTTTCAACTTGGGTCTAGGTAATCTCGCTTCTGTCTTTTGTAGCTATTGTCTACAAAAGACGGTGGGCCGCCATCTCAATATCCATGCCTTCAAAAACACTTCTCACTAACCATCTCAACAACTCTCTTGGTCTAGATGAACGAAAAGCGTCTCAGAAATTGGAAAGTGACGACTCATTTTGATCCATTCATATGTACTTGTACTTCCTCCCCCTATATACAACCTCATCCAACACCCCTCTTCATGTCTCTACACCCCTCCTCTCCTCTCTTACATTCACTTTCCAATCCATATCAAACAGCGCTCAACCCCAAATAAGCACTGTCAACCCAACTAGCATAATTCGGCAAAATAGTCGAGATCCCATACGCACTACTCAGAGTCTTCGCCCACGAGACTCTGGTTCCACCCGTGTTCGAGTTAGCGTACTCAGCGAAGTAGACGTTGGTCAGGGATTGTGCTGAGTTCCATGCTATTGTTCATATTAGTACTGTTCTGGGTTTCGTGGATGGGAAGGATATTAGAGGGAGATATACGTTGCCATCCAGCTGCAAGGATAACGTTATTCAGATTCGAGTTCTGGAATACTACTCGTGCGTAATCACCCCACGGGCGGCCCAAGTAAGAAGTTCCCTTCGCAGCGCTGGCGCCTCCGGCTCCTACGATTACCTTCCTGGTAGATGTCAGTACTGTCTTCTTCAAAAGCACATCTCAGTCCAAACAACCATCCTCCTAAACTCTCCATCAAAACCCCACCACCTTAAACGAAAGAAAAGCAGACGGACGCAAAATACGAAACAAGAAGAGGGATCAACAAACGCCTTATCAAAAACCAAAAACCCATCCGTAGAGCTACTCGTCCTCCCTTGTGCCGTAATCACACTAGCACTCCTCATGACCCCAATCGTACACCCCTGAAACCAAGCCTGTCCCGTGATCCCAAAGATGAAATCAACTGCTCCTTCGATATAGCAGCGGCTGAAGAATTGAGAGCCGATGTGGGTATATAGGGTATCTTGCCAGCCTTTGAAGGCGCAGGCGTAGAAGCCGTGGTTGGTGCTGTGGGAGGAGACTGCTACGGCTTGAGAGGTGGTTCCTGCTGAATTGGTAACGTTCATGTTGTACATTTTGAAGTTGGGGTTGTTGATTAGGAGGGTTGCTGTTCATGAAATTAGCAATTCTCTATATCTCTTATTCTCTGTATTCCTTCTCATCCCTGCTCCTCCTCTACTCTCCCCCTCTCACCCCTTCACAAAGTCTCTCTTCCAAAAGTCAACAAAAAGAACAGGAAAACATACCAGAAGCATCATTGCTCCCCACAGCACTAGCATAAGTAGCATAAACCATCACCGCTGCATTGTCCTTAGGATTCGTACTCGGGTAAGCAGATCCCTTAATCGTAATGCTATCTTTCGCAATCACGAGTTTCTCTTTATATGTTCCTGGATAGACATAAATTGTATCTCCAGCGGAGGCTGCATTGTATGCGGCAGTGATCTACTCGAATTAGCTACTGTAGATTGTTTTGTTGAAGAGAAGAGGGAGAGGAAGGAGAGGAAGGCAAAATATACAGTAGAATAAGTCTTTCCACTCCCCACATTCAATGTCGCTCCCTCAGCCAGCCCAAGCCCGAAAGCTAGCGCAGATACAATAGAGAATTTCATTTTGATTTCCTTTTTCTCTTTACTTCTTTCAAAAAAGAAAAGTTTTCTTCCTCAAAATCTCATCTCACTATCACAAAACTCAAATCAGATAACCTAAGCTCTTATATACACCCACTCGGAGAAATAACATCTATTCAAACTCCCAGCCAAGGCGGCATTCCCTAAGTTTAATCTAGAATGTGGAGTGCATACGCAGAAATACATCTGACAAGCTCGATTGCGGGGAATGCTTGTAAGATCTACGTTGAATGTGGGAGAGAGATGGTTTATGCACCAATGATGTATGATTTCAGACAGGAGAGAAATAGAGGGGCTGAGAAGGAGTGTATTTCTCCATGATGATGTGCGTCTACTTGGCGGGTGAGGGGAGTATCTCTACAGGCTAATATATTGGATCGTGGAGGGAAAAACTAGTCACGTGCAGGCATGATCAAATTTGGAATCTGGTGACGATGGATAGGACATACGGGAAGAGCAAGTTAGAGAGAGAAAGATGATGGTTTATTCTCTTAGTGGAAGCATTGCTATTATCTCCTAGGATAAAGGAGTATATCCTGAGACGAAGTTTCTCGGCATGGAGATGCTATTGGTGGAAGAGCTCGAGTCTTAGCCATGAGATGCCAAGTACGAACATAAATTGAAGAACTTGGACGAATCATAAACGAAGAATGGTCCCCTTCGATGAACAAGCAGAATTTCTACATATAGCAAAATGAGCTTCGAGTCAAGAAAGTGGTATTGCGAGACGGGGTGGAGATTCAAATTATCTTTTCATATCTCGAAAACTATACAACCCAGATCAATACGCCAACGCTGTGCATCATAATTCTCCTCCCAAGAGAAACCCGTAGGTATACGAACAACCTCATAATCTACCTGTATATAACCAAAAGACCAGCCTTGCGTATTCCCAGCTAGCCACTCGTAGAATCAAGAACCTTTGCTCAACCCTCATCGGATATTTGCAGTGAGGAAGCTTGGTTCTACGGCTTTAGATGGTAATAGTAGCTCCGCCAGATCTTCTCGATTAACACGGTTTATATCCATATTCCAGAAAGTCCAAAAACCGAATACCCTCTCCTAATCCCTCCCACTACTCAATTCATGAACCTGATGCGCAGAAAGCTCCTGCGGGGCAGGCGTATAGCCCTGGTCACCAAAATACCCCGTCTTATTCTTCGACGCATACGCCTGCCCAGGAGCCTCACTCACAGGCGGACTCTGCGCGTCATGGTAGCCATTATAATTACCCGGAGCATTGGTGCTGTAATCAGGTTGATTATTTGATAACTCGAAAGCTTGGGTTTTGGCATTACGGCGACGACGCCAGAAGAAGAATCCTAGACCAGCTAATGCGATGAGAGCCACAGGGACACCGACTCCTGCGCCTATTGCTGCGCCGTTGCTGGATCCGGAGGAAGAGGCTGCGGTAGTAGTGGCAGCGGCAGAGGTGGTTACTGCTGCTGGACTCGTGTTTGAGGTGCTACTTGTTGTAGATGTAGAGGTTGAAGAGGCTGAAGAGGTTGTGGAGAGTTGGGTGAGTGGCATTTGCGCTAATATGCTGGCCTTCGGTTTGATCTGGAAAATGTTTGTTGAATTTTTACAGCAGGCAAAACTGCCTACGCCAGTACTTCCATCGTCGCAACAGCTGATTGAATTAGCATTCCTCTGCGAAAAATATTAACTGATGCTTACTAGTCTGTCGTTTGTGTGACGTCACCATTGCAGAATCGTACACCAGCTGTCGAAGAGTTCGCGACTGGAGATATCAGCAACCATAATCCCGATGTTCAAAGGTACCTACACTTCACACATCTATCCAAACATGCAGGCGCCTGCCAAAACGGATCCGTACATCCTACCCTCAAATAATCGACCACATTCCCATTATCCTGTTTACACAATCCATTCGAATAACAAGTCGCTCCGGCCGCACAACAAGCACTATGTCCTGTGGTCGAATTATCGCATCTGAATCCGGCCCCTCCTTTCGGTGTACCATCTAGAACGTAACATTGCGTTTCCACCGCTGCGGCGGCAAAAGAAGTGAGGAATGGTAGACAGCAGAGTAAGAGGGAAGCAGTCGCGCTTCTCGAAAGCATAGTTGCTTTAACGTGGGGTTTGCCAGGAATAAGTGAAGTAAATTATGGACAAGAAATGCGATGGAAACTCCACGGCGTGACGACAGGATTTGATGATGACAAGAAGAATGGTCTGGGAGTCAGCAAAGAAGAATCCCAACAGCACTTTGCCTGCACAGTAGTTCGTACTAGAGTACTGGGGCTGGTACCACTGCCCACTCTGCCCATTCCCTACCAGGGCCTGGGTAGTGCTTACACTCCAGGCCAGACGATCATGGCCTCAGTTGAAGTCTTCCAACCCCAATCTAATAAAAAACGCATTGCCCTAAACATCAAGGCCAAAAAGGAGGGATGTATATATTTACAAGCAGAGATTGGATAGAAGTGGTGTAAAACTGGGGAATGGAGGATGTGAATGCTTGCCTAGCCGCCGCTTGAAGCGTTTTAAACCTGGCCAAGCGCTGCCACAGCTCGGTCTAGGGGACCAATGGAGGATATTCCCGTTGATCCCGTCTTTGGCGAGGGTTCCTGGAGAGAAGAGGTCCGTGAGGGTTTGAAGGGGGAAGGAATTGATATAAAAGCTAAAGAAGCTGATCCTGATATCAATTAGATTTTCACTCTGGTTGATTATCGAAAAACAAATCTCGTTGGGGTTTTGGTGATGGGTTTGAACACCTTGGGATTCGAATCTACAGCGGATGATGACTTCAAACTCCGGGGTCGCTTGCTGCGCCATGTTTCAGCCCATCTGCAGCCATTTTGGGCGAGGCTCATCATCACTCGCCTCAAAGGAAGTATGTTCCCTCCATCAAGCATTCCTGTGTGACGAAGAATCGAAAGTTCGAGGATATTGATACTGCCCAAGGGGTAGAAAATATAGTTGCAGAGAAACAAATATTGACAGAGCTTGGGGAAAGAAATGAGAACCGGCAGGCCGGGAATATTACTACATGTTGGTCATAGAGTAATTGAATTTTCTTCAGGTCTTTCGAGGCGGTCTGAAAGTTATTCAAATATCGTTAGTGGTAGAGTTGACGATTGTATTTTCATGACTTGTGCATCTCTTGTAGGATTGAAGAAGAAGGAAGAGGCGCAGAGGATTGTAAAGAAAGGTATATAACTCAGGCTGAGTTGGCCAACTCAATTGAGATGTTACTTTCAATGGAGCGGAAAGATCAATAGTGGCCCTGAAGTGTGGAATTATCTACAAAAAGCTGTAAGGGCAGCAAAGAGCCACTGAACCATGAAATAATTGTCCATTTCATCCTCATAACCTCTCTTTCACTCTTCCCTCTTCATCCAGAAGTCACACCACATTCTTCTCCAACCACTCTTCCCACTGCTCCTTGGTAAAAGAGCTACTAATCCCATTCTCCACCACCCCATTAAACACCACAGTAGGCGTAACATGCACACCTTGCATCCTGTTCATCTTAACCAGTACCTTCAAATCATTCGTCACCGCATTGCCCGTATTTAAACTCCCGTCTTCTGCCGGTTTATCCGAGATCTTGAGGAGATCGTACATTTTGGATTCTGGGAGACCGACTGAGGCGCCGATTTTGGAGAGCCGAGCATACGATTGGTTCCGTGTTTCGTTGACGATGTTGACGTCGTAGAAGGACTTGGAGTCATCGAAGAGGGCCTATTTGTGGTGGTTAGTTTATGGGTATGGTGTGTTTTTGGTGGGAGAGGGTGGGAGAGTGGTGTGAAAATTGAAGAATGACGGATTGGTGTTTTGTGAGAGGAATTGGGCTGAGGGACGGAGGCAGAGTAAACCCAAGGGATACGAACCTTACTAAACTCCCAGAATTTACTCTCATCCAGCTTCAGAACCGCTACTCCAGCTTCGTGAACGAGAGTACTACTCGGATGCCTATAACCTCAATTCAGCTTTGCCCACCTCCTTCCTCAAATTCACCAAGAGACCGTCGTCTTTCAATACGTAGAAAATACATACCAAGGCTGAATCTGCTGTCTAAAAAGCACCTGCACCTTCCCACTATATTTCTTCCGAATAAGTGGAAACACATCCCCATAAACCGTACTAAACATCTTTTGACTAAACGGGCAGACATAGTCTAGATAGAGTTCTAAGGTATGGAGGGTAGGTGTAGAACAGGCGGAGAACTTTTGGCCTGCGAAGCGGGGTGCGAGAGCCATTGTGATGGAATATATTGGATGTGAGCTTTCTGGATAGAGGGGAGGAATTGAAATTGGAATTGGAATTAGGATTGGATAGGGTGTGGGAGTTGAAGAGGTTAATTGGTGGGGCGATTGAAGAAGGAAGGGAAAGAGGAGTGAAAATGGTGAGGTAATGTGAGGCTGTTGATGTGGTGTATGCAGCACGATTAATCACACAATCCTCAATGACGTTCCACTTGATAACATTATCAGCACGTGATGCTACAAATCCACCTCCTTTCGGTACTTCCCTTCAGCATGGAATGAAGTGTCTAGCTCTCGTAGACAATCTACCTCGAAAACCAAGCTTTGCCTCTCAAGAAGCAAGCATGCCTTGTAGTCTGAAAAGCCATGGCCTTCCACAGGACAAAGCAGAAGCAGAAGTACTTCATGCATAAGTACCTCAACGGGTCAACCTTGCAAGTCCACACCTCAGAACATGCAATTGGAGCTTTGAGCAATGGTTCAACAGCTTGATATACACTCTTCATCATTATGTATTTTGAAAACCACGCCAAACATGCTACACTCGCTATCCAAACTCAATCTTCTCAGTCTCATTCTTCCCAAACGCCCAATATACAAGAAGCCTTCACAAGGGTGTATTATGTTCACGAAAACAGGAACTCTTTCAATACCGGCGAGCCAGAGAATTCAGGGTTGAGTAATATACAACTATTATCATTAGCTTCCTTCTTTCATCCCTGGTAGAACCAAAAAGAGGGAACGTACTTAAGGTAGTATTGCAAGCCAGCTCTCCTCTGTTCCAGGAATTTAGGGCGGAATTTTGAGATGACGCTTTTAGGGGGCAGAGGAGGCATCGCAGCTTTCGAATTGGGGAATGTTTGTAGTAGTTTATCACGCAGATCATCGAATTCAGAGTACCGTTTGCGGATGCGCATTGAGCCGCCCTATTGACATTAGCAGATGCGCGTCAGCCAGGACAGAGAAAAACATACATGT
Organism: Filosporella fistucella; assembly: GCA_030077755.1. Taxonomy (NCBI): domain Eukaryota; kingdom Fungi; phylum Ascomycota; class Leotiomycetes; order Helotiales; genus Filosporella; species Filosporella fistucella. The sequence goes on from JAQJZZ010000002.1 coordinate 1,696,350, forward strand.
AGAGTCTCTACAGTGATATTCCATACGACAAAAGCGCCTATCCCAGTTCTGCTACCATTGATAACGACATGGTCTTCAATCACCACGCTCTTTGCCCAGCAGGCTTTATTGGACTCCGATTCTTCGGTATTATCCTGCAGAGTGATTGCGCCGTCTGGAATAGACTCGATTGAGATCTTGGAGAAAGATCTATGATGCGATTGTACCCAGTACGGCGGTGACGTTACAGGGGAAGTGATGGGTGTCGCATTGTTCTCAGTATCGCCACTCTCTGGTGTTGTCGTATCCAAAGCGGGTTTAGTGACAGCTTCTTTAGCACTGCCATTGCTGGACTGATGAAACGAGACGGAATCCATCCATTTGCGAACCGGCTGAAGAGCCTCGATGTGATGGGTGGGTTTTAGAGCTCTTTTTTTTTTGGCTTGCGCGAGGTTTGATATTGAGATGCTGCTTGCTTGGGTTGTTGAGCCGGGAGCCGAATTGCGCGCTAGGGAATGGGAAGATATCGAGTCGATGGTGGATGCGAGATGGTCAGGGTCAGGTTGGCATTGAAGAGTGGAACCGAGGAACTCCCCTGTTTCTGTCTGGCCTTTTCTTTCACTTGCACATTTGTATATTTATTTGAGACTTGATTATTATCATAAAGTTTTCGCGGTGCAACCTACAAATGGCGAGATCAGCTTAGTGGAAAGGTTTCTGGTAATAGATCAGTGCATGTTATTTGCATGAAACACATCTTGATGCTGGGGAATTATGGCTTCGTTCTAAAAAGCATGGGCCAGATTTTGGGCTGGTATGGTTCGAAGGCTTGGGCAGTGAGATAAAGCGGCACCACAACGGAGGAAATGGCGAGCTAAATAAGTAGCCAGCGACGGCGAGGTCGACGGGCTCTTTCTTTCTGCCTGTTGTCTGGGGAGAAACAATTGGATGGAATTGCTAGATTCTCATATATATTAATGGCTGAGTTGTAGTAACTTCACGCAACTGTTTGTAGTTACTTCATATTCCACCCTTTTCAAACATTTATTATAACCACCTCCAAACGAAGTCCTATCTCTTCAAAGGGTGAAGTGCCGCTTTATTCTCCCTGCTTCGCCCACCCTCACCCACCAAAGTGAAAAAAGCGGCTGTAGAAAGTGTGGAGATCATCACTCCTCTTTCATCCTGGCTCCTTTTTAAGTCTAACATTTAGATTTTTGGCTGCACAGGGATATGAGATGGGGGCATGGGAACCAGTCAAGCCAGCCATACTCGCCAATTTCGTCTATCCAGGAGGCCGTCAAAGCATCCAATATTCCAGCCTCTCTATTGTTCTTTTTCTCCGTCTCTGCCTCCCTTTTGCCAATCGAGGGGATGATAGGTTCTCGAATTCTCTGAGGTGGCATGGAAAGTCTGATATGGATGCATCATGCATCGCATCTATGCGGGTCTATATAGAATACGAAAGGTGGTGGTGGTGTATGTGCATGTGAGGTGGCTACATCTCGTTCTTCTGTTCTAATCATGGATTATCCCTCGTCTCTCTCTCGGAAAGTCGTGCACGGCAGCCAGACCCTCCACGTACTATTCCCCTTTCGGTCAAGCTTTATCTCGAATTGAATCCTCCGGTTGGCTGTTGCATCTACCGACTAACTGTATTCCGTTACTCCTTCTCCTTCGTACATCTTCGGTGGCTGTTTAGTGCAAGCGCGCCATCTTGATTCAGGTGAATTTGTTGACTTTGGGGCTGGTCGGGCCCTTGGGTTGGGGTTCCTAATAAGACCACTCTCCTCCTCCAGCTGCTTGCTTCCTCTTTTCTGCTTTCTGCTGACCTTTACACTCGCTTTGTCCTTGTACTCTATATAATCTTTTTAATAACACGCAGTTTTTGAGACTCACTCGCTCGTTCTCATCTACTCGTGTCCTTGAAGGTAAGAGCTTTTCCGGTCAGATCCAGAGGCAGACTCGGTTTAGTCAGGAGAATACCCACTAACCTTCAAGCAGATATATTATTTCAAATCGCTTCAAATCACTCCATTTCACGTACATATATATATAAATCAAAATGGTTTCAATCAAGGCCTCGGTTCTGGTTGTTGCTACCGCATTGTTCTCCTTAAAGGTTCAATCTCAAGCCGTATATTATGTCGACCCTGAGAGTGTCCCATTATCCCAGCGGAGTAAGTTCCGGTGCAGCCAACACAAAATATAAACTAACAATCCAGACTCTTGGTGCCAATCCCAGACCACAGCATGCCCTCTTCTCTGCCTCCAACTCCCTGGAGCTTCATCCACCACAGCATCCAACGAGTGTGATCCTGTAAGTATCACTGTCTATTACCAATCCACCGATGGCTAATAAACCAGGCCGATCTCACTTACGAATGCATCTGTGGCAATGGCCAAGCACCAAATGCCTCTGAATACTCTCAAACCCTCCCATACTTCATCTGCCAACAATACGGAACTCAATGTGTAGGTGGATGTGGAGGAAACACACAGTGCGAGTATGCTTGCAGAGCCGATCATCCATGTGGTGCCCAAAATCCAACGAGAGTCAATATTACAAGCACCTCTTCGAGTACCACAACCGGTGTGCCAGCTGGTGCCACCAGTGGTACTGCAGGCGTTGTTTTCACCGGCCTCGGTGGTGCTACCACTACAGCTGCTTCTTCAACCTCGACATCAACAAAGAAGAGTGGATCCCAGGCAGCTTTAGATATTGGACGTAGCTACGGTCTTGCCATGGTCTTTGGTGGACTCTTTGCTGGGTTTGCCTTGGTGATGTAAGACTGATGATGTGGATTTGTCTTGGATTTGAGTGTCGATTTGGTTGTACATCTCGTACGACAATGCCAAATTTGGCTTAGCGATGATTTAAAAGTGTTCTGTGTTAGCATTTCAGCGTTTCCTGCATATAGTGATTGAAGGGTATGGATTTGGAATGTGGAGGGACTACCCCTATAATACTTGATAATTAGGTGGCAGAATACGATATGATATGGGGATGTCATTGACGTATACGTATTGAGAAGCAATGCAAAATATTCTCTGCGACTCTCGAACATGGTCTTCCGAGTAAATGCGAGTTATGATTGTTCATTTCAATTGGCTGGCCAAGAAGAAATTTTGACCGAGGTTGTGCAACACAGCTTGAAGAACGAACAGCAATCTCGTGGCCATGAAACATACTATGATATGATCGATAAGCTGTATTACAGATAAGTCGAACGATTTGAATTCGTCATAACCCGAGACATAAGAAGAAAACATTTCGTTGAGAACGGATAATTCAACCCAAAAACGTTTTCACGTGCTTGCCAAGGCTCATACATGACGAGGACGGCAAGATTGAGTCGCAACAGGGTCCAAATTTCCTTTGAACCCATCCTCGAGTTTATCCGGCAAATCCGCGCTTGCATCCAGAGTACCTCTCCTTTTTGCCAAAACCATACAATGTCTCAATGACCATCGTGGGCATCAAAGTAGAATAAATTATCCCACCAATTCCCATACGCACATCGCCGAAGTCGGAGCGTACCCGACTTGTCTCTCATCAAGATTCGGCCTTCAGATTTACTGACGGTGAAGACGGAGCCGATTGCTCTACTTCCACAACCCGTCACCACACCCAAATCCCCCATGGCTCCCAGTAAAAGTAGGTACTGCTGCACGATATATTTCAGCCTTTACTAATATAATGTTTTAGAGGAAGCCGCGCACGAGTGCGTGTCTGAGGAGGCGTTGATTCATCTCAAGTCGTACAAATATTCGAGTGTCGACAAATCTCTGATTTCGAATTATATCCTCAAGCACTACGTACGCAGACATTTACACCATTCGAGAGCATATACTGAGAGATTATAGTGGAATGCGTTCGTGGAACTTCTGCCATTATGGCTAGCGCCCAACATGGTAACATTGTTGGGATTCTTCTTCATCCTCTCAAATGTAATCTGTCTTGTGATATGGATGCCCGATTTGGTTGGACCTGTACGTTATCCTATAGCCCATATGCGACATCTGCTGATTCTTCTCGTTCCCAGGGACCATCATGGTTATATTACAGTTTCGCATTCGGGTTATGGATGTATTCCACCATGGACAATGTTGATGGCAAACAAGCACGAAGAACAGGCACTTCGAGTGGTCTAGGAGAGCTGTTTGATCATGGAATCGACTCTTTGAATTGTACACTCGCCAGTCTGTGCGAAACGGCAGCTATGGGCTTGGGCACTTCGAAAGCGGGGATCTTCACTGCGCTCATTCCGTGTTTGCCAATGTTCTTCTCGACTTGGGAGACATATCATACTCATACCTTGTACTTGGGAGTATTCAACGGACCAACTGAGGGTCTAATTCTGGCATGCACATTAATGATACTCTCTGGATACTATGGACCAGATATCTGGACACAAAGAATCACGGATTTAGTGGGACATCACTATTTCTTCGGATACCATGAACTCTTTGGATCATACTCAGTTCGAGATCTTTGGGTTCCGATTCTTCTGGTATCTTTCTTTGGCGCACATATGCCATTTTGTGTCATCAATGTTGTCAAAGCTCGAAGACGAGATGGACTTCCAGTTCTCCCAGTATTCCTGGAGTGGACTCCAATGGCCGTATATACATTCTCTATCGGAGCATGGCTTTTCTCACCATACTCCACTTTGATGCCAGATAATCATCTGGTTCTGTTCTGTATGACTATGTCATTTGTCTTTGGTCGAATGACTACGAAAATCATTCTTGCACATCTCACAAGACAACCATTCCCATACTGGACAGTCATGCTTACACCTTTAGTTGGAGGAGCCATTCTGGGGAACCTGCCTAGAATTGGTCTTCCAGCAGTGAGTGCATGGGTTGAGCTCTGGTATCTTCGTGGGTATTTTGCATTCGCATTGATTGTCTACTTCCGATGGGCATTCTTGGTCATCAACAGCATCTGTTCTTTCCTTGGCATTAACTGCCTGACCATCCCTCACAACAAGTTAGTCGCCAATCAGGAGAAAGCCAAGATGTCAACTGGAGCGGGTAAGGCTGCTAATGGGCATGGCAATGGAAAGCGGGCGGACTAAATCTCGGAGACCCCGTGTCACGCCTATTTCAACAAGGCGAAGTGGACGAGAGGGATCTTTTGGGCAGGAGAGAGCTTTTTAGAAAGAAAAATGGTGGTCGGAATAGCGTTATGCATACGGAATTAATAGACTCTGATCTTCACGTCGAAGACAGTAGTTGTGGGGTAAAAGCATTCAAGCGGGGCATTGAACCGGCGTTGTGAAGAATCAGATTCATAGGAGGCATTTTGAAGGGTGTTTTTGATTGCTTGTTCGGTCTGTATACATATTTTATGGCTTGTTTAGTCAGATTTTGAGTAGGCATTTGAATAGCATGATTATGAACGCTGCCTCTATTCGTATCCTCGGCTTCTTTGATTTTAAGTTCAATATATCTGTGTCACTGGTAGAACTTAGCAGCAATGCATAAAATGTCGGCGGTACAGGACTTCAAATACTGGATAAAAGAGGGATCTCTATTCCTCTTATTTGTGTGTATTCTTCCTTTCGAAATCTAGACAAATCAATATTGCTGCATACCTACCTTATCATCATAATGGTCTTTCCATTTTCCAAGGTACCAAGTCCAAACTCAGGCTATCGGCACCTCAAGGTGGATTCATTACCTACTCTAGGCATCTCTCCCAAAATCTCGGCATAGGGAATTCTAGCCACTCATCTACGAAGCTACGCGTTGGACAGATGCCGGTATCCGGACTGAACCTAGTGTGTGTACGGAAACGAGGGACTCCCGTTTAAACAAGCCTTTCTTACACCTGTACTTGCTCGCTGGCCCGTCAGACACCGTTTTAAAGACCCACTTCGTGTGGCTGCCAGTCTCTGAGGGACCTTGGATCTTGGTTAGATGGAGATAGGTAGAGAGGAGAGTGGAGATGAGCTACGGTCATGTGCGTCATGGTTTGAAGACGAGACTGACGTGGTATGGGTAAGGCTGTTGAGTTGCGTTTTTTTGACAGCTTGTTAGGTGGATTGAGATGGAGGAAGAGATTTGGTTCTTGGTTGGTAGGTACCTAGGGTAGGTCAGCTAGGTAGGGAAGGGAGGGAGGGAAGGGAAGGCTATTCTTGGATTGTGATGCGAGTGCGAGAGAGGCTGGAGAGTATTTGATGGGCTTGGTCCCCTGGTTTTCGGAATGTGATTTTTGCAATTTTGGGTTTTATTTTGCTATCAGCATTTATTGAGGAATTTCAGTCATTCTCACGTACTTCACCTGTTCATCCAAATTATCACTCTTGAACCCGGTTACCTACGAGTTATTTACGGCGTCAGCACTGCTTACTCACGACCTCAAGCTCTGCCCTCGTTTTAGTAGCTAAGCAAGAGATCTTTCATCATCATAAAGAAGTATATTTTTACATCTTCCCAAACCCATTCAAGCAAGACAAAGTCGCATTCAGCCTCCTCGATCCACGAATTCTCGCGCCACACCTCTATCTATTGGTCTCCTCGTACCCCGCTAAGCCCCCCCAACCAGGAATCTTGGCAAGACCCTCGAGAGCTGAGCTGAACTTAATATGACAATCCCGCTCTCCTGCCCCGCGCAATCCCCCACCAGCTTTTCAAGCTCCCACTCGCACAACGCCCGTACCTCTCACACAAATATATCCTCATTCTCTCCCGCTCCAAGGAAACCCAAACACGATTCTAAAATCTCGGTCGCGAGTTCTGCGAAAAGTCACCAGGAGTATCTTGATAATCTAGAGGTACCGACACCGGAGATGGTGGAACGGATCGCGGAGGTGCAGGAGAAGAAGGAGGTGGAACATATTAAGAAGACGATTGAGGAAGGTGGGAATGAAGGGCATCTGGATGAGGGCGAGAGACAGAAAGCTGCGGAGCTTATTCAGAGGAATTATCGCGGACATAGAGAGAGGAGGATGTTAGCGGGAATGAGTCTAGATCCTAGTACGAGGTGGATAGAAGCTGTGAAGGAGGCGAGGTATAGACATCTCCTTGAACCTCGAGCGAGAGGGAGCATGGATGGAGGACCGAGTATGGATAACGTGCATGTTGATGGAGCTGGTGAACGACCTCCTAGCTCTAGTGCCGCGAGGCAGAACTGGAAGAAAATCGGGCTTGTGACAAGAAGGGCGGGAGGAGATGAGGATAGTGATAGTAGTGATTCAGACGATACGGCATCTGTTACATCGCATGAGAAAACAGAACGCAGGAAGAGAAAGGAGGAACAGAAAGCAGAAAGACGCAAAGCGGCTAAGATGATGGATCTGCAATATTTCCTCGAGATGGTGGATTTGAAACATAGGTATGGGAGTAATTTGAGGACGTACCATGAGGAGTGGAAGAAGAGCGATACGAAGGAGAATTTTTTCTATTGGCTTGACTACGGAGAGGGTAGATACGTGGATTGTCAGGGTTGTCCTAGGGAGAGATTGGAAAGGGAACAAGTGCGATATCTGTCTAAAGAGGAACGATTGGAATATCTCGTCAAGATCGATAAGGATGGGAGATTATGCTGGGCCAAAAACGGAGCGAGAATCGATACTACGGAGAAATACAAAGATAGTATCCATGGTATCGTTCCGGTCGAAGACAATACGCCTTCTTTCCGCCCTGCAGAAGGAGAAGCTGCCCATGAATCTTCTAGCTCCTCTTCATCCAGCGACGAGGGATCAGACAGCACAGATGCAAGAGCGGATAAATACGCTACTCCCGCCTTTGATAATTCTCGGGGCATCAAGAAAGTCAAGCACGTATCTGCAGCTACGATATTTAACAAGCTGCTTCGAGGAAGCGTGAAGAAGAACACGTGGATTTTCGTGGCGGATACAAGTTTTAGGTTGTATGTGGGTATTAAACAGAGTGGTGCGTTCCAACACTCTAGTTTTCTGCATGGGAGTCGGATTAGTGCTGCTGGGTTGATTAAGGTGAAGAATGGAAGGTTGAGTAAGTTGAGTCCGTTGAGTGGACATTATAGACCTCCTGGTATGTTTCCCTTCCTTCCCCTTCTCATTTCTATCTTGAATTTTTCTAACAAGAACAAGTATCCAATTTCCGCGCCTTCATCCACTCCCTCAAAGATGCCGGTGTAGACATGTCGCACGTCTCCATCTCTCGCTCATATGCCGTCCTCGTCGGCCTGGAAGCATACGTCAAGACGCGGCGACGGGGTAAGAAACTAATGCGGAAACTTATTCATGGACGGGATAAGCTACTTGATCCGGAGGAAGTAAAGAGAAGAGAGGAGAAAGAGAGAGATAAGAGTGAGAGTGCAGCTAAGGAACGAAAGTTCCTAGAGGAGAGAGAGAGGAAATTGGAGGAGGAACGAGAGGCGGAGAATCGGAGGTTGCTTGGTAGGTTAGGATTGGGTCATTCAATTAGTAGACCACAAACTAAGGAGAGGGAATTGAAGGTGGATGGGGGTGAGGAGGTGCAGGTTGCTGGGACAGGACCGAAGAATGCGATTGCGCCTGAGGGGAAGAGGGATGCTTGATTCATTATGACGGGATGAAGAGCTGAAGAGAGGTGATACCCATAGATGATTATGCCCTTTCTGCGAGATGGGATTTAGAGGAGTCGAGGCTTAGCGCGATATATCCTCCATTGAATAGCATTTTAGAACCTTCTTGTTCTTTGTATTTGAACCAGCTGTGAATCGCTGTTTGAGAGAGGGAGAAGAAGTGGTAGAGAAGCGCGAGTGCGAATTATCTGGAGATGAGGAGGCATAGGTGGTGTGGTTGAAGAGTCAAAAGTCGGTTATAGATATATTGGTTTTTGGTGTGGGAGAGCTATTGGGAATAGAAGAGAAGGATAGGGAAGTTAAGTTGATGGTGGAGGGAAATATTACTTAGGTAGAGTTAAGCTGGAATTTAGTTGGGAAGGAAGTGGTGGTAAGGAGGTGAAATGATAAGTGATCTTTAAGTGTATAGAAGGGTGTACCGTGTAGTTTAGGGGTGAGTTGCTTGAAGGTTTAGCGGATGTGTTGTGCTGGAAGAGCCGTTGGAAGATGGTAAAGTTAACAAGATAGAGCAATAAGATGTTACTTCCTTGTTAAGCTAGAAAATAAACTAGAAGGGAGTAAATGGTAATAAGGTAAACAGATAAATGATATCAAGTATAGAAAGAAGAATAAATAAGGGTAGATTGGTCGCTTGGAGATATAGCGGATGTGTCATACGGAAGAGCTTTGGGATAGGTAATTATAGATAAATTCACCTTGAAGAAGAAATAAACACTGTCTCATTCATATTTTTAAGCAAAAGTTTTACAGCCTGAGCAGAATGGAAATTGGTAATATAAGTGGGTTTCGTTTATTAAGGAAGGGATAGAATAGGAACGTGTGACACAGACTTGTTGTGGATGAAAAGCATAAAGCTATTGATAAATCTAAGTTGAAGAAAAATTGTATTACTAATGCTCTCCTTCGCTTTGATTATGAAAAGCTAGAAGGATGGAGAAGAGGTGTGATAGGTGAATATACCTACGTGAAGTTCATTGGGTAAGAGGGGAATACCTAGATTAGAGTAACTTCCATCGATTTCCAAATGCTGTGTAACAATGGCCCATAATAGGTAAGTCTAGCTTGTTGAAGTATTGTACATTAGTATTATTCTTTGGCTTGAAAGTGAAAGGTGAGAAGGATTGAGAAGAGTTGTAATAGTTAAGAGAGTAAGTAAGACGCGTTTATAGAGTGAGGACTGGATTAGGGTTCCTGTATCCGCAGCGGATCTATTATGCATGAAGAGCCTTTTGGAAAATTGCAAGTGTGTTCTTCCTTGAAGAAGTGGTGTAATTTTGATAATATTCTTTATTTTCAAAGCGAAATTAAAATGATTTTGAATCTGAAGTGGGGAAAAGAATCAAAAGCTCAATACATGGGTGGAATGAGTAAAGATTATGTCGAGCCCTTCCGATTTAATTATCTGTTTGAGGACTATTCAAAGACTGAAAAGCTTAGAGGAGGAGAGTATTCAATCATTGTAATAGCAATTGTTGCAAGAAAGTGAGGAAGAAATGAGATATGAGTATCTCAATGTCAGAGTCATCGGGAAGAAAGTTGAATGCATATCATGGACCACAAGAGAACTGCATGAACGAGTAGGTTCAAGACAATCGGTAAAGAGGGGGGCTGCATGTGCAGCGGGGAATTACAGTATGTTGCTGGCGCCATTGTTTGCATGTGAGGATAATGAGACCATGAGAGAGAAAGAGAGATGCAAGGAGTGAGAGCAAGCCGTCAAGTATATCGTGAATCAATTAGTGATGTGTAGAGTGGTAGAATTAATTGTATTGAAATATGGGAAAATATCGTTTGTTGTCTTATTCGAATTGTTTCTCCTCTGCGATCATTATCCTGCCTCAATTCCGTCGCAGTCGTGCTCTTAGCAATTTTTAATTGCCATTTATACAACAGACAAGCAGAAAAACGATATTTTGTCTTCGTGATAAGAAATCGCAATCTCTTATTAACAATTAAAAATTATTTGTGACTCCCTTGCCCAAGGTGAATTTTAATCTTCATGCCCCGTTCGCAGGGGAAGCACATCGACCGTCGCTAATAAACATCTGGAGAGGACATCACTACCCAGCCGGACTCTCTTGCAGAAGAACACCTCAATCACTCACTTGATTAAGCACATTATGACCTACATACTCATCAATTAGGTCAATGGCTTCTTCACCCTTTACTCGAACCACAAGAGCTACAGGACTCTCCACGAGATCCAGTACGAGAAACAACGTCGCGATCCCTCCAGGCAACCATCACAACACCCAGCAATCCAACATCGGCCGCAAAAAGCGCGCGAGAGACTCTGCAGATCACAATGATCAAATCGTCAAGAAGCAGAGAATTGCGATAGAGATTACGTCGCACCCAACAGCCCTTCCAAAGACTCGATCAGTCGTGGTGAATTCCAACGCGAAACCGACAGTCATCACTCAGTGCTCCGAATCTCCAAAACACGTCGGTACGACGACGTCAACACAGACCGAAGCACCACCTACTCTACCCACGCCTTCGCCACCCCGAAAACCTGTAAATCACCATGAGAAGGTTGTCAATGGAATTAAACACGAATTGGACCGTTTACAACCTGCTGCTGCGGATCTAAATAAGGACGAGAAGCGTAAATTACGCTCTCAGGAGGGTGTAAGATTCAAGAGCGAATTATCGGCTTATTTTCCAGAGTATGATGAGGTGATTGGTAATGAGGAAAAGGAAGAACGTAAGTCTGCTCGCACATTTCATACTCACGACATAATTAGATTTGTATTTAACATTTTGCAGATTTTCTGAATCTCGATACACCCATCATTATCGTCGATAGTGCCAAGCCTTCACCCCCCGCAAAGCCCACCTCTTCTCGAAAAGCGAACACTCTCATCAACGCATACCCTCTAAAAGATTTCCAAGAATCACTGTTTACGGACCTACATAATGCACAAAGAATAGATTATTCATTTTTGGATAATAAGCATAAGGAAGAAGGAGGGGAGGATCTGTTATCTGATGCTTATCTCGAGTCTATTCACAAAAAGCCTGAACGACAAGAGAGGGCGATTCGAAATACAGACAGAGGCAGAGCGCAACATGAGAAGGATCAAGTCATTCGATTGTTGGAGGGGCTACAAGGTCATGACTGGCTGAAGTTGATGGGTGTTAGTGGTATTACGGACAGTAGGAAGAAGGAATATGAACCAGCACGAGCCCATTTTATCAGAGGTTGCGAGGCAATTATAGAAAAGTTTAGAATATGGAGGGAGGAAGAGAAACGGCAGAAATTGGAGAAGGAGGCTGCGATGGCGGAGGCGGAAGAGGCAGAGGAAGAAGAAGGGGAAGAGGAAGAAGCTGAGGAGGAGGGTGAGGAAGAGCAAGCACAAGAGGCTGAAGTTGAGGAAGAAGACGAGGGAAATGTCAGTGATGGCGATCCACCCGATTACAGCGATGTTGATGCTTCTGCGGCGCGACAATTACACGACGAAGCAATTGCGAGATCACGACCTGCATCGAAACATCCTGGAAAGAGAGCAAAGGACGAGCTTATTCCACAACCAGTTCTCGAACTGCAGAAAGAGTTCAAGTCATTCTTTTCTAAGCCACATCTTCGAGATGCAGCACTTGGTAGGATTGGCACTCGTAGAAGCAATCGAAAACCGGAAGCGTGGGGTCAGCCCGTTCCTGAGGTTCCAGAAGCTGATTTTGATTTGCCAGAAGAGTACCGCGATGAGGAGACATTGAAAGCACACGCGCGACGTAAAAGGAGAGATAGGAGAGTGAGCAAAAGCTGAGTATATTATGGGAAGTAAAGGAAGGGATGGAAAACACCGGGCCGAATTGAAAGTGCTTCATTTGGCCTAACTTGTCTGTGTATGAATGTGGAATGGGGCGTTGGGAATGAGGGGTGCTAGGTTGGGTTGGATTGTATTATAATGGTATGAGTGCTCCGTGAGATGCATGGATTTGAGGAGAATGAAAATAAAAATCTTTAATCCCCATTTGCATGCTCTGGTTGCTCGTGTGATGTCTCGTGAGTGTGTGCGTAAATGCTTCGAGAGAAGGCTGAGGCCATTTCAGTCTGTGCAGACCTCCGTCGAACATTCCATGAAATAATGTACAGCAGTCAAATTCGGGGAGCATCCCCGGCACATCTCATACCATACCCGTAGAGAATAAACAGCTTCATACTGTGAGTCATGGACAGTATCGTACCAAAATTTGAAGCCTTCCGTTCAAGAGAGCACAAGGCTGAACTTCTCGTGGCACGTGACTCACAAATCGATGGGCCAAGACGATTTGATCGCGTTCAATTTCACGAAACCAGAACAACCTCAACGAGGACGATCATCTTGTCTCTCCATCGTCAGCATAGCAACTCTGAATCCTATGCATAGCTAGTAACAATATTGGGGAGGACAAAAGTCGTAATAAAAGAAAATCTGGCCGATTTCGTCGGTTGGCATCATCGATCGCGAAGTTCTGGCTCCCGTCACGACTCTCCGAATTTCAATACCATTTGCCCTGACCAAACCATCTCCTTCCACAAACCACAACTTGACCTATCCACAAACACTTCCACTCTTTACAAGCAAGCGTGTGCCTCTCTTCAGACTTTTCAACTGCGCTTCTCTTACGTTCCACCCGCGCACTGCAGATCTTACCTTCCACCTTCGCTCATAGCATACCACCCGAGTCCTACGACTGATATCTCGCCGCAACGCGACCGAGTACAAGATAGAAGAGCTTTGCGCACGAGCTGAGAGCTCAGGAGGGCGGATGAGAGCTTCGTGGAGGTGCTTCGTCGCGCCAGGGCAACTGGACCTTCGGATCAGCCTTGTTCACGAATAGACAAATATCTAAGCTATGCCAGGCTTGATCACGGAAATGGAGGCGCCTGCCGTCTCTACGGTGAAAGTGCCAGAGTATGGATTTATAGTTGCGCACGAGAAGGTCTGGCTAGATGTCGATTTTGCGACGCAGAGCTTGAAAGGGCGCTGCGAGATTACGATTCTGCCTCAGACGAGAGATCTCAAGACTATTAGGCTGGATGCGCGACAGTGTAGGATACATGACGAGGCGGTGAGGGTTAATGGGAAGGTGGTGGAGCATGATTATGAGGATCCTATGCTGGGAATGGATATTCCGGAGTATATACAATGGACTGCGAGCCAACATCACTTGCAGAGGAATCGACTGGCGGCGATGGATAGGACGAAGGATCTAAGAGGGGATGGGGCACTGGTGATCAGTATGCCGAAAGGCTTCAGAATCGAAGAGGTCGATCCATTCTCTGAGGCAGGTCCACTGGCTGTTCAGCGAGCTGTGGGAGGAGCTGTACCAAGAGCTTCATCTATTGCTATTGATGGAAATCCCGTTTCGGCAGCACCGACTATGACACCAAAGACTGCAGCGGAGCAAAGTTCAAGATTTCAACCAGTGGTCATCAGTATCGAGTTCGAGACTACACATTTCCGAGATGGTCTACAGTTTGTTGGCATGTCGGAAGGAGATTCAAGATTTCCACACGTTTACACCAAACATTCTATGGATCCTGGACCGGCTCAGTGTATTTTCCCTTGTGTTGATGATCCTGCTATGAGATGCAATTGGGAAGTTACTATCAAATGCTCAAGAACGCTGGGTGATGCTCTCAAGCGACCCCCGGTTGTTCACAGGAAAGGTTCCCATCATCTTCTGGCAAAGAAAGGACTCCTCCCAAACGGTCATGCGCATCCGGTAGTGGAAGAATACGAGGTACCTCTTAGCGAGGACGAAAAGCTTCTGGAGATGACTGTCTTGGGTCCTGGTGAGATGTCGAACGAGACTACAGATCTGGAAGATGGCTCGAAGAAATCAGTTCTTTTTACTGTCACCAATATGGCTCCAAACCATATCGGGTTTGCCATCGGCCCTTTTGAGCAAGTTGATCTTAATGATTTTCGCGAGGTTACGGATGATGATAAGCTTGGGCAAGGCAATACTCGCCCTGTCTTTGGATACTGTGTTCCTGGTCGAGCAGAGGAGGTTCGGACGGCCTGTTATACCTTGGCACACGCTCTTGATATGTTCCAGCTTGACTTCGGTACACAATACCCATTTACTGAAGGTCACTTTGTTTTTGTCGATGATCAAGTTCAGGACGTGCAAGATGTTGCAGGTCTTTCTATTTGCAGCAGTCGATTGCTTTACACAGAAGATATCATTAATCCAGAGGTTGAAAATACCAGAATTCTGGTTAATGCAGTGGCCACTCAATGGATTGGAGTCACAATTGTGCCACAACTACGTTCTGACAGATGGGTTACGATTGGTCTTGCACAATTTATGACTGACAACTTCATGAAAAGCTTGGTAGGACACAACCAGTATGCTTTTCGACATAAAGCTCTCTCCGACAAACTCGTCAAGCTGGATGTTGAACGACCTTCAATACATTCCCTTGGCGAAATCTTGCATCTGGGTGCCTACGAAATGGATTTCATGAAATTGAAATCGGAACTCGTCATGTTCATCTTGGACAGACGGATCATCAAGGCATCCGGTTCTGCTGGTCTCATTCGAGTCATCTCGAAACTTTGTTCTGGTGTTCGAATTGGAGACGCAAGCGACAGTGTCATCTCGACAGAATCTTTTCGCCGGTTATGTGAGAAAGTCACAAAGTATAGGCAAACAGAAAACTTCTGGAATAATTGGGTTCTAGGAGCCGGATGTCCGAAGTTCAATATCACGCAGAAATTCAACAAGAAACGCCTCTGTGTTGAGATGGTCATCGCTCAAAAACAAGAACCTCCTAATCCTAATGCTCCTCCACGTCCGCTGGACAAAGCTTCGTTTGAGCGCGAGTGGAAAGAAGATGTCTACGGAGTCTATGCTGGAGAAGTGCAGACTTTGTTCACAGGTCCCATGACAATTCGAATTCACGAGGCTGATGGTACTCCATATGAGCATATTGTTGAGATTCGAGAAGGTGTTTCTAAGATTGAGATTCCATACAATACCAAATATAAGCGCCTCAAGAGAAGTAAGCGACAGAAGGAACGTCAGACTTTGAACCTGGGGGTAGCTGATGAGGACGGTGGTGGTCACGAGGCTCTCTACTACAGCTTAGGGGACTGCCTCACTTCCCCTGAAGATATGAAAGAATGGGGTTTAAGGGACTGGGACCAAGAAACAGAAGCAAGAATGGACATGGAGTCATATGAGTGGATTCGTGTCGACGCTGATTTCGAATGGCTTTGCGAAAAGCAGTTCATCAGCATGCCAGCATACATGTATGTCTCACAACTACAACAAGACCGAGATGTTGTTGCACAGCAAGATTCTATCCTATTTCTGAGCAATATGCCTGCTCATCCTCTCGTGGCCACTTTTCTAGTAAGGACGCTTATGGATACTCGATATTACCATGGCATTCGGACAATGGCTGCCGCTGCTCTCAAGACCCATGCCAATCCTTCTATACAATGGATAGGGTTTCACCATCTCCGGAAGACTTACCAACATTTCTTCTGTCTCCCAGATAAGACTCCACGACACAACGATTTCTCAGACAAAGAAGCTTATGAGGTCGAGTTGGCTATCATAACAGCCATTTCAAAGATTCGCGATACCCAAGGGAGGTGTCCACAGGATGCTAGGGAGTTTCTTCTTGAAATTCTCCGTTTCAATGATAATAACAATAACGAATATTCCGATGTTTACAAGATTGCCAACCTGTTATCAGCCTTGGCCGAATCCCTGATCGTTGTCAAAGACGACTCTAATGTCTTGAACGACGTTGAGATTTCCGACGAAGAGCATCACGAGATGGAGGAGTTCAAGAAAACGGTGATTGATGAGCTGGACCGTTATCGCCGCATGGATGAGTGGATCAACTCGTACCAAAACCTCTTTACAGTCACGGTTTTGAATTGCAAACAGCGTCTTATGAAGCACAAGGTCATAGATCTTGACCCGGTTGAATTTGCCACCTACCTCCATGATGGCAACTCGGACCATATCCGGATCAAGTGCTTTGAGGCCTTGATCGATCTTGGATACATCAAAAACAATGGAATTGTGGCCTTACTTATCAACTTTCTCTCCACAGATCCTTCACCCTACACTCGCGCCCATCTATTCCATGTCTTGGCATTGGGTCTTGCTTCCGTCGCATTTGGAGAAAGTACCCCTGCAAATCCAAAAGCCAAACCTAATGGCCTGGCAAATGGTGAAGCTTCTGTGTTGGATGGCGGATCAGCCATGGATCTCGATGGTGAGGTTGATGGACTGATCGTTCAAAAGGACGACGATGTGTCTGTAGATATGATTGCACGTCAAGCTCAAATTAAGCGCACTACAAGTATCGAAGGGGCTTTAGCTGCTCTGAGAGAGGAGTTGAAGGATAATTCTGTCTTGAAAACTGCTCTATGGGAGGGTGTCAAGTCTACGACTACAAGTTTGGGAGAACAGATGGATCTGTTGGATGTGTGCTTAATTCTCTACGAGGGTGTCAATTCAATGATCGTGAAGATGCCAAAACCTCGTTTCTGGAAGGTCAAGCACCTCGGCAAGGTATGTTATGTTATGTCTATTGTTTATTCTTTGTCCTAATCATTTCAGGGTCTACTCCGATTCAAGGCAAGAAGCAAGTTCCGTGTCAAGCCCTTGAAGGCAATGAGGGTAAAAGAGCCTGAGCCTGTGCCAGAGCCAGTACCGGTATTCGTACCGGCACCAATGCAGCCACCACCCCCCGAGCCCAAGCCTCCTCAACAAACTTTCCGGTTGTCAATATCATCGAATCCATCAAAGACTCCAAGCTCCTCCTTGGCAAACTCAAGAGCTTCGACTCCAAGCAGTGGAACTATCAAGCTTTCCACAGGTGGCGGCACTTTGAAGATTCCTACCTCCAAGCCTCCAAAGGTCTCTCCCCCACCTACAGAGACTATCAAAGTCGTGACGCCGGCGAGTCATGGAAACTTGATGCGTCCTCCCAAGCGGCCATACGTGCCTGAACGAACTCCAAGTTCGGATGAACGTCCCAGGAAGATCATTAAATTAAGGGTTCGCAATGTAGAGAGAGTGGTGGACATTTTGAGCAGACCGCCAAATCCCGCACCTCCGCGTGCTAAGTCTTCCACGAAGAGTGCATCTCCAGCACCCAGAGGTTCTTCTTTGGTACCTGGAAACCGTTTTACGTCCTCTTCTCCTGCACCCTCCTCATCTTCTGGGAGCGTTCCACCAAAACCGGCACGAAAACCTCTCCCAGATACTGTTCGCAAGCCACTTCCTGACAGTGGCTCTGGGAGTGCACGTAAACCACTGCCAGATAGCGGCCGCAAACTTCTTCCAGACACAGTCCGCAAACCGTTACCTGACACTGTACGAAAATCACTGCCTGATACGGGACGAAAACCTCTCCCAGAGGCGTCTCCTAGTAGTGTGACAGTACAGCCGGCAGCCCAAAGACCAAAGTTGATTATCAAGATGAAGGTTGGCAAATTGGCGGCTGAAGCAGCAGCAGCTCGCGCGGCGTCCCAGGCTTCTCAACCTCCTACCTCCCTACCCCCTCCCTCTTTACCTCACACCTCATAAGTCATCTTAGATTCTCCCGAGGAGAATCCAAACATATATTCGAAATGAAATTTGCATTGCATCGAGTGAAAGGCATTTAGCGAAAAGGCGTTCCGGGAACTTCAATTTGTTTTCGTAGGGCTCTATGATATATTTGGTGGTAGCAGTCTTTGGGCGCAACTGCATGGTGGTTACCTTCTTTGGATGCGTTGATACAAGCTGAGGCGGGCGAGGGGCAGGTCGGGGATTATAGATCTTGAGTTGATCGCGGATTATGCGCTCCTTGGTACCACTCGCGGGGTAGGAAAGCAGGCTGTGATTGTACAATAAAGGCGAGGCATTAAGGCTGTGCCAGAATGAGAGCGAGTGGTACATATTCCCGCCTGTTGCGTGATGTAAATAATGAATGAGTCTGTATCCAAACCTCCATCCATATTTGTGCCTTCAACTCCATAAGCGCCTCAAACAAAATGCCATTCCCTCCCATCTCTTCTACCCTCTCGATCCACTTCCACTCACACCAAGCCCCAATCTCTCCTCCCTAGTCTTCGCAGTTTGTCCCCTCCCTCCTCCAGGTAAAGGCCGCAACTCATTGTTCGGATCCCTATTCTGGCTTCTCTGTTGAGCTCTCAATGCCTCGTCCAACTCAGCTGCTTGCCGCTCTGCTGCCTCGCGTGCGCGCGCATCTTCGTAGATAGCGATGTCTTCTGTGGTCAGGGTTATAGAGGTTGGTTTGCGACGAAGCATTGTTGGAGGGGTTGTTGGTAGATTAGATGATGAATGAGTGGTGTTTGCGTGGTGAGTTGGTAGTGTTTAATGATCCCAATAAGTTTTGTTATGGTTTTATGGCTTGAGAAATTTTAGATATGTAGAATTGAAAAGTAAATTTGTACGTACTTCAATACATATCGCGTTCTCAGATGCTGAGGGGGATGAACATGAGGCTGAATATTTCGGCTTTACTATTTTCCGTCCCGTCCTGAAATATGTACGATTTTCAAGCTCCGACACACATTAAGCCCCCTCAACCCAATTGAACAACACCAAGATGTTCAAATGGCATGTTCATTCCGCCATTGGGCGAGGTAGACCTGCGGGTCATGATTTTCAAAAAGTAGCGGATGGAATTGCTGCCAGCTTGAGACAGTTTTCGATTTCTGCTAGGAGAGCGGAAGATGGTATGTCCTATTCCAGACAATAGGGTATGATTTGTTAACGGACTATAGAACCGCCTCGAAGAGCACGATCAGCAGATGTTTTTAAAGAGGTGTCAGCTCTGGCTCCTGCGCCTGCGAAAGGAATCGATGCTCGTGCTTTAGCTGCGAAACCACCTCCTAGGTTCAGGATCTCTCGTGTCGATAGTGATGTTAGTGATCCTAGACCTAGACCGCAAGGCGATCGAGGTGGAATTGGAGGAGGATATAGAGGTGGCATGGGTATGAGAGGTGGTATTGGTACGAGAGGAGGTATGGGAGTAGGCATGAGAGGGGCCATGAGAGGAGGCATAAGGGGAGGGATAAGAGGACGTGGTGGTGCTCGAGGGGGGGCAAGGGGACGAGGGAGAGGACGAGGAGGTAAATCCAAGCCGAGAGGCAAGAGGGTCAGACAGCCGCAAGCACGAAACGAGGATTACGTCCTTGAACCTATGACCGAACAGGAGATTGCCTACCAAGAAGGTAGTGAGTCTGGTTGGTTGACTCCTTACATACCTACTATCAGCAAGGAATCACTGGATCGATACGGCGCCTCTACAATTGCGAGCCCGAGGGGACTACAGGAGAATCTCATCTATAAGCTCCAAGTCGCGACCGATATGAGGGATCCGAGCTACGTGATCGCCGACAAGCATCTAGCTGGTGTAAATCATGGAGTTGGAACATTTTTTGAGAGTAAGGAGCAGAAAGAATTGGTGGAGAAGTACAGATTCAAGGCAAAATTTCCGGAATTGCCTCCGAAGGTGAAGACGGAGATTGTGCAACAGTGGGTAGGAGGGAAATATGAACCTCCAGTCCTTGAACAAGACGGCAACATTATGGCGAGAGTGGCAGCTCTCACTGGTCGGAATGAGACATATCTACCTGAAGATAGAAGGAAGCTGGCGGAGAAGCTGGCATCTTTGCTTCCAGCACAGCTGTTGTCTAAGCAGCCTGCAGGGAAAAAAGCGACTAGAAAAGCTTTATAATTCTAGCTAGTATCCTAGTTCTCATACTGTACAAAAATCTTGTAGAATACAACTCTCGATCCATCATCTAAGATTGTTCCATAGTCTTCCTAGCTGCATCGACAGCCTTCTTGATATCCGCAACACCTTTTTCTACGATTTTTTCCATCTCCTTTCTAGCTTTCTTCAAATCATCTTCTCTAACGGTCTTTTTGATCTCCATTGCCCTCAAGCGCTTCTGCATCGCTCCTCTCGCATTCCTTACTCCCACATTCGCACTTTCACCTGATTTACTAGCAGCAGCCAGAGCTTGATCTCTCGATTCTTTAGTTGGAGGTGGAATAGGGACGTTCAGCTGCGAAGCATTTTGTAGATCTTGTACAGGCTGCAGATTGAGATCTTTTGACCCTTGAATCGCAGACATAATTGGTTTAATATGCTGCCTAGCATTAGTCTTCTCTGACTTGATAGTAAATAAAGATAAGGATAAACTCACGTCTTTCTCCCCAACAAGAATCATCAAACTCCTTCCACCTTTTGGCAACACCTGTGCCAAATCCCCCAATCTCTCACTCGCCTTTGCATCTTTCACCAAATATACCCTTAGATTCTCCAATGCCTCGGGATTGAATCTCCCTCCTGTTCTTAGCTTCGATAGATCTGTCTTAAGCTTCTCAAGCACTTTCTCAATCCCAGCATCGAGTGATGAGAAATCGTAAGGGTCTTCGCGTTCGCCATTGTTGCTACTTTTAGCAGAGGATTCTTCCTCCTTTTCACGCTCGGCTCGTCCTTTCTTTTTGAGTAGAGGAGAGGAGGTAGAGAAGTGTCGGGAAGAGGGGTTGATAGTGGATTTTGAGAGCGGGCGTGTAAGGGAGGTTGCTTTGAGGCTTTGGTGTGTTAGTCGCCGAATAACCGCAATTGAATGAAGCATACATGAATTGACGTTCAATACGAGCTGTAGCCTTAGGAAGCAGCTGCTTCAGAGTATTTATACGAACAGGAAATGGCGGAGGCATTGTTGCAGAGCTCGAGTTGTAGATTTCGATATTCGAGAAAAGATTGACCATTCAGCCCAGCGCATTTGACGAGGCCATCTCCACGCCTCGCCTCTTCTTTCAGCCTTCCCCTCACTCCATGCAACAGCTACAAAGACCATTTCAACAATGTCTTCCAATGCTAAAATGACTTCTCTTCTTCTTGATCTGCCTCCGGAGATACGGCATAAAGTATACCTCTACCTTGTTGTATCTCCTGCACAGCCTCTTCCCCTCTCCCATTGCAACCACAGCTTCGAGCCTGTCTACCCTCATGCTCTGCTCCTAACCTGTACGCAAATATACCAGGAAGTCCGACCTCTCTACTTCATCCACAATACTTTTGCACTTAACATCCACCGACTTAACGATCCAGATTTTATCCAACCTTCCTTCCTCGAAAATCGGCGCCAGATCCGCTCCCTCCGCCTTCTGATAATAAGGTGGGGTACTAAAGATTGGTTCGCAAGGACGTTGATACCGGTACTCGAAGACTGTATCTTGAATGGAAGGTTAAGGGAATTAGAGGTCGTAGTAAGAGAGGATACAGTGGTAGGACTGGGGGAAGGACATGAGAACTGGGTAGCGTTAAGAAGAGTAATGCGAGATCCATGGCTGGAAAAGGTGTGGTTGAGCGCTGGAGTACTCTATGTGAATTCCATGGGCGATTTTAATGGAAGAGCGTGGGATGGGAGACTAGGTGGTGAGAAGGCATTTAGGAATATAAGTTATCTACTTGAGGAAGAGGTGATGGAGGTTGATAGGAGAACAACAAGTATAGGGCGAAGTTGTTAGTAGTGGTAGAGACTCGTAAACTGTGATTGGAACATCAGTCCTCAGGTTGATTGTAAAGTTTATGGAGGGTGATCGAACATCACATATTCTACAAAGATTCATCGTTATATGTAGTTCTGCAAGAGGCTTAACGAATCGGCGTATATTATTATCCACCTCTACTGTCCTTATTACTATGGGACATTTTACACGAATACTGGCGACAGAGCAAACATTCTATAGTCACACAAAAAGATAAATACATCACCATGGAAGCACCATGAGCACCATATGAAGTCACTGCATATTTTGAATAGTTTTTAAAGTTTGTTCAATTTGATTATCATTTCCCCAACTTCCTGTTCTACAAGCGCGCTTTATGCCCGTAAAAAAGGAAGGAGAATTTCCTGGTTCGTAAAAGCACCCAGCTCAGAAGATCGCAAATGACTTTTTATGAACCCAGTGAGAGAGCTAGAAACCAGATGGGCCAATCCATGCCGTAAATTCATGCATCAACAACCAATCCATTGCACCGTGTGTTCTTGCCCCGAAAAAAATCTAACGAGTTGACATAGCCTTTGTAACCACACGCTTGAGCGCAAGCTCCTTCTTCTTAAGATCATCTGAAGTGGAATCCTCAACCTCGAGTTGAGCCATGGCCTCACTGAGAGCAGACTCAATCTTGTCCTTTGTACCTCTCTTCAACTTGAGAGACATGGTTGGGTCAGAAACAATCTCCTCAACTCTTGAGATGTATGACTCAAGTTGTTGTCTGGCCTCAAACTTCTTGCTGAACGCCTCATCGGAGTTCTTGAACTTCTCGGCATCTAGTCATGTTAGTTATGTTTGATAACTAAGGAGCTTTAACAAACCGTTGATCATGGTCTCAATCTCGCTGGAAGACAGCTTGCCGACAGAGTTGGAGATGGTGATGTTGGCACTGCGTCCGGAAGACTTCTCGGTAGCAGTGACCTTGAGGATACCGTTAACATCGACCTCGAAAACTACCTCGAGAACGGCCTCTCCAGCTCTCATTGGTGGAATTGGAGCCAGAGTGAACTCTCCAAGAGATGTGTTGTCCTCACAGTTGACACGCTCTCCCTGGAGTTTGTTAGCTACGGTAACAAGGGGGAGAATTCCGGATTTTTACTTGATAAACTGGAAATTGTACTGTCTGTTGATTATCTATTGACAGTCAGTTGAGTACTAGATGAGTTGGAAGAGGATGGGATGGATGTACCAGCAACAGTGGTGAAAGTTCTCTGTTCAAAGTTAGCAAAATGCTCCCCAAAATAGTACCCAATGTTGCAATGCTGTGTAACTTCATGCTCTGGGACTTGTCAATGGAATGATAGTCCTTGTTACGGTGGGACTTATGTAGCTGGCCATTGCCCTGGACCAGCTGATATACAGAGTTGTGTTGGAAATACCCGACAGCCCCCATTCAATGTCCCAGTCAATGATATACAATAGCAAGAACACCATCGAAGGGACGTCTGGGGTAGATAACAAGAAAAAGGAATGGGGTTTCTGACCTTTTTTAAGGTTGGGACTGTTTGTCCACGTGCAACGACTGGAGCGAAGATGTTACCCTCCATGGCAACTCCCAAGCTAAGGGGCACCACATCGAGCAAAAGGAGATCAGCGGTGTCGGCGGAGGTGGCCTTTCCGGACAAAATACCAGCCTGGACAGCGGCACCGTATGCAACAGCCTCATCAGGGTTGATACTCTTCTCAAGCTTCTTTCCATCGAAGAAATCGCTCAAGAGCTTTTGTATCCGTGGAATACGGGTGGATCCACCAACAAGAACGATCTCATCGACCTTGCTCTTATCGATGTTGGCATCCTTCAAAACTTGAGCAACTGGATCCAAAGTGCCATTGAAGGCCTTTGAGTTCAAATCCTCAAATCTGGCACGGGTGATTTGTGCATTGAAATCTTCTCCATCGAAGAGGGAATCAATCTCAACGGTGGTCTGGGCGCCGTTGGAAAGGGTTCGCTTGGCACGCTCGCAAGCAGTTCTGAGACGACGAAGGGCACGGGGGTCCTTGGACATGTCTGTAATAACATGTTAGCATACTGTACTCATTTTAGGAGTTCGAGGGGGAAATCAGAGCCATTGACTCTGAGACTTTTGCGCTTGCAAAACAGAATAACCAAGCCTGGAGCTTCTGCGCTTGTAGATAGTGCTGAAGTCTGGGACTTTCACTTTTGCATATAAGACTCATGAAGTATGGTCTTCTTATCGCATATTAGAGCTCCTGCTAATTCTCGAACCGTTGCGCTTGCAAAACAGTGTGATCGAGCCTGGAGCTTCTGCGATTGTATGTTAGGATGCTCAAGCCTTGGGACTTTGGCTCCTGAATCCAAGATTCATAAAGTTTGGACTTCTGCTCGCATATTGAAGGGTCTCTCTTACCCTTCTTAGTCTTTCTCTGGAACTCCTTTTTGAAGTGCTCAAGCAAGTTGGTATCGAAATCTTGTCCTCCCAAATGGGTATCACCAGCAGTTGCCTTGACGGTGAAAACACCACCTTGGATGTTAAGAAGGGAAACATCGAAAGTTCCACCACCGAGATCATAGATCAAAACATTACGCTCCTTGTTGGACTTTCCAGCACCAAGACCGTATGCGATAGCAGCGGCAGTTGGCTCGTTGATGATACGGAGAACGTTGAGGCCAGCAATGGCACCAGCATCCTTGGTGGCTTGACGTTGGTTGTCGTTGAAGTATGCGGGAACGGTGATGACAGCCTTGGTGACCTTCTTTCCGAGCTTAACTTCGGCAACTTCCTTCATCTGAATAGCAGTACATTAGTCTTACTGGTCATGCCGGTATAGACAGATTCAACATACCTTGGTCAAAACCATGGAGGAGATCTCTTGTGGCGAGAAGATCTTATTCTCACCGAGGTACTCCACCTCGACCATTGGGCTTCCCTCTTGGTCGACGACCTTGAATGGCCATGATTCAATATCCTTCTTGACTGTCTCGTCATCGAAGCGGCGTCCGATCAAACGCCTGCAAATAATTAGCGAAGAGCTAAAAACACTATTGATGGATCACATACTTGATGTCGAAGATGGTATTTCTTGGGTTCATCGCAGCCTGGTTCTTGGCCGATTCACCGATCAAACGCTCCTTGTCAGTGAAACTGACGAAGGAAGGTGTGGTGAAAGATCCTACATCAAATTAGAATCGTTGTTGGTGGAGAAGTGGGAGGTATGTGGCTGCGGTGTGCTGCAAAGTTTTGGAGTGCGAAATATTTACCTTGCTCGTTGGCAATGATCTCAACGTTGGTTCCCTCATAATTGGCAACTATGAATCTCATCAGTATGCTGAATGCGCCGCAAGTTCGACGTTGCGATGTGTCTGAGCCATTGGAACATACCGCAGGAGTAGGTGGTGCCTATCAAGAGGAAAAATAGTTAGCGATCAAAAGTTCTTTCTTCTCTAGCAGGATGCATTTTGCAAAGGACGATAACACATACCAAGATCGATACCGATCGCACCGTCGTAGACCTCGTCAGCCATGATTGATATGTTATTTTAGGATTGTGGTGTAGAGAATTGAAGAACAATAGAGGGCGGGGAGGTTGAAATCGGGTTCTCGAATAATTTTTCGACTGAGAGTGTGGAACGCTCACGTTAGCTCGAAAATTTGTGAGCTAGCGGCAATTTGGCCTCAGGATAAGCCGCTGATATCAAGGCTGCCGCGCAAAAGTGGGGACCAGATGCACATGTTCACAATTTCGAGCTAAATATTCAAGGTATTGACTTATCTAGGCAGCTTATCGAAAGCTAATACATGAAGATGTACTCAGAATCAAACTTGTAGCCTTCTTTTCTGAAATCATCCGCACTTTTCCCTGTTAAAATATTGTACTTATTATCCCTGCCATTATGAGCTATTTCGTTCTGCAAAACATAAAATTCCTAGGCTGGCTTGATTTATAAAATTTCACAGTCTACTGCGTTCCTCTCTAGGGGAATCGTGAGGTTAAGACTGCTTCAAGTTCAAAATGCAAGTTGTGGGAGAATCGGAAGGTGAACATTGCCTGAGGTCTACTGGTCTGTTGACAAGAACCCATGATTCGTCACTCAACAAACTTCACAGCACTATACACATTGATCACCATCGCCGAAGTAAGATTAATGACGAATCGTTCATTTCTTTTTAAATGCTACGGTCAGTATCTGTCCGTTGCAATAATTAACTTGGAAGCATCAATAGTTTACAACGCCTTATATTTTGCCAAAGGCTGGTGAATCCATCCCAATGTCCATTGTCATTATACATTCTTGACGCCTTCAATGAATTAGCTCCAGTATCCCAGGAAAGCCAATCCAATACATAAACAGCTCGCTCACGCTCTCGTAAGGTTGGCAAAGATCGTGATCTTCTCCAACTCCGCATCTTGGCCGCTAGCTGACTTTGACCCCTTTGGCAAAGCAGCAATCAACTCAACCTCAATACGATTGAGTCCAGGTGCGAGTCGAGTCTCAAATAATGGATGGCAATTGTCGACAGGATGACCAGGAATTAGCGGCTGAGCAGGTAACCGTGTTGTTCCGGAAGTGACGAAAAGCTTATATTGACCTTCAACAATGTGTGCTGCAATAGTGGGTTTTAGTTGTAGGTAGTAATGAGTTGGGGGAAGGGTGATGGTGATAGACTGCTGAGCCATGGTCGGAGATGGGGGAATATCCATACGGAAGTGGCGTGAAAGGTTAAGGCCAGGGTGTGTAGCAAGACTAAGATTTGTGATCATAGCACCAGAAGCGTCTAGCAATGTTAGCAATGCTAGCAATGTGCAATATAGACATCCATGGTATC
Organism: Filosporella fistucella; assembly: GCA_030077755.1. Lineage (NCBI taxonomy): Eukaryota > Fungi > Ascomycota > Leotiomycetes > Helotiales > Filosporella > Filosporella fistucella. Next base: position 1,723,227 of record JAQJZZ010000002.1, read on the forward strand.
ATACCTTTACCAGGTTGTCTCCATTTTGAATCAAAACTCGGATTAACTTGATGTGGTGCCACATGGTTGAATGACTGAGCGTATCCTCCCTGGGAATACGTGTTGCTGCCAGTAACACCAGGTGTGGATGGAGGTGCCATGCCAGAGAGACCAGGAGTCGAGACGGCTTGGCTGGAAGCGCGATAATTGTTTATAGGCTGTACGGCTGGGGAATTTCGAGCAACCTCTTCATTTTTCACAAGTCCGGGGTTGGATGTGGTAGGAGACTGAACAGAGGTAGACGAGCTTCGGGCACGCTCTAATTGCCCCAAGTTTGGAGCAGGAGTAGCAGAGGATTGAGAGCTGCCAAATGGGTTTCGGCGAGTGGTTCCATTAGCAGCTCCTCCAGATCCATTTGTGCCATTGGCTTGAGGCGCCGATTGAGGAGCAGGCGACGCTGCAGGGCTAGCTTTGCCTCCGAACTTAAGTGTAATCTTGCGTTCGCTTTCAGGCATCTTCAATTTGATCTTTGTACCAGTCGGCTCAGAAACAGCAGCCTTGGCTTGAGCAAGTTCCTTGTTAAAGAATTTCTATATTCATCAGCGGTTGTCTCCTCAATCATCAAATTCTTGAACTGACCTGAAGCTCTCCAGCCAAGACGAAAATGGGGCTACCATCTTCATTATATTCGCGTGCATTCTTCCATATACGACTTGCCTCGTCTTCAAAAGTCGCCCAAGATTTGAAGTCAGAAATACCAGTAGCTTTCTTACCAGCTCCACCCTTGATTCGGTTTTGCAATGTAGATAAACTGACAGGGTTCTTGATTGCGCTGTAATAATCTCTCAATGACTTTGGAGGAAGGACGATGAATGGCTCGAAATGTGCAAAATCATCCCTTCAATCATGTTAGCATATTTTCCACTTGAGACTGCAACACCCACGACTCAAACTCCTTTTTCCTGATCAAATCTTCAACAATCTTTTCCTGGGCTTGCTGAAAGGTAAGTTTTGTAAAACTAACATCTGCATATTGCCATTCTGACAAAGCAGGCGTGGTACTCGGCTTTCGATCTGGCGTATTCTTTGGAGGGCGACCACGACCAAGCTTTCTCTTCGCGGCGGGTGTAGGCTCTGCATCTGGATCCTCCTCACCATCTGCGTCCAAATCGCTTGTACCATCTAAGTGGGAGGATTTAGGGGTTGGGGCAGCTTTCTTAGCCGACAAAGCTGCTATAGCTTTGGGAGGCAACGGGGTTCCTGGCAGAGGAGTCGGAAATGCAGAGTATCCGGGTGTTTTGTACGCAGGGTTGTGTTTGGTCATAAAGTTGCTCAAAGCTTTCCTCAGACGTTCAGAGTCTTCGTATATTTCCGAACCCTTCTCGTTGAACTCTTTGGCATTTGATATCATACGTTTGAAGTAACTTTCCAAGGTGGTGAGAGTAGGGAAATCGCCATGCTTCAACTTCTCCTCAATTGTGTCCAAAGCAATCGGCATCTGAATTACATCATAGTATTCCGGCAAATCTCGTTTGGAGGGTAGCTTGAGGAAAGCTGTTGCAATAAGGCGTCCGCTGTGGATTCGTTAGCATTGCACATTTCAAAAATTGACGTATCGTTGCAGTGGGAGTATGCGTGCACTCAGAATAGGAATAATGCTGTTCGCAGTCTTGTGCCAGCCTTCCTTTGCACGAGGCTGTCTCTGATCCTGGAAGTGTCTGCATGTTGAATGATAGAACGAAATTGCTTACCTTTTATCTGCCGTTTGGCGGAATGTACTGACCAATTTCAGGCCCAGTTGGGTGGTTGTCTCGACAGTCTCCCCGGCAGAAAGGTCGACGGTTTCCTTGTTCACTGTCAGCCTTGCCGTCTTGAATGCTGCGGAGTCTCGAAGGATGTGGTGCGGTGCAGTTCGTAAACCTTCGGCGCGGTTTCGAGTCCCTGCGACCATCGCCAACATCCAAAAAGCACAACCCGCATCGCGAACTTGCTCTACTATGCGACTGCGACTGATATAGTTGAGAACTTACAGCTGCTGGCACCTTTCTCCTCTTTGCCGCACGATCATCCAATTCCTCTGCGGCTCCCCCACCGCTGGCTTTGCGCTTGTCCATTGTGTCCTTTTCGTGGCTCGGTCGCGAAGTAGGGATGGAATTATTCTATCAAGGTGAATCTTCCAAGATAGAATGGTAATACCTCAATGGCTGGATGTTGAATGGAGTGCGCAAACCCGACGCGATCGAATGCGCGTTAGGGAGAGGACTTTTGGTTGTTCCTGGTTATCCTTGTTGGGTTTGGGGAACAGAATCGCTTTGGAGTGAAGTCGGGAAACAATACAATTTCCGAGATGTAATTATTCTCGCGACAATGGTACTATTTCCTGTTCCAAAGAACAGCCTCACAAACTGAAAATTATGCACCGTCACTCTCTGGTGAATAATCTGCTTGATTCGATGGTCTGGCAGGTCATCGTGCGGCTTGACCTCTCCGTTCCAGTCGATCTCGACCTCGTCAGGGTTTGGATCACGTGCGGTTTTCACTAGTGTGGACGAGGCTACGGCCACCGAAATACGATTTGTTTACTTTCTTTCCAACCAAACCCCCCACCCTCAATAATTTGATTCAATTCGCGCCGCATTGCTTTTGATACTTTCCACGACTGCTCATTCCTTCAAACTTGCCCTTTTCTCTTCCTGATACGAGACCACGAGGACCTAACGAACGAACTCCTGCACAAACCCTTCACGCTCGATATCTGCACACACTCGCTTTCGCAGACTATTTCCCTTCTATTTTGACTGGTTGGGTTTGTCTTGCGCGAAGTCTCACATCTTGTGTTGAATTCTTTGTCGCGTGCAACCCCGCTATCTAGCAGCCGTCCTCTGACCTCGGGAAAAACAACCCAACATATCCACAAACAGCAGGCAAGATGTCCGATCTTGATTATTCCAGAAGGAACAAAGTCCCAAGACCTTTGAGCGACTCCGAGAAGGCTCGCCTGGAGGAATTCATTGACTCGATCCATTACTCTGCCAGGTATGCTACGGTGTCTTTCCCGGGCAATTACCAACTATAATCTAAACAATAAAAAATTGACAAATTGACCAGATACTCTGATGATGAATACGAATACCGACATGTGCAGATCCCCAAAAACATGCTAAAGGCAATTCCGAAAGACTACCATGACCCATCAAAAGGTACACTGAAGTTGTTGTGGGAGGAAGAGTGGAGAGCTTTGGGTATCACACAGGTCTGTAGATCCGGTTGTGGTTCATCTTAGGGACATACTGATGGGATTTACTGCAGAGTCTTGGTTGGGAGCACTATGAAGTCCACGAGCCTGAACCACACATCCTCCTCTTCAAGTGAGTATAGACATTCAGAATGACCCTTCTTGTACTAACGGACAGTAGGCGACCCCTCAATTACGTTCCTCCAAGCCAATAGACGAAATAATGATGATTGATTTGCTCATGAAGTTGATTTGAATTTGGCCGTCTTTTGATGCAGCGCGAAAAATCTTTCAGACAATGGCGTATGCTCTGATGATGTTACGTCTCATGTCTCTCAATACTACACATTTCATGGCCTTACATGAAATTCCTTTTCTATGTTTAGATTAGGGTGATGGGACATTGTCTCTTTTTTTTAAGATTTCCTGGGTCTCTATGGTTTTTTAATAATGGTTTGGTGAAGACGTGGCACTGATTGTACGATATGGATACCGCGGGTGAGGAAATGGAAATTCTTTACCCTCCACACTACTCGAATATGGTCCGATAATCAGATAACGAAATTCGTGAGAGTGAAACAAAAATGCCAAGGTGGAGAAATATTAGGCCTCCTCCAAGCGTTTACACGTTCCAAACATATTGCATCTCGAGCCTAAATATGGCGGGAGCCGACTGCCCGTAGGAGTTTGGATCAGCATGTATCTGAATTTCCTATATGAGCTTCTGCAAAATTCTAGTGATTTGAGCAACGCTGCAAAGATGGAGGGTATGAGGCTGAAGATAGGTAAATCACGTTTCTCCGCAATCAGTTAAATGCACAGCCCTGGTTTTCTAAATCGAGCTTTGCCGGAATCCAGGAACAGAAACTTGCGCCAAGCTTTGTGGCACAAGGTGGCGTGAATTCTGACGTTAGGTTGAATTGTAATCGAACCACCCCAAGTTGTTGCCAGATAACCTTCCCCCATATGCTTTACAATCAATACCATGTACAAAACCCGCGCCTCCCATACTTTGTCCAACTCTCAAACATAATCCTTTGTTGAGATTGGCATATGGTTTCTTCTTGCAAATTCTTTAGACTGCACATAGACAAATTCATGCTTCAATAGCAGCCATTTCTTTCAACAATTGCACATTATCGGCATTAAGCCCCACCACCTCTACGCTAACTCCTGCTACACTCCCTCTACAGGGTAAATTGAACGGAATAATAAGGATAATAAAGGACCTGGTGTCCTTGTGACAACTATGAAGAGCGCCTCTCGAATCTTTTATCTGGCAGTATTCGCCTTACTTGGAACTTCCCACGCTGCAGATTCCAAAAGTGCGTCAAAGGCCAGGCCATCTAGTCCAGATGTTTGCGCGGTATGCACTTCTTCTTTTCTATCAGGCATATTTGTCTAATGCCTCTATTCAGATTTCTCCAAAAGCAATCGTCTCAGATGCTTGCGCCTCCTACTCTGATCTCGATGATCTCAACTCAAAATTACAACCTTCGCTTGTCGACATAACAAGGAACACCGATTTCTTTGCATATTATCGTTTGAACTTGTTCGGGAAAGAATGTCCATTCTGGAACGATGAGAATGGCATGTGTGGAAACATTGCCTGCGCAGTAAATACTTTGGACAATGAGGAGGATATTCCACCGGTATGGAGGGCAGAAGAATTGGGTAAATTGGAAGGGCCAAAAGCCGGACATCCCGGGAAAAAGCTACAAGAGGAGCGCGGCCCAGAAAAGCCATTACAGGGAATGCTAGGTGAAGACGTCGGAGAGAGCTGCGTGGTTGAGTACGATGATGAATGTGACGAGCGGGACTATTGTGTCCCGGAAGATGAAGGTGCTGGATCGAAAGGCGACTATGTGAGCTTGGTAGACAATCCGGAGAGGTTTACAGGATACGCTGGAGAAGGCACCAAGCAGGTTTGGGATGCCATCTACAGGGAAAACTGTTTCTCGAAGTCATCCTTTCCGAAATCAGCTTCTCTAGGAAGCTCGCCATTCTCTCAACGTGGACCAGCTGCCGATGAACTCAAATCAGTAATTCGAGGACATGGCCTTCAACAGGCTCTTGAAGAACATCAGAAGCATACACCAAACACACCATTCGTTACAGAGACAGGTCTTGAACATGAAGACGAATGTCTTGAGAAGCGTGTATTTTACCGAGTAGTATCGGGGATGCACACATCGATCAGTACACATCTCTGCTGGGAATATTTGAACCAAACTACTGGCGAGTGGGGTCCGAATCTCCAGTGTTACAAGGATCGACTACACAATTTCCCTGACCGGGTATCCAACCTCTACTTCAATTATGCTTTGGTCCTGAGAGCTGTTACGAAGCTCGGCCCATATTTGAAAGATTATACGTTCTGTTCAGGAGACCCAGTACAGGATCGCATTACAAAAGCAAAGGTGCAAGGATTGACTTCAAAAGCTGGGGAAGCGCCTCAAATATTTGACGAGAGTCTAATGTTCGTCAATGGAGAAGGCCCAAGCTTGAAAGAGGACTTCCGCAATAGATTCCGAAATGTTAGTCGTATCATGGACTGTGTAGGCTGCGACAAATGCCGCCTCTGGGGTAAATTACAAACAGCTGGTTACGGAGCCGCTCTCAAGGTCCTCTTTGAATTTGATAACAACTCAGAGGATATTCCTATGCTGAAGAGGACAGAACTTGTTGCTCTTTTCAACACTCTCGCCAGGATCTCCAGCTCGCTCGAAGGGGTTCATAAGTTTAGACTGATGGTTGAGGCAGAACAAGCGGAAGCTGAGCCCAAGGAGAAAACCTTCCCGGACCGGGTCACTAAGCCGCATCATGTCATACCAAACAAAGACTTCAAAGAAACAGAGCCGGTGGATGATGGAACTTCCGAATTCGATCCAAATGAATTCAAAAGGCTACCTTTACCAGACAACGCGACCGTAACAGAAATATTCAACTCTGAGATTGAGCTCGTATGGAAAGTCACTAAATATGTTGTCAAGGGGTGGATAAACTTCCCATTCAAAGCGTAAGGCAGACGAAATTACCTACTATCTTCTCAGACTAACATGTCTTCAGGTGGGAGATTTTTACCTACGAAACGAAACGAGCTTTCGATAGATTTGTTGGATTACCAGTCCAGCCTAGAAAATGGCAGTTCAACAGACCAAAGCTGGATGAGCTCTGAGTTTGTTGATAGGTCAGTGGAGGTCTTTTAGGGTATTTGCATTAGCGTTTGGAGTTTTGTAGGTTATATTATTTCTACTGAGGGGTATCTTATCAGTTCTTAAAAATTGCATCATAGCGTGGCATTTAGATCCGTATGCTAGAAAAAATGGCATGTTTTATTATCTCGTATAGTTGTTGATCCCGCTATCGGAATGAAAAACTCTATTTGCCATTTTCACATCTGTCTCAATGCTTCCAGTCTTTTCAGTAAAATTTCGCAATAATTTCGTGCGTACGCAAGTTCCACAGACAATCCCTTACTATTCCCAATCCCAGAAATTTGCGCATAAATACTCCTTCCTACCAATGGCATTTGACAATGGGTTGGGATTGTTATGCTACTTCGCTTTTCATTCATTTTTCTCGACTTATCTCAAGAGTGAAGCTGCGAATCATTATACGCAAGGTCAATCTGTTCCTTCCATATGAGTTCTCAGAGCATAGCTGCTGACGCTCTACCATTCCTTCCCCCATTTCCCCTGCCACTCAAGGGCTTTCCTTGACTAACTTCAACTTTTTTGAATTTCGTTGCCAGCCTTTTTATCCACCTCTCACATGTGGATTACGAACGCAAGTTTCTCAATAATATCGACACAATTGCTTCCGTTCTACCTGCAGCTCTTGGTGTTCGTCAATGATGAAACTTAAACACCTCTACGTTGTCTCTGCGCTGCTGGTAAGGTTCAGCAGCGCAACTAACTACGTTGGCTCTCGAGACGCGGATCTAGGAGTTGATATGTTCATCGGCATTCCCTACGCTCAACCTCCCGTGGGTGCTGGCCGTCTTCAACCACCCTCCCAATCTTCCATGACCTTGGTATTCTGGATGTGTCCAAGCCTACAAGCAATCAATGCATCCAGCTTCGTGCAGGTCGTGCTCCGGTCAATGGCTCCGAAGATTGTTTGACTCTTGATATTGTTCGACCGTCTCAAAGTTTTTCTCCAGGATCCAGACGAGATAAACCACTCCTGCCTGTTTATGTTTTCATTCATGGGTACGCAGTCTCTCTCCTCTCTCTCTCTCTCCCTCTCTCCCTCTAAGTTTCGAATGCTGGCTCATTGTTAAGTGTTTCATCCTGAGCGGGACACGGTCGACCAGACTGTGTGCTCGTTCCTCCAATCCAAGAACTTGGAATTCTTGCATTGATTATTCTAAACTCCTGCGACGACAGTGAAGGCGCAGATTTTGATGAAATACTCTTTTTGAGGGAAACTGAGCTGAGCGATTTTGGTCCCACGTACACACCCGCAGTTATCATTCCAACTTTTGGAATCAGATATGAATCAGATCATGGCACAACGAAGAGACACATTTTTTTTTTTTTAGAATCGGTGTAGAGTCATGAAAATGAAAACAATTGCAACAAACCTTATTTCACATGGACCAAAATATATAATTCATGTTTTGGTCCCCTAAGCAGGTAAGAATGGGTAGTCGGGTCGAACACATATCTATTATACACTCCTTATACATGCAATCTTGGAGCTGCTTTTGGCCCTCTGCCGTTGCACAATTATCTACACTTTTTCTCTTAAGTCATTTCGAACATTCACAGGACCTGAAAGTCTAAATCTTCAGTTGTACAATGTCTGGTTCCTGCATACGCTCCTGCTCTTTAGCAATTCAAAACCTTGATCATATCAGATGGGCAGCATCTTCAAGATGGAGCAGATATCCTGTGGATCAACACGTTGAGCCGTTTGATAGAAGTGAAGTATTTGAGCTCGTAATGCACGAAATTCATTTGTTGTTACAATTCTATGTATAAAATATCATGTTTACTTCAATAGCCACGCTTGCCTCATAATTAGTTTTTCATTCCGCCAGTCCTCTTATAAAAAACACACTTAATTCCTTCCCACAAAACCATCACTCATCTCAAACACCTCAACTTGTCTCCCTCCCCAGCCCCTCTTTATACCTACTTAAAGCTCTATCTCTACAAGCCTTATGCTCCACAATTCTCTCCGGATATCCCTTCTTCTTCGCTTCCTTCCCCTCCCCTCTAGCATACGGCTCATGTATCGCCATTCCCTTTACCCCCTCCAATTCCGGGATCCATTTCCTTATATATTCGCCTTCCTTATCGAATTTCTCGCTCTGAAGTAGGGGGTTAAAGATGCGGAAATAGGGTTGAGGGTCAACGCCCGTGGAAGCACAGAAGCCCCAGCCGCCGTTGTTGGAGGCGAAATCGCCGTCGATGAGGTGGAGCATAAAGTATTGTTCGCCGAGACGCCAGTCGAGGAGGAGATGTTTGGCGAGGAAGGAACCGACTATCATTCTGCATCGGTTGTGCATATATCCGCAGTGATTTAGTTGACGCATTGCGGCGTCGACGATGGGATAGCCTGTTTTGCCTTCGCACCAGGCTTTGAAATGTTCATCGTTGTATTCCCAGTCTATATTTGTGTATTCTGGTTTGAAAGGTTTGTTCATACAAACGTATGGCCAGTGAGCTAGGACGTGCTTGTAGAAATCTCGCCAGGCAACTTCGGAGATCCAGGTTTGAATGCCTTGGTTGCCGCCATCGAGGTTCTTAGTTGTGTTGTGGTCCCGGGCTGTGCGGACGGCGGTTCTGGCGCTGAGGGTGCCGGATGCGAAATGTACTGAGAGGGATGAAGTTGCTGCCATCGCTGGTAGATTACGAACATCTGCATATTTCGAGATTCTTTCTGAGCAGTACTTTTCCAAACGAGAATGAGCTTCCCCTTCTCCTGCTGGCCACATGGAACGGAAACGCTTCTTTTCTTCTGCTGTCAATTTCTTGTTCTCTGGAGCGTCTGGTATCGAAGATTCGAAGAGGTGTTTAAACTTTTGTCTTGCAGACTTGGGATTCTGACTTGGTGCGTCGTGGAGATCGATGACTTCCGGATGTCGGTGAATGTAGGCAACCCATGCTCTAAACCAAGGACTGTAGACTGAATACTGCTTCCCACTTCCACTAGCCAGTTCACCAGGACTGACGACACAAGTATCTGGCACAACGTCCATAGCAATATTATGCTTCAAACACTGCTTTACCATCTTAGCTTCCCTCCTCAATTCATCAACCTCATACTCCATGTTAGCAAACAAATGACTTGCACCCCACTCCTCCAACAAATCAAATATCCGTCCCGGAAGATTCCTCCTCTTCTCCACAGTCTCAACATACAGCGGAATATCCAGCTTCGCCAAATCCTCTTTCAACACCTCCAATGTCCGGAGTATAAAATCCACTCTAACGGGAGCCGTCAAATGCGCCTCAAAGTCCTGCGGACTAATCATATACAATCCAATAAGCGGCACACCTTTACTCTTCGCCTTCTCACTCGCAAGATGCAGCGCATTATTATCCTTCGTCCTCAAATCGCATTTGAACCAATGCACAATCGCATCTCTAACGCCAATCTTTTCCCTGTCTCCCTTCGTCTCCTCAAGCGCATTTTTTAGATCTTTAACAGGTCTTAGCAATTCATCATTGTTATATGCTAATGCGCGCGTATTCGACATCTCATGGGGATAGTATTTTCGCAGCACAATGCCACTTTCCTCTGCTTCTTGCGCTTTCGCGTGCGGTTCGCGCAGGGAATCGTTTCCTAATTTTGCTTTCTTAGAGGTAGGGTTTGGGCCTTCTGTAGCCTTTCGTTTTCCGTTCGTAGCGGCTTTTTTGGGAGGCATGTTGAAATTTGGCGTTGCCGCAAAAGCTCTCTTCCAGAAGGTAGGTCGAGGAAATGGAATTGGTGTTTTGAGGAAGACAGACAGAATCAGAACTGTGTTTTTGGATGCAGAGCGGAGGAGAAACATCAATTGGTGTTTTTGGCAGTGGGGATGTTGTTTTCAAAAGAACGCGTTGATCGGGAGAGAAGAGAGTCGTAGACGTCATGGTTGATTGGGCAGGGGTAGCTCTGTTAGCTCCGATTCTAGCGTCGATCTCTTTCCACCCGCATAAAGGTACCGAGGTTGAAGATTGCCCGGACAGGAAAGGATACATAGGTACTTACCTAGGCCATCTATCTAGAAGGGAATAATCGTTGGTTTCCGATTTACGGATATATCCCGCTCTGTGTCTTTTCTTCTTATCGTTGGGTAAGTACCATACTCGAAAGGTAGATCTAGCCACACTAACATCCTCGACAGCCACTCGTAGAATTTAGAAGGCTCTCTCAAACTACTCAGAAGAGATTCTACATAGGAAGTGTGACTTGTCGCAAGTATGATCAACCCAAGCACTAATCTGGCTGGATCCTCCCACTTCAACATGCAGCGTAGATCTGGAAAGACCTCACCTCATCCTACCGAGTCTAAGATCCCTTCTTTCAAGACATGATCACATATTATTTTGGGGTAAGTCTCGAGAGCGCGAGGACATTTGTAGTATTTCACATTGAACATTAAGCTCGATTGTAGCCTATCCAACATACTCTATCCACCCCACTCGTCTTCTCCCTTCTCTGAATATTCCTCCTCCAAAACAAACCTACCAATATCCATACCACCAAGCACCAGCCTATGCAAAACCCATCTTGTTCAATCAGCCCACTCCGTCCAACCAGTACAAATACAAAACAATGAGACCTTTTTCAAGATAAAAAGTCGCGAAACGTAAAACCAGAAGAAATAAAAACGCCACGTAAATGCAACGCACCCTTCTATGCCCCCTTTTCAAATCGTACTCGGCCACAATGCTTGGGTATCATCCTCCACTATTCACCCAATTGTTTGACCACCTCGCTCTTCTATATACATACATGATGGATAGAACGCCGTATGAACGCCAAGTAACGGGGTGCTGCTTGTGGTAAGGACAGTGTGTGTAGTTTGACGACGAAGAAATAAATGTAGACAGTTTTCCAGTGTCTTGTGTGTTCGTACGCGAAAATCAATCACAGAGAGTGTTAGCTAGCAGGTGAGTGACATGACAATCACGCTCCGACAACCTTCGGGTTCTTCAAGCTGGCCTCCGGGTTCGTCTTCTCCTGGGCTTTCCGAGCTGCCTTCTTGTCCGCCTGCTCCTGACTTTTCAATCTCTTCTCCTCCTTCACTAACGCTTTCTGCTCCGCTGCTTTCCTCTTCTCCTCAGCTTGCTTAACAGCAAATTCTTGCTTTTGTTGCTTAGTAAAAATCTTCTCCTCAACCGCTTTTTGTATTGGTGGTTTCTCGACTTGTTTCCGAACTTGCTTGCCGACTGGAGGGGGAGATGATTGATGTTGCGTTTGGGCTTGAATGGCTGGTGATTGAGGGGCGGATTGCGCTGGAGGAGGATCATTTGCTGGCTGTTGATTATTGTGAGTATTCTGCTGTTGAGTTTGGGGTTGACTTTGCTGTGTATTTTGCTGCTGACCTTGTTGATTTTGCTGCTGAGCTTGTTGATTTTGCTGTTGACCTTGTTGATTCTGCTGCTGACCTGGTTGCTGCCCCGCTTGCTGCTTTTGTTGACCTTGCTGACCTTGCTGAGCGGGGGGCGGTACTTGTTGAGATGGTGGCGGCGTTTGGGGGTTCGTCTGTCGCTGTCCCTGTTGTTGAGATTGAGGATTTGCCTGTTGCTGACCTGTTTGTTGACCTGCTGGTGCTTGGTTTTGCCCAGGTTGCTGCTGCGTTGAGACAGGCTGCTGCTTTGGAGGTGGAGGTGCCACGACTTTCTTTGGTTCTTCTAATTTCTTAGGGACAGGAATCCATTCGAGTTTTTGATCATCAAAATGATGCCTATGCTATCAGCCAGAGTTCCACTTATTACCCAGATTTCTTACCCCTCGAAATCGACCTGTGTCAATGCCTTTTCGTTATATTCTGCCTCCAGAATTTCCTTGTAAGCAAAAGGGATCTTTGCTGGAGCGCCTTCGAAAAAGGTGTCTCTGAGCGGGAAGATGTACGAGTCCTGCAATTGTTAATTCCCCTTTTCTACAATAAAATGACTACATACCCGATATTCATGTCCATCCTTGCAGCTCAACATTCCCTCACCTGCAGGATGTGTATGATTGTATCTCGCCGTCGTGATATCAATAAAGAGACCACTCGATGTATCTATCCATCTGGCATCAATGACATTCAACTTATCACTTTGCTCCCTGTTCACATAATGTGGATTGACCTCCAGCATGTAATCCCTTCCTTCGGGAATCCTCGGTGTCTTGTAATGGAAAACAGACATATTGTAGTACGATGCTAGGTAGTGCATCGAAGCTTCGGATACCTGCACATCGGAATCCGAGTCCCATGGCATGATCTAAAGAACGTCAGCTTCTTCAAACAAAATCACTTATGTTTCCTACCTTGCGATTCCACCACCAGCCCAACAATGTCCCATGCATCAGCCATGTTTCCACTCCGATATCTGCGAATGTTGCGAGATACGTCTGAACAAGATTCGACAAGGCTTGTCGTCGTTCTCGGTAGCCTAATTGCTTGTCCGCAAACCTGCATCGCAATTAGCAAAGCGATCCCAAGGAAAGGCATGAAGGATCAACATGCCTGCCATCGTAATGCGGGTGAAAACTGCCAAAACAACTGTTGTCAGCAAAAACTCCCACATCCAAAGTTACATCTGATGTTCGACGGTTAAATGGGTACATACACGCTTTCATCTGGCAGGTGTTAGTGCATTGGCTAAAACGGGAGCACGCGACAGGAGACAAGGGCCTGCAACTCGTAACTTACGAAAGTATTTTCCCTTTGGATCGCCCCTTCTCCCGCTCATATCTTTGTGCATCTTGGTCCGCACACTGTAGAAATCGGCATCGCGCTTCTGAATTGCCATGGCCGACACCACGGACAACATGGCGGGCAACGACAGCAACCATGAGAGCCGCATCGTGGTTGTGTGATGAATGGTTGACGGTTCGGATGGTACCAATATACCTTTAGGATGCTTGGCAGAAATGATAAGGAGAGCTACCGTCTTGGCACTGTAACGCTGGATCGCTGGGTGGGAGGTGCGATGGGAGGCGTGAAATGTCCACTTTGGCTTCTTGATTGGTGCTCGAGGTATAGAGTTGGCAAATAGAGGTAGAGTACAATAAGACAGGAGCCGGAGTGCGGTATGAAAAAGAAAGCATGCGAGCAGATCAGACGTTGAGTTGCCAGGTTCGAAAAAGGGACACCTAGGGGTTTAAAGAGAAGAGACACAGATGGAAGTCTGCGAAATTTGAGTACCGGATGGCCAGGACTGGATAGGAGCAGCTTTGACCGACAGGACTAGACTACTGCACGACGAGAGAGGGTGACTGCTGGTATGAGGGAGAGAGTTAATGCATTGAAAGCAGGATGAAAAGGATTATTGGCGGAAAGACGTAGTTTGAACCAAAGACGGCGTAGAATACTTTTCATAGGAAAAGAGAACCATGAAAGGGCCAGCAGCAACAACCCCGTCCGGCGATTTTCAGAAAATGGAAATACCGCAGTGGATGTGGATGTGAAATGTGGCAGAGGAGTGGAGTGGAGCAGGGTACGGAGTAAGTTGGTAGAGTTCGAATCGATGGGCGCGAAAGTGGCGAGCGTGCAGAGGCGGTATCTTGCGTATCTTGCGTAGCTCTGCAAGCAGGGCAAGGCTGTCTGGTTGGTCTATAGAAGGGGGATATGGCCCATTATGGCCTTTGTGGGACAAGACCGAAGACTCGAAGCATGCCATAGAAATGTAGGATGACGACGCCTGTATCTGTGCAATATTGCTCTATGGAGAGACGTACAGAGTATGCATCGGCGCATATCTCCCATTTTGTGACGGAGCTGAATTTTGGACTGTTAGATTGTTGACTCTGTTCTCTAATTTCTCCTCGTTTGGTGTGACACGACATATTACACATAGAGGAAAATACACAGTAGACTAGAGCCGGGAGCTTGCTGAGTAGGTAAAAAAGGAGTCATCCCAATTTTGAATTCTTCTTGGCTCTCGAAAAGCCTCTTAATCTGGTTGAAGACAGGGATGCCAAGCCTTTTTTTTTACGACGGCGGAGAATCTCCCTGCATTCGTGGGGGGGCTGCGGGAACCGGATCGGCTTTGGGCTTTGGGCATTGGGCAACTATTGACTGCGCGACCCATGGTGCCATGGTGCGTTGGTGTGCACTTGAAGCCATTGACGGATGCAATATCTAGCACGCCTCGCACGCCTCGCACGCCTCTGTTCCACAGCAAAGTACTTACTCGAGCAACTGTAGTCTGTAAATAGTCCAGAATATTTTGGGTTGTACCTAGGTACTGCACTGTGCACGATGTCAAACAAGGTACGAAGTATGACTTCAGATGGTTTCTATAATTGATGAAACTGCAAGAGCCGATCATGATGCAATCTGATAAGGATAGCCGTGTACAAAGTAAAGGCTGGATATGCGTCCCTCTCGGAGGGCATCGATCCGATATTCCCAGGTATCATGTCTGACTAACAGTTTGGATGAAGGATCTTGTTTGTTGTTCGAAAGTTCGAATAATTGATAACTAGCAAAGTGTGCTACTGGAATTCTCGGTCGGGTCGTTGAGCTGTTGTGCCCTTCAAGCCCCTGACACTATTATTCCCTTAGCTCCTCCTGTTATCAAATTCCCGGCTGTCGCGTGCTGTTCGGATGCAACTCTCCAAGTTTTCACCCCTGCCGCAAAGATGAACGCGCGTCTGCTCTTTCCCTATCTCGGTCTCAATGGTCCGAGGAAACACAAGCCTTTTGGCGAGACTTGGCAAAAGCTTAGCAACGCCAAGCGCAAAAGAGCTCTGTTTGCTCTACCGGTAGCTCAAACAGACGCATTCATTTCAGCCGCACGTAAGTGCCTTCCAAGTTCGTTCAGCCCCCAATAGATTGGTGACCAGACTTGTCTAGATGTGGCAGAATACGAAGATTGGTGGCAGCTGGTTCTTGTCAGGAGAAATATATTTAACCCGTCTCGGGTGGGTGATCAGTTAGCCCGTCCCGTCTAATTGGAGATCTCCCATGTGGCGGTGGACCGCTCGAATGCTTCTTTCAGCCTTTTCGAATTTGGAAAGGTACAATGCGTGGTGAAGCAGAACATTGGCTACCTGAAAAATACATATATGAAGTAGCTATTAACCTCTAGGCCGTCGCATCCGACAGCTTATACCGACCGGAAAAGTACGAGGTGAGAAGATATCTATCCTTTCATTCCTCTCTCCGCCTGAGTAGCCTGAGCAGCTCTACTTGATGGTTCGTTTCAATTGGTCTAAGACAGCATTCTTCAAAAGAAGCTGTGGAAGTGTTCACATTTAAAAGCACGTTTGAACAGGGCTAGAAATCCTTCGCCGGAAAACCCTCGGCAGTAATTTAAAATTCGCAAAAGGACGGAGGGCGATAGACCGAAAAAGTAACGCACTCATCCCACAGAAGAAGAAAGTTGAAACACCACTCACTTGCAATAAAAGGTCTGGCCTTGCAGTGACATTCTTCATGCCAATCAACTATGATCGGTGACTGGAGGGAATATTCATTCCCGTACCAAAGCAACAGGTTGATGTTGGATAAAGAAGCACGTGAGGTTGTGGCTCATAGAATTCAATTTGATACTGTCGATCCGAATTCTTATTCCCGGCTCAATTAGCAAAAATTCACGGCAGTATCTGATGTGATCACCGACATTGATTGGCCTCCTCCGTTCCCCAGATATTTGCAATCTGGCCTTACAGATCCGAACCATGATAAGGTTTGGGATCTGGAATTCGCCTCAGACATCACCCAACAATCCATCAAGCTTTCTTGGAAAGAATGTTTTGCGATGAGATAGCGTCGATCGATATACTGAGGGAGCTGTGAATGAGACTCGCCCATCTCATTCCAAAACAATCGGCGATGACAAGCATCGGAATGTGCCAAGAAGGCGAGGAATTTTACTCACATCACGCGACGATCGACCATTACTTTCCCTTGTGTTGCCGCTGGAGGCAGTAACCAACAGTAAATGAGGTGGATTGGGAGATGCGTCTGATGTGAGCAAGGTGGACAATTGTAAGCCTTGTGATAGTGAACATCGCATGATACTTGCCAGCTTTGGCAATACTCCGAATGTTGATAGGTAAGGAGCAAGGGAGTGAATGTGACCACTTTCTTCATAATAACCTTTTCTGCTCACCGCGCATGGTTTCTTGATATGCATGCCAATGCTCGCAACTTGCGTTTTGTTTCGCAGCCATCAGTGCTCAATCATGAGGGGAAGATCGGCTTCTCCCCCGGATCCGCCAGTGTCTGGAAAAGTTTCTTGAGAACAATTGCAAACTTGGAGAGAATGTGGAGAGTCTGGGTGGGTGTGGAGTGTATTGCCAAGATGTCTATATGACTGACACGCAATCTCTGCAAGGTGCTGAGGATGCAAGAAATACAACTTTCTCGCAATTGGTGCATCTGAGATTGTAGCAAAAAATAGAGGGACTTCCATGGGAGATCATGCTTCTCATAGATGCAATGTTATGCAACACTTTGCTCGAGATTTCTTGCGACGATCTAAGCTTTATCCATTGTCCAAGGCGTGCTTATGTGCTATTGCGCGGTCACTTGTACCATATTTGAAATCGAAGAATCGGGATACTCCCATAATGTTGAAAGATTTAAAAAATGATATGTGTGTTGCGTACTGTATTTTTGCAGCGACACGAAAGGATGTTTGAGGCAAGTTGGCTTGCAGGACACTGGCTCTTTCCACATTTGCCTTTTCAACACCGAAACCACATCGAGTTGACGAACAGCATCACCCCTTCCCCATCTGCCACTGGCATGGAGCCAAAAATGCATCATGAATTTCCTGTGGTGCTTTTCTTTGCTATATTCATTATCATCAATAAAACCGTACTCAACAGTATCTCTAATCTCACGTTCGCTATACTTACAAAAGCACATTCATTAGATTACTCTTGCGATGCACTCGCTGTACCTTAAGAGCATTATCTTGACAACGGAAAGGGGCATCCTTGGGAGTTTTCAGGTCTCTTGAGCTTCAAAAGTTTAGTCAAGCCACTTCGTTTCCTAGAATTATCCACGGAGTAAAGAGCATCGTTGAAAATACGAACTCTGTACCACCCTTCCTCGAAGACAATTTGCTCCGATACAACGACAATCATGGCTCGCATACTTTTATTTCACCTGTTCGATCACTGTCCTTTTATTCGAAGCTGACTCTAAATCTTACATAGAATGTTTTGTGTCTTTTTGGTTCTACGCTGCAAAGTATCTAATGCTGCCAACGCTATCTCTCCACGATTGAGTTCAACCCGGACCTTCACCGGATACCTCCCACGACCTTGTGCCTCAGTACCACTCTTGCCTTCGAGTCGAACGATAGACAATAAAGATAGTCCAACAGGAAATGTTCTTGCTACACCCATCCACCCCAACTACCGACAACGAGGAACCGTTGAGCGTACACTCCCAATAACCAAGGAAATACAACGAATGTGATTTTTCTCAAACAACGATACTATTCCACAGGCTGCTGACAGCGGGAACGCTTGCATCTTGGAAACTGTTCAGTGGTGTCGCAATAAAGCCATACACTATCAGAATGGATGTAACATCTGTCAGTGCTCGATTGGGCACTGACAGTACCTCAGGAGGACTCAAACTTAGGGAATACAGTCAGAAGACTCTTAAGTTGAGCCTCTAGGAGTCACGAGTGATGTGGAGTTGAAAGCGAAGAAAGGCGTACCAGATATCAAACGGAAAGGGCTACCTTGAAAGCATGTCAGGTAGCGTTCTCCTCAAGCAATGCAATATTTTTCAGCGAACACCTTCTCATGATCTGTGAAAGTGGCACGCCAACGCGTGCTCAACAGAATGACCTATTCAAACAATCAGTACTGCTCAATCCCTGAGCCAAAGTTCTGCTCATTCTCTCTAGAGTCTGAGTTAGGCAGATAACAGCGATGCCGAATGGACTAAAGAGGGAGGTATATTCATATCGTACCACGTACAATGAGATTGATGCCTATGTAAGGAGAGCGTAAATATTGGATAGTAATGTAACGTCTTAATTAAGCAGATCCATCTACACTAATATTGTCAACCAATAATAAATAATGAAGGATTGCTTCCTCAGAGAGACTTAGAGAAGCTCAAGTAAATAAATATCGTTAGGATACAACCACTGCTGCTAAGGATACCAAGATTTTCCAGTCGCTACGGCATAGGGATTTGCAGCCAAGCCAAGCAATATGAAATGAAATGTTTCAGACATTATCTAAACTGAAATCAGGAGAGCGACTCCATGAACCATATCTCATTAGCGATTTCTTAGATCTCTGGGGTTGCTTCCAGCTAAGACATCAAATCTTGCCGCAACATGCCACCTCAACAGTCAAGTAGGAACCACTCCGTAGAATGCTAAAACCAATTGAAGCTGACACGTTGAAAGTCCTATCTCTGAGCTTTTGTTCTTCATTACATGTTCCAAAGCTAGGTAATCTTACTTTATTTTAAATGCACAAAGTTGATCCAAGTTGGCCTCACAGGATTCAAACATAATTCTGCAAATATTCTGGATTTTGTCTTGCGATGCATTGTCTTGAGAAGCTTGATCAACATTAAGCTTAACTTGATCCCCGGAAATGGAGACCTCGAGGAGAAATTCTGACAAATAGAGTCTGTTTTGGCAAACCCGATGACATGCGAAAGTCCCAGAACGTGGGGTCACAAAATCCCCCACTCGAAACATCGGATGATATAAAGTTATCCCCTGCAGAGATTTTCTCAAGATATTATTCTACTAAATCGATTGAATATCTGTACTCTTCAATCAATTGAAGACCATTCCCAGCAGTGGAAGCAAAGTATATTCTTGTCGTCCCAATTGACTTGCAATCAAGCAACTCCGCCAAGCCTGAACCCCGCCACCGTCCAGAGAAAAAAAAATCAAATCCTCGACTTTGTAGGACTGATACAACACCTTCCTATATCGGCCCGCCCACAAACCAGAACAATATGTACGACTCTACCAGTCCAAACTCCGGGACAATGCAGTATTCAAGTACCAACGCAGCACTCTTCGATCATACAGGTAAAGTACCTGCGCCTAGCAAATGAACCGGTGTCCAATCTCTCCAGACCAGAGCTCTATCTGCCCTTCTTTTCTGCCCTCTCCTTAGGGAAGAGGAGAAGAAGATATTGCTTCGTTGAAGAAAGATTAGACTGAGATCATACGGTGACACTTGATCAGGATAATGCCTGCGAAAGAATCATGCTCCCTCCCCATTCCATTCCTGCTGCGGTTACCACCAAAGCATAACTAATATACCACAGGATGGCACCAAACGACGAGCCCTTGAGCGATGTAGAGAAAGCAACTGCTAGTCCTCGTCTAGAATCCGCAGACGAAGATGTTCATTCAGAGCTCGACCCAATTGTGGATGTCGATGATGGACCGATCGATAACAGGACGCTTCTATTACTGAGGAAGGTAGAGAGGATTGTGGGCATTGAGGCGAGGGGAATACACCGTGTGAAACCTCATGAGCAGAGCTCGAAGACGACGCTGGACTTCCTGCAGATCGTAGTAATGTGGTTATCTATAAACACTGCGCCACAGAATATTACATTAGCCAGCATTGGGCAAGAGGTGTATGGATTAGGCTTTGTGGATGCTACGCTCTGTAGTGTTTTTGGAGCTATTGTCGGGAGTATTCCTGTGGCTTATACGGCTGGATGGGGCCCCTGGTCTGGGAATCGAACATTGGTTAGTATAGGCTGAAGTCATGTCACGTTTCATTGTTGACTGTCATAGATTTGTGCGAGATTCTCTATGGGATGGTGGCCGGTCAAGCTCTGCGTCCTACTGAATCTGGTTGTCCTGATCGGCTATGCTATGATTGATGCTGTTGTTGCTGGGCAAATGCTTTCAGCTGTATCCAAAAATGGCAGTCTTACTGTTTCGGTAGGAATTGTTATTACTGCTGTTATCACATGGGTTGTCACTACATTTGGGATCAAGTTCTTTCACCACTACGAGAGGTATGAGTTTCAATGCCGATGCATCATCCTCAACTAACGTTGCAGATACGCCTGTATTCCTCAGATCATCGTTCTCCTGATACTTGCTGGTACCGCGGGGCCAAAGTTCGATGTACATTCAAAGTCTACTGTTGAGGGTGCAACACTAGCTGGGAATCGGCTCACGTTCTTTTCGATCTGTCTCAGTGCTGCGATCACTTACTCTCCAGGAGCTGCCGACTTCTTGGTGTATTGTGATCCCAAGATTGCAACAAGATGGAAAGTTTTCGCTGCAACACTACTAGGGCTATCATTATCATTCACTTTCACCTTCGTGCTTGGTACAGGATTGGCATCAGGACTAGTGAATGATCCCGCTTGGGAAGCAGCAGGTCCGGGATCTGGAGCTCTTATTGTTGCTGGCTACAATGGTCTAGGCGAATTTGGAGATTTCTGCTCAGTCGTTGCAGCTTTAGGCCTCATTGCAAACATGGTGCCACCAACGTACTCTTCTGGCATCGACTTCCAGATTTTGGGAAGGTACCCGGCAATGATTCCTCGATACTTTTGGAACACATTGGCTGTAGTGATTTTCGCGGTGTGTGCTCTTGCAGGAAGAGATCATCTCTCGGTAATCTTCACCAACTTTCTGGCTCTGATGGGATACTGTAAGTGGTCTAACTTCCAATTTCCAAATCCAACACTCGCTGACGTGTGCCTAGGGGTCGTGATGTGGATCGCCATCACTCTTGAAGAAGAGTTTATATTCCGTCGTAGAATGAAGCCTGGATTCGTTTGGAGTGATTGGAACAAACAGGAAATGCTACCAATTGGCTTGGCAGCTCTTACTGCTTTCTGCATTGGCTGGGTCGGCTCTGTGCTCTGCATGGCCCAAGTCTACTTCATCGGCCCTCTTGCCAAGTTGGTGGGAGAGTATGGTGCTGATATGGGAAATTATGTTGGATTTTCTTGGGCAGCATTGGTCTATCCTCCGTTGCGATACTTGGAATTGAAGTTTTTCGGGAGGTAGGTGCGTGTCAGAGGCATGTGGCAAGCGAGGAGCAGCTTGTTTCCCAAAGCGTGACACTCAAGGCTGAGCGAAAGCACATCTCAACATCTTGTTTTCTAACGGTCAGAGGCATGAGAAACTCAAGATCTGGATTCGAGTTTCCTACTGTATCTAATTTTGCTCATCTGATGTTCTCTAAAGCTAAATAGAGATCTCTCAAACCACCAGTCGAGGTTCCGGTTTCATGTTTCACCATTGCATTCGTTTCAATTTTCCACAACCATTGTTCCGCGTAGACGTCAACTGTTCGCCGCAGTCGCTCTCGGACTCTTGGAAATTTCTCGGTATCGAATACAATACCAGGTCATCGGGTAGCCAGGGAAACATTTGCAACGGTCCCGAAAATTATCTTCATTGCAACGTTGCTGCTTGGAGCCTCTAAGTTACATAACTCCGGGAATGTCCCCCTGTTCTTAAGTGGAAACTGTGGACTAGTTAGGAGGCTTTTCCGAATTAACTCTAAAGAATGTTTTAAGCATGAGTGACCTGCATTAGATATCTGATCTCGCTCGCATCACCCTAGTTCCACATCACAGACAAACCATTATTCCCACGCCATACCTCCGATGATAGAATTGTCAATTGCGCGATCAAATCTCGGCGACTCTCTCATACCCCTACCCTAACACAGCTGCCACAGCCGTCCACTCGGTGATGCCCGAACACTGGTCTTCGGAACTCTTGTTTGGATAGTGATGACGATGAACGAGCTTCAACTGAGGATCCGTGACACGGATGAAGAGGATCATTGGTGATCCCCCGTTGTTCTGGAAGCATTGGGATAGAGTAGCGGCATAATTGGGGAACTTTATTCTGCCCGGATACATCCATGCTCGGAGCGCGTTTTCACGAGTGTGCTGGGCGAGCTCTTGTAGTTTTTACTACCTGCCGTTGTTTCTGGTCGTTTGCGGAAAATCGAAACGGGCCTTTTGACTTTCGGTCTCAATGGAATTGACATATATTATCTATCTCCATTCTGCTTGTGTCTGTCTCTCCTCTCTCTACGCTCACCTCAATCTTAATCCTTATCCTTCCTCTAAAGTTACCTTTGCAGCAGGTCTGCCAATATCAAAAACTAAACAAAAATCATAATACAACACAACGCCCAGAAGACAAAATGCGCTTTTCAACACCCCTCATCCTCCTCCTCTCCTCTACTCTCTCCACAACCCTCGCTCTCCCAACTCACAATAAACTTCACGCTCTCATGCGCCGCGACGAAACCAATACGGCGAATATGCCTCCAAACGGCTCACCACCTGGGCAGGGACCTGGACAAGGAGGAAACCAACCAGGGCAGCCTCCTAGTAGACCACAACCTCCTCCAGGTCAGCCAGGAAATCAACCAGGGCAGCCTCCTAATAGACCACAACCTCCTCCCGGGCAGCCAGGAAATCAACCAGGGCAGCCCCCTAATAGACCACAACCTCCTCCCGGTCAACCAGGAAACCAACCAGGAAACCAGCCAGGTCAGCCAGGAAACCGACCAAATGCACCACCAAATGGTCCACCCGGTGCACCTCCTGGAGGACCCAGAAAGATGGTTGTGTAATGGATGATGGAGGAGGATATTGATGTGAGAGCATAAAGTTAGATTGGAGGGGGGTTTGATTTAAAGGATATACGAAGAAACACGAAAGGCGTTCTGGCGGGTTGAGGTGTAGGAAATGTTACTGGACGATTGGAGATGTTGATAGATAGAGATATGAGGGCGTAGGAATGTTATGAAAGGGCCAAGAAATAGGCATTGAGCATTACCTTCCTTTCAAGTCCTTGCTCTTACAGCGGCAGCAATTTTAGTATTACCACAACATCAAAATCATTTCTACGGTTGATCTGTTCAGCAAATCTCTTGCATCTCTGACGAAATAGCGTCAAAGGCATATCACGATGGCTACATAAAACACAAATAATATGACTATCCACAATGGCATTCTGTTATCTACTCAAAACATTATGGTATCGTCCCCTTAACGCCTCAACTCCATGCCAATGTTTTCACCACTCTTTCCAACGCCATAAAAACAAAATTCGAAATTGTGCAGTATCCATAACCGAGAAGTATCAACCGCTGTGATGTATCGAAAAAGAGAAGAAGTGCCGCCGAAAAGCCCGAGAAACGCCCATGATGCATTGATATATTAAAAAGCAGCGTGCTGCAATGTGATGTGATATCCGAAAACCACTGTGACCATAATAACTTTAGCCAACCAGGAGGACCAGAAGTATTTGGGTGGACCAAAAATATCCAATGCCAGATGCTGCAGTTGAGAAGCCTCCAAGAGCCTACAAATCTGCTGTAGCATTGCAAAGTATCGTGGGATTAAGCCGGCTTTAACCACAAATAAGACAAGGGAACGATCGATTGAAGTCCAGGCGTCGGTGACCAGACGTGTAGGTAATGTGACGAATCAACAAGTCTTTACATCGGATGATAATGCTAGGAGGCCTCCGTGAGCCTACCAACCAGCAGTATTATCAGAGAAAACATGGTTTTTAGAAGGTCTGATTTGACGAAAAGGCAGTGAAGGAAGACAACGAATAACCGGCCGCCGAGGATACTAGGCGAAGATTGAGGAACCAACAAATACCAACGTCGAATTCCACTACTAAGGGGCATCCAAGAGCCTACGGAATCAGCGACAGAATATGAAGTGGTTTTAGTGATGTTTTTCAGATCGTGCAGTTGTTCAAAGATCAACACTTCCAGCTCCAGAAGCACCCGAAGGGCCAGCCCCGAAAGCACCTCCATCAGTACCATCATCCTTTCCCTTTATCTTCACAGCTTTCTCTACCGCCTTAGCAGCTTTCTTAGCATCGTTCGTCTCCTTGCGCTTCTTCATAGGTCCAGCCATTCGTCCGTCAGCCCAGCGCTTTCTGGTTGCCTCTGCCAGCTTAGCACTCTTTTGCTTCTTCTTCAAGCGAGCTGCTTTTTCTGCCTCAGTAAGTCCCTCCTCATCTGTGCTGGGCTCATCGGTCTTTCGGGATTTACTCTTTGCCCGGCTCTTCTTCTTGGGTTCAGGTGCAGGGACTGCGGACTCGAAAGCGCTGGCGTCAACTGCTTCGTCTTCCTCAACCTTGATAGTCTTTGTTTGCTTGGGCGGTCGAGTAGCACGCTTCTTTGCTGGCGGTTCGTCTGTCATTTCCTCGGCATCCTCCTGATCTTCCATCACACCAGCTAGGTTGTGTAATTGCTTTCTCTGGCGCTTCCCAAGGTTGGCACCCTTTGGGCTTGATAGAGCTTGGTATTCTTCGTACACGCTGGGAAATATTTGTGGGGCAGAAGCCTCTCCTTCTTCGGCATTGTCAACATCAGTGAGGTCCATGACAATTCGGCTTGGCTTTTTCGGTCGTGTGCTCTTGCGTGGCGATTCAGATACAGCAGGTCCAGTTGCAGGTGTAGAATTCTCGGCCTCAGCAGCAGCTTTGCCGCTTGCTTTGCGGGCACGAGGTGGTGGCTTCTTCGCCAAAGGTGCCTCCCGACCTTTCTTCGCCGCAAGAGTCTTTCCACCTTTCCGACGCTTTGGTGCTGGTGGTGTTGTATCGTCCTCCTGGTCGTCTTGGAATTCTTCGGCATCTCCAGGAAGTGCAACCTGAATGGTTGACTCCGAGTTGGTTGCAGCCCGCTTTCTCTTTGGTCTTCTTGAGGAAACCTCTGCTACTTCTGGAGGGGTTTGGCTTTCCTCCTCCTCCTCCTTGCCAACATCCATCTTTTGCTTCTTTGTGAGTCGGGTAGTAACCTCGGCCGGAGCCTCAGCTCCCTTTCGCTTTCCACCACGCTTCTTCACCGGCGGAGTTGGTAAACGTGCAAGCTCCACCTCCCCCTGCCCTCTTTGAGTGGTTGAGGCCCGAGTAACACGGCGTGTGTCACTCAAGGTACTCCCCCTACCCGAGGCAGTGGTTGGTCTGGACGATGCAGCTGTCGAGGGTAATCTGGACTCGTCATCGACTTCTGTGGATTGCAGTACTTCTTGCTCGACAATTTCGTCCCCAATCTCGTTTTCGACCGGTACTTGCTGGACTTCTGGCGCCAAAACCGCAGCTTCGGGGACTTCAGTAACAGTCGCAGCCTCAACTTGCTGTAGTTTGGAGCCTGCCAACTTTCCCTTCTTGGTCTTAGATCCTGGTGGCCTACCCATCCTCTTTCCTGCTTTGGTGATGTTGGGGGCTGGCGTGGTATTTCGGCTTGGCTGGGCAACGTCCTCAAAAGCGGCAGAGGGTTCGAGAATTCTCTGGGTGCGTTTACGCTTCGCTGGAAGAGGTTCTTCCGCTTCAGATACACCTGGGGTTTCGGGATCAGTCTCATAAACTGCTCTCTTTCCCCTACCTCTCCTGGGGCGCCCGTTCTCGATCTCCACGTCTTCTGGGTTGGGTTTGGCTCGGGGCTTCAGGTCTTGATAGCCAATCTTGGTCTCACTGCTGCTGTATGGAACGCCATATACATCGGTCATCTTTTTATCCTCCCATATGACCGGATCGATGTGGAATTTCCGAACCTTGGCGTGTGGTTCAAGATCTGCCGCAGTGAGTCGAGGGTATGGCTTTCCCACGAGGTCTAATACCGGCTTCTCTGGTTGAGCACTTTTGCCCTGGCGCGCCTTTTTGACACGAGCCAAAGTTGCTGGCTGGCGCAGTCCGAGCAGTAATTCAGCACTTTTAGGAGGTTCCCCAGGATAATTGGCGGAGAAGCTTTCCATGAAATCATTGTAATCAGCAACTGAGAGTTTGGGTACCTTAGGAAAAAGGTCAAGGAGGCGCAGGCTCTCGAGATCCTCCACAGCTTGCTTTTTCTCCTTGATTTGCTTTTGCTCTTCTTCGATTAACTTTGTTGCCGCCTTTTTGTGAGTTTCGTAAGCTGAGATTTCTTTGTCCAATTGCCAATGTTCGTCTTGCCAGGTACCTAGAATTTTTGATACGATACTGGTACGGCGGTAAAGCTCCTCAGATGTCATCTCTTCTGGGTTGGCAAGATATGCCTTGAAGTCCTCTGTTGATGTTAATTTTGGAAAAGGATATCTCTTTTTTGGTACAAGGGCATTGGGCTGAGAGGACTCTAGGACTGATCCTGAAGCATTAGTTTGTGCGGCTGCAATTGCTTCCAGACCGTCCAAAGGCTCGAGGTCTTGATCATCTTCTGGTGATGGTGTGACGGCATCGTTCTGTGGAGCTGACTGTGACTGAATATCTTGATTCAGCTCATCATCTAGATCATCGTAGTATTCCACAAATTGTGCTACGTAGGCTTGAATATCGTCCTCACTCTCTGATTCCTCTGGTGGAGGAGACAATTCGTCGTCAGAATCTTCGTGCGAGTCGTGGTAGTCATTCACGTGACCGTCCTGAGTGAGTTAGAATTTACTACAACGGGCTTGCGCAAAAAGTGGTGTGGGATTTCGGTACCTTTTCCCATGATGAGTCGACTGACATATCAGCACGAGTCACTGTTTTGCTGGCGGGACCCATTCCTGTCGAAGTATTTGCTTGTAAAGAAGTGGGTTGAGCAAAAAGGACAATTGGGAATTGGGACGTGGTTTGCGCAGGTAAGTCGGTTTTCGAGCGTCGAGGGTGTGAAGTGGCTCATTACGCCAATCAAAATCCGCACTAGTACGAATTCAATCTAGTACCCACATGATCCCAATAGCAGCCACCCGACGACCTGAACTGTAACTCTAACTCCAAGGCCAGACCAGATTGCCAGCTATCTTACCTATTGTCCTTTTGCAACATCAAATATTGTCCACCTAATCAGTTGCTAAACTATTGTTCCCCAATATGGCAACGAAAAAGACTAAAGCCGCACCCACCGACGATGAATTGAACAAGTTACTCGAGAGTATTGGTGAGGATGATACCACAGTCCAAGCTCCTCCCAATCCCAAGGGAGCTGCAAAGACAACAAAGCCAGCTGCATCGCAATCAGAGCAGGACCTGCTAGCAGAACTTGACCAACTCGAGAATCTTGGAGCCCCGAATTCAAGCAGACCACATACTCCACGCATTCAATCTGTCAAGCGCTCAGCAACCGCAACTCCTCCGCCTGCATCGTCACGAACGAGTGAAGAGAAGTCGTCTCTTCCAAGAAAGTCTGGAGAGAGCACAAGATCATTCCATACCAGCTTCACCCCTTCTGCTACCAGCAGTGATCTTCAAGAATCAGAAAAGAAGACCCCAATCGCTCAACCTGTTGAGACAACGCCTGCTGCAACAGCTGGTGGTGGCTGGTGGGGAGGAATCTTTGCAACAGCTAGTGCTGCTGTCAAGACCGCTGAAGCTGCTGTTAAGGAGATTCAACAAAATGAAGAAGCAAAAAGATGGGCAGAACAGGTCAAAGGGAACGTCGGGGTGCTCAGAGGCTTTGGTAAGTAATACGTCCTTGCCGGTTAGTCATTTCCACTGATATTGTAAGGTGGTGAGCTACGATCAAGAGCACTTCCGACATTTACCAACATCCTCCATACGCTAGCGCCGCCAATATCGTCCCATGAACGCCTGCAGATTCATATCACACACGATTTCATTGGCTACCCATCACTTGATCCTCTTATATATTCAACATTCTCTCGTGTGATGGCCCAGGTAGAAGGGGGAGACCTATTGGTCATACAAAGAGGACATGAATCAACAGCAAGACGTAATTCAGAAGCTGGATATTCTGGAGGAAGTGCAGGCTGGAGTGATGGACCTTGGTGGCGAACAACTAATGAGCATCGCGACTTGGGATCTGTAAAGGGTCTTATTGAGGGAACAAAATTAGTACGTGTAAGTGCGGAGGCTTATGCAAACGAGTACTTCAATTCGCATGGAGGACTCGAGCTCGCTGCGCAACGAGCTACAGAAAATCTCAGCGAGTCAAACCCTGTGAGAAGCAGTGATATCTTCTTAGCTGTTCAAGCAATCTCTCATGATGCCCCAGAGGAACTATTCCAAGGACCAGCAAAGGATAAAGAAGAGGGTGTCGTTGTTGAAGACAAAGAGAAACCAGATGAGCTAGTGTCTTTTGCGATTTACTTGCATGATCCAGTGCACAGCATCACATTTTATACTCTGTCGCAATCAGTTCCAGCAAAATGGATCAAATGGCTTGATGCACCATCTCCACTCACACCTGCTTCACCTACTTCGCCAAGTCACCAAAAGAGTGGATTCTTTGGTAGCGATGGGGAGCCATACACTAACCCAAATGTACCAGAGGAGATTGCCGAAATCATTGAAAGTGGCGGTGTTGACCCTAGGGAATGGGTAGCAGAATGGGTCGAAGAAATACTGACTTTGAGTACTGGAGTTGTGGCACAAAGATATGTTGCAAGACGAATGGGTGTTGGTGAGGGTGGCATCGGCAGAGGAAAGGCGAGAATGGAAGAAGTTCTTGGAGATGGAGGGGGAGAAGCCGCCAGAGCAGGATTGATCTGATTAGTAGAGGCTTTCACGTTAGTAAGGATGCTTGGGATAGGGGGCGTTATGAATGTTCTTTTGTGGCTTTACGGGTTTGATTCCCAGCTGACCAGCGGTACGTATTTCAATGGAAATTTAGAGCAGTGCTCCTATTAATTGCTCATGACTATGCAGCCAGGCTATTGATCATTCCTACATTTTCATCACATGAGATTCTTGACCTTTTCTGAATGGGAGATTGCAGCCAGTTGTGAAGTTCCATGATTACAGTCGAGCAAGCCCTACTCCAGTTGCCCATCTAGAACTACATTCTACTTCTCATCCTAATATCAAAGCGTCTTTAATTTTTTAATTCATCCGAACATTTCATAACTGTCGTAGTCCAACGATGGGAAAGTCATCGTCGTCATTGTTTTCAATATTTCAATCATAGCATGCTCGTCTTGGGTCCAGACATTACACATAATATCATCCACGTGTGAATTATGTTAGCACTACTACCGTTGTCTTTACTACGTACCAACGTGAAGATAATTCCCTGACCCTCTGTGTGTGGGGGGGTTGTATCCTTTGGGTTTTGTAGAAAGAATCTTTACAAGACTGACGAGGAGTATGTATACCTGTTCCAAAATCCCGAAGCGGGACATATGATTGAATGGAGAAGTGAAATAGTGAATCAGGAAGCCCAGTTTCCTTCTAGTTAGGACGGTAGTTGAATATTTCTAAAGCTGCTAAACTCCAGAATTACTGTAAAACATGTCTGAAGTGGGGTAATGGGTGAATAGTGTGGGTGAGTGGTAACAGACAGATATCTGAACTTCTGAGTAAGAAGGGAGGGAATGATTTTCTGAATGGGTATAAAGACCTACCTTTCTAGCAATCCAGTCGTCTGTCCAGATCAAAGTGCAGAAAATACAAAAATCAGATTCTGATGGCATGCTGGCTTGGTCCACGCGTCGTCCTAATATATTCGCCGGGCTCCACGAAAGAGCGAACTTGTACTCTGTGAGATAACCTGTAGATAGTGTGATAAACTATTTGCTCTGTTATTGCAATAGCACCCGAAAATATTGTCGCCATGAGAGACAACACTTTTGGGTTTCTTCGTCTGAAATTTATGGGAGGAAATTTTTAGAATCCTATTTTCGGGGAGCATTTTCAGTTTCAACCGAGTCAGGCGTTCGGGTTTAGTAAGTAAACAGAGAAGGAGCTTGGATATAGAGTCAAGATAGGAGATATATAGTGAGGATGTTCCTCTAAGAAAGATTGAACGGGTATATAGTAGATAGTTGGTTCACATGCAGCGTTCAACTTCATAGAGATGAGTTTTTGATGTTAAAAATATTCTTTTATCTTATAGTAGGCTAAAATTTCGCAAATCATTCTTCAAATCATCAATTATTTTTGTGTTATCAAAATATATAGTAAGTAAAGTTCGGTGAACATACTAAGTGCAAGTATCCAACTTTCTATCTCTAAATTACAGAACCCTAATCCCTCCTCCCAACTCACAATCTCCATCACTATAAACAACTATATTTAAACCCTCACAATGCCATTTGCGTCACATCTTCCCAATATCTATGATAATCCGTACCCCATAATACTTATCTGATAACGGTAATTTCCCCGTGTGTACATCGGGATTTTGGTAGCTAATATTCAGGGTCCAGATACCCATGTCGATATGACGTTATTAGCTCGTATCACGGCTCTCGATTTCGCTTTTACTAATTTGATGTGCACGAGTCTGATACGATTTCAGAGGCTTTCTTTTGCAAGTATAGGACGTGATATGATGTTTAGATTTTAGTTTAATCTTGAACAATCAAATTAACAACTCTGGAAGCAGGTACAGAAGTCAAGGAGTAGTAGGGACTTGGAGTTGTGGTTGCGTGATGAAGGTATGACGAAAAGAAGCGAGAATGCAGATCACTATGTGGGATAATGGGCTGAAACATCGGCGGAGAGCGTGGAGAAAGCTCCTTATATTGGAGAAGATCGACAGGATCATTACTGAATGGGTATTTACAACTCTATCTTCGCTTTTAATACGATGCAGAACTGGTGGAAATTGGTCTCAAAGTGAGTGGCAGAAATAGGCTGGCAGAGATCCCCCAGGAGACGTAAAGGTTGCTTGATGGTTGGAATGACATGTTATGATATCAGATGGTGACATGTCATCATGAAACCGAAAAATCTTTTGTATTTGCTTCTACATCTTTTTCTTTTTCTTTAGGCATTTTTCTTGTAGATCGAAAATTGTTCTTTCGACATTGTCCCTTGAGTTTCCCAATATTCACATGCTCTTATTGCGTCATAATTTGACGACTCAATTTCTGTAGTATGCCATGCTAGGTACCTTGAGTATTGTCCGCTTTCACAGGTGGTGGTGGAAAGCCTCATAATCAAGTTCTAGTCCTTATGGCTTTCAGCATGATTTTTCTCGCAGATCTTCATATCATTGTGAAAGAGGCACTCTCATAGTGCTTCTTCTACCACCAGATATCTTCCCGTCCATGCTACATTCGTTGATTTGATGTTGTGTATAGGTAGAATAGACCAGGATAATTGTGAATATCCCAAACCAAAGCAAGGGCGGGCGGTATGAGAGGTTTTGTCGCGGGTGAGACTTCGAAAAGATTTCAGACATCCTGGTATATCTTTTAATACTCGGGGAGGAATGCTGAAAGGTGATGTTGTGCACATGCTGGGAACAAGGAAGCATTTCGAAGTATGTATGGATGTTCATTCCCCCGAACCCTGACTTCATGAGATGGAGTAGTGTAGACTACCGTTGGCAACATGGAGTTATTCGCAGAAACGCGGGTGCGGTCATTTCCTCGTTTTCTGGACACACGGAGGAGTCAGTACCAAAAAATTCCATATACAATTCAAGCCAACCCAGCGGCTGGGGATTGATTCAATGCAAGAGCCAAAACATGTTCCGTGTACTTGTACCGTTCTACAATTTGCAGATTGAGAAGGTATATACCAACAAGGGCTTGGGCTAATTGGAAACTACATGCAGGAGCAAGATTAGCGATACTTTCTTGATTGGAAGCAGATGAACCCTTCCCAATACCGTTGATGAAGTCATTTTGCATAGCTCCAACCTTGAATGTGGTGGCATAGAGCGTTGCAAATTAGAGTCTTCTGCGGTCTCGATTGATAATATTAGATGGCTTTATCAGGAAAGGTCTAGACTTTCATGTAGCAATGAGTCGAGAGCTGCAGCAGTGCATTATTTGCTTGAAGATTTTGCAGCGAGAAATTGATTTTGTTGGTCTGGTTCTTGAAAATCGAGCATGGAAATAATATCGACTTGCCGATATCCTGCTCAGATTATGCGCAGCGGTTCTTTTCCTGTAGTTCTTTGATGGTACCCAGTGGCCTGTCAGCAAAGGTATCTCTCGGGCACCCACCGCGAAAAAAGCCAACAGTCCAGTTAGATGTGCAATAATCGCTTTGGTCGTCTAGTCATCAACATGCATTCCTTGCCTCCAGTAAAATTCTTCAGTGTCGAAGGGTATTTGTAACGGGTTTGCATCAAGGGAAATCAAGTGAAGCCAGCATTTGCCTGTCAAATCAGACCCTTCTCGTGGTGGCATTGTCCTGTACTGGCATTATCATGGTCACGGTGTCGGTTCCTTGGCCTTGTGGAAGTGCCTGGTATACGGTGGTGCTGAATACGGAGCTTTATTGCTGCTCCTGGTTCCCAATACCTGCTCGCATGCTGCTCCGATGCCGACGGAAATTGCTTTGGGTCGATAGTCGCCTCATCAGGTACATCTCATGTCAAGCCTGCCGTGGAAGCGTCATGGAGGAACAGAGGTAGAGACCAAATGACCTAGGGGAGGCTCGATGGTGTGTCGATGTGGTACAAGAGTTGCAGTCGAGGAATATCGATGGTTTGAGCGTAGCCGACACGATGACGTTGTTGGTGGGCAGCACCCCGGGAAGCCGCTGCGCCCAAAATCCCAGCGCAGCCCACCAAAAGCGAAGCACCACCACTCAGGGACCGAACACGACCCAGAGTAAAGGAACAAACAGCCAGTCAAGAGACATCAACACCAGCTTCCAAGTCCACTCATCACTCATCACTCATTCTCTGCTCCTCTTGTTGCCAGCCACGGTCTACCAGCCCGCTTGCTTGCTTTCTCGCTCCATCCATCACACAAACTTGCTTGATAATAATAGGACCCCGAAAACGTCAGTCCGGCAACACCTTAATTACATACTCCTTCCGTTGTCCTTGTCACAGGACCTTTTGTAAGTATTACTTACCAATACAATTCTGCCCCTCGACACTCAATCTTCAATTATCCAGACAAGCCGCAATCGACGATTATCACGGCGATCTTTCTTCTCCTCTTACACTCTCTCGACTACTCTTCCTCCTTCCTCCCACTCCTCCGACCCTGACTCTTCATCACCCCGCTACACCCTACCTACCTACGCTTCTTTTCATCC
Source organism: Filosporella fistucella (assembly GCA_030077755.1). NCBI lineage: Eukaryota > Fungi > Ascomycota > Leotiomycetes > Helotiales > Filosporella > Filosporella fistucella. Next base: position 1,756,485 of record JAQJZZ010000002.1, read on the forward strand.
CTTCCTCTTGCCTGCTCATACTCAAACTTCCTGGTCGCTTACGTCGTTGTCTTCCTCCCACCTTACTTCCTCCTGCACGTCTCCGTTCGTTTCAAGTACTCCTTGTTACTTCGACCTCCGCTCTTGTCGCCTTTCTCGAAAACATCTGGATCGCTCCTTTTAATGATGTCTCTGTCACAGCATATTAAAAATCTAATCCGTCACGGTAAGTTGCGAGTGACGCCGGCTTGCTATTTCCTCTACCCCGCCAAGTGAACAGTCTCGTTGCTGACGATCTTCAAGGGAAGCAAGGGAAGACCTCTTCTCCACCACAAGACGACCCAACTACGCATGTTTCTCCTGTCAACGTACATCACCAACAAGCACAGCACTACGATTATGCACCAGCTCCAGCCGTAAACCACTACGCCAACTCAGATCCGAACATGATGGCTGGCCAGGCTCACCAAGTACCACACGGTGATGCATACTCAATGGCAGATGGCGATAACAGGAATAGAGGTGCACAGGCTGGAAATGTAGCAGCACATGCAGCAGAAAAGAAACAGAAGAAGAAGGTTGACCCCGAAGAACTGAGGCGGATTGTAGCGGAAGAGAACGAAAGCAAAGGAAAGTTGCCAAGATATCCTGGACTGGAGCGATGGACACTCGTCGAAAAGATGGGTGATGGCGCTTTCAGCAACGTTTACAAGGCACGAGATAATGAAGGACGTACTGGAGATGTTGCAATCAAGGTTGTGCGAAAATTCGAAATGAACGCCAATCAGGTAAGTATTGACACAGACAGTCACCTCTCCTTCATTTCGCTCTTTTAAACCTTTGAACCCTTAGCCAACATGCGTGGTGTGTTAGGGAGATGCTCACCTTCATCCGGACTTCAAGAAACAACCTAAGGTTGTGGAGGTGCGCATATCTTTCTCTTTCTTGGGCTGGTTTTCATTGCTTGTTGATGATTAATTGGTTGGCTATGGGATGGAAGCTGACAGTTAATCATAGCGAGCAAACATATTGAAGGAGGTTCAGATTATGCGTCAATTGGATCATCCCAATATTGTCAAGTTGGTTGATTTTTCAGAATCCAAGCAGTACTATTATATCATTTTGGAATTGGCGCCAGGTGGAGAATTATTCCACCAAATTGTCCGTCTCACCTATTTCAGCGAGGACCTCTCTCGGCATGTCATAACACAAGTTGCCGAGGCACTGTTATATCTACATGAGGAGAAGGGCGTTGTTCACAGGTATGAATTATCCCTCCCTCTTTTTGTGCCATGACTGACGTCATTACAGAGATATCAAGCCAGAGAATCTGTTATTTTCACCTATTCCAGTTGTTCCATCCAAGAACCCTAAGCCAAAAGCCCCCGAAGACGAGGACAAAGTTGACGAAGGAGAGTTCATTGAGGGAATTGGAGCAGGAGGTATTGGAAAAATCAAGATCGCTGATTTTGGGCTGAGCAAGGTTGTTTGGGATAATCAAACAATGACGCCATGTGGAACTGTTGGTTACACTGCACCCGAAATCGTCAAAGATGAACGTTACTCGAAGAGCGTCGACATGTGGGCATTAGGATGTGTGTTGTACACACTCCTTTGTGGATTCCCGCCATTTTACGATGAGAGTATTCAGGTTCTTACGGAGAAGGTTGCACGAGGTCAATACACTTTCCTCTCACCATGGTGGGACGACATCTCCAAACCAGCGCAAGACCTTGTTTCTCATCTTCTCACCGTCGACCCAGCGAAGCGTTATACAATCAAGGAATTCTTAGACCATCCATGGATTAAGAAGACCAAGGAACCAACGTATGCTGCATTTGATGCACCACCACTTGCCACACCTGCTATTGAGCGTCAACGTCAATTAGGGGGCACTTTGAAGGCATTTGACCCTGCATTGTTGGAGTCACCAGGTGCAGGCAAGCGTATGGATTTCAGAAGTCCGGGAGCCGTTAATCTACGAGAGGTATTCGATGTCGGTTACTCGGTACACAGACAAGAGGAAGAAGCCAAGCGCCGCAAGAACTTCAAGCAAGGTTTCCGTGGTGCCAATGCAATCAACAGTCTCAACCCAATCGATGATGATGAGTTCATGGAGGAGGAAGAAGATTATGAAGATGTTGATGGCATTCCAGCCAAGGTACCAAAATCTAGGGAGACAGATGTGCACCAAGTCGAGCAGGGCCTGCGAAATACGAACCTGAATGCTGCTGCTGCTGCAAGAGCACCACCACAACAAAAGGGTTACGGTCAACACAGTGCTGCTGTAACAGCAGCAGCCAAGAAGCAAGTTAGAGAGAGAAAGCAGCCATTTGAGCTGAGTCTAGAGGGGTCCAGTATTCTCGGTAGACGTGGGCAAAAGGGACCAAGTGGGCTACGGGAGACGACAGTAGCTCAATGAGTGGGTGGTACTGATGATGTTGGGCTGGTAAATGGAATATTGCTATTGTAAACGGCGTTCAGGAGATCGATCAAGGGACATTCGTTGAATTTGCGGAGGCCTGATGAGGTTTTCTTTCTTCTGAACATTACATGCATAGGGGATCAGACCAGATCAGATCCGTAGATAGGAGAGGTTGCGGGAGAAATTTGCATAAATAGTACACTTTGAAATGCATCTAGTTGCATTCCTAGAAAAGTGAGAGAGAGCTGTGATGATGTTATTGGGGTGGTAATGAGTACTGTTAGAGTCTAATTCATGGCGTTGAAAATCCCAATACTGCACACTTCTGGATGTGTGACCATATACAACCTATGTCTTAACTAAGTGAAAGGTACTCGAGTATAAGCGAGAAATGGATTTTAGAGCGTTCTGATTTTTCGTCACACCAAACCTAGGACATCGGTGGTACGATCCATCCTCTATCGTTGCACTGATAGCAGGTAATTGTATCTGCCCGACGACAAAGCTTAACAAGTTATACAAGCACGTTTTCGTGATACTGGACCTCTGACGCGACCAGGGAGTAAGGAGTGTAATGTTGACCGAGTCTTTCCCTCTCACCAACAATGGCTTCTGACAATTACGTGATAAGCGGGAATTCATGGGAGTTTGAATAGAGGATGCGGTTGAGTATAGTGTTGTTGTCTTCTGTATTTGATAGGAACCGATAATTCTCTATACCTGACTGGCTGTAGGGATTGAAATGCCGATGATAAGATGCTGGGCTGGTAATGTCGGGAAGTTATGATATGGCCCTCGGAGTTCTGGATTCGTAGTGCTATGAATGAAAATTGTGTACTATAGCTGCATACCATATCTGATATATCGTCCTCTTCAAACTTGCGCGGCGTCAAATCCCAGCTTAAAAGTTACGCTCCCCTTTTATCTCATGACTCGAGAAGTGAATCTTACCTTAGATTCAGCTCCTGGTGTTCGTTGGAGTGGGGTTATGGTGTGGTTCCTTACAAGCTGTTGCAGTCGCTAAATTTAGTGGATGTGGGGATTGAAAGAGGCTTTGGACCCTGAATTTAGTGTACCGTTTGCTGGGAAGCTGTGAGCCCTGAATCTTTAGGCATCTGCGAATTTGCGCTGTAACTCTTTCTGTCTGAGATGAGATCGGGTGGAAGGTGTTGAAATAGAATGGGGAGATAAATTAAGTGTGCGATTGCTTGAGCATGAGGTACAGATCTGTTCTTGTCGAGGGGATTAAAGGTGCATAACTGGCAAAGCAATGCTGTGCCAATTTGGATTTTGAAGAGTGGAGAAGAAGAAAAGTGGGAGAGGGTGACAGGTGAAAGAGAGCGTTGCAACGACGAGATTCTGAATAGATATGATGCGTATCGTAAAAAATACCATGTTTAGATATGAGTATGTCGTCCGATCGCTAACGCTGAACCTCTCCCAAGAAATAATTCTCGAGAATCAAGCTCCATTGCAAGCGCAAACGTCTTGGAGAACCAAGCTGGCCGTGCTGTTGTGGCCTAGGCCAAAGCAAAGACCACAAGAGATGTCGAAAGTCAAGACGAAAAGGCTTGACATCTTCAGCTGAAAGAAGTAAGATCGGCATCGTGACGGTCTGGACCATCTGCGATGTTGAAATAATAGAAACATAGCAGACAAATATATAAAAATAAAAAGTGACAATCGACTGCCATTTGAAAAGGACAAAAGGAGATATACTTCCTTCATGATGGCAAGAATCTGCAGCCGCCTTCGAGCTTTGTGGTGAAAAGAAAATCCCAAGTAGATTTGTGGAACAGCAGGCCAACTTGCGATCTCCTCGAAGAGTTCCATTTCACTCTGCCTGCAGCGTCGTTGCCATGATGGAGCGACTCCTGATTGTTAGATATGTCAATTCAGCTTCTCGAAGCAGAGAAGAGCGACGTGTAAAATCATAAGGACAACGAAACCAAATATCCTCGATGCTGATCGCGACAAAGAATGGCTCGACTTCAGACGAACAAACAAGATTCCCCTCATGTTTGAGTCTGGTGGGTTCCAATTTACTGGAATCGAGGTGGAGATATAGTTTCGAACTCTATCACGAAAGTCTGGAACCGAATCGCCCGGCCACCCATCACAACCGATGTGCATTGCTCTTGCAATATGAATGTCCCTTCGTGACGAGAAACACTTGGACACACGAACTGGCAAGGCTTGAAACTCGCTGATGACGAAGCTAGGAGCTGCCATCTGAATATGGCTATCTTGGCCCCGAACTCAAGCAATAGGAGTCCAGACTCCATTGCAGTCTAGGTAGGCCGGATTTCGGTCCTTGAAAACTCGAAGCTTTCCACCGTGTATTATTACCCCAGTGGCTTCCAAGAAATGTGTTGTAACAGCTTTCAGGAGACGAAACGCAGCCCAGCACGGGGTAACGTCTCAGGTTCCTCTTGACGGTGGCCTCCAAGCTGAGCTTGATTTGGCTAAGAAATGGAGAAGTGAACGATGGGATTTGGTAATGAGGGGATGATGGGGATGTATGGAGAGAGAACAGATGTTGCACAGCGCTTGGAGTTGATAGCTGGGACCAGCGACCGAAGCTTGATGGGAACTGGTGGGTTGGCCGTCACGATTGAAAATAACATCGCAAAACAACAACAAATCGCACATCTTAGGATCGCATCAATGCAAACGCCCTCGAAGGAAGAATCTTACTCACATTCGTATAGAATTCGCATCATGGCTTTTCTCCTCGTTTCATTGGAAATTGTTGTTTAAATGCGCCGTCAAAGGGGTTGTCCTTCGTGGTAGTAGCCAAGAATTTAAGAAGTCTTGTGTTCTGCGTGCCAAGCTGTCAAAAAGAAAAGCGGGACGCGCAAAATCCAACGGTCACTGGCAACACTTCAAAGCCTCGAGGCAAAGAAGCTCGAAAATTAGACAGAAATATCATGTAAGGTCGAGTCCATGAATTGAAGAATAGTAACAAACAATTTTTCCACAGATCGAAAGAAGTTCTGGGTGTTGAGATATGCGAATTCTGAGAGATTGCCATATTATCCGGATTTTTCGGCACCGTGCTGAGATATCGCAACTGGTGCTGAAAGGCCTCAAAAAGTGGCGTGTTATTCCAGGGCCTGCGCTTGGCTCCTCCACATACACGCTCTGGAGCGAGCAGCCACTCCATGCTGAATTTTCATGTCTCAGTGTGCTGAAGGTATGACTGGGCATCCGTTATTCAGACTGCCTCCGAAGGCGTCGCCGCCTTCACAACAACAAGCATCGCCAACAGCGTCTGCATTTCTGGCTACTGCAACTCCTTCCGGCCATTCAATCCTCAAAGTAGCCGTACAGGAGAAATGGCTGCTCTTGGCTCCTTTCACATCTTGCCCTCCATGCCGGTACTATCAATACCACACCGAAAGGGATTCAGCCTCCCTGCAAACACCCCGCGGGCCGTCCCCAAAGAAACTCCCCGGCGGTACCTGGCACAAATACACCTCCTTCCAAGGCTCTTGGTATTCTAGGGTTCAGTTGCAAAGCCTCCATCTTTCAAATCTTGGTACGGCTCCTGGCTACCAAGCGTAAATGCAGTTACAAGAGTGAGGTTTTCTGATTCAGAAACTGGAGTCCACCACTGAAGGCGCGCTTGGTACCATACGCGGCCCTGTTGGACATCTATTTCTGAGGATTGCGAGCCAAGATATGGCTTTGCTCGAGTAAGTGGCAACGTAGGTGGGCTTATATACCGATGGCACTCCAGATGTTTATTGCTTTCCCATCTTGCTTCAACATTCATTTCTCTTCTACCATTTCTAATTTCTAGATCTATTATTTCCTTTCCGGCGCCGGCGCTTCATTTGGTTCTTTCTATCTCATTGTACTGAACTCTGCCCGGGCGGCCACTCATTTCACGTTAACTTAAATTTTCTACAATCACGCCATAAAGTTTCGACAAGATGAAGACTTCTTCTACTGTGGCGTTACTTTTGCTCAGTGTCTTTGCTGATCTTTCAACTGCATCATGTGCCCATGGTACAAGTCTCCTGAGACGCAAGGTCACTGTCAGTAAACGAGCTGAAGGTGAGGCTGGTGTTGGAGAAGTCAAGAAGGTCGAGGTTGGCAAATTTGGTTACATCGCTACCCAAGGACCGTAAGTATATCAACACTTGGGTTCAAGAACATTACTAACTCATCCAAGAACCAACTGGGCAGGTCTTGACCCAGCCAACTCCGCTTGCGCAACTAGTACCAAGCAATCTCCAATCGATGTCACCAACCAAACCACCACTATTCTTCCTCCTGGTGCTCTCGCTATCACGATACCAACTGTCGAGGCAGCTGAGTTCGAGAACATCGGCACCACCATTGAGGTAGTGATGGAAGGAAAGGGAGGAAAAACCGTGGTTGCTGGCAAGACGTGAGTCTAAAATCTTTGTCCTTGCACATCATGACGATACTAATAAAGTCTAGCTTCGAGCTCAAACAATTCCATTTCCACACCCCAAGTGAACACACCATCAATGGCGAATACTTTCCGCTTGAGATGCACATGGTTCATGAGAACGCTGAAGGTATTCAGAGCTTCTACTCATATTCTATACGATCAATCTTACTAACAATCTCTAGATAAATCCATCGCCGTCATCGCAGCTCAATTCCAACTTTCCGAAGTCGCTGGCGAGACCACTTCCCTTCTCACCTCCGTTGTCGAAAAGATTGGCGCCATCTCCGCTCCCGGCACAGTCACCGAAACAGGTCCATTAGATTTCGCACCACTCATCAACGCACTCTCAACCCAATCCATGCACACCTACGCTGGCTCTCTGACCACTCCTCCATGTGCCGAAGGCCTAACATTCTTCATTACCACCCAACAACTCCCTCTTGACGTCGCAACCTTCAACAAGATTAAAGCCGTCGTAGGCTTCAACGCACGCTTCACACAGAACAATGTCGGTGCACCAAACTTGCTTGTGGAAAGTAGTAAATTAGTCGTTGCCGCCGAGGCGCAAGGAGTTATTCCTGGTGCTACAGGAGAGACCAAGACGGTAGAGGGAGAGGCTAGTAAGGTTGAAGTGGGTGTCGCTACACCCAGTATTATCATGGTCAACAGTGAGGGTGTTGTGACTAGTGGTGCTGGAGCCAGGCTCTCAGGCAGCGCGGCGGAGATCGTGAAAAGCCTTACGGGTGTTGATTTGAAGAGCTTGGGACTGAAGGAGAAGGCTTAAAAGTAAGGTGTAGAGATTCTTGGGAGGCAGCAGCTACTTTGATGTGGAGAAAAGGTTAATGCGGTGGTAGCTAAGTACAATGTAGATGAAAGTATATTGAACACTTGTTCGATAGCCAAGTACTTCTAGTGTGCCACTGACTTCGGCAATGTTCGCGACAATATTGGGGTTGCAAGTGCATGCCGACATGTTGTGAGATTCTTGACTCGCCCTAACTCTTATTTGATAGCCTCATCAAGCCTGGTCGTAGAGTAGAAGCCGGAATAGGGAGCCTGATGGACTATTCCAGAGAAGATTGAATTCTGCATTCAATTTGACTCTGATTGCGGACTTTTGGTGTAAGATTCCGTGGGCGTGCTCTGGTTTTGTGTCATTCTCTCCAGCGATAACTTGACTCCACCCCACTCCTCCAAAGTGACTCAGCACCCATCAAGTCTTCATTAAACTCTAGTCCACTAATGGCGAATCGCAGTAGTTTCCTAGCCAATCGATATTGCGAGTCGTATGCAAACTGCCTGTAGACAGGTCCAGCAGCCTCTTCGAAAACTTGTTTCAATTCCAGTAACTCTATCGCGTGGGGAATTTCATTTGCAAGAAGTTCGTCCTCTTCGTCTTCATCATTCCAAGCCCAAAGCCACATTGGAGGTGAGCAAGACATGAAAAGGTGGAGCGAAGATTGCACTATCCCAATGGAGAGTCCCGGTGATGGGTTTTGGTTCATCTACTGCGGAGGGGTTGACGAGAATATTGCGAGGTTCTAGATTGAGGTGATAGAGGCAGTAATAATTCTCATCCAACATCCCCAGATCACTCATTTCTGCAGCTATTTTCATGAATAAATTGAAAAAAGAGACCCTGAAAGACTGGTTTGGACCAGCTGCAACAGCTAACTAGAGGAGCTTTAGGATCCAAGGCTCCCGTGAGACTTATCGAGAATAAAGCTTCTATATAGGTCTGACACGTCTTCCTTCAGATAGGGGCTTCGTGCTCAAATTTATATAAGCATTTTTTACTTAGGAACACAATATCTTGGAAAGTTTAGTCTTAGTGTCCCATCTACTTCTTACCCAACCTACCTTCACTGTTCAGTAATGAGCCGGACAGCGTGATCGATACGCTAAAATTGATTCCAGATTATGCTAACCAAGTTGACTTGAGCGCGCTCAGCAGGCTCAGGAAGGCTCAGGCTGTTCTTCCGCTCGGCTTCGATATGCTTACTAGCTACCCAAATTAAAGCAGCAATTGCTCCTGTCCGCAAACTAGATTGAAACTGACAAAGGGGAAACTCAATCTTGAGTCGATATGTGTCCACGCCCCTAGTGCCGTAGGAAAACCGAGGAACGGATCAGACATTTTCGAAAGGTAGAGCATGAAAGGAGATATAAAAGATAGGAGCACGAGAGGATGAGAGGATGAGTTTTAACCAAATAAACCGTTTGTGCTATCCAGAGTAACAGCGATGCATTCCTTTTATCATTGGAGTTTCCACAAACTAGTTCAAAATTGTATCCGGGAAAGAAAAGGAGATTTAGTATAATCACAAACACAATCACAAAAGCCCCCTGTGGCTCTAACTCACTATACTTCGGATATTGTACTGTACGCTCTCTATAAATTCAATGTGGTAGGAATGAATTCTCAAATAAGCCCACCTAATGCTTTCGCTTAGGCAGATAAACAGATCATGTGGCAGAGAGCAACTCCTGAAAGTCAACATCACCAAGCTTCATTTCCCATTCTGTGACACACCTTCTACATTGCCTTCCCGGGGAGAGCCGTAAGCCCTAAGAAACGTCCGTCAGTTTACTGGTCTCACCATCATTAAGCCAAAAGATTTAACTTACATCCTTCAGTATCTTCAGTTACAGTAGCTTTGACCTTACACTTGTTGATCGCAGCCGCATCCTGGCTCAACAGGGGCTTTCCCTTTCCACAAGCTTGGAACATGCATGAAGAGTCCATTGCCTTTTGGAGTGAATCGCCCTTCCAGCCGAATACGTAATCGCCGTGTGTGGCATATCCAGTGCTATCACCCATACTCCACTGTGTACAGATCAGTATAAAGCTCATACAATCTCGCCATTATTTCAAAATAAACTTACGACAAAAGGCTGACTTCCGTCAGCAGGCCATTGAGACTTGTCATTGAATTTGGTGGTATCCCAGATCGTCTCGTAAGCTAGCTGTGGCATACGGACAGGATGGGAGGCTGGGCAGGGACCAGCTTCTACGAAAGTGCCCTTCTTGGTGGTGCTATACATGTGAGATTGATGGTCCGGACTATCAACATTCTTTCCATCCCAGCATCTAAATATAGTCAGCGCCGACTCATCGTGTCGAGGAAGTACTGAGCTCACGCCGGGAAATGATGAATAGCCATGATACCAGCCGGGCAAGGTTTCGCTGGGAGATCAGGAGTTTCTGAACCTCTAGTGTTGATGGTCTGGAGGCAAGTATAAGCTAGGCCATTGACTACACCAGCTTTTGTTGTGACAGTTGGGCTGCCGATAGTCATGCGGAACCCCTAAACTCATTAACATCTTCGGTTGAGATACATGATGGAGCACTTACTGGCGGAAAAGCTGTAATTTTGTCCTTCCCATTTGAGTTGAAGTCTTTCTGTGTGTAGTATATCGTCATCCCATCAGTAGATCCTTCCAGGGCAGAGTTTGCAATGAGCGGTACGCGCTTGTAGGTGCCATTCCGTGCCTTGAAGTACAACACAGCTGTCCAATAATTGGAGAAATCTTCAGAGAAGAAACAAGAAGTGCATGTGGCCGTCTCGGAGATGTTATTTTTGGCGCCAGCGCTCATCATTGGTGCAAAAGCATTTCCTCCGACGATTTGGTGGACATGAGCAGATGGAATGCTTCCTGGCTCGACAAGAGGATCGAGGCGCTGGATACTAATAGTTGAGCATCCAAATCGAAGCGCGGCCTGGGCTTGAGCCACGAAGGTGAGAGTGAACAAGAACCACTTCATATTCGAAGAATAAAATTTGGTGATGTATTTGCGACCTGCTGGAAATCCCCCACAAGTGGCGGGCTGCTCGATGAGTTAAATCAACGACATATCAATCTAGCTATGTGATTACATCAAGGATTTGTATTTTCAAGGATTTAGAGTGCTGAGACACTGAGTCTTCGTTTATCCTAATGCACAGCCAAGCATATCCAATGTTTATATATTTCCCCGCATTACCCATATTTACCCAGCAGACATGGATGTAACCTTCTAGATGGTAAATTGCTTCCTTTCGAATCCTGCATCACGAGCACTGCCTCTACGATAAGACAAATATAGTGGATTCAATCGTCTCGTCGGGATTTATTACCATGGACATCTACCGGCAGGCAGAATGATTGGAGAGGATGGTGATAACATACAATCCCCAATGATTTCAACTACCGACTTTTTCATGATTATCTCCCTGAAGTTGAAGATTTGGAGGGGCCGCGTTCGTGTCACTAACTGCCGAAGCAAATGGATTCAAGTCAAGTGGCAAAGGGGGAGTGATTGACAATGCAATGAAGGTTCTGCATTTCATGAGAACCGTTGGCAGTCGCTAGGAAAACGAATGTCATGTCGTCTTAGCTTGGGTTCGCGAATGAGAGTAACCTTAAAGAGATATTATGCCCCGAAATTCCATATGCTACAAAGTGTTGAATGTGACAACGCTGACATGCAGGACAATTGGTATCGAGGCAAGAACGATTTGCTCAGCTCATTCATATAATGTCCATATTTCTGATATCATAGAAAAATAATAAAAGAAGAAAACAACCAGTTCACTGAAACATATAGATCGTAAGTGATGAACTTGTTGAATTGCACAAGTCTCAAATCCTGTGCGGGATTGGCGAAGTGCTGCGTTTCAGAGATGCTTGCCCGAGATCTACTTGTACTTCACGGAGGCATCAAAATCGAATACAACCATTCCCATCTGAGGATGATTATTGGCACTTGCCAATACGTCATTCTGCTGAAGATAAATAGTATACCTGAAACAGAAACTTGGAGTTCATGTATTGGCTGGAGGTCCTTGGAAAAGATTTATATTTTCCACAATTGATCTCCTGTTAAGAGTGGCTATGGAGAATGACTGTATACAAGCGTGCGTTGATGGAAGCTCAGTCCCCAAAGCCAGCGCCCCTCTCTCAAGGGCAATTTCTCTATGGTCTACCACCAGCGTTATTGGGACCATTGGTGTTCCCAGTATTCGTATTGCCAGTGTTCGTGTTCCCAGCATTTGTATTGCCAGTATTCGTGTTCGCATTACCATTGTTGTTGTTGTTGTTGTTTGCTCCCTATAATATATCAATTCATGCTCTACCCGGCTACTCACAAGATTACATACCTGGTTCTGGTTACCATTCCCATTAGCGGGAGGGGGAGTCTGATTTGGAGGTGGTGGTGGACGAGTCTGCTGTCTTTTATTGTTCTTCTTTGGGGCCTAATATATTGTGTTAGTGTTTCGAATCGATTTATGGACTCAGTTTATAATGTAATCACCTGTGCTGGAGGAGCAGGAGTTGGAGCGGGAGGAGGTGGAGGCGGGGCATCCGCTCGCTTAGCCGGCTTGTTTGGTCCCTTGGTTCCATCAGTATATGAGGTGGTGAGGGAACGAGCTGGCATAACTTACTTGAGCAGGTGGTGCTCCAGTGGGAGGTGGTCCTGCTGGAGGTGTGCCGGCAGGTGGGTTTCCCTGAGCTACACCCGTTGGTGGTGTAGGAGGATTAGCTCTCACTTCCATTTCTACATCTCTTCGGGGTGGCGCTGGGCGATTTCCCCCATTTCGATTTCCTCCATTATTTGGAGGAGGAGGAGGAGGTCGATTCTGGGGCTCTCGGACTGCCAGACTGAGGTCATCCGTAATAGGAGCTCCTGCAGCCAGAGCGCTACAGAATAGGACAATTAGAGATGCAGTGTTGATATTGAGTTGCATGTTGAAGGATGTTAAGTATATTGCTGTATGTCGAGATAAAGACTAGCTTTGAGTGGTTGGATTTTTAGAATATGAACTGATGTAAACGTCGTAGTAAGGATTATCAGGCCAGCTGTGAAGAAGTTGATTGGGAATACTGAATGAATAGTTGGGTTTGATGACAACCAAAAGAACTGGATGTGACGAGGACTTTATATCCGTAGACAAAGCATTTCCAACAGGTAAAGCCGTTTCCTAGACTTCTAGAGCTCGTAACGCTCACCTTGGGCTAGTCTCTCCAAACAGCAATATTAGAATCTGCTAGGTCTTGCTGTATGAGATACGTAAGTCCAAAACTTCAAGACTTCGATGCCTCGTATGCTCGGCTCCGAAGCTCACAAACAATTAATACAGAAAGAGCTTGAATGGACGACATTGAGACCCAGGCATCGGAAACGAGAAGAATCGAGGTTGAATACAGGGACCAGAAATTCCGAAAATAGGTTAGATGGCGGGGATAACATTGAAGACAAGCTTCCAAATGTTCGAGAACATACTGCGGCGACTTTTTTGGAGGGGTAGTCGTCACTATTTTGAGACCAAACTGTGACGATCACGTACTAGAACGTAAGTTCCAAGAAGAGCGGGATGTTCCTGAAATGGGATGGAAATGTTCGACGGTCTGATCATTGAAACTGGATGAACAAGTAAGAGACGAAAGATCTCCAAGCAAGCGAGACAATCAGTCGTGTAGGCGGGTGCTCAGATCACATATTTTTTTTTTCCCGCCGAGATAAGTCATGATTTTAAGGTGGACAGCTCTGCTCAATCCACTTTGGATGTGCTACACGCATGGATATTAGCTCACTCTGATATTGGGGTATATCCACATTGTACATCATTTCGGCAGTGAAAGCCTACTCCACATTCATCTAAAACAATGCATAGAAGGTGCTGAAACGCGCACGTGATGGTTGACGTGTTATATATGAGACAAAGCTCGCAAAGGGTACTTGAAACAGATCTGCAACCGGGGCCAAATTCGGAGCTGTGTACAATGAGAGTGCATGGCTCTTGGATAATGTAATGTTACGATCTGTATGATAATAAAAAGGCAACATGGAATGATGACTGACTGCCAAGAATTGCCAGAAACGGATAGGCTCGATGAAAGAATGGTAGAGATTGACAAATGAGAAAGATATGAAGATTGAATTCTGTCATCTCCTTTTATTTTATTTGGGAAAAGTATATTTGCGTATCGTATACAATCAAAATGGATGATTTTACTAGATAAAGAAAATTATGTTGGGGGGTACTACCCGATCCTGTGCGGTAAATGCATGTAAACACCAAGGTAAATAGAGAAACTTGGCAGTGGAAGATTTCGAACACGAGTAGTTATCAACTCCTAAGCTATAGCTGCCAACAACGTATGTTCATGTGCCAAGCAAACTAACCATTTGTCCATAACCTTCCTTTGCAATCCGAATACTTCAAATCTTTCCTGATGATGAGGCGCTGCCGACCTTTCAGTATGGTTTCCTGCATTTATTTGAGGCACAAGATCGTTGTAGAGAACATGTAACTGGCTTCCCAAAGCTGCTGCATTGATGTCATCAGCTCTCCGATGCATTCGTAAGAAGATAAGCACGTACTTTGATATATCGGAACAGGTCACGCTACTGATGTTGGAAGCTTGGTGAAAGTATCTATGAAACTGATCCCTCATCCTTTTCCGCGACCGTATCTTCCTTCTTCGCCTGCTTCATGGTTGATATCATTGACAGGTTGACTGGGTTCAGGCGAAGTGGATGGTATTGATCTTGAGGATTGACGTGAACTTCGAGAGAAAGTTCCTTGGCAAGACCCGAAGGTTTGTTGGGGACAGAGCAGCCACCGTGGTGAGAAGCAGAAGTTGGAAGCCCGCGTCTTGGGACACCTTCTTCGATTTCCACAACATCCCGACTATCGCTCGAATCCCCTCCAGTGTGCAGAATCCTTGCAGGTGTACCCAGCTTTTCTCCAGCCTCAGAGAACATCCCAGAATCAAGCGCAGACGGTGAAAACCTATGCTTGTAGATGGCCGAGAAGAAGATGCCAAGGTACGCACACAAGGCAAGACTATGAAAGTCCAATTAGCTTCCAAATTATGACAATCTTGTGAGCTTACCTTGAGACACTGAGAAGAACAATCACTGTGATTATCATTCCCGGCAAATGAGGCAGTTTTGACTCCACGTCTTCGGCTATGAAGAATACGATGTGGTGATATTGAACGCCTGAATAGATAATGACAGCAATAATGCCAAGGAGGATGGTTATATACGCCGCAAGGCTAGGTGTATAGTTCCAAACAAACGCAACGCTGCGTCCGAAAACAAGAATTTTCAAATTTCTAATGGCAAGGGCATCGTAAACGGTGGCGATGACAAATATTGAGAACTATCAAAGTTATGTTGGTTCCTAGGACGAGCCAATTAACTTACTATGGCAAAAAGGAGGGTGGCAGCGTCCTTTAGGTCTGCTTTGGCAGCAATTCTTGCTTCGAGAATCACGGCTGGAATGCAGCAGCAGATTGCGATCAATGGCAGGACACCATAACATGTGATATCACTTTGAATACTCGTAATTCTGCCCGTAGATGACTCGACAATGCGCGCTGAGTCCGTGGAGGTAGGTTGATCAGATGACATGATTGCTGCTTCTCAGGCGGATTGTGTAGAGATTGGGAAGAGAATAGTCGTCGTTATTCGTTGAGAAGAGTGATTCCGGTATTGTGATATGAAGACGCCAACGAGAGGGCCAGGCAGAATTAATAGTGCGAACCTGCGGATCTCTCACCCAAGGAGGGCTCAAAACGTTGTCTTCGTCGGGTTAAGAAAGAGCGTGGGAAGGAAAGAGCGCTTGAGGACCAGGCGGGCGCCATACACCCATTCTGCAAAAAATATTCACCACAATGTATACGACCACCCAAAAAGCGGCGTCAGAAAAAGACTGAAGATGAAGGCAATATTTTACACAAAGAAGTGTGAAGTACAACTATCGTCGAGCAATCTCAACGTCAGCAGCTGATGCGCTGGCATCAACAACATCTGTCCAATTACTTTAACAGTATGGAGAATGGCCGCGAAGATCCACAACAGCGACGTCAACACATCAACATCTTAAAGAATTGAATCTTGAGACTGCTCAAAATCAAGCAGCTTTTTGGTTGCAAATCAACCCCTGCGAGGGACGGAAGGGACAGAGGATTCGATTGAAATTTGATTCAGAGGCACCACCACCGACTCCAGCTCCGCACCTAATGTCAGGGACTTCCTTGAGCTCTCCGAATAATTTGATACCGAATTGCGGAACGGCTGAGCTACAATGTTTGGTGGAATGGGCACATGGTCGTGAGGATATCGAGGTCTCAATTTAGAAAGTTGCTCAAGGTAACAATTTCAGCACTGAATTCCAGTGTACGACTAGCAGATGACCTATGGAACTTCGGAACCACGTCCAGTAACCGTCTAAGTACTCGCAAATATCAGAAGGGTGTTTGCAACAAGAGTTACTAGGCTGCAATGCCAGTAATGTCATGGATGGGGCCGACCAGCGATATTCAACGGAGCCTATGCTCGCCTGCAAACATATCTCGGAGAAGGCCTGAAATGATGGTCAGCAGGATTCGGTGGTCGAATAATTGTACATTCACTTGGATTCAGAAAATAATATATCTGAATGGAGGGGCAAGTATCTGTTAGGGAGAAGAAACCTCGACGAAGGACGTCAAGATATCAATGACTAAGCATATCCAAGTCCTCATTTTGCCCCTGAAATGTGGAACTGATAAGGGACGATGATCGGCGATAGCGAATTTACCCCTCTCGAGTCCCCATCTTCGTGCAATTAGCATCCAGCAAAGGATATTTACTTCCTTTCCGGATTCGAAATGGGGATCAAAACTACATCCCCTTCGGTTTACCTCCATTCTCCATACATACTCGCCATATTTCAAATATGACGACCTCGAAAATCTCCTTTGGTCCTCCTCACCATGAATGGCACTTTGACCCCTCCACCAAAACCTACGATCTCTCCGGTACCTCAAAGAAGAAAGCCACGATTTCTACTACTCAAGGAGTAAAAGACACATCAATCACTATAGCACCTGAAAATACAGCACTAGTTATAGTGGACATGCAGAATTTCTTCCTGGACGAGAAATGCATGAATCACCCAAATGGGTTGAAAGCAGTGGAACCGACCATCAAAGTGATTCAGAAATGTAGAGAGGCCGGGATCCAGGTATTGCTATTTGCTCAACCTCAAATCTTGATGTTTGAAATAGAAGCTCGAAAATTGACAAGGGAACCAGGTTATATGGCTCAATTGGGGTCTCACAGATAACGATCTCTCGGTGCTCCCCGCTTCTGTGCAGAGAGGGTTTTTGTAGGCTTTCCCATTCCTTGCTTTTCCTCTTACTCAAGTCGAAGTCAGCTTCTACACACCGATACTTGTCTCATCAACAGGCCGCCAGTTAACACATCCAATCCAGGAAAAACATCATTAATTCCACTCAAGGGCCATACACAGGTCTAGGTAGTGATCTAGGCTCCGGGAAAGGAAAAGTCCTCTGTGCTGGTTCATGGAACGCAGATATATATCCCGCTCTCAAATCTCAAGTGCAGGACTCCGATCTCCATTGTCCCAAGAATCGCATGAGCGGGATGTGGAACGCGGAGCAACCATTATGGAAAACTCTAATTCGCGAAAGTAAAGATACGATCTTATTTACAGGTGTAAATACAGATCAGTGTGTTCTAGGCGCCTTGACGGATGCATATAATGCGGGCTGGAACTGTGTGTTAGTAGATGATTGCTGTGGAACTACAACAGTGGGAGGAAGGGAAGTGTGTTTGCATAATATCGCTGTAAGTGTCTGGTTAACTATTCATATTCCTGATGTGGAAGGAGATTTGTTTCACGTGCTACATCTGGGTTGTCTTGAAGTTCCAATTATCTTCTCACTAACTGCATACTTTTCCTATCCAACATCCGATCGAGCCCCAAGCTTTCTTATCTCGGGCAATTATCTTCAATCGGCACAGAAAAACATGGCTGACAATGCAGTCATCGTACGGTTTCGTGACCGATAGCGCGAGCCTCGTCGGCAGCAAAGTGGGGTAGTCCGTCTGGGGATACGAGAATTGGCTCGTTCAGAAGGTAGAATATTTGTATCTATCTCGTACGTGCAGGTCTCGTGGACGCTTTTTCTATTCTATTACTACCTATGCTCCCATAATCCATCACATCATCATCGCCTGGGCCGAAGCGCCCGCATGTTTACTCAGTTCATTCATATGAACATGATATCCGTTTCTCCCATTTCCTTCATCCTGCTTATCTATCCTCCGAGTCTGGTTCTCAAATGAATACCCTTCTATGTCCTGTTTGTCCCGTCGTTGATTGTATGCATCGTTGTGCCTTTCGTCACATCCCCAAAACTCCATAAAAATGCTTGTCCGTAGCTCCCAAAAACGCCGTGAAATGCCCGATTGTTTTGCGCCCGCAGTAAGATTCTCATTTTGATCATGCCCCTTGTACATTCACTAGGCCGACGCATCTTCCGTAGCTGCAACAGGCGCTGGGATCGAGGTCTCCGCGTAGAACAGCATCTCGTACTTTCTGTTCATTTGTTAGTGTTGTAGATGTGATGGTAGAAGAGAGAACTTACATCAGGACATATGACGGGTGTCGCTGAGACGATGGAGAATGTGCTGAGCAGAGCCACTGAGAGGGCGAGAATGCTTGGTGTAGAGAATTGCATTGTAGAATCCGCTCCGGTCTGTTGAGTATGTGTGTGTCTGCAGACAAGAGGGTAGGTAGGTAGAAAGCCGCTGATGTACGAACACTAAATTTCTGTCTTATGCTCCTCTCCCAAATGCCTCGATATTGCTTTTCGTCAAACAGAAAAAGTAATTCCTGTTTCGTAATTTGCCAGACAGCGAGAGTATGTCGTTGGTTCTTTCCTTGCAAGCGAGTGTTTTGTTCAGATGATGACGATGAACAATGATACGGATGATATGAGATGAGATGAGATGGAATGAGAGATAACAGCGGACCTCACGGACTTCTAAAGTCTATATGTACTGCATCGGGCTTTGCAACCAGCCACCAAAACACATCACACATAGCGCATGCATGAGGCCAGTGGTGTTGAAAGGTACCTACAATTGCAAGTGCGTACTAATCGCTCGGCATCGTAATGTCTCAAGATTCTCGTACAAATACATACGAAAATGGCAAGCGAATGGAAACGAATAGACAAGAGTATGGAGGACTCCATACTTACGAGGCGATTTGATTTGACCTGATTACGGGATCGGTTGGTCAACACGAGGTGGTTGTGATGTGTGTGGTGGTTTCCATGGGACAAACCGAGTCGACGGAGAGGAACGACACAAGAAGGCCAGAAGGCCCGGTGCTGACGCTTGAAACAGCCAGCGAAGGATTAGACTGGTTGTAGTTAGTCTGTTTGGGTGGAGGCTGGGAGGAGGCAAAGGACTGGTTGGATTGGGTGGTTGGTGAGCCACAGTTGGAAGTGGGGTGCTGGGACTAAGAATAGAAGTGGCTGTGCGCTAAACCACGAGGTGACAAGGTGAGAAAGTAGACTTTTCTTTACCTACTTCGGAGGTTGGAGGCTCGTACGGAGAATTCCTAGCACGTTCACATTCACGTTGTTCGTGATGGCGAGAAATGCGACGTGACATCCGTACGGCTGTGACGTATAGTGTATTTTTGGTAGTCCCGAGTATTCGGGCTGGCTGGGGCATTTTCGGAGCCTCTAACTCTTGAAGGGTTTTTGCCTTGGTCAGCATTGGCTCTTTAATGTTGCGCAACTGATTCCTTTCTGGTGCTTATTGCCAGCTTTCAGGACGTCTCATGAGTGGTGAGATGGCGTGTTTGAAATTTGTCATTCTGAACGGTTTCTTTGGTGCAGATCTGCTGCGAAGTTGCGGCGGACTTTAGGCTATGCACGATTAGGGCGAGAAATGTGCTTGTATCACAGAAGCTTTGATATTGGGATAGGCGCCTGAATCGTCACTTTCCAAATTCTAGAATGCTACCGGTATGTCTTGAAGTCAATTATACACTTGGAACTAGGTATCTTGAGTTTGAAAATCCCTTGTCGCATTTTCAACGCCACGGCCGCAGCCCAATTCTCTCTTAGAAGGCTGGGTCTCCACGCCGTAGGTTCATGACAACATGTGCCACGAAAGTGACAATGGCCACATTTAACTCTCCTGATCCTCGTGTTAATGGAAGGATTTTGACATATGATCCTGAAGCCATCAAAAGAGCGCTATCAACATACTACAGAGCCTTGGGTAGACTTCCATACATCGAAGCATCCGACATCATATACGCCCCAGAAAGTGGCTGGCCAAACATCACAGCTTCGAATTTTGAACCACTAAGAAAGAACGAGGTTGTAATTGATCTACTTAAACATTTGCCATATCTACGCAATCCCGGCAAGGAAAAGGGCTACGCAATTTCCTTCGGCACTTTTCCCATTGACTACTCAGCGGCGCCATTCATAAACCCGCTAGACGTTGATAAGGCAAGATCTCTGAGTCCAGATGTCTATTGGGAGGAGGAGAGGATCAAAAGCTGGGTCATGCCACTGACTATGAGTGAGGATAATGTATGGGGTAGCTGGTGGTTGCTTGATACTACAGATGGTACCTTCTCTTTCAAATCATATCATCTATATAATGCAGCACTAACTATGTCAACAGGCACTGTAACAGACTGGGCACAC
Organism: Filosporella fistucella; assembly: GCA_030077755.1. NCBI lineage: Eukaryota > Fungi > Ascomycota > Leotiomycetes > Helotiales > Filosporella > Filosporella fistucella. The sequence goes on from JAQJZZ010000002.1 coordinate 1,776,836, forward strand.
AACGACACCATGGAACCCGATGCAGACTACGCACCCGGAGATCCACGTGCATGGCGCAATACCTGCGGTGAGACCCGGCTCCTCGAAGATCTCCTAACTGAATGGATAATCAAATTTGAGAGTCTTCACTGGATTGCATTTACAGATCCGACTGGAAGAGAGAAAGTATGGAATGATGAGGATATAGTCAGGGATCATGATACCGAGCAGTGTGAGCAGTTGCAGAAGATTATTAGGGATCATGGGTGGCCGAGTGGCTTTAGGAGAGGGGAGTGTAAGGAGGCGTTGACAGCGTGGAATGAGGCACATCAGGATGATCCTTATTAAACATTAAGGTGAAGGGGTTGTGTATAGGGCGGCTCTTCCTCGGGGTCCTGATGGATACCCGAACGCAAAGTTGGCAAGCACACATCTCTATTTGATGCCCCGAATTTGGAAATTTGTTATTGGATGCTCGAACCACCCAAGCCCCACAAACTTTTCCTTTCATCCACAATCATGTTATTTTGCGCTCGATCAAGTGAAGAACGGCGTTATTATCTTGGGTTTTTGCGAATGATTGGTTTCATCGTATGGTTTGCCTGCAGCCAAAGCTCTCCGTTTGTTTGCTTCATGTCAGCTCTTGCAAGCCACCCCAAGGGGAGCATCTAGTTTGTTTGTATCTCAGAAGTAAAAGAATACTGTCATCTTCTCTATCTCTATTATATACCCAGACAAGATCTCAGTTTTTGTTACTTCGCAGCTGCTTTTTCTCATACTTATTCCGGAGCTTTTTTTTTATCTCTCTAGAACCGACCTTGATATTCATTTTCTATGTCGAAGGACTTTACTCAAACTCTTGATAGAGTATTAGGATACTCTTGCATCTCGTTGAAACGCGCCATTCAATATTGACCGAAGCCCGCCTTCTGCATCACCTTCTACCAGTCTGATAGTTCTCCTCAAAGACTCTTTTGAGATAAAAGTGCATGACTAGTTTCAATATCACGGGAGACTACATTCAAGCTGGAGATATCGTCCGATTACTATATCTCTCCTCTCACCTCGATGTGGGGGTTTGGATGGTTGGGAGGTATAAGATGTGGTCTCTTTCCCTTCTTTTTTACTACTTCAATCAGCAGGCTTCAAACAACCCTCAGACACCCCCTTCACATTCAGAGCTCTCTCAAAGACTCAAGCTCGAGAATCCAACCCTTTTGAGTACTTCTCAGCTTTCGAGCTCCTTCGAAATAATGCCCGAACAGCAGATGTCTAAAGCTGATTCCTCACGAATCCAGTCTACTCAGGTAAATTCCTCCTCTGTAATATTCTCCCATATCCCCCTCTTTTACCTAAGAACGCTTCTAACACATCTCAAGGCACAAACTGGGAGTAACGTGTCTTCCTCGGGATTCGCTGCTCGTGCACAGGCTGCTGGTGACAGGAATTCGCATACTGTCTCCAATAACAATGGATATGGTAGCTATGGGTATGGTGGTACTGGGGCTCGTGGTATGAGTTACGGACAGGCTGGTGGGAGTGGGAAGAAGTAGACGATTGTGGGTCGTGTGTTGTGTGAGAGGGAATATATGCACGGTTGAAGGGTGGTGGGATGATTCAGGGGAGGAGGGTTGGATGTGATGGGTAGTTAGCCGGTGATCGTCTGCGATAGGTTGTGGGCTGGACTGTAGGCTGGAACCAACTTTATACACTCTTTTGATGGATATGGATATATGAAATGGAAAACCCAGTGGCCACCGAAATTATTGAAATTCTTGGCATGAGAGGTTTTGAGAGACACATGTCACGGCTTAAAAGAGGTCTGTAAATCCAGCATGCCTCAAAGTTCTCACCTCACCCCCAGTTCTGGAGATAAAATCTCAATCGAATCTGAAAAAATGATTGGCATTTTAAATTAGCTCATCCGGATTTTGGAGATCAGAGCTGTAAGTAGTTATACACATACAGAAAGAGACAAAACTCTCAATCCAAATCCAAAATAACAAAAACTCCGCCGCTCCCTTCAAAATGGCAACGACCTGAAAAATCCAAATAGGATATTTTACAGATCCATCAGCCGCGTAGAACCCGAGCTCGCCCATTTCTGGAGAAGTCGGATTCAAGACCACCACACCATGTAGCACTGTAGCACATGGCTGGTGGTGATGGGTAGTTACTTATTTGGGTATATGATAGTAGAGTTGGTGGGTTTGATGCTAGCCTTGCCTGAGGGAAACCTTTCGAAGGAGGTCGGTCAATTCATAATAGATGAAGAGAAGAGGAAAATAGATCGCAGTAAGTGTTTTTTATTGCAACTCAACGCAAATTATTTTCACCCATCCTCTATTTTTGCATTTTATTTGTCCTCTCAAACCCCATCCTTCATCGCCGAAATCTTCTCCCCCTACAACTTCTCTCCCTTCACCACTCTCTTCCCACCCAGTCATGCCAATGCCACACACTCAATCTCAACCGGCACCCCCTTAGGCAATTGATAAACTGCAACACAGCTTCTGGCTGGCTTATGCGTAAACCACTTCTCATAAACGCCATTCATCTCCGCGAAATTATCCATGCTAGTCAGAAACACATTGACCTTGACCACTTTACTGAGAGAGGAACCAGCGGCTTCGAGAACGGCGGAGAGGTTCTTGATGCAGAGTTCTGTCATGGCGGAGATGGAGGAGGAAGGGAGGGTGAGGATCTCGCCGGAAGAGGTGCAGGGGATTTGGCCAGAGCAGTAGATTGTGCTGGAGGTGGCGATGGCTTGGGAGTAGGGTCCTGCTGCTTGAGGGATGTCAGTCTGGGGTTTTAAAATAAGAGGGAAAATTTGAGTCCAATTGAATTGAGCTCAATGGTGCGAGCAGGTTAATTGTTCGGTGAGAAGGGGAAACTTACGAGGAGCTGCATCCTTGGTATAAACTGGTTTGAAGTCTGCCATTGTGGTATCTTTCTCTCTTCTCTATCTGTAAGATTTCAAATAAATTGCGATTGTAGGGAAAGAAATCGAGTTTTGTAATTGAGAAGATTGAATTCAGCGAGGTGAGCTCAAAGTAAGGTGGGGTAATTTGTTTGGAGGGGTAAACTTCTCGGGTGCTGACTAAGGTGAGGTTTTGAAGCGTGGGTTTTAGTCGAGCTTCTTCAACGACATCTCATACTCTGCTACCTCCAGTTCTCGACCACCACAACGCCGATTTACATTCTGACACCTGGAACTACCTCGTAAGCCGATATGATGGCGGAGTACCCGGTCGGAGCATGTTTATATGCTCTGTGTGGCCAGATGTATGAGTGCGGCCGCCTATAGTACTGAAATTTGGCGAGCCTGCCTGGACTGAGAGTCATTACTGAGTCAACAAACCCAAAAACTTCAGCTTTCAGAGGAGATTAAGCACAGTTGTATTCCTGCATATGGATACAATGCTCTATGCATGCTACTTTCATACCACTTCGATCATCAAATACGGAACTAGCCTCTATTGCAGCCGACTAGACAAAGTTACCTATCCAGTGGTCCCCAGACGCCAAACCCCACAAGTAATACAACCCACAACTCCAACACTCCTCAACTCCGGCATAGCAGTTCTCAATTCCATTTGAATCATCAAAACTTTTGCGATAGTCAACAAAGAAATCGTCTACTCCCATCGGTCTCTTCTCCCCTGCATATACGCCTTTGCTTGTTCCACTATCAGAGTCAGCTTGGTCACATCCAGGATGAAAAAGCTTACGCTGGCTGGCTATTTTGGACATTCCATTTCGATGCCCATCCCTGCATTCCACGCATGAGCAAAATTGGCCATCATGATATTCTGGCTGGCCTGTGAATGTCAGGACTTGGATAAGAACGATTCCCGGAAATACCTACTATGCCTTTGTCTTTTGTGCTCAATAGGCCGGTCTTGAACATTTTTCCTGCACGGGGGACAGCCACAGAACTCCATGTCGCCTTCAAAATCTGGCAAATCTGGAGTGGGAAGCCGAGCTGGCCTAGGAGTTGGTGGGGGACCTTGGCTTTCCTGGAAAGATGTGGCCTGTCTTCTTCGCATTGGTGGGTCTGGAGCTGGTGGAGGAACACGATTTATCTTGACTTCTCGTCCTGGACTGCTAGATTGATCACGATGTCGAGATTCTCTCCGGACTCCATGATTTGGTGATTGAGCTTGATGCACAACAACTGGTGGCAGCGATGATTTTCTACCAGGTGACTTCCGAGCCTTGACTGGGATTTCACGCTTTGTTTGAATTCCCAAAGGCACCCCAAAAGCTCTGGCGACATCGACTTTCACTGAAGTGTTGGCCACGTGTGTTAAATTTGAAGAGGCAAGTGGAGTTCGTGACGAGGATTCTCCTTTTCCTGTCCGGGATTTCATTTTGTGTTCGTTATCGATGACGTTTGTGTCCCAATGCACGACTTTTTTCTGATTGGTGTCGACCTTTTTCAAAGCAGGTCTTTGGATAAATCGGACAGTACGGTCACCAGCTTCCATGGTATGTTTTGGTTCAAGTTGATCTCAAGCTCATGGACAAATGACCGTGCCGATGAGTCGCTCACTCTGAGTGCTGCTCCAGTGTAAATACCTTCAGGGTGGTGAGGCTACAAGTGTAAAGCCAGGTGTGGGGTTGAGCGAAAATTTATTTGAGCAAAGTTGTGTTTTCAAACGTCTGATATCAGAACCAAAGGTTGATGGGATGGAAGATCAGAGGATTGATGTCGATGAGATGGAATGGTACGATGAGTTGCTGATGACGGGGAATGGAAGGTGGGTGCCTTGGCGAGTTGGGCTCACACAGAAGCAAGCGATAAGCTGAATCGAGGGTACCGGATCTGGCTCAGGTGTGGAAGTCCTCACAGGGGTCTGATGAAATTGGAATCAATCAGGATATTTTTGATGATGATTGTTACGAACAGACAGATAGATGAACGGTATGTGAAAGAGTGTGGAAGAAAGATGGTGTGGAAGGGGGAGTCGCGGGTTTTATGGTGAGGAGCCCGAGTGCTAGCCAATCAGCGTCCAGAAAATCCCTACGGCACTGCATATCCCCCTTCCAAAGGAGCTTAGCGACTTCCGACTACACCTTCCACCCGATGGAGACAATTGCCTGCTTATTTCATCCGAAAGACCATGCCATCAGTTCACTGGCATCTGGGGCATCTTTCACCAAGTCGTCTGCTCATTCTGATATGGTCCGTGCACCCTCCGAGCAGAAAGTTCTTCAAGACTGGGCCAGCAGCTGAGCAGTTGCTCTTGCTTCGACTCTAGGGCGAGCGTCATCTATTCCATCCATTTTTCGTCCCATTGTTACGCCCAGTGGTGTTTCTGAGGTAATGCATGCAATCAAAAATTGTTGCATCGAAGTGGTCATTGATTTCCACTTAGGAGTTGACGTCGAGGGTATTCCCAGCCTTGCCCGTCCTTACATGGCTTATCAATCCTGCGAGGGCCTGTGCAAGCAATAAATCCTAATTATATGCTCTCAAGCGTTGATTTCTGAGTTCCACGTCTCTATTCTGGTCTTGTTTCTACTATCATCTGAGGCTGATATTGGTTGTCAGCTCCCATGTCGTCTGAGTTTTGCCTCCGCTCAACCTTACTGGGGAGGATTTTTCCTCGCAGTGAGCCATACCAAATGCAATCGGTCTGTATCAGACCTCGTTTTCTCTTCTTCTTCTGTTCATAATACATCGTTGACCTGGCAAGGGGCAGCTGGACATGAAGTGTGGTTGTGATTACCTAAGCACTTGTAGCTGGCAACGAATCCGGGAGGATGAGTCAGCATACCTTGGCAATCATTAGGTCTTGCTCCCACTCCCACATCTCCATACATCTCCTAGAAGCCTGGCACACTTTGTATTAAGCTCTTAAAATTATGTGCCGAATCAAGAAACCGCTGCATACCCAATTAACTTCCAAAATATATAGCATATAAAGTATGTATCGCAGTCACAAGTAATTCAGAGGTACTTGTATGTCCCTAGATTATTCTAGATCGCAGACCAATGTCAAGTGCCGAAGTCGCTATGTTTGGCTTAGCACCTTGAAGGACCTTGGGAAGACACAGTCAAAAGGGTAATGGAGCGTCAGTCATTCGTACCAATTCTCGTGAGTAAGTAAAAAAAACCCCTGGCCCGGAAACAAAAATCTGAATCCAATTTTCTTGCTAGCCAATTCTGCTTTTCTCTTTAGTTGAGTGTTTGATGGCATTTCCCTTTCATTCCACCTAAATGAAATAACCTTAATGCCAACGCTTATGCAGTAAGGGTGATTTTGAGCTCATGCATGACCCGTCTTGCCGCATCAGTTCCGCCATCAAAATACACTGCACCGATGATCGCCTTTATCGCCCTCGCAATCACTCTCTCCCTCGCTTCACTTTTGACATCATCTTTCAACATTACGATAGGATTCCACTTCCGTGTTGGCCTTTCTTGCATTGCGCTGAGTCGTGGTCGAATAAATCTTTCGATCTTGCTGTTGACACCTAAGTTGCAGAGGTTTGTTCTACCTATCAATCTCTCTTCATACTTTGCCATATCCCCTACGTCATCAGCAGTCTATTTTGTGGTACATTTCTAATGAACTACCACTTACCAGGATTCACTTGAAAATAGTAGAACTGTTCCGCCAACAACATTTTCATAACCTTCTCCCCCAATATCGCTAAATCTCTATTTCCATTTTTCAACATTCTTGTTCCCACAACCAGAACACCAGAGCCAGGACTCTCCAGTGCTTCCTCGAGCAAGTCTGGGTTATTGAATACGTATGAGGTTATGACTTGTATAGCCTCTCTCCACTCTCTGCCGCCTCCTGGTCCAAGACTCTTGATAACTCCCCGAGCAGCTTTAAGGCTCTGTCGTTGTCCACCTGAGGGATGAGACTCCCAGTGACGCTCACCTAAGTACGTGAGGTCTGCGTAAGCATCGAGAGCCTCATTCTTCAAGGTGGACTCGGAGTAAAGAGACTGGTTGTCATCAAGCGAGGTTTGCTGTGAGCTTACACTAGCGCCCGCTTGTTGGTCATTCGTTAAGAGCAAGGTTTGCGCCGAGTGCAGTGGCTGGAGACCAGTAGACGGGTTCTGCTCAGAAGCAGTGCTACCTTCACCTTGCCGGTCATATTGCTGCGGCGGCTGCTGGTTAGCAGTTGGCCATTGGGTCTGAGCGGAACGAACCGACTGAGCGTCGACCAACTGGTTTTGCTGAGAAGTGTTGCCTTCACGTCGCTGGTCATATGGCCTTGTCGATTGTTGCCTAAAAAGAAACGTCTGAAGGGTCAGTGGATTGGTGGCCTGGCGAGAGCTTGAATTTCCAAGTTGCTCATAACTTTGTAGCTGTCGCCGTAGGTGGTCATCAGAATCGGCTTCATCGGTCGTGATTATAGAGAGAGGATAGTTGGATGCTGTGCTGGCAGTGAAAGCGAAAGATCGTATGGAAGAAGAGTGATCTGGTCTTGGCTGTCGGCTCATTTTGATTGAGGATGTTGTCAAGAATCGTGAAGCTGTGTGGAATTCTTGGAAGTGGAAGGGCTTAAGTTTGGCGAGAGCTAAATACAAGAATCCGAAATTCATTCATGATTCATTTGGTATATGATTGGAGAGGTTCACCTAAGCAGGGATCATCATTCACGTTTTGTTTCAGTGATTAACAACAAACAACAGAAGAGCGTGGTCTCGGTTTAGGGAAAATCGGAGAACATAATGCACACAAACTGTCCCCTTACTTTCATTTTACAATCAATATTCACAATAGTGGAGTCATCAGTCTAAACACTTGGTTAAAATAAAAATCCATTCCTTTCTCCCCAAATATCAAAGTAGGATTTATTAATCTAAAATCTCCAGTCGAGCTGCAACTTGCAATACCCCACGAAGCGAAGTCATCTATCCCTAGGGAAAATTCTCTAGTTTCCATCTCCAGCTAGCTGCGAGATCTCACGAGTTGAATTCAATTATCCAAAGAAACAGAACCTTTTTCTCATTTTACCATTCTATTCTCCATCTTCTCCTTCCTCTCCGCTCTCCTCTTCACTCCTAACTTCTTCTTCCCCTCTCGATCTTTGATATGATCCATCTTTCTTTCCTGCAACTCCTCACAAGCGGTTTCTTTCTCTTTCACACTCCGCGCTTTGGCCAGTGTGAGTTTTTGGTCACGGCACGTTTGAGGAGCGGAAGGGTTGGTGGAGAAGTGACAGGCTTGGATCTTATCCTCGTCTGGGGAAAGTTTGAAATGGGAGAGGAGAGCTGCTTTGGAATCAGCGTGGAGTTTGGCATTCTCCTCGGCGATGAGATCTCCGAAGTAGATTTCATTTGGTACCTCGGAAGGATTTTCGGGTTGGTTAGCCATGTTTGTGGTTTTGTGTTATTTTAGGGGTAGTGTAAGTGATGTTTGCTTGTAAAGATGCTTGTAGATTGTGGTAATTCTGGTGGTTTGATATGCTTCTTGATTTTTAGAGATGTTGGAGAATCGATCTTAGAGTAGGATGCCGAGCAGTATATCAGCACCTTTTTCGCTGTTTTATTGTTTCGGACGAGTCACGCGGCAACAGGAACGCAGTTGCGAATAGAACGTAACTTTCCATGGACACTGTTTGAAATCGCATCCTTAAATGTAATATGTCGAAATCTTGTTCGTCATCGCCATTGTACCTCAAAGAGAAGTATATCCTTAATCCTTCCACATTCAAGGGCATGCACACAATTTCTTTGTCTGCCCCAACACGGAATTTCTCGAGGACAACAGCCTTGAGCATCTATGACATAGTGTTTCGTAGGATGTTTCTAGATTTTACTTACTGAACGAGTGGCTACCGAAGTGGTAAAGGAGGTGGCGATGCGAGTCACCCAAACAAGAGACAGTGAACAATAAACTCATCATCCATAACAGTTTCGAGGTCCTCGACTCCCATCATTCTTCGCGATCCTTAACACGTGCCGTATGATAATTATTGTCCCCCGGTGACAAATTCATGACTGCCTTTCTTGCACATGGTTTCATTCAACCAGTGAATAAAACATCCGCTAAAGTCGAGTCTGCACCTTTACGTATTGAAGCAAATGGACCTTCCGTTCCGAGTCACGATGGAGAAACGGCAAAGAATCTACAGATGTCATAGCCAAAAATCGGAAATGTACACAGTGCCACCAAAAGTTGTAGGCGCATAGGAGGAAAAAAAGAAGCTCTAGTATAGCTGGGAATGTTGCACACTTTTCCATGCACAATGTCCACAATTGTAATTTACGTAGGCCCACTGTCACTAATCCATTGACTGCGAACACAAGTGGAGGTTCCAGTTCATGTGATTTCATTATTTATCCTACCCCCAATCTACTTTGCTTGATATCCATCCACATCAGTACTGTTAGAGATCTTCTCATACTTCTTATAGTTCTCCGAATACGTCTTGAGTTTATTGTTGATAGCGGTATACGCATCTGTTCCGATAACAACTCTCAACGGAGGATCCTTGATGATAGCAAGTTCGTACATAGCCTTCGCTCCTTTTATTGGGTCTCCAGCTTGAGTGCCATGTCTCTCACCCATTTGCTTCTTTGCATCAATATGATCGTATGCGGGATGTCTCTTCTCTGGGAAGGACATGGAACGTCCAGCCCAGTCAGTTCTGAATCCACCTGGTTCGATACAGGTGAATTTGATGCCCCACTCAGGCTTGACTTCCTGCGAGATAGCTTCTGTGAATCCCTCGACGGCCCACTTGCTTGCACAGTAGATGCTAAATGTAGGAACGCCTCTTTGCCCTCCTATTGAGGTAACTTGCTGGATCAAACCTCCGGAAGGTTTTTGCTCGCGCATGACGTCCATGGCTTTCTTTGTGACTGCGATCAGACCGAAGAAATTGACCTCCATTTGAGTTCGGACTTGCTGGTCTGTCAATTCCTCGAATACTCCCGATAGGCCATAACCTGCATTGTTGACGACTACATCGACTCGCTTGAACTTGTCAAGAGCAGCTTTGAAGGCAGCGTCGATATCTGCTTCCTTCGTAACATCGAGCTTGACAGCAAGGTAATTCTACAATGATCAGTCAAGAAGCCGTATCATTCTGCGAAGCACAAACCTTGTCATTTGTTCCCTTGAAGCTAAGGCTTTCCGGCTTTCTCGCAGTGGCTACAGCAATATCACCCTTGTCAAGGACCTCCTGCACAAGGTGATTACCGAAACCAGTCGAAGTACCTGTGATGAAGAAAACGCGGGGCATCTTGAATGAAATTGAAAACGTTCTTCGAAAGTGGGAGTTAAAAAATTAGTGCAAACCTTTCTCGACGATGAAAGTGGAGAGGTACCGACCTATATACCTACCTATGGACCGATATCGATGTGTAGATATCCATGAACGTCAGCAAATCACAGCAACTTCGTCATAGGGGTCCAGTTCTTTGAGCGGACTTAAGGCTTAAATGCTTCTAGATCCGTTCCGAACTATCCTGGAACCTTTGATCGCTCGGATGCATGCAACGAAGTGACGGCAGAGTCATTCCAAATTGAAATTCGTGGTGAGTTCAAGTGAGGTTGGACTTGCTTAGTCACCACGCATTTCGGCGATAGCGGAACTACTTCCGTTGGAGGACAACCTTTCTTTCTAACGTCATGGATCCAGTTCCCCTCCCTAACTACTGCTTGATACTATTTTCTGGGAATTGCCCAATGATGAGGCAGGACAGACTGCCTTCGTTGCTGAGTACCGAGAATGTTTGGATACAAAGAGGAAGCCCAGCTACATGCCAAAGCTTTTTTACCTACCTTGAGCAATCATCAATTTATCATGCATTTTTTGCGTCCTTGAAGGCCTCAATCTCGCTGACTTATATCTTCAAATTTCTACTGCCAAAACTATCCGGGGCAGAGGAAGGTGTTGCCTTCACTCTTTCGGTTCAAAGTGTTCTAGCTTACCCCACGGCAACGGCAATTCCACAGCCACTAGGATGGCTGGAACCACGTCCACGCCAATGACAAAAACTGTTCTAGCTATTATCTAGAATGACCTTTACCCCATCAGTACCACTTTCAACAGGTTCACCATTTGCCGCGGAAGTCACAAGCGTTGACTCCGGATATGGTGGTGTTGTGTTTACAATCACCCCGCAGAGGGGCGGCTCCCGAGAGTGGCTTGGTGAGGGGAACCTGAGAATTTCCTCTCAATCATATATACTTCCAAGCAGTTTCGGTGTAACTTGACTCTTTAAATATAATTTGCAATTCCAATCCAGTCTCTTCTATCACAAAACTTCCATTTCTGGTCAATATGCGCGCTCAAGATCTCCCTAACTTTAAGGATATGCCCGCCGTTAAAGGCATGCCTCATGGGACTGCCTGGGGTCTATGGGACAAGAATGGAGAAAGAGATAGCTGTGGGTCATTGAATCTTCTGACACCAGAAAATACAAAAGAAGCACAGAAGGAAATCAAATCCGGAACTGGAGTTGCGTTGAAGTATTGTTTTCTATCATCTGCTCCACAGCATAACCCAATTGACATATAAACAGCTGGAATTTCGAGAAAGTGGAAGAGCCAGGTTTTGCTCGTGAAAAGCCCAGACATGAGTTCAAAGATCTCAGTTCCATGGGCTTTACCGCATTTGATGACATCGTCCATATGAACACTCAATCTGGATCCCAATGGGATGGATTCCGTAGGTTTCCCCTACTATTTCAAGCACATGTCTAACATATAAAGGCCACTGGGCACACCAAGAATCCGGCAAATACTACAACAACCTCGAGCATCACCAAATCCCTGACCCTGCTCACGCCGAGAAAAACGGCATCCACAACTGGTCCAAGAGAGGTGGTATCGTTGGCCGTGGTGTCTTAATCGACTACGTCGCCTACGCCGCTCGTAATAACATCTCCTACTCGCCTACCACCCGGCACGAGATCTCGGTCAAAGACATCGAGACTATCGCCCAAGAACAAGGTGTTCAATTCCGCCCAGCAGATATCCTGATCGTGAGAAGCGGATGGGTGAAATGGTACGAGGGGGCCAGTGAACAAGAGCGATTGGAGAAGGGAACGAAGGGCCATGAGTTTGCGGGCGTAGCTGGCAATGCGGAGACGGTGGAGTGGCTTTGGGATCACCATTTTGCTGCTGTGGCTGGAGATGCGATTGCGTTTGAGGCATGGCCTCCTAAGGCACCTTATAGTGTGTTTTCACCCTTTCGTTTTTATGGAGAGAGGGCTAATGTGTATCAGGACTCCATGATCATCTTCTTGCTATGTGGGGAACACCCATTGGCGAGCTCTGGAACTTGGAGGGTCTGGCTGCTGCGTGTGAGAAAGAGAAGAAATATAGTTTCATGTTGACGAGTGCACCGCTGAATGTGCACGGTGGTGTTGCCAGTCCACCAAATGCTTTGGCTATCTTGTAGACTTTTACGAGGCGTGGAAATGCTTGGATCTTGACTTTACGTACAGATGGAAATTCTGGAGGGGATGAGGGGATGAATGTTACTCATTAAATCTCTTGTATGTAGTAGTACAATATTGAACATATAAGTACAAAACTTGTACATATCTTTACAAATACATGCCTTCCGCCTCGCTCGAGATGTCTACCGACTCGGGCACATAGTACATCTTTTCTACTGACGTAACTCCGCGTTCTCTAATGACTCCACGACGTTATTAGGCCTTCTCTTCAACCTTCTTCTTCGCGTCTGGATTTCCAGCTGGAGTAGATAGATTAACCACATTCCTCAAGCTGCCAAAAGAGAGAACATCACTGATTCTCGTGGCTCCACTGAAGAGCATAACCAATCTGTCAACACCACATCCCCATCCACCAGTTGGTGGTAAACCCCATTCAAGAGCCTCTACATAGCTCTCATCAACAGTAGCAGTATTCTCCTCATCTTTCCATTGTAGTTGCTGTTCAAACTTCTTGCGTTGTTCGATAGGCGAATTCTCTTCCTCATACATATTTGCGATTTCTCTACCCTGGATGAATAGCTCTGCGCGAGCGGACACAATCTGATTCGTTTCGTGATCCAAGAAGGACTTCGATAATGGAGCCATGCATGCCGGGTGGTGAGTGATAAAGGTTGGAGAAGCACAGAGAGGCTCGATGTGGATGGAGGCAAGTTTATCGAGAAGGCGCGGGAGTGTTGGTGAGTGGGGAAGGGGAATGGATAACTGCTGGAATAGTGCCTTCAACTTCTCTTGTGCGTCTTCGGCGGCAAGATCAGGCAGCGTTTCTCCGATTTTACTTTCAATAGTGCTGATGAAATTGAGGCGGTTGAAGGGTTTGACACTGAGATGTTGGTCAAGCTCTGGGAGTCCGGATAAACTCTCATGCTTCAATTTCTTGACCATTTCGGCCATTCCACATATCATATCTTCTGTCATTGTCATGAGATTTTCCAAGTCGGTGAATGACTTGTAGAACTCGCATGTTGTGAACTCCGGGTTGTGAGTTGCATCAAGTCCCTCATTGCGAAATGCAGGTCCAATTTCGAAGACCCGGCCCATACCACCAATTACTAGTCTTTTAAGCCAAATTTCAGGAGCAATCCTGAGCGCCAACTCCTTCTCTGAAAATTCTGTTGCAACGGTAGTGAAAGGTCTCGCTATAGCTCCGCCAGCTTTGTCGGCGATGAGAGGCGTTTGAACTTCGAGGAATTCATCCTTCAGAAGAAATTGTCGCAGGTATTGAATCATATGCGATCGTAACTTAAGTGTATTCATAACTGTATCATTGACGAGCAGATCAACATGCCGATTTCGGATTCGTGTTTCTCGATCCGTGAGAGCTTTAGGAAGACTCGCCAAGATAGGTGTGATCAAGGTAGGGAGACCGTCAGAATGAATAGATAGCTCTCCACTTATAGTGCGTTCTGGATATCCAGTTGTAGCTATGATCATTAGCACGATAAAATTTAGAATAATGCAAGTATGTCCTACAAATTATGTCGCCTCTTCGAATCATGCGGAAAAAGTCCTTGAAGCTGGCCACAGGAATGCCTGTGAGTTCAGGAAGGCCAGTGAGTTTAAGTTGATCTTCTACACATACTATCTGAGCCACAACACCATCCTGCGAAATATCTATAAAAGCAAGATGGCGACCAGCGACTCTGAAAGACGTTATACGGCCTTCAAAATTTATCAGCAACTAGACCTACCCTCGGCACAGAAAAGCATACCTCTCAATGTCACAACGTGGTCAGTCAGATACTTTGAAGGTTTCAAGTCTTGATATTTCTCTCTAAACTTGGATATCTGCATCACCGTCTCGTCGTTTTCTATCCTTGGCCAATCGAGCGCTTTTATGTTCTGCAACTCTGCTATCCTTGCTTGCACATCACTCTTGTGTTCGATTCCCGTCCTCATAAGTTCTGGAGATGTATCACGCTTTATTTCTAGTTTGGACTTCTTGGCGGCGGATAGGCCTTGTGTACTGTAGAAGAATCGTACGTAGGCTGCTTTGCGAGTAACGGCGACATCACTGAGCAGGTACGGCCTTAAGAACCGAAGCCCAGATAAGGAAGACATCTATGAATGCATCATTAGCATCAAATCCCCAACCAATTGGCAAAGTAGATTTTGGTAATGGGAAAATCAGACAACGGATCGATGTGAGATCAACCTCCGATTAGGAGTCAGTCGCAACGGTTCTAATGTTATAATGAAATCATCATTGAATCCCAGGGTTAGAAAAAAAAACTAGTAAGACTTACAACAATTGATGGCTTGAAGCAGTAGCTCCAAGCTGCTGTGAAAGAAACAGAATGAGAAACGAGGGTCGTGCAGAAATAATTTATCTCGAAAGGAGCCGCTAGCGCCCGCATCCAGATCCAAGAATTTGAGCTTCCGAGTTCCTCTAGCATCATCGTCAACACAGAACTCTGAATTCTCTATTCCTCACTTCAGCTTGCCCAAACCTAAAGACCAACTTCCAAACACAATCCTCAATCATGTCTATGTTCGGACTCGGAAGACCCCAGCCTTCATCGGCCGAGAAGATTGCTGCCGCAGAGCAGGAAATGGATCTTGTGACCGATATGTTCAACAAGTCTGTCCCCTGAATCATTCACATTTCTTGTCAATCAATGCTGTTCTATTCTACTATTCACTTTGCTTCTGTTAACATGTCTCCCAGGCTCCAACAAGCCTGCATGCGCAAATGCATACCGAAAGAGTACCGCGAAGGCGAGCTTAACAAAGGCGAGGGTGTTTGCATCGACAGATGTGCCTCGAAATTCTTCGATGTACAGATGAAAGTGTCGGAGATATTGCAGGCAGAAGCAGCGGCTAAAGGCGCTGGGGGCGGTGGAATGGGATTTGGAGGATTGTAGAATCTGAGGTGACAAGAAAAGGGGCTTCTAGATCTGTATTACTGGAAGGATTTCTCTTACGCTGGGGGGCATATTGTGTTGGGATGCAGAAGATGTCACGATCATAATGAGAAGAGTGTGCGACCCAATTTCAGGGGACTTGTGTATTATATAGATGGGTACGAAAACAAAAGGCGTCCCCTGTCCACTCCAACAATTCTCGCTGCTATGAGTTATCCATGTAAATGCTTCATGGGTATTTCCTAAACGCCCGCTAATATGCTGCTTCAACACTGTGTCTGTACATCATTCAACTCGAGGTGCTGTAATATTCGGCCCCGTTCCAATTCCTGTAATCGTCCGCACTAGCCAATGAGGCCAACTCTCTGTCTTCAGTTGTGTTTCCAAATCATCTGCTCGACTTTCCAAATCAATAACTTGTCTTTCATACTGTGTAACTCCATCCTCCACGTCCTGTACCTTCGATATTAAAGCATTGATCTCATACTCCAACTTCGCTCCAAGAACCTCGATATCCTTGACAGCTTCTGTAACGTGGGATCTCTCATCTCCCAGAATGTCTTGTGAATTCTGTTTCACGGCTTGGTATTGATCCGTCAACTGATAGTAGATGCTTTGGAACTGCTCTTGATCCCGAGCTGCTTGCTCGTCCAGTTTATCAATTTCATCTGCTTTGCTTTCAACCCAAGGCCCAATTTCATCTTGAACATCAGCCAACTTCTCATAGAGGTGTTTGAAGTCATCCGAAATAAACACCTGCCTTTGAAATGCGGGCCATGAATCAGCTTCATCGCCATCGTCTGTGATGACACCGATTGGTTCCCAACTGAGCACGGCTTCTTCTGCATCACTGAACGACATTTGGCGAGGCCACCAGGCTTCATTGCGCCGCTTTTCAGAGATTGGAAAAGCGCCGGAGAAGCTATGTCGCCGGTGGAGTAGAATTTGCGAATTGTTTGGATCCCGGACAGCTTCTAACATCGGCCCTTCAAGATCACCATCATCAAATACCGACCCTGCAACGGAGGGATCCTTGACTATGATATCACGGCGAATATCTCTCTGCTGCTCAACCCATTTAGAATTTGCTTCGGCAGCTTTCTCGTCATCTCTTGACTGTAATGTACCGGAAAGGTTGGCTTTTGATTCACTAGGATTACTCTCTGAATCATGAAAGACTTTAGAGGGTGTAGCTCCGGAGGTGTCCTTCATCTTTGGGGCGCCGTTTTGATACTGAATAGGTGTGTCTTTCCAGGTGAAAGCCTTTCCGACCATTTGTGGACTTATGGGTGTTCCGGTCGAAAGTCCTAAGGTTGTTGTGCTGTGCGGAGCGAAGTAGCCTGCATCCATGCCCTCGTCCTTGGACTGCTTGCTTGCATGGCCACGAAGTCCAACAGCATCCTTTATTCGACCTCTAGCATCACTCATCTTTCCTGTAACACTTTTGAAAACGCCTTTCCTCAATTGAGGATCTCGTTCGTAGTTACTTTCGACCATACTTGTTGTTGATGCAGGAGGTTGGTTGTTGTAGGGTGAGTTTGGAGGTTCTTTATCCTTCTTGTGGGTCTCTGGATCATCTGTAGGTGGAATTGAGTGGCTTCTGCTGTGCGACCAAATATAGCCTCCTTGATCATCTTTAGTGAATGATAAATTTCCAGAATCCGCTGGATCGGACTTTCCAAATGGCTCATTGCCACTTCTCCTTGGTTTTCCATACCATAGCCACTTTGCTCTCTCCCCGTGAACAAGGCTGACGAATTTATCAACATCGAGGGTCTCGATGTCTCCAATGCCTGCCTTGTCCCTCCCAACCATTCCCATGACCATCTCTCCACTTTTTCCACTGAGCTCAGCAACAGTGGATTTGACAGCTTTGGGCACAGCCCATCCCTCCCCCGCAGCCGCCTTTGCTGTAACTCTGTGCAACCTTTCTAGAGTCTTTCGGTCTAACCTCCTCGTGCGATCCATCTTTTGTGATTTCTGGAAGTAGGCAATGCCACGTTTGAGGCTGTATACATCAAACGCATCTTTAGCGACTGGTGCACCATAGTAATTCAGTCGATTTCTGGCCCCGATCAGCAGACCAAGTAAGGCACCGACCGTCATGGGTCCCAGAATCCCATCGGTTGGCTCAACGTTGTAGTGCTCTGATCCGATCTCTGTCCACCAATCGTTGATTGCTTTTTCAGTAACATCGCATAATAACCCATCTGCGTACTCCTGTTCCAGCTTACCAAATACCATCAAAGCTACTTGACACAACTTCACAAGTTCGATGACTGCCCCATACAATGGTATCCGGTCACTCGTTTTATATAGTTGAAAGAACTTGGCCTGGGTTGCGCCAGCTGGCATTGACAAACTCATTCCTGATCGCCCGGAGCAGCCCAGTCTTTTCAAATTCTCGTTGACAACAAAATCCTCCCTGTGTTTCCTGACATCTCCATCCGGGACAGGTATAACGGTCAATGCAGAAGGGAAACTGCTGAGATTTGTGACCATGAGCATTCCTAGATCCGTTTGCTTAGGTCGAGCATGGAATTGAGATATAGCTTTGAAATACACTCGCAGCCTCGGCGACCAAGTATCTTCATCCGCAGGCACACCTAGTACTCCAACAAACACTACATGGCTTGGATCACCTGTATACGTCGTAATCACGAAGGTTGGATGGACTCGGGAGCATGCCCATTGCTCTACTAGATATAATTCATAGCCCTTGAGTTTGCCTCGGCGTTCGATAACAACCGTGGAAGGGTCTTCTTCAAGATATCTAACGTTCATTAACACAAGCTATGCAATAGAACTGGTGGTAACATGCCTGAAAGCTACAGGATCCGCAAAAACAAAGTGTCGACGTTGCGGTGTAGGAGGGGCTCTGGCCGAAGGGCTTGGATTAGATGTCATTGCAGCTGGAGAGTCGGTTTTGCCATTGAGCCTGCGAATTGCATTTTGCTGAGAGGTTGTTCGTGACAGAGTCAGAACTTCCTCTCTGTGCATTTGTGGATCATATGCAGATGGAAAGCTAAATCGAGAGGACATGGTTCTTTCCATTATGAAAACGGGCAACGGGGTCGGGGGGTGTTTTGAAGTGACGTCGTCGAGGCTAAACTGCGGGCGTCAAGCATGTTTGTGCTGGACAAGTCATTGTCATATTTCGGACAGAGAATTTTGCCATGCGTACCGAAGTTGTAGAAGAGCCTTTGGATAGTAGGGAGAAGTCTCCTGCTGTTTCGCCGACGGTCACTTATTTGCATACGCCTTCATCACAAGCACAGCTCTAGGAGAAGTGGATGCGGCAAGCTGCATGTGATTAGTGACACCCGTTACCTCGTTAGTACAAGAACAGCCTGGTCGCGCTCCGTAGAGCCTGAAACCCCTTCTCATTGGGGCCTTTGTATCACCGCTGCAAGGCGCCCATTCCAGGGCTACAGCGCCGAGACACTTCCAAGGCCCACTTCAGAGCACGCGAACACTCAGTCGATTCTGGGGCATCACCACCACAATTTCACCTCAGCAACGATACGAACAATAGAGGCTATTCACCAAAAGCCGCCTGATATTCCGATGTATTCATCTTGCAGCTCTCGCAGATAGCGAACACAAACAACCCAAGTCGAGCCAAGGAAATAGGTCGTGGCGGGGTGGCTCCAATAGCTATGGACGATTTGCAGATAGAGCTGGCGAAGCTGCGGAGGGATGCCAACCTCAAGGAGAGCATTAACGATGTGGACAAAATCATTGAGCAGCTTGAGAAAGCTAGGGGGACTATTGCAGCAGGTATGGTCCGCTCCCTTTCTCTCTCCAGTGACATTCTATTGCTGGTTCGGACACTGACGTATAGTAGACCCAAATTCTGCTTCGATAACCCTTGCCAAACTGCAAAATCCCTTGAAGCATGGCTTCGAGAAGGTAAATGAAGATCTTAGGAAGATACATCAAGGACAGATTAAATATGGGAAGTCCTTGACGGCGGTATGCAGCCCAATACTTTTATTTCGAAGCGGTACTAACATCTCGAAGAAATTCCCAGTGAAGGCTCTTCCCACCGAATACGATGCTTTGGCCTCACACCCACCATTGATAAATAGAGCTATTGCTATGCACCTACTACGAGAAGGGCAGTTTTCAGTCGCAAACACATTCCTTGAGGAAGCAGCAGCTTCTAATCTAGCTGCTCACGATGACCTTACACCCCTCAAGTCACAAGGATTGGCGGAGCAGTTTTCCACCATGTACGATATCTTGAACGAATTGAAGCAGCGAAATCTACATCCAGCAATAGAATGGGCACGGCAGAACAGTGTAGATCTGGAAAACCGTGGATCAAATCTAGAGTTTGAGCTTTGCAAGTTACAATACCTATGGCTTTTTCAGGGTCCAGAAATGAATGGGCTACCAGACGATGAGAATAATGGCCTGAGCGGAGCCATATTATATGCGAAGCAGACGTTTCCAAGACACCAACATCGCTTCACAAGGGATTGCCAGCAACTTATAACAGCAATTTTGTACAGGAGGAATTTGGAGACAAGTCCATATGCATCTCTCTTCAACACTGACGCTACCTGGTCCGAAGTTTGTCACTCATTCACTCGTGAATTTTGTTCACTGCTCGGCCTTTCGCCTGCTTCACCGCTCTACATCGCTTGCACAGCTGGCGCTATCGCATTACCCAGTCTGCTGAAGCTGGCATCTATAGTGAAGGAGAAAAGAACAGAATGGACTACATCGAGCGAATTGCCAGTCGAGATTGCATTACCTCGAAGCATGATCTTCCATTCTATTTTCGTCTGTCCAGTTTCAAAAGAACAAACCACAGAGACAAATCCACCGATGATGATGCCATGTGGGCATGTGGTTGCCAAAGAGAGTTTACAGAATTTGAGTAAAGGAGGTCGATTCAAGTGTCCATACTGTCCGAACGAGAGCTTGATGAGAGAGGCAAAGGAGATTGTTTTGTAGATATTGTCTCACGACCCGTTGATTATTTGCGAGGGGATTTGATTTCTCCAAACGGTTGGCGAATGGGGCACTAGCATTGGTATTGAGTTTGGCGTTGGTTTGTAGGTACTTTGGTGCTCTGGAATGGGAGAATTAGGTTGGGAATCGTAGGGCCATGTTGTTTATGGTGAAGGAACATCGTACATAGAAATGAACACCTCTCATATACTTTCACTTTTGTTCATGTTCGCAGTCAGACCGCTTCTGGGTGAGATTGTGGTCTAGTACAGTAACACATCCGCATCTCACCCCACCTCCAGTAAATATGGGTCTGCAGCATCTTTGAACCAATCATATGGCATCACTAGCTATCAGCACGGGGTGTGGGCAAAAAATATTTCAGTTGTGCGATAAGGCGAAGAATTTCCACCTCGATTTTTCCATCCACAATCCACAATGGGGGGAATTAACAAACCAGGAAGTATGTTCCCCAAGCTCGAGGTTTGAAAATGCAGTGCTAATTGTTCAATCAGAGCCGAAAAGCAAACGTCAGCCAGTGCGGTTGCGTCACAAAATTGAGAAAGCTTCTGCCGCAAAGCAAAAGAAGGCTCGCAAGTTAGCAAAGAACAATCCAGAATGGAGGTCTCGATTGAAGAAGGATCCTGGAATCCCAAACTTGTTCCCGTACAAAGATAAGATTTTGGCGGAGATTGAGGAGGGTAGAAGGAGGAAAGCTGAAGATGCAGCAAAGAGAAGAGCAGATGCTAAGGCAACGAAGACTGGAGAGAAGTCTGGAGAGCAGGTTGAGAGAGAGGTAGAGGCTGCGATGGAGGGAAGAGATGTTGAAGACATCATGGATGAAGATATGGATGAGGATTTGGAGGATCTCGAAGACGAGGACTCCAATCCTATGGCGGCTTTACTGGCGAGCGCGAGAGCTGCGGCGCAAGATTACGAAGACGACCTCGAGAGTGGTGATGAGATGGACGAAGATGACGCATCAGACTCCGACGATAACGAACCAGGTGTCGAGCTTTCTGGCTTACCAACTCGAAAAGACGAATCCAGGAAAGCTTTTGACAAGATCTTTAAGCAAGTCGTCGATCAAGCAGATGTTGTTCTTTACGTCCTTGATGCCCGCGATCCTGAAGGAACAAGATCAAAAGAAGTCGAGAGAATGGTCATGGCTGCTGCGAGTGGTGGAAAGAGACTGATCCTTGTTTTGAACAAGATTGATCTCATTCCAGCTCCTGTCCTCAAAGCATGGCTTATCCACCTCCGCAGATATTTCCCCACGCTACCACTCCGAGCCTCTGGCCCTGCGCCAAACGCACATACCTTCAACCACAAGCAATTAACCGTCCAAAGCACATCCGCTACTCTGTTTAAAGCCTTGAAGTCTTTCGCTGCTGCCAAACAGCTCAAGCGTTCCGTCTCAGTGGGTGTTATCGGTTATCCTAATGTTGGAAAATCCTCAGTCATCAACGCCCTCACTTCCCGATTAGGTGGAGCTGGTGCAGCATGTCCCGTAGGAGCAGAAGCAGGCGTGACTACCTCCCTCCGAGAAGTCAAAATCGACAGCAAGCTCAAGCTCCTTGATTCGCCAGGTATCGTCTTCCCCAGCGCCGGCGACGGAAGCAAAGCCTCTAAGAAAGAAGAGCAAGCTCGTCTTGTTCTCCTCAATGCCGTGCCACCAAAACAAATTGAAGATCCAGTTCCGGCTGTAACATTACTCCTCAAGCGTCTGTCTGCTTCCCAAGAAATGCTGAATAAGCTTATGGATGTATATGGTTTACCGCCACTTATGTCTTCCAACGGAGACGTTACGACCGATTTCTTAGTACAAGTAGCTAGGAAAAGAGGAAGGTTAGGTAAAGGAGGTATCCCCAATATCAGCAGTGCTGCTACGACCGTCATCACAGATTGGAGAGATGGTCGTATCCAAGGCTGGATGGACGCACCTACCCTCACCCTTGCTCCCTCTTCTTCCTCTGCTCCTACATCCAAAGACGCCGCTGTGATCGGCGATCAAAAAGAAATCGTTACGGAATGGGCAGCAGAATTCAAGTTGGAAGGCTTATGGGGTGATGGGAAGACAGAGGTGGATGATGATGCGACGATGCAAGAATGAAAAGCGAGTATGCACGGCGTTGGGTGTCTGTGAGATATGTATGCATGTGGGAGGGACCTCTGATTTGGGATGGTAGATAACCTTTCTGTGTTTTTGCAGAGAATGGCATTACTGATTAAAATAAATGAGTTTCTGCATTTCTGCACCGAGTTTGCGTCCGTGATGTTCTTTCAAAGATATGGCTAAGTGTGAATAAATATCCTGGTAATTCTAAGAAGAAAGAGGATTGACTACCGTGCTTGGTCTTCGTTGCAAGCTCTGCGTCGAGAATTGGATATCTCACCAAGGTAGTCTTTCGAATCCGGAGTCTCCTGGGACTGTAGGTCATCGATAAGATGATACTTATCATCACTGGGCTATCTGTAAATAACTTTTTGTTTCATCCTATCTCTTGTAACGAAACAAGACTGGTAAATTGTTGGATATTCAAATCCCAAAGCAGGTTTAAAGCGGCAAAGTTTTGATCGTAAGGTATTGAATTCAGTTTATACCTGCTAGCTCTACCAACATAATGCCAACAGTCAAAGGCAAGGAAGCCAAAACACCAGACGCCTGCTTGGACATGAAATAGTTTAGGTAGAGGGCTCCTCCGCTTTTTCTGTGTTGGCCTCCTCTTTAGAGTCGCCTTTTGGCAGACCATCTGAATCAGCTCCGCCTTGGTCTGGGAGATCGACGTCTTTGCCTTTAGTCTCATCGTCGGCTGTATCAGACTTTACCTTCTTTTCCTCTCCTCCAATTTCTTCATCAGCTTCCCGCTTAGGTGTACTTGGAGTACCTTTTTCCATCTCTACATCCTCCTTTGAATC